>CM042834.1:127527877-128727877 GCA_023653725.1 Bungarus multicinctus
CGTTTTATCTTGAAGAGCTGAGGTAGATATTGTACAACACATTTTTAAGCCGCTTCAATCTTTCCACAATGAAAGTTAAACATGTAAAGTTTATGTGGATTTGAATATTTCACAGGAGAAGTAGCATTTGTTTATTATAATTTCAAGGAGAAGGTATACAAGATACAGTGAAAATAAAAATAATCATAATCATGTTATCAAACGCTGTTGATTAACATGGAATTTCAACCCTTCAGTTCAAACTTCGTCTATAACTAAGTCTGTGTTTTTGAAACAATAGTATAGCCAATCCTTGTTTATCTCTTCCTCTACTGTCCCTTTCTTCAATGTTATTTATATGTTAATTCAAAGTCCTTGTGGAAAGGATTTTGCAGAGGCCAGTATGTAATATTTATTAGTCATAGGAGCTAGTAGCGATATGGTAGTCCTCAATTTATGATTGACTGTTTAATGACCATTCAAGGTTGACCAACAGGCCTTGGAAAGGGTGCTTTATGGTGTGTAAATTTGCCCCCATGTGGCCAAGTTATCACAATCTGGGTGCTTGACAATCTCTGCATTTATAAACGGCTGCCAAATGCATTGCAATCATTAGATTGCCATTTGTAATCTTCTCTGCCAGTTTTCCCAGAAAGTCGATGGGAAAGAAAAGAAAGGAAGGAAGGAAGGAAGGAAGGAAGGAAGGAAGGAAGGAAGGAAGGAAGGAAGGAAGGAAGGAAGGAAGGAAGGAACTGCTGCCTGCCAGAAAAACTCCCACTCATCTCTGGGGCGGGATGGCTGTCTGAAAGAGCTAACTGCCAAGGGGAGCAGAACTCCTTTGGCAAGATGAAGAACAGCTCAGATCTGGACGAGCTAAACTCCATTCCTGCAGCCTACTGGGACAGTTTTGCACATGGGGAAGAGTGGAACATGACAGGCAGGTCTTTCACTGGGTCCACTTAACTACTGAGAGATTGTTTGATCACAATCAGATGTGCCAGGATTGCAGTTGTTGAGTAAAGCAGTCACATGGGCAACTCGATTAACAACTTTGCCCAGTGACCAAGATTCCAGTCCCAATTGTGGTTGTAAGTTGAGGACTACTTATAGTAACTGCTAACAGTTTTTCATCTTAACAATGAATACTCTATATTTTAATGAAAGATTCCGCTGCTTGGCTTACTTCATATAATGAAAGAAATTCATCCCTTTGCAAGTGTGCCTGTATAAGATATCCCAAGAGAACTTCTTCATGTTTTGTGTAACTGGTTAGCCAATTTGAGAAGAAAGCTTGATTTTCTGTAGTTTCCTGATTTCAGTTAATGACGTTTTCTATAATCTTTTGATTTCAGTTATGCAGTGAGAAAAGTCATTTATCAAAAGATATGAGCCCCATCTGAAACAAGGGAGAAATGCACCTTTTTACATGTGCAATAGGGACTTTAATCCCCCTTAGCATGAAAGAGAAGTCATCATAATTTCAATTTACTGAAATAAGAGATGCTTTCCCTACCTTTTTGTTTTCTTTCAGGCTGAGCCAAGTTGTTTTTTTATATTCTGAAGATAATGAAGCACTGTTACAATAACTTAAGTGCTTGATTACTATTCAGATGTTAGAACTGCAGTGTGGAGCTGGAGATTATGAAATTCGTAACTACTTCTAGTATTGTTGGCATCAGTTTGTCTTCCCGTGAAGACAAATATCAAACAGGCCAAACAGAACTTTGTACTTCCATTGGTTTTGATGGTTAGATGAAATGAATCCTCAGCTAACAACATCCCTGGGGATTTAAATTCTTTCATTCTTCAGGGAAAAAAAGGTTTATACCACAATTCAAAGCAGACTGAGCTTGAGATATTTGCAAAATAATGGGATACTTGTAGTTAGAGAACTCTGCTTTGGAGAATAATGTCTTTTGCCTACCGAGGCATCAATGTCAAAACCTGGATCTACAGTTAGAGTTGCACCATTAGTGCCATTTGTGCACCTCATTTTCAAGTGTACCTTTTAAATCCTTTCCTTGTTTTTGCTAAGATTAGACCACTTTTTGCCCTTTGGTACCTGTGTATGCAAATGCAATAGAATTCTTCATTATGATTACATATCTCTGATAATAATTATTTGTATTGAAGATATTGTATTTGCGATACTTTCTTTGTGAAAGCCTATTCTTCTCTAAAGATTCAGACTGCAAAACAAAACAAAGGCTAAATCATTTCACTCTGTTTCTCAAATTATGTACCCAAGTCACAGATTGTAAGTTATTGTTTCCCTTTTTTAAGGAGCAATTGAGAATTAAAAACTTCTCTTATCTTTCCTTATTTGTTCATCCAAATAAACGAATTCATCTTTTAAAGGCACACTGTTGAAAAAGTGCTACCTGATTAAAATTCTTTGCACATGTTATATTCAGCATTAGCAAGGAAGCTCAGGAATGTTAGCTATTTTGGGGTATATTTTGCTATGGCTTGTTGAGAACAGGGTAGTTGCCAAAGAAAAGAAATTGGCCCCAAACTTTTACTTTTATTTAGCAGCATCATTATGTATTAATAGACAATAAAATGCAGCTGTCGTTTGTATACAGTAAAAGCAAAACTCCATAAAAAGAATCTGAACAAATGGAGTATATTCAGGGCACAGCTGATTTTCTTCTACTGTTAGAATTAAATTAAAGGATTGTTTAATCTTCCACCTGGCTATGCAAATTATATTTACAGTTGTTTGGTTAAGGGTTTGTTGTTATTCCTGAATATATTAACTTCTGTCAAATTATGAATTGCTAAATGTGGACATAAAGATTAGGGCTAGAATTCTGGGCGTTGTAGTCACTCCCAGGAGGGCATCAGGTTAAGGAAACCTGATCTAGGCAGGTGACTTCAAATAGAGAAATGTCGGTTGGGAGGGATTATCTCTCATTTCCTTCCTTCAGTCTAAGATCTTTTTCTTCTTTATGTCGATTCCTGGAGACTAAAGGAAAATTTTCAGGAAAGAACAGTTTGAGATGTAGGGCACAGGTGTCAAACTCGCAGCATCACATTGCTGTCATGTGACATTTTGTGACATGTTTTTCTCTTCATGGAGCTGGGGTGAGTGTGGCCTGGGTGTGGCCCATCTGATCTGCCAGCCGCCAGTTTGACACTCCTGAGATAGGGGGTTTAGGGCAGTTAGAACATTAGGCCTCCTCTCATTGTTGCCTCCTTTGCAGCTTGAAATCCATTTCAGCTTGAAAAACCAGCCATCAAACATAACTTTGCTGCTTTCACAGTTATTTGCAAACTTAACAATTAGCAGCGCTTCATATTCCATTCATTGTACTGTATTCTAACGTAGATTTTCCTTTTTACCTGCTGCATCACTCTGTTGCCTCCTGTTTAGCTTAATGACAACAGGCAGTCCTCAATTTAATGATCACAATCAGAATAGGAATTTCTGTTATAAGTTGGATTGGTCATAAAGCGAGTCACCATGTGATCAGAATAGGTGGTGCAACAGTCATAACCTACCCCCAATAAGTCAAGAGGAGGGGGCAGTTTGGGAATGCCAAACACCAAATTCCCATTGCAAATATATGGGATTGTTCTAATAAGATAACAGACTCTGAATTTATATCTCTATATACTCAGCTCATAGTGTTGTTGTGAGGAAAATAGGAGGAGGAAGGTGTGTGGGATATGTTTTCCAGATTGAATTATTTTTGAAAATAATAAAGGTGGGATATAAATAAATAAATAAAATACATCAACTTGATTTAATTAATTCCACTCATCTAAGAATTTATTTTTTCCCCACACCAATAAATTCCATCCTGTCAGTTCAGCCCTTGCATCATCAAGCCCACCTAGATCATTTTGTTTGCAACCGCTTCTTGCTTCTTATCATCTCCAAACTTTGTAACTATCCCATCATATTCCTGATCCAACTCATTGACTGGAGGGCTCTTGACAGAATCTTTGGCATCCATACCAGCCTCAAAGCAGAAGTGAGATTATTAATGAGATCTGGGCACAGTTCCACCAATGGTGCTTCCATCAACAGTATAATCTAGTTTACGTTTTACCATTTATGAAGGATAATATCATGAGGCACTCTGTTGAAGGCTTTGCTGAGGAACAAGTTCACTGATCATCTAAGATAAATCTAGATGATCCTGATGATGTTCAAGAAGCTATTAGATCTGGCTATTCTTCCAGGCTGTGAAACATAGTGAAAGTTGAAAGTTGAAATCCTTGCTAGATAGGATTTGTTTTGCTTTCTGCTGTTTTGGGGGAAATCATGAATTCTGTTAGTTTTTTTGTGATGCAAACTACCCATAGTTGTTAGAAACTGGGTGGCCTATAAATTCTATGTGCACAAATATATATGAATAAATCATATACAGTTTGAGTACAGCTCATCAGTCTGGAATCCGCATTACATATCTGATATTAATACAATTGAGAATGTCCAGAAATATTTTATGAGAAGAGTCCTTCACTCCTCTACTCATAGCAGAATACCTTATGCCACCAGACTTGAAATTTTAGACCTAGACAACCTAGAACTATGCCGCCTTCGGTTTGATCTAAGCATAGTACATAAAATTATATATTGCAATGTCCTACCGTACCTATCAATGAATACTTCAGCTTTAATCAAAACAATACAAGAGCACAAAATAGATATAAACTAAAGATAAACCGCACCAAACTTGATTGCAGGAAATATGACTTCAGCAACAGAGTAGTTAATGTCTGGAATACTCTACCTAACTCTGTGGTTTCTTCCCCAAACCCCAAAATCTTCAACATTAGACTGTCTACTATTGACCTCACCCCTTTCCTAAGAGGTCTGTAGGGGGCGTGCATAAGCACATCAAAACATGCCTACTGTCCCTGTTTCTTTTTTTTTCTTATTCGTATCCATTTCATGCATTTATAAACATGTTTATACTTATACCTATTATCTAATAATTGTTTGACAAAATAAATAAAATAAAATAAAGAAATAAAATGAATATCATCCTACTAAATTTCAGAGATAATTATCATGTATTTGTCTTCCTGACAAATCTCTTGTTCTTACTGTTTATTTATTATACTATTTGCATAGGTATAAAAATATCTAAGGTTTTAAGCGGTGCCATCTACTGGCCTCTTTTTTAGTCTTTCTATTTTCTCTTGGGGTTTTGCTTTCATGGGCCTGGTATTTTGGCTGCTGCCTGTTACGTTATGGGTTTGAACACTTCCTTTCCAATTTTGAAAACTTACTTTGGCTCTTCCCAGCTGCAAGTATTAATGAAAAATTACCTGTGCTCCCATTTTGTTCATCTTGTTGTCCAATAACAAAATGAGTCTTCAGATACTTTTTCATGGTCTCTTCTGGCTGTCATTAAGAATAGTTGTTAGTGGCTTCTTCATTTGCTTTCTTACTCTGATCTCTCACTCAAGTCTCTTGAGGAGTGCTCAACAGTTTGCAGATAGCTTGGCCACCTGTTATCGGTAAGAAGCAACCGGAGTCACTCTTGTCTCTTGAGAGCCCGGTCAAAGTTTCTTGTGCCGCTCGTGATTCAGCACTTTGACTCCCAGGGACAGGAGTTTGGCCAAGCTACCTGCAAAATCCACTGGGAGAAGCAGCTGGAGTCACTCTTGTCTCTCAAGAGCCCAGCCAAAATATCCTGCACTGCTTCTGTGAGTGCTCCTTGAGAGAAAGATGATTTTGCAGATAACTTGGCCAAATTCCTGTCCCTGGGAGTCAAAACTCTGAAGCGTGAGCAGCGCGGGAAACTTTGGCCGGGCTCCTTGAGCGAAGGCAGAATGCTGAAGCGCAAATGCAAGTAGCATAGCACTCCCACACCTTCCAGCCATCTCTGTTGCAACTTCAGCCCGCCTGTGCCCCCACCCCCCTCTTGCTGCAATAGCACCATTACCTCGTCCTGGCCAGTTCGGGCTACCCTGCTTTTTGCACATTGCACCACCCACAAATTTGCACATTACATGTGCCACCCCCTACGGTGGAGTTTTCCAACCCCACCATGGGCTGGTCCCATATTCCAGAGCTGCAGTAGTCAGAAGACTGGCCCTTTGGTCATCCTGGAACAGCTCCTCCAGTCCATGGCAGGCCGGTGCATCCTCCAGTCCATGGCAGGCCGGTGTAGGAGCAGCTGCTCCGGGATGACCAAAGGTCCAATGACTACTGCAGCTCTGGAATATGGGACTGATTTTCCCACTAATGTCAGAAAGCCATCCTGAGGTAGATTTCCCTCTCCCGCTATTGGTCTTACCTTCCAGTTCCAGTTCGTGTAGCTCTACTCAAGGTAAGGTTTACGCTCGGCCGAAGGGTGGGAGCCAGCAGGTGGGCAGGCCATGTGGGCGGTGCAGCCTTGTGTTCCCGTGCAGCCTGGATTAATTGCTTTGGGGGGGTGCTTTGGGGGGACATTTCTCTGCAGACCACAAAATTTCCTTGCGGACCACCAGCGGTCCGTGGCCCGCTGGTTGGTGACCACTATACTGTTCTATGCTGTTGTAATGTTAACACATAGCATTTTCTCTTCTCTCTGCGTAGAGGGCGGTGTTGACTACAAAATTATTTGAATTTTAAAAAATGAGTTGATTTATTGTATGTGTATAGGAGACAAGCCAGGTAGCAATAATAGAAGCTGTTTTAATAACTGGAAAAAAAATCTGCAGGAATGCAGAATAATGATAAGCAGACATGGGAGAGATTAGTATTGTTAGTTTGCTTGCGAAGTATACATGAAAGGGCTTTGAAAATTACATTGAAATCTCAAGTTCTTTGACTTTTTCCAGGGAGAAAACAGTAGGATTTCAGCATTTTGTATATCCTTGTGCTCACCCCTGTGGTTAACAGAAGCAGAGTTAATGATGCAAAATAAGCAAATAAATTTTATTTACCCTATGTGAGTTGAATTATCATTGCGGATAAATCCTTTTCTCAGTGCCAGCCTACATATATAACTCATAGACAAATAAGATTAAAGGAATTTTTTCTGTAAACATTCCCATACCCTAAATTTCCGCACAGCTTGATTGGTCTAACAATTGCTTCAGCCAGTCTTTTCTCTAAAAGGAATATTTATCTGAAGATGAGCTTGAACTGCCAGAGCTGGAGCCAGTTTTTATGTCCCTGAATTGGGACCTGGGAACTCAGGCAATGTTAGCTTACATTGGAACGTAGAATAATAGGGTTGGAAGGGATCTTGGAGATCTTCTAGTCCATGGCAGGAAATCCTATACTATTCCAGACAAATGGCTGTCAAAAATCTTCAGTGATTTAAACTTCCGGTTTGGGTTTCTTCGGCGACAGACAGAAATCCGTGATCATGCGCAGTCTCGATCCGTGCTTGCCACTGGAGTGCCCCGATCCTCTGGATTTGGGGCTGAAGCCACCCTGTAGAGGTGGTGAAGAGTGGGAAGATTGCTAGTCGAGTGGAGGGGAGCCGCATCTTTCCTCCTTGGCTGGTCTAAACTCCCTTTCCTGAAGGCGGTTGCAGCGGTGGTCAGAAATGGCCACCTCAAAGAAGAACCTGACTGGATAAGATTGTGCAGGAGGAAGACAAAGAGGAAAGCAGGACAGACCAGGCTAAATACAGAGAACATCTCAACAAGGTACCCTGAATCTAAAAGTATTTAGAGGGACACTTCTGAAAGAAGATTTTTAAGCGGTGAAGGAGAGAGAAAAGGAGGCTAAAAATCCCTTTTCCTACTTTTACAAATGGCATGGAATGTTAAAAAGAAGATCTAAATAAGAAATGTGTGCTACTCTATTTTGACACTAATAGGCAACTTTAAGCTGGAATCTAAGTGTCAAAAGGAGAATAAACTTTTTTTTTGTCATTTTAAAGCCCTAAAAAGGAGAAGAGTGGAGAAAAAAAGGGTGGAACTTGGAATAATGAAACAACGGAGAAAACAAAGAAAACAAAGGGGATTAAAAGTGAAACTTTGAAAAGACTCCCAAGGATACATTGTAATTGAAACCTTACTTAAAGATACAGTAACCCACAGAAAGGAAGAAACAAGAAGGAAAAGTCTGGGATTATTTGGTGATTTTTTTAAAAGAAAAGTTTTTGGCATTAGCTTCTCTTTTTTTTTTCTTAAAGTCAATTGGGTGGTTGTTTAAAAGTGTTTAAAATGGCATCACTCCTGGAGGAATTAAAAATGAGTCTTAAAAAACAGAAAGAAGATGCAGAAGAGGGAAGAGGATCATTTGGCTTCATATTTCAATTTTTAGAAATGGAGACCCTGAACTATGAAAAGCAAAAGGAAAAGCTTCAAGAGCAAGAAGAAGGGTGGGACAAAGAAGAAGCCATTTTCAATGATCAAACAATGCAATGTGGGGTAAAAAGGGGAAAAGGGGAAATGGAGTCAAAAGTTTGAGTTTAAAGGGAACAGCCAAAAAGAAAAATAGTTTGATAAAGAAGCATAACAGTAAGGAGAAGCAGAAAAGAAAATTACAGAAGGGAAAATTAGAGAGAGAAGGGTATAAAAAAAGGGGTGAGAAAAAGGGGAGGAAGACAGAAAGAGAAAGAACTTATGAGGGACAAAAGCAGGAAATAAAGAAAAAGGGGAAACGTACTAGGATTAAAGGTATTGGTTCATCTAGAAAACACAGAGATAATGGTTAAACTAAGTTAAAAGTGAGAATTCTGCAAAGGTACAAAAGATAGTATTGTGACAGTAGAATATAGTAATGAGTTAGAAATGAAATAAATAAATAATCTATGAGATAAAATTGTATTGCTATGTAATGGTATGCTCATTTATAATTAATGCAATAATAAAGAAGAGAGGAAAACTTTGTAATTGTTTTTAAAGATTGATAAAATATTGAAAAGAAATGTGAAAGATTTATAAGGGAATTTATACCAGTGATTAGAATGAATTTGAATAATTATTTTGCTTATTAATTTTCATATATATATTGTTTTTCTATTTTCTTAGATTTTTTTTCTGTGTATTTTCAAGGGGAAGTACCAAGCAGAATTTGAATGATGAGAGTTACATGATATAAAATAGATATTAGAAATTTGAATGTTATAATTTTAGAATGCACAAATTTAATGTTTAATGAGATTTCATATGATAATAATTATGAGATTCAAAGGTGTTACACTCTGATTGGCAATCATAGGGGGAATTTTGCTTTTTAATAATGTTAGAAGAGAATATATGAAATTGTAAACAAGACAGACAAAAGTATAAATATAATGAATAAAAAGATATAGAAATTTAGCCAAAAGAAATGCAATTGAATAAGAAGAAAATGAAATAACTATAAAAGAAAATTAAGGAAGAAATAGTGAGAAGTTGGAAAAAGAGTGATAAGATATGAAGTTGAATACATAAGATGAATATGCATATGACACTAATTGTGTCTGTATGGAAATGTGATAACCTGGAATCTTGCTGTACTCAAATAAGATTTTTTATTAGTTACGCTTTGTTAAAACCCAATAAAACTTTATTAAAAAAGAAAAGAAAAATTTCAGTGATTTGGAAAGTCATGGGACAGGGTATCCTTTTTTATTAGATTTGTATGTCACTTGCACTTTCAGAAACTCTGAGAGATAAAAAACAATGTTAATTTTTTTAAAATAACAATATCAAAACCACAAAAACAGCATGAGACAAAAGAGCAATGATGGCAAGTACATGCATTCAATTTCACAGCTACTACAATTATTGACTGACGGACGAAAATAGCCAGAGAAATGATTGAAGCCTGAGAAATTGCCCCCTTGTCAATTAATAAGTGCTGTTTTACCACCTGCCTCTCAGATATGTAGGAGCCAAGGGCACGGCTGCACAAGGAAACAACAATTAACAACTTAATAGCCAGCCATCAAAAGCCTAATTAACAACTAAAAGATATATACAACCAGGAACCAAATAAATGCAATGCATGGAACAGCCCAGTGCTCATATTTTGGAGAGATAGAAGTTCCCTGATGATGGGCTGTAACACAAGCCCAAAAGCTTGGAAGAATAAATCTTTCATCCCTGTGACTGACTCAAATTGGATCCTGCAGAGATATTTGTCTTCCCTAAAAATTTTGTTAATTCTTTTTTTTTACCTCATCCAAATTAGTCTGTATTTTTTCTTGTTTTTTTTTAGATAAAGTAATATATAGAATATCCTCTCACAAAAGCTTTGTTTGCATCCCAAACCACTCTTAAGTCCATAATAATGTTTAAGGTATTTTTTATTAGTTCTGTTAGTTTCTTTTTACAGTCCTTCACTTTTGCTTCTTTCTGTAACAACGTTTCATTTAGTCTCCATCTGCAAGTCGTAGTGTTCTTATAAACCAAACTCACAGAAAAAGTGTTTGATAAAATTTCTACTTGAGCAATTCTTGTAGTTAAATTCTTTGAAATCCAGATCATATCTATTCTTGAAAAACAGTTTTTCTGTCTGTGTGTATCCACCAATCTTAAATTATCTGTCATACCAAAATGGCATTTGATAATTTCCCTTGAGTGGTTTTGACATTTTTCTCAGATATTCTGTCTAACAATGTGGAAATGACCCCATTCCACTTCCCCATTGAACATCAATTTTCATTAAAAATTATTAATTTCTCCATAAGTCACATAAAATATTGCTTTATCATCATTTGAGACATAGATTTACAAAGTCATAGTCTTAACCCCATATAATTCAATTTCAACCTCAACAAATCTACCAAGTTCGTTGATCAACCAAAATTCTGGTTTTAGTTTGGGTTTAACATATAAAATTCTATTTCTTTTTTTTAAGTCCTGCTGAAATAAATACTTCACACAAATTTTTAGAAATCTAATATTAGATATCTTTTGTCCTTATTAAGGGTCTATGTAGCAAAATGTATCTTAATTTTTTAAAGTAATGACAAAGTTTTGGGGCAGCATGTTAAACATTTTAACCTATAACTAGGCCAAAGATTTAGAAAATACCTGTGTCACTCAATTCATTATCTTCTCCTTGATATTTTTTTTTGTATCTGTTGTAATTGATATAAAATCTTACCTGTCACCTCCATTTGATTATCTTCTAATTCTTCTTTGTATTTTCAAAAAATTATCTTTGTTGTTCAGAAATAAAAATCATACCCTCTAATTTATCCCAGTGAAATGAAATCCTTTTCTGCCTTACATTTTTAGTCACAAAGATGAATTCTTTTTCCTTGCATAAAATTCTAATAGGTATTTATTTTAAAATAATTATATCTACATTTTCAATCTTCAATTTTGTATTAAAGTGCTGTTGCAGAACCTGATCTCTTATGTTTTTTCCTTACAAAATGGACCAAGACATCTCATCCTGGACACCTTTTTGAACTATTACCATCTGGCAGACAGTACAGGATAATAAAAACAAGGACAAATAGGCTGAAAAACCATTTCTATCCCAGGGCAGTAACTATATTGAATTCTACTGTATAGTGCAATATTAATGCAACATTGGATTTTCAATTCAATTGTATAGAATGTGAAGGATGTGTGCTTGTGTTTTATTTTTATAGTTATGATATCCACTGAAGATGGCATTTAATTTCATTGTATGAGGTTCAATAAAGTAGACAATAAAGTAGACTAAGCTAAAGACATCCCTTATACTATAAACTTTGTCCATCTCAGTTTCAATATAATCTGCTTCCCATCCAAAAAAAGTAGACATAACTCTAATATTTTCATCAGAACTATCTGGAATAGCTCTAAATCTCAAACAAAACAATTTCTCCCTCAATTTCAGTAAAACCTCTTTGTCCAATTCTTACTCTAATTCTCTATCCACAATTTCAGTTTTACTATCCAGAGTATTCATTTTGTTATTAACACCTTTTACATCATCATATTTGCCTTATAGAGTTTTCCATGTTTTTCCAAACTTGTCATCTATTTTGTTCTCAAAGGCTGTACATTTAATCTCAAGTGATTGAATTCTATATCCAATTGGTCAAACATACTCAAAGTAAATCCAGTGGGACAGCCTTTTCTACTTTCTCTACCTATTGTTTCCCTCCTTTTGGAAGCTTTTCTAGTTGTGATTTTGTAATAAAAAAGTACACACAGGGAGAAGTAATCCTCTCCTCTTTTTTTAGTTCACTTGAGTTGTGCTTTTTATGCAGTAATTTGAGACTATTGGCATATACTACGTCTAAGTTTCCATAGTTATAAATAAGCAGGCAGTCTACTCTTATCTCTTGTTATGTAAATTCCACCAATTGGTTGTAGTATTTTATCTGGAAACAACTCAAACAACTTTATTTGATTTAGACACGGCAGGTCTATATCAGTTACTTAATTCAGTTACAGTTTTTACATGCACTCTAGTTATAAACGTTTGTCTCTTTAAAAAAAAACACTCTGCTTTCCTTTAAAACTTTTGTGTTTCACCCTGTTAAGCCCTTTGCCATATGGTTTTTAAAATATAAATCTTTACATCTTCTTTTTGTTTTACAATCCAGAGAAAATGTGGCTCACCAAGAGGACTCATCTGCTGTTAAAAAAACAAAACAAAACCTCATGCTGTGATGTAAAAGAGCTGCGGTGGCACAGTGGTTAGAATGCAGTATTGCAAGCTAATTCTGCTGACAGCCGGCTGCCTGCAATTTGGCAGATTGAATCTTACCAGGCTCAAGGTTTACTCAGCTTTCCATCCTTCTGGGGTCGGTAAAATGAGGACCCAGATTGTTGGGGGCAATAGACTGACTCTGTAAACTGCTTCGAGAGAGCTGTAAAAGCACTATGAAGTGGTATATAAGTCTAAGTGCTTAGATGTGGCTAAGAAATGGAGTAGCAGCTTATATTGTTCCTAAAGGCTACACCATAGATGTTTACATGAATGGAACTCCCACCTCCCAGCTGCTCAACTCGCAAGTGTATTTCAGAAACTCCCATCTCTGCCGTTTGCCTGTAGGGAACAAATGGAGTGACTTTGCATTCTTTCCTTCATCTGGAAAGATACTTTTGCATGTTATTCTTGTGAGCTTGGCAGATGCTACATTTTAATTAATGGATTTGTTCCACTGATTGGAACTTATTAAACTTTTATATGTGGAAAAACTAGTCAACCGTTTAAAAATGTAAATGGATGATTAAACCTGAACAAAAATAGGAATAATAATTTGTATGAAACTGTGGCCAAATTCTGGTGTTTATGGCACTTTCAACTGTAGATGCTGAAGCTGCCTCAATTTTCAGGCAAAAGAATCACACTATTTAATATGGAAGTGGTTTGCCTTGAAGCCAAATGAATCTTGACTTTGAAACCAAATCAATGTAGATTGCTCCATAAATTGGAACAAATGGATGGCATTGAGGGATATTTGACATCTGTTAAAGGAGTACTGAAGTAGTGTCAGAGCTAATGTTACTAATTACATTTTCTTAGCCATGCATGCCATACAGAATGACAAAGAAGTGTCTTGGGTAATGCCAAGAATACATTTCACATTCTATGGCAGTCAACTTCTGTGCTTTGCTGTGTTTGCTTTATCTTAGTTTGCATGCCCACCTTTTAGCTATTGTGCAATGATCCATCTCTCATTTGAAGACCTGCTTCTCATCTTAAAGAACAAGCATATTTATGAGGTAAACTGCAGCATTGGAAAAGGGGAGTGCATTACAGCATTTAAATGGGAAATAACAATTTGGACATGGAAAACAAAGCATTGTTCATGAAATAAACACAATGTTAAAAAGTTATGATGTTTATGTAGTTACTTATAAAGCACATCTTAATTGTATTAAAGTAACCAAAATATCTTTACAATCCCCAAGCCATGTCACAACTTTTTATCACCCCTAATGTTTAGAGATTGAAAGTTGAAAGCATTCTTAATAAAGGCACCAAATGCAATCTCCGTTTTTGAATCTCTTGCAATACAGAGGATGCAGCAGGCAAGCCAAATCCCCCAATGTCACAGCCATCCTGACTCTTCACTCCTTAGCCAAGTGGCTGGGTCCTGAAAACGATAGCAGTCTGTTTCAAGGGTAGGCTGAACGACACTCACTGGACTTGGAAACATTTTGAAGAGTCTTTCACCTATTTCCAATTGCCAAAACCTTAGCTATATTTTTCTTTTAAAAAGAGTGCCTCTGGTCATCAAAAATTAACAAGCCTTGCTTTATTTGTTGCTGGAATGCTCAATCAATCTGATCTGTCCAAAGATTGATAATACTTATAAAAGCTTATTTTAATTATCATATTTTAACAACCCCATAATCCCTTGCAGGGTGGAGTCTGGGCAACTGAATGGAGCTAGCAATGTTTAATGGTCAGATGCCCTTCCTATCACCATTGCAGTTTTGTTCAGGAGATATATTCTCATTGTCCCCAGAGAGATAAATATTTACCTCTACCCAGGATCAAATTCACAGTCTCCTGATTGTGAGATGAGTGCTCCACTCTAGGCCACTGCACCATTCCCTATTAAACCTTTTTTTTTTAATGTTGGACCTTTGTTGGCTGTCTGGATATTATTTCTCCTTCATCCTTGTTTTTCATTCTTGTTCCTTCTCCATCCTTGTTTTCATATTATGACTGCTAATTAGAAACCCTTGAATTCTGCATCGTCCATGTATGCTTCTGCTTGGAAACTGTTGGAATGATATGTTAGTGAAAAAACAAAATATTAGGGATTTTACTTGGTAGGTAACATCATTGAGACTAAACATTTTTTAAAAATGTTATAAGCCAAGCTTTTGACTATTCAGCACTCCCAATTATCTTTAAATAGTTTTGACTATTATAGACTCTACAGATTCATACCTTGTGAGAAAAAAATATAATTTGCATTCTATTTATTAAATTTGTATGCTGCCCATCTCTGTTCAAAGCAACTCTTTGTCCCAATATGTGCATTTTGGATGCTTCTCTTATATTATCTATGGAGTTTGAAAAACTGGTTTGTAGGATAAATATTCACGAAAATTGGAATTGACTATATAAAGTTTAGAGTCTGTTGCCTGGCAGGGTTTCAAATATAATGTTTTTGAGCTCAAATCATATTTAAGTTTTGCATATGATGTTGTAAATTCACTGGAGCATGACTTTGTGTGCATACTGTTGTATCACCCCATGATCTGTTTAATCTGTGAACTTGTAAATAGATTTTTGCAAAACGTTGTAAGCTATCAATTCTTCAGGAGGTGGGGGAAAATGCCTCTGAAAGGCTGTTCTAAGCTTTCTCAGCATGGGAGATGGAAATATAAATCAATACATCATCTTCTTATCATTTAGAAAGCACATTTCATGTAATTAGATTTCATCATTTTATCGCACTACTGTTCATTCCCCTAACTATACATAACAAAATTCATTGTATGCTGGAACTTTTGTGAGATTTTATTAACAAACTGGTATTATGCAAGCCAGTGTAATGGTGAGTGGATTCATTTTTAAATTAAAGTCTCTAAAATGAACACATCCTGATTTTTGAAAGTGTGGGTCTTGAAACCCATAGTGAAGATATTCATATTGCTTATGATAAGAACCAATAAAAGACGGATGTGCTCTTTCTATGGAACAATTCTGATCTTTGTAGATCAGTGTAGTCTTTCCTTGCTAAAGATTAGACTCTAGCCAAAAATAATACATGTGAGTTCATGTAGTTTGTTATCAAGCTAAGTAATATTTATAGGCAGAATAATAATGAATAACGGGCTTTGCTATGAGTTGCAGCAGATGAAATGAAGTAAGTAAAATATGGCGAAAGTCACCTACAAAATCTTATTTTTTTCCCCTTTTGCTGAAGCAAAGCCTATATATTTTCTTTGCAGGAAGTGGTGCAAGAAAATTATATGGATTCAAGATGCCCTTGATTCACCCCAGTTTCACTTATTTAGCTCTACTGATACCATATTTAGAATGGTAGCAGAAAACTTCCTTTCGTAGTAAAAGTGGAGAAGCTAAGATGTCCAGTTCTTAAAGTATTTGTGTATATTTGCCATCAAAAGATTCCACTGTGCATCTAGCTTTCATCTCATGCTTTATAATATCTAATATAATATGTTCCGCTAAGTTAGTGAGTGGCTAAGCTGTCACAGTTGATGAACTGTTTATGGAAATCATCAAACTAAACCTTCCATTTGATTGAATAAAGCAGCTGCTTCTGGAGTGAGAAGTAAAGTAGGACCATGACACTGCCCTCCCAACCTGATCCTTTTTGCAGTCACTTTTTGTGTCCAAAATATACAACATACATATATTGCTCTGAGGAGTGAAAAATAAGGTAGTAATGATGTGGCCAGTATTTGCCTTGAGGAAAATCAGCAGCAGCAGCAGCTTGGCCAATGGAGTGGAACTTTGCACCAGAGAAATGGAGCATGACCAGAGCATGAAGTGAAGCCAATTCCCTTCTCATATCAAATGGTGAATTCTTTTGCATCAGTCCTGGAGATCACTGTTTATATATGCTCTGCTTATCTAGGTCTTGTGGATTCTAAGTATGAGATGAATACATTTCCATCCTCATGTTTTTAAAATGACTAAATGTCTTAAGGCTTCTAAATTTTGGCTCTGCTTTCCTTCTACCTGATTTGGCTATATAGATTCATAGATTCATTGTATTGGCGAACCTATGCCATGTGTACCAGAAGTTGGCACGCAGAGCCATTTCCCCCAGCATGCAAGAGGTTGGCTGGAAGAGCCCCACTGTGCATGCGCATGTGCGCCACTTGCTCTGATTGTTGGGTATCCTGCATGCATGCGCAGGAGGCAGGGTGTGTGTGAGGGAGACACATGTGCATACGCAGAGATGCACGGCACACAAGGGGGGGTTGCATGCGCAGATGTGCAGTGCATGAGGAGGGAATCATGCACATGCGCAGGTGTGCGGCACGTGAGGGGGGTCACATGTGCATGCTCAGGGGGCGGGGGGGGCCTAGCACGCATTGCCTTCTGAGCAGTGGCATGCAAGCACGTGCAAGTGAGCGCATGCACGATTATTGGGATGGGAGCCGAAAAAGGTTAGCCATCATTGGTCTGTAAGAATGTGATAAGAATACAAATATTTCCATTCTTCTTTTTTTTCCCCATGCTTCTTAGTCCCCAATTTGTCTAATAGATCTGTCTAATAGAGAGTAGTATCAAGTACTTCAGTGTAAGTGTTAGAAATTTCTAATGGTGAAGACATTGTTTTTTTATATGGTTCAAGTTGATGAGTGACAACAATTAGCTTGCATATTAATGCAATGTGCAGATAATATTAATATTTACATATTGCCTTGATTGAATAGTATCAAATGTGAGATAATGTTCGTTTATATTAATATCTATTCTTTATTCTGTATGATAAATGAAAGAAGAAAGAAGGAACATGTAGACAAATAATAGTTTCTTTATTTTAATGTAGCAGGTATTCTATAAATTTTTATTTCGTGTTCTTGTACATGATTTCACTTATAGTTCCAGTGAAAATCACCTTGTCTTTTATTGTTTGAAAAGTTCATTAATGTAGAAAATATCAATACCTATTATTTTCCTCATCTAGAGACTAGTGAGACAAGACAAGAATATTTCCTGAGGACAATAAATAGTCCATAAAACACATCACACACATGTAGCTAACACTGATTAGCCAATTCAGTAAATGGACCATTCAGATTGCTGCACATCTTACATATTATGAGACAAGATTTGGTCCCGCTTAGCAAAATAGATTCATTTAAATCAGAAATTAAAAAAAAATCACTAAAATGAGTGAATGAGACTGATCAAGGTGTTTAATTAAGTATGGGGTTAATAGCTCACAGTGAGAGTTGACATGAAATGAACAGTATAATAAAACATGTTTAGTGACTTCAGTGGTCTTTCACTACATTTATTTTGCCTCTAAAACCACTAATGAAAACTCATTAAACTGTGCCAAGGTTAAGGCCTTCCTTAATTTGGTGACAGTAATTTGTTTGGTCTATAAGAGACATGAAGGGAGTTCTCATCACATGTAATTGAATCTCCCTGTCAATGAGGCATTTTTTAATTGTCTCTGTTGGGCATTCTTGCCCCACATGAACACTTGAGTCCCTGGTAAGTCCAACTCTCCAGGTCCTTTTTGAAAATTTTGTCTCCTCTGGGATTATCCTCTTCTGGGGCAAGCTAGTCCAGAGGGGCAAAAGAAATAAATGGATCTATTTGGGAATCAAATATGAATTGTGCCAGTTGGGTCTGGTGTTTAAGGCACCAGACTAGAAAGCCAGAGACCATGAGCTCAAATTCTGCTTTAGCCATGAAAGCCTGTTGGGTAACCTTTAGCCAGCCACTCTTTTTCAGCCCAACTCATGTTATAGGATTATTATGGAGATAATAGAAGTAGAAAAGGTGTGTTGGATATGTTAACCTCCTTGAGTTATTTGTAAAAATAATAAAGGAGGGATATACAATAAATAGATGAATAAATAATAAATAAATAGATAAGCCTGGATTGAATGCACTTGAAGTGGAGCAAGAATATACAAGGCTTCTTTATGTAAAAGAAAGTGTGTAGGGCTGTTGTAGATCTTCATGACTATATGTTCCATATGTAACCTATGTGTGATTATTACATAAAAGACAATGGTGATTTACTTACATGATTTAACCTAATCTATTGGATGATTATTTAATATCCAGATGTGCCCTTTATGCTCTGTCACAAACACTAGCATCTTGATTTTATTTGGCTAATTTCTACTGGTTTTGCATTATAATATTCAGCCAGAAATAGTGCTGTTTTTAAGCCAATATGGGTCTGGAACAACAGAATGACATTGTCTGCATATAAATCTTATGCAGTTTTAGGGAATGATGTGAAAGGTGATTCATCTTGGCAAGGATAGATTTAATAATTAAATAATGATAGTGCTGGAGTGCATCCCCGTCAAACAGAGATCTCCTTAGTTTAATGGTCCCAGAAGCTACATCTGACCTTTATAGTTGAACTATCATGTAATTTATAGATAAGCAGAAGGAGCTTTTTGTCCGTGGTAGAATTTTGGAACTTGGGCCAAAGATTAGATTGGGAAATTGAATCAAAGTCTCTCTAATATTTATGTAGGCTTTACATAGCTTTCCATGTGATTCTGAAGTGTATTTCTCTGCCAATAAAACAAGAGCAAGATTGAAAAGACCAGACACCTCTGAATTCAGCTTGTAGCTCAGATAATATATTCTGTAGGTCTAACCAATCCTGAAATTTTATGATGAGTTATCTGGCATACCTTTTGTCAACCTCACTAAGTAGACCAGAATAAGAGTTTAGAGGTTGTAGCGAAGATAAAGGTAAAGGTTTTGCCCTTCAATATACATGACAAGATGAAGCATAGTTCCTGATGTCTCTCCTCATAATTGGCCACCTAGGAATCTTTAAATACTTAAATATTCCCCTGTGTCAAACTATGTGGCAGAGTTGTAGTTCTTCTTCTCTTAATCAAAGCATACAAACAACCATTATATAACTGCTGTTGCTCTTCAACTATGAAAGATGAAAAATTATCTTGGCATCTCTCTGAAGGTCATCCACCCAAGTTCTTGCCATAAACATCGTGCTGCATCCCAGCTTTAATCTGATCGAAGAAACCAACACCTTATCTCCTCACCTCTCTTTCTAGTGCAGAGGTGTCAAACTCGATTTCATTGAGGGCCGCATCAGGGTTGTGTTTGATCTTGGGGGCCAGGATGGGTGTGGCCAGGGTGGGCATGGCCAGCTCCATGTCACTCCTGTCGGGGGCACTGGTGGTGGCCCAAGCGCTCTGCCAGTGAAAGCAGGCTCCCAAGCTCTGTTTTTGGTTGCTACAGCCTCCTGCAACCCTCTGCCAGTGCAAATGGGGCCAGGGAGCTCCATTTTCACTGGCAGAGGGTTGCAGAAGGCCGTGGTAGCTGAAATCGGAGCTCGGGAGCCCATTGTCGCTGGCAGAAGTGCCACTGGCCAGTCCTTCACTGTTTCTAGGGCAGCCTCACAGATCAGATCTAAGTACCCTGTGGGCCGGATCCAGCCCCTGGGCCTTGAGTTTAACACCTCTGTTCAAGAGGATCCAGCCTCTGGGAGTTGACCTTATTTATGTGACCTATAGATCTACAGCTATGGCATTTTACAGCTGAATCAAGGGCATGAATTTTAGTTGTTCAGAATCTGATTATATGTCCAAGAGCATTGCAGTAAGAGCATAAAATTAGCTTGCATCTTCTCTGTTTCTTTCCTGGTGACAGATTCCAAGATGGCTATCAGAAGGGAGGCTATGAGAGAAAAGAGGTTATAAACTTGCTGTTTCTCCCTGCTTCAATTCTTCAAGTTATCCATCTTTTATTACACATCATTAGAAAAGCTCTTCCAAATTATCTGCAGTGCCCTGTCTCAGCTGTTTGTCTTGTTGATACGCAAACCCTTCTGTAAATTGGTCAGTCAGAGTCAGATCATCCCAACTCATATCTCTACCATTTAAATTTAAATTTGAAATTTAAAATCTGAAATGTGTGCCTGCAGGCTGGCTTTGCCTGAACTTGAGAATTTCATAGCTAACAGTCAGGCATCTTATGGAATCATCAAAGGAACTGCTAAATCTTTGCATGAAGTCTTGATAATTGTTCAGCATTGGGTTGTTACTCTCAGTGATCATTGTTTCAGCAAACTCAGCCTGAAGGTCAGTTTGCTGCAATCTGTGGAAAATTCCACTTTTTCACACCTACTGACAAAATCTTGCCAGACTGAAGTCTCTACTATCTGCTTCTACAATATGCTCTCTGAACTATTAGGGAGGCTTGTCATCACCCTTTTCCTCTCACACATAATAACTGGGCTGACTTGCCTCTTGTTCCTCAAGAATGTATCCCTCCTTCCACGGCCTCACTGCATTCCATCCAGTAAAAGTGGGGAAAAGCAAATAGATGAGATAATTAATGTTTAGTATAGCTTCCGATTCAGTTAGCTTTTATGGAAACATTCATCAGCTTCAAAATATTGTAAGGTGCTTGAGCTTTCTAATCACAAAGTGCATGAAGAAAAGGTGGTAGTAGCGAGCTTCATATATTGTGAACAGGTTAATTAATCCTGTAAACAATTTTTTTTCCAGAGAAAGTTGGGAAGAGAGAAAATAACTAATTAACAAAAGGTTAGGTTGTGTAAGAATTTCCATAAGGATGTATGTTCATTTACTAATCCCAGGATGAACACTTATAGAAAGTCTCCTGAAAGGTAATTGATGTAATCTCCAGCTCTCTCCATGTTACTTTATGCTTCTGAATGCTAAACAGTCCATTAATAATTTTAGGCTATTCAGTTCTTATCAAAAACTGTATTGTCAATGGAAGCTTAATTTCCAAGCCATGTGGTCTGTTAATGGTTATTAAAGAAAAAGAATCTCTTAAGATATGAATTGTAAAATGGGAAATAAATCATAGTAAGAGTAGATATTTCAGACGGCATGCAGACAGGAGGTTATACAATTTACCTCGTGGTTTAACCAGAACAATCTGGAACACACTCAAAACCATAGAAATTGTGGTAGACTTTAGAAGAAACCTTCCCATACAACCACCTCTTACAATACTAGACAACACTGCATCAATGGTAGAGATCTTCAAATTTCTAGGTTCTACTATATCACATGACCTAAAATGGACACCTAACATCAAAAACGTCATCAAAAAACCACAACAAAGAATGTTCTTTCTGCACCAACTCAGGAAGCTCAAACTGCCCAAGGAGCTGCTGATCCAGTTCTACAGAGGAATGATTGAGTCTGTCATCTGCACCTCTATAACTGTCTGGTTTGGTTCTGCAACCCAACAGGACAGACACAGACTTCAGAGAGTAATTAGGGCTGCAGAAAAAACAATTACTACCAACCTGCCTTCAATCGAGGACCTGTATATTGCACGAGTCAAAAAGAGGGCTGTGAAAATATTTACAGACCCCTCACATCCCAGACATAAACTGTTTCAACTCCTTTCCTCAAAACGACGTATAGAGCATTGCACACCAGAACAACTAGACACAAGAACAGTTTTTTCCTGAAAGCCATCACTCTGCTAAACAAATAATTCCCTCAATCCTGTTCAAGTATTACAAAGTGTGCACTACTATAACTCTTGTCATCATTCCTTATCACCCATCCCCTCCCACTTGTGACTGTATGACTGTAACTTTGTTGCTAGTATCCTTACGGTTTATATTGACTGTTTCCTAGTATGATTGATTGATTATTGTACCCTGTGACTATCATTAAGTGTTGTACCTTATGATTCTCAGCTCCTGACGAATGTATCTTTTCTTTTATGTATACTGAGAGTATTACACCAAGACAAATTCCTTGTGTGTCCAATCACATTTGGCCAATAAAGTATTCTATTCACAGTAAATGAATCTTAAATTTGCCGTATCTAAAATTTAAGAATATAAATCAAATCAATGTGAATATTTTTCCAATGAAAACTTGTCTTTGTAGGCCTGTTCTTGGTCCTTGTTCTTATGCTGTCTCCTGATTATCAGCTGCCGTCTTATCCTCAGGAGGCTTTGGTGTACAATTTTGTCAGAGGTTTACTGCTGATTGCTTGACATCCTTAAAAATGGATTTTTTTAAAAAAAAAGACTATTCTACCAAGTGCAGTAAGACAAAACGTATTCCTTCAAAAACCATCAAACATTCTATCAGTTTCCATTTTTGTTTCAGATGATTCTGAAATTTCCATAAAAGCACTTATATACAGGACCTATCAAAGACCCCCTTTTCATACAAAATTAAGCACACTTTTCAAGATTTATCCTAGGCACCAAGAGAAATACATCAGCAGCAGCAGTCAGAGCTGAAAACAGTCATCCATTCCATTTACAGTCTAACCAAAGTCTTTAACTATTGATGCAGGTTCTATTCTCCCAATGGAACCTGAGGCTATCCAAAGTGTGACTTGAAGAACAGATGGTCACAATTCAGTCCACCATATGGATGAATCAACTTCTCCAAATCATCTCACAGCTTGGCTTCTCAAATACAATATTTACTCTCAGCTGGACATCAGGCCAAGGCAATATTCAGAGAAAGGGTCTTGGATGTTTACATACAAACCAATGTTGAGTTACTTACAACATCAGGTCATAGAAATGGCTGGACAACAATAAAATGTCCTTTCAAACGGGAAAACACCTGACAATGGGCCTGTCTCAATACCATAGCACAGCCCTTTCCAGAACCCTATTTAGCAAGTCGATTCTTTAGTTAAATGCAGACAATTCCACCAAGTGCCACATTCTGAGAGAAATAGAAGAATCTGTGCATGTCTTATTCAATTGTCAAACATACGTCCCATCAAGAGCACAATAGTACTTACAGACGGTACACGATAGAACCAAATATTAGGACTGTAATGAAAGATCTTATTTATTTTAGGGTACAAATGCTGTACGTATGTATTCATAAAAACTATATAGTGTATAGCTTTGTATAGTGTATAGGATTGTCCATCTAATAACATGCTTTATGGCACACAGGAGCAGTAAATGTGATGAATTCATCTAAAATCATACTGTTCTGTGTCTCTGTATCCTATTTTATTTTATGTTATTTTATTTTACTCTTTTATCTTTACCTTATTGATTTTATTTCATTTGATTTTACCTTAGCTCACTTTATTGTATCTTATTGTGACTGACTCACATTGCTTTGATATAGCCAATTGATTAGTCAATGAGGTTATCCTGCTACCACTTACAGTACATACCGTTTTCCCTCTTTCATTTCCTCTGGCAATGCACTTTTTCCTTTGTGATCCTGTAGCTTTATCAATCAATTTTATTCAGTTCCTGGTTTCACAGTATTCTCCTTTGAACAACTGGAACAATTTTCAGTTTCATCCTCTAGAGATGACACACACACACACACATACCCCGAAATCAATTCAGAAACTGCTGTGCCTGGGATCCTTCATATTCAGTAAGTGCTCTTGCTTTTTGTAAAAGTTTAGTTTGTTTCAAAATATTCCCAGTCCATCTCTGATCTAAATTACTCCAAGCAGCGTAATCTCATCTATACGTTAGTACTGTTCACCTCTGCATATCTAATTGACTATATATGTGCTATAGGTTGAATTTTTGGGGAAACTACTGTATCTTAGCAATCCTGGATTTCAATATCCAAGCCATCAACCTAGATTTCATATCCTGTATGATGCAGTTACATTTTTCATGCAATTGATGCCAACATGCAACTACACTTACTGCTTCCATAGATCATCTACAAAACATCATCTAGATAACCATAATTTCGGCAACTTTTCCCTTGTGGTTAGCTCACATACTTGTCTGTCTATGCCTCTAAAAATTGAATCACCTTCCACAAGGATGCCTGGCCCATGGAAATAGTTTGATTTTGCATGTGCTGTTGCAGTCTAAAACTGTATCCAAGTGATATGGTTAACCAGGCATGTCCAAAAGTGAAACCATTTATATGTTTATATCCTGCCAGGGATTCGGATATCTTTATCCAAGATAGCAACTGGTTCTGATGCTGACATTACATTTTATTGATTTGAAATCTTGTTGCTGGGAAACTGTTTCCCTCTCTCTTTCTTTCTTCTCTAAGTTCTGCATTGTGGAGAAAATACATTCAAGCGATTAGTATGCAATTATCTACACAAGTCTTTTAATCAAATTATTATTGTTATCTTCTATTTAAATTGATTTCTCAGAGATTAAATAAACAAGGTAAAGCAATTTCTAAAATGACTGTACATCTCTTTGTGAAAATAAAATAAAGTTTTTTTTATTGCATATGTTTATACAATATCTAGTTTGTAAGAATGCAGCTTAACAAGATTGAACATTTTGATGGTTTTTAAATTCTTCCTGTTGCGCTGCCGCTAATTGAAGGGTAGATGCACAATTTCTGAAAGAAGTTTCAGATTTAATATTTCTTAGTTTAAATTGCCTATAGTAATGTTCTTCAGTTCTTTTTATTGCATACCCTATGCAGTGTTCCAAACCTATAATGGATTGAATTCTCCACATTTGGTTTAAATAAATGTATTTTTTCATCTCTGCCCTCCAAATTGTTCTGAAAAAAAGGTCTTTGTTTTCTGTCTATTTAAAGTGGGAAGTTAATCCTATATTTCATACTTCATTTGTAGTGGCTGCCTGGTGCAGATAATCTATCCCAAGCATCCACCAACAAGGTATTATCTCTTGAATAGCTTCCAAGCAGAGTATAATAATCATTCTTGCCTGTTGTTCCACTGTCTGATATGCAGAGATGTATGCATGTTGCCTTAACACTAATCTACATGTAGCAAATTATTGAACTTACTGTCAGGCGTAGGGGACCAGAATAACACCATGAAATGACCAGAGTACTTTGTTACTGCTAACCTATTCACACAAATCTCTCCAGGCTGACTGTATTCTCTTGGGGACAGCCAGATAAGGGTTCAGAGATTTGGGGCAAGGTCAAATCTGTCTTGCAGTTCTAGGCTAGTCAATCTCTTTAGTCCTCCCTCCACTTTAGCTGGAGATTCCATCATACCTACAGTATGTTCTTACCAGCTTAACAAAAATGTGTAAATCTGTGTTTTATGTAAAGTATTATATCTGGTTAGGATCAGAGCTTTTGGAGGTCTGATCCGGCTGTTTTTCCCCTGAGGAAATGAAGTTGTTAGTCAGCTTTGAAATGGTGTCTTTGTGCATCTCATCATTACTAAAGCAGAGCATCTAGAGTTTACTTCTAAATATTTTTTTCATTTCCAAACATGTTTAATTTAATTGCTTCGTGACTTATTTGTACAACCTTTTTTTGTGTAGGCTGTAAGTGTTATCTTAGCTTCATGGCAGGTCCTGGAATATGTCTTCTCACCCTGCAGGAGACATGAAATTGATTATTAGTTAACCATGGATGTCCAGCAAAAGGAATAAAAAAACAGTTGCAACAACTGAACTCTGAAGGAAGAAAGTTGAATAGAAATTTAAATATGGTGCCTTGCACTCAAAGTTTTGTTATGGAATTGGGAGAATGAACTATAAGAATTCACTGAGTGGTGAAAGCATACATGAAGTAGTTGTAGTACTATCACCAGCTATCGAAAAGTATCTTTATCAAGGAACTGCTGGTTGTGCGTTCAGCAATAGCATGGCCAGTATGTTCAACAGTATGGACAGTTGTGTTTTGGTGTGATTGATTTAAGTATCTGAAAGCATGTAATTATACTCTAAGACCAATTCAAACTTTATAGTATCAAGTAACTGAAACAAAGAAAGCAAGATATGAACTATTTCATACCAATTATAAAAGCTCATCTAAGAGTCAAGCCCAGTGGTCATGCCTTCTCCTTGGTTAGTTCTTTTTATTCTATTATTTTTTACATCTTGACCAACCAACAGTAGCCCTTTATTATGCTTATCATAACTTAAAACAATTTCTCTGCAGATTATACATTCTATGCAGCACATCTAAGGAAGTATTGAAAAGCAGATAAATAAATCAATAGATAATAAGACTCAAGTGATTTCATGAAGGAGCCTGAAGTGATCTTGATTGTGATGTAAAAGATTAATGCTGAGGAGAAAAGGCAGGTGTTTTAGCCAATGTAGTATTAACTGAAGTTGTGAAATATTTATTCCTTGTTTTTTTTTCCTTGTAGCTTTCTTCCTTGAATAATAGGAATATTTAAGCTGAAATGCCATAGTGAGGGAGGTTAAATATCAGCTTAAATAAATACCTCATTGAGTAGAAGTTGTGGTGCGCTTGACTCTGTGGAAGTTTTCCAAGTGATCCTCTTCCATGTATGGATACGTTAGTGCTATACTGGTAGACAGTTTGTAGATAAATGAACATGAGCAATCCTCAGTCACTGTTTATGCATATGAATTTACAAACAATTTGATCATGGGTTCTCGAAGACAAATATAAACTCATACCGGATTCCATAGCAATCCAAATATAAAACAAAGGGGCCTGGGAAAATTTCAGTTATTCTGTTTTTGTTTAAATTATGTAATCCTAAATTGTGGTTTAAGCATTCTCCCTTGATTATGCTCCAAGTTTGGCTTATGGTACTTCAGTCAGATTCACAGGCTGTTGAAGGACGTGAATCTTGTATGCCCTCCCCTCTGCTTTCTCCTTGTGTTATCCATATAAGTATGACAAGAGCAGATAACACCCCCCCCCTTCTCCAGTCAACAGCTGGAAAATAATTAGGATACACACAAATTACTTTCAACCAAACACTGAGGCACACAACATGTTCTTTCAAATACTTAGAGACCTAGTGAATTTTGAAGTAACAAAAAACTTTTATTGGTTACAGTTTACATTTGCTCTTTTTTATAAACACATACACATCCTTCTCTGTTAGACTGCCAAGTACTAGCTAGAGAAGCCTTTCTCAACTTTTGACTCTGAAGAAACTCTTATTATTAATCAAATTTATATAGCTGCCCATCTCACCAAAACCTGAAAAAAATTTTTTCAGAACCTCTGCATATTCAGGCTCAAACATTGCCTAGAAGTTTCAAAATTATTATATTAGTTTCATGTGAAGGCCTGTTTATGTGCATTAATATGTCCTTAAGAATAAAGAATGAAACTTATTTCTTTAATGTGAAACCTGTGCTTGTTTTTTTACTGCATGAATACTGAATTCTGGGCTGAACCTGAGATAAGCATATATGGATTTCATCTTCAAACAGAAATAAGACCATTTCTACCTTTGTTTTTGTTGCTTGTTAAGGGGAAAAAATCCTTGCTCACACATGTAAAAAGTTGAAAATTGCAGCAAAATGTTCAATGCCTTCTTAGAAGTTGAAAACCTCAGCAAAATGTGAATGGCAAGGGCACCTTTTCACAGAAATGAGGAACTTGTCCGTGGACTGATCAGTGAATCTCGCCTCGAGTGTACAATGAGATGCAGCTCACAGAGTTCTTCTTCCTTCAAGGTGAAGTTTCAGGCTGAGTAGAAGATGCAGGGAAAGGATCCCTCTCCCTTGTTTTGAAAGGGAAGAAATGTACTGATCAATTTTGTTCTGTTGTTAATACCCTGTGGAGAACTCTTCCTTTGCTGAACCACTGTATTTAGGTATGTAACAGGAGACTTATGTGCTCTTTGTCACACAGTTTTTTAAAATACATTCTTAAGTGAACCGTGTTAGGAATCTGTTCGCCAATTAGTTGGGTTGGCAATATATAAACCAACAATGTATGTTTGTAGCTTTAAGACAAAATCACTATTGATTCTGATTGGTTGATTGTATTGCGAATTGCCATAAGAGGGAGCTAGAGATCATGGCTTGCTCTCTCTGACATTCTGTCTCTCTGACATTCTGTCTCTCTGACGTTCTGTCGCTATCTGGGATTCTCTTTTATATTTATGCTGTGCTTATACTTTGATATCTTTGTTTACTGTAAATGACAAAGGCAACCGGTAAAAAGACTTTGTAATTGGATATTATTTGGACTGTTAAACATATATAACCTGGACCGTTTATTGGACTGTGCTATTTCTTAAAGTAAACTTTAACTCAATTTAGTGTATCAGTGTAAGGCTGAATAATTATTCATACCTACTCTCATAAATGTTTCCATGTGCATATCCTTGTTACTCAAGGGTTATTCTGTACATATCATAACAAACTGGTCTATTATTTGACCAGTTTTTATAACTGGCACATTTCTGTAGCATCATTCCAAACTTTTTTCATTTCATCTCTAAGATTTTTTGACATCTACACGTCTCTGTGAAGGAAACAGTGTGGTGTGATATCATCCAAATTTTCTTTTCTTAAAAGAGAAATGAAGCCTCTCATGGAGCCAACCATATAGAGTTCAGAGGCCAACACGGTTCCCCCAAGACAGAGTTTTTGTTTTCAGATATGAAGACAAAACATGAAATACAGCTTGGCTTTTGTGTGTTTCATATAGCAGCAAAAAAAGTTTCCTGCAGTTTCATCATTATTTACAAATCCTATAAGTATCATAATATGACATTTATTGGTGAAACTGTTGATCAATCAACTTGATAGAAAGGCTATTGTTGTTCAGTTAACCACACAGAACTCCCTCAGCATCATGTGACAATAATTGTGACATATGATCAATATACCAACTTACTCTATTGTTCAACTTTATGTATTATATCTGGTCCTAACATTTTCCTCATTATTATTTTATATGCTGGCATAGTTACATCCTCACCCAAAGCATGATTTTTCCTTTGCTGTGTAATACAATCTGCTAAGTAGTTTATTGCTTCTTGGGCTATTTTTTTTAACCAGCTGTCATTTTATTAACAAAAGCTTTACTTTTACATTTGCATAGGTAATTTGTTCTGTGAATGTCCATTTAAAATAATCACAACTTTTATTTATCATATGACTGATTTGTAATTTAAGTGTCTTGTCCTTATGCTAGAGTCATTGCTACGTTTGTAAATTGTTTGATATAGATGGGGCACAACAGAATAGGACAACTGGGATTACCAGTTTACAGTGAATTGTAAAACTCATTAATAATTTTCATAATGGACCTTTTTTAAATCTGTTGAGTACAACTGCAGGAAAATGCCTGAGAAGGTTTAAATTATTCATCACCATTAACATCATTAAACTTATTGCTACTGTCCATTCCAGAATCCCCCTTTTTCTTGCACACCTGCCCTTCAAAAATTACCAATTTGTACCTTCAAACATGATTGAATAAACATGCATTATATTTATTTAGTTTAAGATAATGAAATAAAATAACTACAGGAAATGGAGTGAAAAATATGAGGAGATTGATGTCACAGATTTGTTGGACAAGTTGAATAATTTCTTGAAAAATACACTTTCCCCTCTCCTCCTTCAGTATATTTCTCAATGCATACAGTATATAGCATTGAGCGTATAGTTATCAGTGTCCGCGATATCATGTGTTAAAAATTAAAAATGGATTCAACCAAGCACAGCCCTACAGTGATCTCAGAAAAAGTTGTAACTAGATATTTGTTTGTTCTCTGATCATGATTGCAAGAGCAAGTTGCCTGAATTTGAAATATTTTTTAAAATAATCTCTTATGATTATTGTGAAAGCCTGGTTGAGAAGCTCTCTGGTAGAGAGAAGCAGAAGCCACCAAGTCTGGATCCAAAGACAATTCAAGGAATGGGTGGGCTTCAGAGCCCCTTTTAATCCAACAAATTCTTGCTTTGTTCTTTACCTAGGGTTGTGTTTTTCCCATGTGTTCAGATCCAACTTTCTTTGTCTAGTTCAGGTGACATTTTTTTCTTTTGTTTCTTTAACAACTAGTTTTGTTAGCTACTTCCCCAAAAAGAACTTTTAGATAAGATTCCTGGCTTTTATGTGCCTGCTTCATTTTTAGCTATGGCAGCTTCAGCCTACTTCTCTTCTACTAGAGTGCATGCAATGTTGAATTACAACTTTTACTTGTGTGTTTTGTCAGGCACAACCCACTCCTTTTGATAGAGTTGCTATACCATTAGATCTTACACCTTAGATTTTCCACTGAAAGATGCAAGGAAAATATATGTATGTTACTCAAGGCAGAAAAAAAAAAATTCAAGACATAAGGAGGAGTTTTCTCGATTTCTGCACGATAAAATTGCTCAGATTCGGGCCGGGTTGGACTCTAGTTGGGAGGTCCCGGGGGAGGTGACCGCGGCGAGTCTTGAGATGGTTATCTGGGACGAGTTCGACTCTGTGACCGTCGAGGGTATAGACAGGTTGCTGGGGCGGTTGAATGCCACCACATGTTTATTGGACCCTTGCCCCTCCTGGCTGGTTTCTACCACCAGAGAGGTGATGCGGAGTTGGCTCCAGGGAATTGTTAACACCTCTTTGATGGAGGGCTCGCTGCCCACTGCCTTGAAAACAGCAGTGGTGCGACCCCTCCTTAAGAAGCTCTCCCTGGACCCAACTCTTTTGAACTATCGTCCTGTCTCCAACCTTCCCTTCGTGGCGAAGGATGTTGAGAGTGTGGTGGCAGGTCAGCTTCCCCAGTACCTGGATGAAGATATGTACCTGGATCCCTTCCAATCGGGCTTCAGGCATTGGTCACGTTGGTTGATGATCTCTGGAGGGCCCGTGACGGGTTATTCCTCTGTCCTGGTCTTATTAGACCTATTAGCGGCTTTTGATACTATCAACCATAGTATCCTATTGCGACGGTTGGGGGGGTTGGGGGTTGGGGGCACCGTGTTGCGGTGGCTCGCCTCCTTCCTCTCTGACCGTCTGCAATTTGTGTTGGCGGGGGGGGAGAGGTCCACCTCTAGGACCCTCGATTGTGGGGTGCCTCAGGGGTCGGTCCTCTCACCTCTCTTGTTCAACATTTATGTGAAGCCGCTGGGGGAGATCATCCGTGGCTTTGGGGTGAAGTATCATCTGTACGCTGATGATACTCAGCTGTACATCTCCACCCCAAGCCACCCCAATGATGCCATGGAGGTCATGTCCCGTTGTCTGGAGGCCGTGCGGAACTGGATGGGCAGGAACAGGTTCCGACTCAACCCTTCCAAGACTGAGTGGCTGTGGTTTCCGGCGTCCCGATATAGCCAGGTAGTTCCTTCGCTGGCTATTGGGGGTGAGATTTTTCCCCCTTCAGAGAGGGCTCGCAATCTGGGTGTCCTCCTGGATGTACGGCTGTCCTTGGAAGATCACATTATGGCCATCTCAGGGGGGGGCATTTCATCAGGTTCACCTGATCTGCCAAATGCGGCCCTTTCTGGATCAGGATGCCTTACGCACGGTCACTCATGCCCTGGTCACCTCCCGACTGGACTACTGTAACGCCCTCTACATGGGGCTCCCGAATGGGAGCATCAGGAGGCTTCAACTGGTACAGAATGCGGCCGCATGGGTGGCTATGGGGGCATCAAGGTTCTCTCATGTGACGCCCCTCCTGCGCGAGCTGCATTGGTTGCCAGTGGCCTCTCGGGTACGCTTTAAGATTTTAGTGTTAACTTTTAAAGCGCTCCATGGCATCGGACCAGGATATTTACAAGACTGCATTCTGCCATTTTCCTGTCACCGTCCGGTGCGCTCCCACAGGGAGGGTCTCTTGCGGGTCCCTATCTATGTGCCAGCTGGTGACCCCGAGGAATAGGGCCTTCTCTGTGGGGGCGTCTGCCCTCTGGAATGGGTTGCCTCCGGAGTTACGTACAGCCACAGACATGGGGACCTTCAGGCGTGCCTTGAAAACCTGGCTCTTTGATCAGACCAGCTTGGGCTGATTTTAGATTTGGGTATTTTAATTTTTATATCAAATTTTAGGGTTTAAGGGAGGGGTTTTAATTGTTTTCAGCCAGGGCCTTTAATTTAGTTTTAACTTTTATATATTTAATGTTTTAATTGTATGGCTGTGCACCGCTCCAATCCTTCGGGAGAGGAGCGGTATATAAATAATAATAATAATAATAATAATAATAATAATAATAATAATAATAATAATAATAATAATAATAATAATAATATCATCAGAGTAACCTGATAAGATGATAGGTCACTGTAGGCCCAGTTGGTTTGGTTCTTGCATAACCATTGCATCTTCCATATTTTTAAAAATAGTTTCATCTTAGTGGCTTTGATGACCTAGAATCAACCTCTCCCATGGGGGTCCAGTAATTCTCAGGTTTTTTTAACTTACCTGAATACATATAACAGAGAGATGGTAATATACCCTGAACTCAGGTTTATGGACAGATGGTGCATGGAAAGAAGGGAAAAAACAAGCTTCGAGATAAACTGTTTTCTCTATCATTTCTGTCCATTTCCCAGGTTGCTATAGCAGCAGTATTTGCAAGAATATTTTCCCCTAATTGACTCTATTCCATTCTTTGTATTTAATTTATGTAACTGTCAGATGTGGCAGCTTCTTATGCAAGCAGTTTCCCTTACATACAAGCAACAGCCACATGCCATTAATTGAATGGGAAAATTTGGGAACAAGAGGGAGCAGTGATTTCAGCAGTATAATCAGCATGCTTCTCATTTTCCTATGCTTTTCCTTTTATTGTTGATAATGTATTCTGCAGATGGTGATATGTTTATGCCTGGGAAAAATATATGCACAGTTTGTGTGTGTAGACAGTAAAGTCTTTGACATATGTATACATAAACCATACACTCTCATATATGCTGTTTTATTTTTAAGGATTTAAAAAAATCTAAATTCAGATCTTAGTGAGCTAAAACAAAGTAGTCTTGTTTGCAGGTGCATTATTTGGATAACTAATATTTATTATTACCAAGCTTTGTAGTTTGGATTGACTGGAACTTAGTTGTTCTGCAGAATGCTTATTTCTTCTTTTTTAAAAATAAAAAAAACCTTTATTTAAAAAGTTTATATTGGTAAGGAAAAACATCTTTTTGTATTAAATCCCCAACTGATCTACATTTGGAATGCAATTGGGCAGCAGTTAGTTGTTATTCTGAATTCACAACATGATGAACTTCATATATGTTAAGTAGGACATGCTTGTTTGATCCCCATTATTATTTTTCCCATGATTGTTCCATAATGGAAGTATGAGTGGCAGACAGTAAGATGAACCAAAGGCTTTTCTTCTTGCTCTAGAAATGGATGGGCAGGGACCATTGTTCTATTCTGTTGTAGCTTGCAGAGATTGTCCCTGGCTGGGTCAAGAAACAATGAAGAAAAGTATCCATGACCCCTTCCTTGTGGTGAAAATGAGACAACACTCACCTCTTAGGCAACCTTTCTTATTTCACAAACATGAAAGAAATGCCAGTGATTCCAGATTTCTCCTCAAAATACATTGTCATCTTTTCTGCCCTACTAGAATGAGGGATTAACATCACCGTGGATCAGGACATGGGAATCAAAAATAAGAATATTTTAGAAGAATTCTTGTCCATTCTGATGAAATGATAGTTTAACTCAGAGTCACCTTGTAGGGATGATGGACAGCATAAAAATTTAATAAATATACATTCATTCATTCATTCATTCATTGAGTGAGGGCAACTATGAGAGTGAGGATTTTCAAAGCTATAGAAAGTACTCCAATGAAACCGTATACCAAGGAGATGGAAGCATGATGGACTCTGCCCAAGTAGCAAGCAAACAAGTGAATTGAATTGAATTCAATACTTCGCTTAAGTGACCCAAACATATTATGGGCAGAAACCATGGTCACACAGTGCCCAAGAGATAATTTACAACCTGCAAGAAGTTTCTGTGCATGGTGGGATTGAGTTAAAATGGCTATTAAAGTAAGCCATGAGAAAAAATGACATAATATTATAGTCTATAAATAGAATGGAAGAATTTGTCATATGACTACTAGGTAAATCAAAAGTTAGCAAAGCACTCAGAGAGCAGATGTAACCATTAATGTGGATATTACATTTCACCATCTTAAGTTCTTTAATGGTGTAAAACTAGATATATTAAGAGAGAACGATATCTTCTTAGCATTATCCAGAAAATTTGGAGCATTCATATAGCACACCCTCAGACAGTTGCTTTTGCCATTGGAGAATGTTATACTAGCAAGCCATGGAGGAATAATTAGCTCAGAAAATCTTAAAATCTAAGCAAATTAACAGGCTTATTCTACATGGAGATGCAAATAAGAAAACATAGGATAATTAATTTCTTATTATGCAAGAGAAAATGGCTTGGGCAGTGAGCCCATTTCCTTGCATATGAGCCAACCAGTATACCAAAATCTTCTAAATGAAAGATAGGAAAGATGGAAAGAACTGAAATAAACTGTCATGTACAGGCTACCCTCTAGAACAGCATTCTCAACCGTAGCTACTATAAGACATGTAGCCTTCAACTTCCATATAATGGCTGGGGAATTCTGAGAATTGAAGTCCATACAACTTAAAAAGTGGCCAAGGTTGAGTAATACTGTTCAAGAGCAAAGGCAAAGAACCTCGTAAAACAGTGATGGTGAACCTTTTGGGCTTAGTGTGTCAAAAATTGAGGAAATGTCTTAACTTGATTCTGCTGCCATATCTCCCCAATTAAAAGAGAAACAATTCTTTATCTCATCCTTATCTGGGTCTACATAACAGTGACACTCAGCAGCTGCACCAAGACTAGGCCTAAAACTTCAACTTTGACTCTAGAACCATCATTGCCACACAAAAAGGCTTGACTCACCCAATGCCCCAAGGCACACAAATATTGGGGAACAGTGTGATTGCGCCCAGAACCTGCCATGCACGGCTTCCACTAAGGCAATGCCCTCTTTTCAGTTAACAGGCCCCTGAGGCTTACCTCAGGCTGCCCCTGATCTCAGGAGGCCTTTATTCTTGAAGCAATTTAGAGGAATGCTCTTCCATGGCCTTCCACAGATTTCAAAAATCACATGAGAATGGGGCCTGTTTTCAAGAGTAGTTGTTGGGTGTTAGTGAATGCTGGCATGTTGCCGAAAATATTGTGGCATATCATCTTTGATATGTTTGTCACAAGTGTGCCATCTCTGCTCTGGATGTTGCTGAACTGCAACTCCCAGCAGCCCCTGTATACAGGTAGTCCTCCACTTGCAACAGTTCATTTAGTGACGTATGACCATTTTTCACACAACCATTGCAGCATCCCCTTGGTCAAATGATCAAAATTCAAATACTTGGCAATTGACACATATTGATGACAGTTGCAGTGTCCCGGGTTCATGTGATCCCGTTTTGCGACCTTCTGACAAGCAAAGTCAATGGGGAAGCCAGATTCACTTAACAACCACGTTACTAACAATTGCAGTGATTCACTTAACAACTGGGTAAGAAATGTCATAAAATGGAGCAAAATTCACTTAAGAAATGTTTCCTTTAGCAACAGAAATTTTGGGCTCAATTGTGGCGGTAAGTTGAGGATTACCTGTAATTGCTTGTCGAGCAAATCCATTATTCCACATCTTATTATGTTTAAAGGAGTATTGTATTTCAAATTCTCGGAACACCACTAGTATTTAAAAGAAATAGAGGAAAATTATTTCTCAGAATTATCTTTCTTTTCTAGCATTACTAAGCAGATACATGAAAAGATTCTTATCTGCATTTTGTTTTCTTATTTAGTAAACATACAGCCATGCAGGACATGCTTCTGTTAGAGATTTTATAAGAAAGGGCCCTTCCTATTGCCCAGAAGTTTTGAGTTAACAATTCTTATATTGTATAATGTCACCACAATTTGTTTTTTTGAATGTGACTCTATATTACTTTGTACAACCATTGGTTTTAACTGATCCTCTGACTGAAAGAGAAGCATTTATATGTGCATTTTATTCTGGCTGTTCACCGCCCCGAGTCCCTTTGGGAGAGGGGGCGGTATATAAATTTAAATAAATAAATAAATAAATAAATAAATCTCATTGGTGAATCTTTATTGATTTCTCTCCACTTCTTACTTACTTTTGTGTAGTTTACTTCTGTAAGCTTTTTGTAAGTAAGTACTTAAATACCTCATTCCCAGAGAAGTGTCCTTATAGATACTATCTATGGTGACTGGCTTGTCTTCCTCTAAGGAAGCAAACAGATAACGTACAGCAGTAGCAGAAATGATTATCAGTGTGGTGACAAATGTGTTCAGATTATTTCCATTACATTTAAAATATTGTCTCAATCTTATTCCTGAACTCAATTACATCTTTGTTTTAAGTCCAGTTCTTTAATATTGGTTCTAGTCAGTGAAGCTGTTATTTTGAATTCATAACCCAGAGGTCCTCTTAAGTAACATACTGTAACTAGCGTATCTCATGCCTTGGGCATGCATGTTACAGAGAATTAACACTAAAACATTATTACAGCGAATTAGAAAGCAATGCTAGAGAGAAGGAAACCCCATTCTCCAGCTGATAATTTAATAATGCTGATGATGCATTTAGCTACTTTAAATAAATGTAAAAAAATAAATAATGTAAAGTAAGGTAAAAGTAATGTCCCCCTAGCTTAATATGGAAGCAATTAGACATTGCTTTCTTCCAGGATTTTAAATTTCCAAATCCAGTCCATAATCCAAGATACCCTAGTGGTCTTCCTTCAAATATGAACATGTCAGTTCATTTGACATCAGCCAAGGTCAACTAAATACTGCCATCTGGTATGCCACAATGTGGGAAGGAGACATAAAATGGCTGTCCAAGTTTATCAATATGTTGCTCCGTCGGGTTAGGAAGAAAATGACTTTTACATGCAATATTATATGCGATCTTCGAGCCTCCGCCAAGTTTCAGTTGCCGCGACCGATGTTGGGCAGCGATGGCCTTGGAGAGGTAGCGGGAGCGATGACGGAGCCTGCGGTGGGGTCGCTGGTGGAGCCGCTGTTCACGGCCACCTGGGCCGCCCGGGTTGTTGCTCGAGCGGACTTCGGGCGTCAGAAGCCCTGCTGTGGTCGGCTTTTGACCGTTGCGGCTGGAATCGGGCGGCGGCGGTCTTGCCGCAGCCGGGCTTGGGAGAGGCTACAAGCCACAGAGTTTGGAGACACAGGCCTGGAAAGACTGTGGACTGTGGGGTCGACAGTGGGGCCGCTGTTGGATAGCCGCCCGGGCCGCCCCGGTGGTTATCCGGGCAGTTTCTGTGCGGCGGTGATGTGGACGGCCCTGCTGCGGCTGGACTTCGCCATGGCGGATGTCGCAGGTGGCGCCGCGACGGCCGTGAGGGGTGTTGTGACGGCCGAAGATGGTGCGGCGGTGGCCATGGAGGAGAGGACTTGGCAGCCACGGGTGACATCTTACCCCGACTGAGTTTTGGCCATAGGACAGGCTTTGCCCACTGTGACTGTTGTGGGTGGCGCCGCGGCGGTTGCATGGGGGGAGCCCGCCCCTGGCTACCGAGGCAGCCATGGGTGGCGCCGTGGCGGCCGTGGATGACATCTGGCCTCGGTCGTGGGAGAGGGCTTGGAATCCCCGACGACGGTGGTGACGGTGCCCTCAGAGGTTGGGATTTCCTGATCCAATGGCGGTGGTGGCGGTTCCAGTGGCGGCGGTTGTGGCTTTGGTGGCCCCAACAACGGCGGTGACCAGCTGGCCACGGGGACGACGATGTTTGATGCTGTCCTCTCGGTGTCGATAGCGGAGGAGAGGACGATGGCTGGGTGGGACATGGATGTTGCCTGAACGTTTTTGGATCCGGCCTCGGTCCCAGCCTGTGGGGCCCCTACGTTGCCGGCATCATTCAGTGGAGGCCCAGCTGAGGGTGCCGTTCAGATACTCCGCTGAAGATCTATGGGCCTTGAGAAATGTCCCCCTTTCTCTTAAGTGGCCCTCTAGACTTTCGAAGACATTTCTTGAGGACGGATCCTGGGATCCAGGGAGATGGTGCGGCCATAATAAACGCTTGGGGGAGGGTTCTTGTTTATATAAATTTTTATCTAGATTTTTATTGGAGTTAGGGAGGATGTCCGGGCGGGGGTTGGGGGACAACCCGCCTGAGGCTGGGGTCAGGCCGCAGGTCGAGCATTGCCGGGAGGTGCTGGAGTCGGGTGGGGTCATATCGAGGATGGGGGGTTGTTCCAGAGAGGGCGGAATACAGTCTATTGGCACGGTGAGCGAGAGAGGCAGATTTGGCGGTTATAAGGGGCCATATCCTATATTGGGAGCGCGCCCCCGCTGTTTGTGCGCCACCGACCCCCTAGTCATGTCCCGTTCCCCAGGTGGTCTGAGTCATTGGGCCCTGGGCCTTTGGCTGATGTTGTGTAACACCAGGTCTGTCGTTAACAAGGCTCCCCTCATTTATGATTTGATTTATGAGGGGGGAGCGGACCTGGTGGGTGTTACCGAAACCTGGTTGGGCCAAGAGGGAGGAGTTCCCCTGGTGGAGATGTGCCCACCCAGGTTTCGGGTCTTTCATCGGCTGAGGGCTCAGGGGAGGGCTGGGGGGGGTTGCGGTGGTTATTAAGGAAGATCTGTATCCTAGGGAATCCACTGTTTCTCAGACGACCGGATATGAGTCCCTTTTCGTGAAGTTAGGTTCCAGGGTTCAGGTGGGCCTGTTGATCGCATATCTGGCTCCCTGCTATGTGACATCGGCCCTGCCTGAGCTCCTTGAGGTTATAGCCGGCTTGGCGGTTGGGACCCCCAGGCTTATGGTCATGGGGGATTTCAACCTGCCTTCTGCCGGCAGAACCTCGGGGATTGCTCTAGGAGTTCATGGCTTCCATGACAGCCATGGGCCTGACCCAATTAATTCGGGACCCCACTCACTTGGGGGGTCACATCCTGGATTTGGTTTTTGTCTCTGATCAGTAGCAGAATGATCTTGGTATAGGGGATGTTGCTGTAGAACCCCTGTCATGGACTGATCATTTGCTCCTTAGACTCAACTTTCATTCCGCACCCCCCCACCGCAGGGAGGCGGGGCCGATAAAATGGTACCGCCCCAGGCGCCTGATGGACCCAGATAGGTTCCTGATGGAGCTTGGGCCGTTTCCCGAGACTCACACACACGACTCGGTCGAGGGCTTAGTGGCTACCTGGGATAGGGTGGCGGCTGAGGCTCTTGACCGGGTTGTGCCCTTGCGGCCTCTGACCCGGTGCCGATCCCAAGTGGCTCCTTGGTTTTCTGAGGAGCTGATGGAGATGAAGCGCCGGAAAAGACGCCTAGAGAGTGGTTGGAGGGCCAGCTGCTCTGGATCTGACCGAACACTATTATGATCCCATATTAAGGCATATTTAGTGGCGATAAGGATGGCGAGGCGGTCTTACCTCTCCGCCCTTATTGCGTCCGCGGAAGTTCGCCCGGCCGCCCTGTTTAGGGTGACCTTCTCCCTTTTGGAAGTGGAGGCGCGGGAGGATCCCTTGCAGGGATGGGCCGAGGATTTTTCCAGGTTTCTGCAGGACAAAATCACTCAGATCCGGGATGAGCTGGACTCCAACTGGGCATTTCCGGGTGGGGGGGGCAGGGACGGATTTAGGTGAGGTCATTTGGGATGAGTTCGATCCTGTTACCCTGGAGGACGTGGACAGGATACTGGGGGGGTTTAATGCCACCATTTGTTTATTGGACCCGTGCCCCTCCTGGCTGGTCTTGGCCACTCGGGAGGTGACACGAGGCTGGTTCCAAGGGATCATTAATGCTTCCTTGAGAGTGGAGCTTTTACCCGCTGCCTTGAAAGAGGCGGTGGTGCGGCCCCTCCTCAAGAAACCGTCCCTGGATCCAGCATTATTGTCGAATTATCGTCCGGTCTCCAACCTTCGCTTTCTGGCGAAGGTTGTTGAGAGTGTGGTGGCACGTCAGCTCCCTCAGTACCTGGATGAAGCGGTATATCTAGACCCCCTCCAATCAGGTTTCAGGCCCGGGCACAGCACGGAGACGGTGTTGGTCGCGTTGGTGGATGATCTCTGGAAGGCCCGAGACAGGGTTTGTTCCTCTGTCTTGGTCCTGTTAGATCTCTCAGCGGCTTTTGATACTGTCGACCACAGTATCCTATTGTGGCGGTTGGGGGGGTTGGGAGTGGGAGGTACCGTTTTACGGTGGTTCTCCTCCTTCCTCTCCGACTGCTCGCAATTAGTGTTGACAGGGGGGCAGAGGTCAACCCCGAGGCTCCTATTATGTGGGGCGCCCCAGGAGTCTGTGCTCTCGCCCCTGCTGTTCAACATTTATGTGAAGCCGCTGGGTGAGATCATCCGTGGTTTCGTGGTGGAGTTCCATCAGTATGCTGATGACACTCAGCTGTACATCTCTACCCCGGGCCACCCCAACGAAGCCGTTGAAGTGATGACCCAGTGCCTGGAGGCCGTGCAGAGTTGGATTGGTCTTAACAGGCTTCGTCTAAACCCGACCAAAACCGAGTGGCTGTGGTTTCCTGCGCCCAGATACAGCCAGCTTATTTCGTCGCTGGCCGTGGGGGGAGAAATTTTGCCCCCCATGGAAAGGGCTCGCAATCTGGGTGTCCTCCTGGACGTACGGCTGTCTTTAGAAGATCACATTATGGCTGTCGCCAGGGGGGCCTTTTGTCAGATTCGTCTGATTTACCAGCTGCGGCCCTTTCTGGATCTGGACGCACTTCACATGGTCACTTCTGCCCTCGTCATCTCCCGCTTAGACTATTGCAGGGGTAGGGAACCTTGGCTCTTTTATCACTTACGGATTTCAACTCCCAGAATTCCTGAGTGAGCCATAAATGGTTCCCCATCCCTGGCCTACTGGTTTTTCAGTTGTGGGGGAAATCAATTTTTGACTTGAATGGGACTATTTAATATACAAATGTAGGACATATTCTTTATATGTATTATATGTATATTATTTATATTCATAAAGAATATGTCCTACATTTGTATATTAAACAGTCCCATTCAAGTCAAAAATTGATTTCCTCCACAACTGAAAAACTAGTAGGCCAGGGATGGGGAACTTTTTATGGCTCACTCAGGAATTCTGGGAGTTGAAGTCCGTAAGTGATACAAGAGCCAAGGTTCCCTACCCCTGGACTATTGCAATGCTCTCTACATGGGGCTCCCCTTGAAGAGTGTCCGGAGGTTGCAGTTGATCCAGAATGCGGCCGCGTGGGTGATCTTGGGAGCTCCTCGGAGCTCCCATGTTACACCGCTCCTGCGCGTGCTGCATTGGCTTCCTGTGGCCTTCCGGATCCGATTCAAGGTGGTACTGATCGTTTTTAAAGCACTCCATGGCTCAGGACCTGGGTACTTACAGGACCACCTGCTGCCACTAACAGCTTCCCGCCGCCCTGTGTGCTCCCACAGGCTTGGCCTCCTCAGGGTTCCGCTGCCTGGTCATTGCCGGTTGGTGGCCCCGAGGGTGCGGGCCTTCTCTGCGGGGGCTCCCTCACTTTGGAACGATTTGCTCTCGGAGATACGGGCCATTACCGACATTCAGACCTTCCGGCGCGCAGTAAAGACCCTGTTTTTTCAACAGGCCGGCCAGGCCCAGTAACGATTTGGGTTTTAAATTTGGTATTTTAAATTTTTTATCAGTTTTATATCTGTTAATTGTATATTCGGCCTCCAATTTAATCATTTTAAATTGCTTTCAATTGTATATACTGTTTCTGTTTTAGTTGGCTGTACTCCGCCCCGAGACCCTTTTTTGGGAGAGGGGGCGGTATAGAAATTTAATAAACATAAACATAAACAATATGAGCTATGGTGGAGCATTGGTTGGTAAAATGAAGGTTCTTCTGAGATTGGTAAAATGAAGACTCAGATTGTTGGGGGCAATATGCTGACTCTGTAAACTGCTTAGAGAAGGCTGTAAAGCACTGTGAAGCGATATATAAGTCAAAGTGCTATTGCTATTGCTAATACATGTTAATTTTAAAAGTATATTCATATAATGTGATACCAGAGTTATAGAGGTTATTCTGGAATGCTCTCCAGCCTCTTTAAAGGATTTTGAATAATAATAATGATGATGATAATAATATTTCTACGACTAGCCACCCAAGTGGCGACATTCTTTGTGCAGCTACTCTGAAGAAGTGAATAAAGAGACTCTTGTTAGATGCCATTTGTCACAAGGTGCCTGCAAGCAGCAATTGGAAACATCTATAATTTTTAGTGCATTAGATATTAGATTCTGTTTGATGAATAGAAATAATTCTCATTAATATGAAAGACATTAGTTTTCCTCTGCCAGAGGCTGTTCTACATGTTTGGAAAAGAAAGTGATAGTTTTTCTTTTCCATAATGTGGGAAATGCATGTAAAAATATTTTATGTTTCTGCAACATGTTTATTTTGACATAAAATCTCTGGCAGAAGAGCCACATTCTGGCAAGTATTTTTTTTATTTAGAATTTCTTGATGATGTGTTGCCAGAGCTGATAAGGCTGCAGCAAGTTAGTGAGGTTCAGATGTCTTTGTTCTCTTGCCAAGGTGACAATAATAGCTATGTAGAATATATGCTTTTTAGATTAGCAGTTTCTTCCCTTCGAAATCTAGCTGTAGCTTAGAAAGGAAGAACAGGATATTGAAGCTACTACACATGCTAAGCATACTTCAATGCTTTATGGGTTGATCATGGATATAGGCGTGGTTCTTTCCAGTTTCAACACACAACTATTGTTAGCTGATATGCTAACTGAAGTGCATTAAGATTCATATCTTCTATACAATGCTACATCTTTGAGGTCACACAGCGACAATGTTCTTGGGTATGAAGGTCCATGGTCATGGAGCAGAGCTGGATTGCCATTATTTATGCACCTTGATATTTGCTGTTGTTTGAATAGTATGAAAATTTTATTTCTGTGCAAGAATTAAGCTTGCTGAATTAGATATACGAGTTTGATGGAAATAAGGGCTGGAGAGTCCCAAGCCTCATAACGTTCTCTAATTATGAAGGCCTGAAAGGAGTAAAGGGTGATTCATGATCTCATAAAGAAAAGTAGAAAACCTCGTCAGAGCTCCTGGCTTGGCTTGGAGAGACCAGGGACATTAGATTCAAAGTGTGTATGTGTCCCACCATTCTTTAGTAGAATAGATAGGAGTCCACCCTTCTACTAATGATCTTCTAGTAGTATCTTCAGAAGAAAAGCCATATATGTTATATGAATTAAAACTCCATTGTGCATTATTCAGATTCCTGGTTTGCATGGAATTTAGAATATATACTGTATATTATACCAATATAAGCTTTCTTTTTATAGACACTAGCACTGAATGCACAAAGAGTTGGTTTTATATGGTATATTCCTTAGCTGCCATCTACTACTGCCAAATACTTTTGATACTGAAATGAAGCAGAAGTTAGCTTTCATTAGGTCTACTTTCACAACATCTAAATGCAATTTTTATTTCAATTGTATTGTGTTTTTTTCCTCTTATGATCAGTCAAGAGGCTTTTGAATTGAGCTTCCAATCATGACTCGGATAGTAAAGAGATTTGTTTTATAATGGCAGAAGATATTTGACATTAACTGGGATTTGTCAACATGATTATCTGCCAGCCAGCAAGTAAAGGTGAATGAGGCACTTTAATTGATTCCTAGCAAGATGTCAGTTTTTTCACAGCAGTCCTCTCAAAATTTAGGCCTGGAGAATTAAACCCAATTTATATGCATCTCCCAAATAAAAGTGGGGGAGGAAATGAGGTTAATGACTATAGCAGCTAATTTGGGAAGAAGCTTCTGTCATCTTCCTAGGTATCTAAGAAGTACTTTCATTCTTTTCTTTTTTTATTAATTTTAATTTTATTAGACAAACACAAAAACAGAAAAGAACATTAAAAACAATGAACGTGGTTCAATCTTCCTAACCCACATATTTGTCTTACATTGCTAAATCATATATAAAAATAGTACACATTTACATTCTATATACATAGTATGTAATATATACATATAATCATTTTCTAGGGAGTACTTTCAAAAGCTACCCTGATTATCAATTTAAATGGTAAAGCTGTGTGATATATTTTGATTGTGTGACAACAGTTCTTGATTGATCAAGTATATGCCATCAAGTCAGTGTCAACTTGTAACATTGGTAGATTTTGTCCATGATGATCTGTCCCCTAACCTGTCCTTCAGGTTTTCCGATGGTGCACCCATACCACTGTAAAGGAGTCCATCCATCTTGCTGCTAGTTGTCCTCTTTCCTTCTACTTTTCCCAGAGTTAGAACCTTCTTCAGAGAGTGAGGTGAGATGTTCTGGGGTTCTCATTTTTCTAAGCACATCCCATAGCTTAACATGATTGACACTACATCAATGAAGTATATACTGAATTCTTTTTAGTTTTCTTTAGCTTTTTAAGGTTATCCAGCCTGTGTCAGCAATAATATTTCATATTCCTCAGCAGTTTCTAAATCATCTTGACATCTGGCACCTCTCTTTCCACGCAGGGCTCCAATCTGCATTAAATGATCTTAACTATTCCTTCTTTATTTTTCATGTCCTGGAGGGTAAACAATGTGGTCTCATGACTCAAAGTATCCAATTCTCAATTCCTTAAATCTCGAACTGTAGTTATTTCATTTTATTTTTCACTACGTTGAGCCTTTCCATGTTCATGCTTTTTACATTCCATGTTTGTACACTGCAATTCTATTTTTGCAGCTTTGGATTTTATTTTCCCTTATGATATGTATCAGCAACTAGATGCCTTGAAGGCTTTTATCTAGCCACATCATAAACACCATTATTTCTCAGAAAGATCCTCACCTGCTCCTCAGTAGCATGTTGGGTGTCATCCAACCTCAGGGGCCAGATTTGTTCTGGCAGGATACTGTTAATTATTTTATACTTTCTCTCCTTGGTAAAAATACAGGAGTGGTGCTGCCCAGTATATGCCTGCTTGCTTCATGTCTTGGTGACCTTTGCTGGGAATATATACCTTTGGCACACACTCCCAGGAACACTTCCCCCACTCCCTGCCATGATGAGGCAGAACAGCAGGATATGTGAGGATAATGATTTGTTATTCTTAAAATAGGAACTCCCCTTATTATATAGGTCCCATAGAAATCCTTGGTTTAGAGAGGCTAATTACAAAACATCAGGCTAGCTCACCATATAATTTTTTCCTCCATTCTTTTCCTTTTCCTTTCCATGTGTCATTAGAAGAGGCAATTTACTCTCCCCAGCATAAATGAGCTTAACCTCTCTCAGCACCTCATTTTATATATTCATAAGTGGTACAATAAGCCATTACAGTCCATTCATAATTGATTTTACACTTTGGGAATACACTTCGTGACATGCGACTTTCTACTTTCTTTATACAGCTCTTGCCCAATATGCTGCCCTCTCACCATGTACTTTCGGCTGAGCACAGTTTTCTCCTATTGTGTGGGTAGCTGCAGTTTGTATTTTACCTTTTAGGTTTCCTCCTGGGAATTCCCAGCAGATAATTGGCCTGGTTTTTCCATGGCTTTTAGACTGTCTTCCTTTGTCTTTATCAGTATTTGGGCAACTGAAGTGTCTTTTTTCTGATGTAGTTTGCTGATATTTTGTTCTTTAAAGGACATAGCTTCTCTGGATAATGGCACAGAATGTATCTCCTGCCTGGAGAATTTCTAACTGCATATAGGCAGTAATTACGCATCCAGGGTCCTTTGTTTCTCACACTGAATATAAGATTTGTGCAGTACATGGTATGTTTATCATTAGCAAAAGGCAGATAGAAGTGTGCAATTTTTTCAGACTGTTGTTTTTTGAGTGTATTAAGAAAGATAATGCAATAACATATGGAAAGCCACAGGTTTTCCATCTAGACTTAAGAGACCAACATTACCTCCTCATAATATAAATAGTCCTTATCTTACAATCACGATTCAGACCAGAATATCCATTACTAGGCAAGATAGTTGTTAACTTGAGTGGCACTTGATTTTATGACCTTTCTTGCCATGGTTGTTAAGCAAATAACTGCAATTGGTAAGTGACTCATGCCATTATTAAGCAAATCCTGCTTTCCCATTGACTTTGCTTGTCAATGGTCAGCTGGGAAGGTCGCAAATGGTGATCACTGGGATGTTGCAACCATTGTAAATACATGCTGATTACCCAAGTGTCTGAATTTTTATCAAGTGACCCTAGGGGTGCTGTGATGGTTGTAAATGTGAGGACTGGTCATAAGTCACTATTTTCAGTGCTGTTGCTATTTTGAATGTCACTAAATGAATGGTTGTAAATAAAAGGACTATTGGTACATTAAAGTTTGGCTAAGAATCTTGAAGCACTGCAAACGTTTGTAGAAATTATCAGTATTTCCAGTTGATTGTTTTATTTGATTTTGTAATAGAAATCCAGAAAAAAACCACATTTATCTTAATATCCATGGCACCATTCACACAGAACAGGAGGTTTATCAATCTCAAACAGCAATAATTATCTCATTTGCCAATCTTGGCCTATGATGACATTTCTTTGGGGCAGATATGGAAGAACACCCAGACACTTTGAATTCTTTCCAAAGATTTATTCCATTCTACCCTAGTTCTCACCAGTTTTCTCTTCTTTGTTTTGGTGTTCCTGAATCTTTATCTTGAATTCCTTGGTCTTCTTTCTAACCTCCTCCTTGTTATCCATTGAGTGCTTTACTTAGTTTGGAATCTAAAAGTCAAGACAAACATTTATACAAAATTTGTCCCTTGAATCAAGGAATCAGAGGAGTTTGTTATTGCTCCACTGTCTCATTTTATGCAAATGAAAAAAACTCTCCAAGAGATTAAAAGCTGTACTATAATTTTTGTTTTCTTTGTCTATAATTATTTTTTTTATTTTCTCTCCCCCTCCCTTCAAAAATTTAGAGCTTGAAGTGAATGATAACAAATATATGTTGTATAACTTGTTCTATTTCTGTTTCCAGGTCTTTGTATTTTGTGATTTTTCTCTCATTCTTTCTCTTCTCTTCTGTCTCCAGGTACTGCCACATCTGCAATTCAGACTTTTTGTCTTTCTTATTGACAGTTGTTAAGTTTGATGTGTTACATGGCAGATGCTTTTTTTCTGTTTGAATGCTAAAGTCCCCATTTCTTCATTTTCTATTATTTGTCTATTTTGTTATTCTTGCTTGCAGGCAAATGGTACTTCTTTCAAATATTCCAATGCACTATAGTTGCTATACTATTATTGCTACGGTGTTGTACTGTTCCTTGTAGTCAGTCTGTATGATCTTCTTAAAGCATTTAGATAATCCAGTGTTTCTTCAGCTTCTTTGAAGAGGTGGCATTTGCTGTCTGCTTCTGTCAATTCTGACTGAGTATGAATTTGTTCTTAAAGTTTGGCCTTGTGCAGCTAGCATTAACACCTCTGCCGTTTCTTAAAATTTTCTGCTTTTAGCCATTGCCAGTTCTGTTACCTGGTTTGCCTGCTATTTTTTTTTTGTGAAGTTTTATTGGATTTTAACAAACAAATAATACATCTTATTTGAGTACAGCATGATTCCAGGTTATCACATTTCCATACAGACACAATTTCATATATATATATTCCTCTTATATATTCAGCTTCATATCATCATTCTTTTGTCAACTTCTCACTATTTCTCCTTTTACTTCTCTTAATTTTCTTTTATAGTAATGTAATTTTCAGTCTTATTCAATTAGATTTCTTTTATCTGAATTTCTATATCTTTTTATTCATTATCCTTATACTTTCATCTGTCTTGTTTACAATTTCATATATTCTCTTCCAACATTCTTAAAAAGCAAAGTTCTCCCTATAATTGTCAATCGGAGTACAACACCTTTGAATCTTATATTTATTATCATATGCAATCTCATCAAACATTAAATTTATACATTCTAACATTCAAATTTCTAATATCTATTTTATATCATATGAATCTCATCATTCAGACTCTGGTTGGTACTTCTCCTTGCAGGTACACAAAGAAAGATTCTAAACAACTAACAAAAACATTATATATATATAAACATTAGTAAGTGAAATAGTTATTCAAATTCATTCTAATGCTGGTATGAGCCTTATAAATCTTTCACATTTCTTTTCAATATTTAACAATCTTTGGAAACAGCTAAAATGTTTCTCTCCCTTCTTCATTCTTACATTAATTATTAATAAATATATCATTGAATAATTATACAGTTTTATTTAATAGGCAAAGTAATTATTCAAATTCATTCTAATAGCTGGTATATAAATCTTTTACCTTTCTTTTCAATATTTTATCAATCTTTAGAAATAATTACATTGTTTCCCTCCCTTCTTTATTGTTGCATTATTTATAAGTAAACATGCCATAGCATGATAATACAGTTTTATCTCATGAGTTTCATTCTTTTGTCAACTTCTCACTATTTCTCCTTTTATTTCTCTTAATTTTCTTTTATAGTTATATCATTTTCATTCTTATTCAATTAGGTTTCTTTCACATTTCTTTTCAATATTTAACAATCTTTGGAAACAGCTAAAATGTTTCTTTCCCTTCTTCATTCTTACATTAATTATTAATAAGTATACCATTAAGTAATTATGCAGTTTTATCTAATAAGCAAAATAATTATTCAAATTCATTCTAATAGCTGGTATAAATTCCCTTATAAATCTTTTACCTTTCTTTTCAATGTTTTATCAATCTTTAGAAATAATTACACTGTTTCCCTCCCTTCTTTATTATTGCCTTATTTCTAAATAAACATACTATAGCATAATAATACAGCTTTATCTCATAAGTTATTTACATATTTCATTTCTAACTCATTACAATATTCTACTGTCACAACCCTATCTTTAGTACCTTTGCAGAGTTCTCAATTTTAACTTGATTTAACCATTGTCTCTGTATTTTCTAGCTGAGCAAATACCTTTAATCCTAGTATGTTTCCCTTTTTTCTGTATTTCCTGCTTTCGTCCCTCATAATTTCTTTCCCTTTCTATCTTCCCCCCCTTTTTCTCATCCCCCTTTTTATAACCTTCTCTCTCTATTTTCCCCTTCTGTAGTTTACTTTTCTGCTTCTCCTTGCTGTTATATTTCTTTTTCAAAGTATTTTTCTTTTTGGCTGTTTCCTTTAATCTCAAACTTTTAACTCCTTTTCCCCTTTCCCCCCTTTTCCCCACACCTTGCAGTGTTTCAGTAAAGATGGCTTTTTCTTTGTCCCGCCCTTCTTCTTCCTCTTGAAGCTTTTCCTTTTGCTTTTCATAGTTCAGGATCTCTGTTTCAAGAAATTCAGATACGAAGCCAAAGGATCTTCCTTCCTTTTCTGCCTCTTTCTCTTTTTTAAGATACGTTTTCTATTTCTCCAGGAGTGATGCCATTTTAAACAACCACCCGATTGACTTTGGTTTCTTTTTTCTTTTGCTACTTAATCTCTTCTTTTTCTTTTCAAAGTCCCCAGGCTGTTCCTTCTTGTTTTTTCCCTTTCCTTTCTGTGGGTTACTGTATCTTTTAATAAAATTTCAATTGCAATGTATCCTTGGGAGTCTTTTCAAAAATTCACTGTTAATCCCCGTTTTTCCAGGTGGAACTCCTCTTTTTATTCCACCCTTTTACCTCCTCTTCTCATTTTTAAGGCTTTAAAGTGACCAAAAAACCCAAACACCTAACCTCCTATTCTCTCTCCTTTGCCGCCTAACAAATTTCTTTCAGAGGTATTCCTCTAAATACTTTTAGCTTCAGGGTACCTTGCTTAGATGTTTTCTGTATTTAGCCTGGTCTGTCCTGCTTTCCTCTTTGTCTTCCTCCTGCACATTCTTATCCAGTTGGGTTCTTCTTTGTGGTGGCCATTTCTGACCATCGCTGGCCATCCTTCGGGAAAGGGAGTTTGACCAGCCAAGGAGGAGAGATACGGCTCCCCTCAACTTGGCTAGCAGTCTCCCCCATCTTCACCACCTCTACGGGGTGGCTTCAGCCCTGTATCCAAAGGATCGGGGCACTCCAGCGGCAAGCACAGATCGAAACCGCGCACAGTCGCGGATTCCGTTCCGTCGCCGAAGAGACCCAAACCAGAAGTTTCTGGTTTGCCTGCTATTTTTGTTACATACTGGCTATGTAATACTTTGCCTCACCATGTCTTTTTTCTCTTCTTCATTTGGTCTTTCTTGAAAGCCAATTTCATCTTTTCAGTATTCAATAATGCTTCAAGACATGCCAGTTTCTACTTCACTGTCCTTCAAATATTCTTCCAATGCTCTTTTTTTCTTTTTCAACCATCTGGTGTACCCATTTATATTCCTTGGTAAGTAGAGTCTGTCAACATATTATTTTAAAAAATAGCTTGATGTTTTCTATACAGGTAAGAGTTATTCCATGAACATTCACTATTGAGAGAAAAGGAATATAACTGAAGCGGCTAAAATAGAACTCTCCATAATTGGGTTAAGGAGAAAGAGCCAATTATGCAGGAATTACTTCAAAACTCATCTCTGGTGAGCACAAAACATTGTCTGATTTCCTGCACCTGTTTGAAGGCTAAATGCTTTCTTTTCTCTCCTTATTAACAGATAATGCAATTGTAATTAAAGCAGTTCTGTTTTATCCCCTGCCAGCTGAAAATACACCTGGCAGAAGGGTGTCTTAATAGAACATGCTGAGTTCTTTACTGTAATAACTTTTAAAAAACGTGAAATCTGGCTCACAACAAATTTCATCTCCTGTGAGTTAACATGTCCTAAGAATTCTAATTTTCACATCAGCGAAGCTGACAAAGCAAAAGTGGAAAGTCATTTCAGGAAAGGTTGACTTGCTTTTTTCCAATAAGGAATTCGGTTTATATTTTCCTAAGTGGGATTTGCTTGAAAAACAAAATGCCATGCCTTATGTTTTTCTCTTTGACATTCCAGATGTGGAACAGCCACCTTAAATCAGTTTTGTTGGGCTATTTGGTCCTGTAGATCTGTGTAATAAACAAGGTAGCTTTACACTGGAATGTAGTGTAAAGTTATGGGATTATTTTCAGTCCCAGTTATAATGGATGATGATAGGGATGGTAGTATAATTATATCATGGGATTCTTTTTTATATAAAGGAATATAAAAACAGTGAGACAGGAGTCAGGATTTTATTATACATTCTTATACAATTTTATACAAAATATGTTGTTGATTTATTAGCCAATGATTAGTGTCACTTTTAATGTTTGCATTTCTAAATATTAGCTGTTTTTTCTGTCTTATTATAACAAAATTCCTTTTTAGTTAGATTTTGGTTTTAATTTTGAAGCCTTTTCTTTACTTAGCAGCAACTTTTTCATCCAAACCTAAAGTTCTTAACTTTAGTCCTCTTGTTCTCATTCTCACAATTATTTATCTCTGCTAACATTTTCTTATCTCTTTTATTGTTTTACAGCTTAGTTCTTAAACTTTTATTATTTTGACTTTTTATGTCCTCCTTCTTTCCCAGAGTTAGTTGTTCAGCTTCTTCTAGCTTCCTGATTCAAGTATGGTACAGAGCTTACCTCTAATATTATAGGATAATGGCCGCTCTTTTATGGATACATTGTCATTCCTGCTTCTTAACCCTTCATTCTTCTCCAAAGACTATTGTGGTGGGACTTTTTTCTGGGTCGGTGTTGGCAACCTGCAGCTCTTTCATCCCCTTGCTATGATTCCCTGTCAGCTGAACTCACCATTGGCTGGCCCCATCCCTTGCCCTCCCCTCCCAGTCATTCCTCACCTGGCCTGAGAAGGTAAGGGTGACGGCAACAGATGGAGACTTGCTCCATATTCCAGAGTGGGAGCAAAGCGCCCCCGTACTTGCCTCTTCTTCTGGCCCTTGTTGAAGCTGCGCATACTCAGTTGCTTGGGGAGATGCACAACTTGCTCTCCACTCCGAGACACTGGTCTGACCCGGCTGCAGCTGACACCGCTGCTCTCACCACCTCCATGGCCTGCTCGCTACTCTTGCAGTGCCTTGCGCAACACATTTAGATTTAGCACACTTCACAATGGGGGAGACGCTCCCCTCCTCCTCCTCATTGAGCCCATTACAGTGTGGATCATCGGCTGCAGCCTCGCCAGGCCGGTGTCTTGAGGCAGAGAGAAAATTGCGCGTCTCCCCGAGCGTCTGAGGTGCACGCAGCATCAACAAGGGCCAGAAGAAGAGGCAAGTACAGGGCACCTTGTTCCCACTCTGGAATATGGAGTGAGTCTCCATCTGCCACTGTCTTAGGTGCGGAGTGACTTGGAGGGTAAGGCAAGGGGCGGGGCCAGCCAGTGGTGGGTTCAGCTGACAGTAAGTCACAGCAGGAAAGAGCTTCTAGACTCTTGATTTAAATCATATGGTAAAAAGCATCCGAAGAAGAAAGAACAATATCAGCAAAACAAAAAACCAAAAAACAATTCTCGCCTGTTTTTGGAAATGGTTCAAGAGGGAACACACACACACACACACACACACACACACAAACACACACACACGAGAGAGAGAGAGAGAGAGAGAGAGGGGAAGGACATGGATATATTTGTCCTGGTCTGTATGTAAAATAATCATTTTGGTTATTTTGGTTATCCAGAGGTTATCCTCTGGATTCTATTTCCTAGAATCCAGAGAGCTATTTCCCACAGAGAAGAAAACACCAGAAGCCACAAAAGCTGGGTTGATGTGACTGGGGGTGTCATGTGACTGGGTGGGAGTGAGTGACATCGAATTGGCCATGTCCACCCAGTGGCTTCTGGTATTTTTTGTGGGAAACGGGTCCAAATGGCTTTGAGTGTTTAAGGTTGCAGACCCCTGCTCTGGATGAATACAGGCATCTCTTTTCACCTTTCTTCTTCTCCTTGTCTCAGCCTCCTTGTGGATGGTGCTGCTTGCTAGTTCCTCCTTTTTCAGGCCCTATTAGCCAATCAACATTTTCAAAGGACTCTGCAGAATAGACAGTTGTAAAAACAAGACTAATCTTTGCCTTTCCCTCATCAGCTTTGCCTCAGAACCTCTGAAGCTTTTGGTTTGAATTGCTGATTATACCTTCTTCGTTCTTATGTCACCTACACATACTCATACCATCACCAGCCCCTTCTTTAAACAATTACTTTCTTCATTACTAGTTTTCAGTTGACCCTATTTAATATTTTTCAGTTTCACCTCCTTGCGTCTAGAAAGCTGTTTGTTGATGTGCTTCAGGGATGCAGTTCTGTAGGAGATACTAACAAGTGGTTAATCTTGAAAGGTGGCAGGTAGAAATTGCCCTCTGACAAGGTGAATATCATATTATGTTTTAGTTTCAACTGGATAAAAAGCATAAGACTTTACATCAATATAATTTATGTCACATTCTTCTGAAAGAAATATCCTGTCTGCTCTCTTACCTACATGTGGCGTCTTGCAGTAGTTAGAATGCTGATGAGTAGTTTTCATCTTCCATATATTCTTCTCCATCTTTGTCTGTGCTATATTATCATTGTTCAATTACTGTGATGCTTTGAATATCCATTCCCAACTTTTAAAATAGATTGGTTCCATATAAGGAATCATCCTGTATTGGATTTGTTGTTTGGTGAAATCAGCATGATCCTTAAGATTAATAATAGCTTATGTTGTGATACCAGGCCCAAATTGTGGTGCTGACCTACAATAGTAATTCCAGCATCTAATGTTGTGCCCTTGTGTAAATTTTAGGCTAAAAATTATACAGCAGAATAATCAAACATATACGAGTTTTATGCTCTCAATGGGAGCATAATAATGGCTTCTTTGGAAGTCATCATTAATGTCATTATTGGTCTTTGTTTTGAATAATTTCTATCTCAACTAGTAATGCATTTTGTAGACATGAGAAAATTTATGATTTCTAAGATAGTGGAAAATTATAGACTTTTACATCAGGTAAGAATTGTTGCTATTCTGCAAGTTTTATATAAACCAAATATTTGAATAGAACAATCTTCCAAGCTAATTGCAGGATTAGTAACCACTGCTTTCTTGCTCTGTTTCAGAGGGTTTGGCTGTTGGTGTTGGATTTGGTGCTGTTGGGAAGTCACCTTCTGCAACTTTTGAAAGTGCAAGGTAATTGGTGTGATTTTAATTTATTGGGTGGGATTTCATTAGTTGTAGTAGTTGCTCATTTCCATGGTTGATAATTCTGTATCAGAATAGTAAATTTTTGAACATATGCATACATTCCCAAAGTGTAGCTTTGATCTGCCTGCTGTTTTACACATATAGTGAAATAAACATTTTCCCTTCATTCCCATCAGTTTCCCAGTTTCCAAATATCTGCAGCATTCTGACCCTTTTTGATCATCCTCATATTTTATCCTCGCCAAGGAAATACATAAGTACACATAATCTTTATTTCTGATTTTTCTGTTTGCAATAAGATAAGGGGAAAGGAATATCTGAAATGGCCAAAGAACAGAGTCATTATTTCTGCTTTTTCCTTACATGTTTGTTTGTTTTTTAGTCATTTTCTAGTGTTCTGGAATTTAGCTCCTCAGTTCTCTTACTCTCAACTTTTCATTACATGCAACATCATTATCCATGGTTGTATGTTGGGATGTAACCCCCACAAATAAGGTCAACCTGTACTTTAAGACTTCATTTTGTACACAAAAGTTCACTGTCTATTATTTTCAACAGGTTGTCATGGCATATAGTAATGAAGTGGATTCCCAGGAGGGAGGTGGTCCATAGAGGCATAAGAGGCAATTCAGCCCAAACACTATATGTGAGAGAAAGAGGGTGAAGACAGATCCTTTCTAATAGTTCTCAGAATATATGGCAGATGCAGATAGTAGAATCTTCAATCTGGCAAGATTTTGTCCATAGGTGTGAAGTAGTAAAGAACTCAGCTTGGAAGAATCACTACATATTATTCTTGGTTTTGGGCTGAAAGCTAAATTATATGTATCTAATTTCTTAAAATAATAGATGCAGGAAACAGGAGCCAACTATTCTACCGTATTAAACTAGCTTTTTAATGTGAATATCTGAAATTCATAACTGAAAGACTGGAGGATTGTGGCAATACATTTACTACTTTTATTTATTTATTTGTTTGTTTATTTGTCAATTGCTTACAAGATAATAGGTATAAGTAAAATATAGTTATGAATACATGGATACATATAAGAAAAATAAAATATAAAAGAAACAATAGGACAGGGACGGTAGGCACGTTGATGTGCTTATGCATGCTTTTAAATCAAAATTGAAAGGTTTTATGAGGATTAGAACTACCCGGGCACAAATAATTGGGCATTATTATTATTTAAATTGATTATGCCCACTCCAATAGACTCTAGCTTGAGAAGCAGATTTCAACCAGTCCGTTAAAAACAGACAGGAGGAAGGAAAGTTTAAACCTTGGAAAAATACATACGCGGTATGTAGAACCTGATCCATGTCTTGTTGAAACTGTTTTAATATTCTATAAATATTTTTTTCTTATTTGTCTTGAATCTAATTCCAAAAAGAAAGTCCTGAGACAATTTTCTGACAGCAAAAGCATTTTCTCTTTAATTCCAATTCTACAAGAGGAGAAATTGTCTGAAATGTCCTGTGTGTACATCAAAGTCCCTCTTGGTATCAGAATCAAACCATGTAGCATAAGAACTGGGTGCCAACACAGATGGACCAATTCACCCTGATGATTAATCAGGTAGCTCAGCAGATGGATCAGAACTTTTTCTGTTTTCCAGGCTTAAAGTATGTTTTTGCAATCATTGACTCTGTCTGATTTCCCCAAGATTCTTTCCTTGGCTCTCTACAGGCTTTGTAATAAAAATCAACATCTTGAATTTCACCAGAAGCTTATTAGGAGCCAATACAATTCATAAATTAGAGTGTTACATGAATGTTCCATACTGCAACCATAATTATCAGCTTCAGTGTATTGTGGAGCAATTACATTGTTTTCAAGGGCAGTACTATGTAGAGCTCATTGTAATATTCCAACCTGGAAGTGAATAAGGCATGAATAGTGGCAATCAGGACTTCCATAATGGAGTTAACAAACATCCACTAAAAACTAAATAAATTGGCAATGAGACACATTGTGCACAGGGGTGGGATTCAGATTTTTAAACAACTGGTTCTTTGGGCATGGCTTAGTTGATGGGTGGGTCTTGGTGGTTATGTGACTTGCGTGGACGTGGCCAACTCGACGTCACTCATGTCGAGGGGTGCTTCTCCTCTCCTGGCTTCTCATGACAGTGGGGATGCTGCAATGGTCGTAAGTGTGAAAAATGGTCATAAGTCCTTTTTTTCAGTGCCGTTGTAATTTTGAATTATTATTTATTTATTATTTATTTATTTATTAATTCCATTTATATACCGCCCTTCTCCCGAGGGACTCAGGGCGGTGAACAGCTCATCTAAAAACCCCACAGAGAATACAAAAGTTAAAAAAATATTAAATTTAAATCGGCTGCATAATAAGACTAAGAACCCCCCCCCTTAAAACCCAATTTAGAATTAAAAATGGAGACCAAATTTAAAATCATTTAATAGCTACTTAGATTTATAATGGTCACTAAATGAATGTTGTAAGTCAAGGATTACCTGTACAAAAATACAAAAAGCTTCTTTGCTTGCAAAAAGCTCCCCTAAATACCATGCAAGCCAGAGTTACAAATCAGGTAGGGTGCCAGAGTACCTTGAGGAATTAAAATAGTTAAAATGCAATGATAACTATCACTAGCCAACTCTTGCTCATAAAGTGAAACCCTTTAGCAGAAAGGTCATTTAAGCTCTCCAGAAAGAGCACACCCAAGAGAAGCAATCCTTAGATCCATTTGCTTGATACCAGTTGGTCTCACTCACCTCACAAGATATTCTAAGGAAATCATCCAGATTTAAGGAAAGATCACATGCCCCCAAGAAGGGCAGTAAAAAAATCAGTGCCAAGCTTGCATCCTGTCTCTTGGAAGTACATCCCAAAAGGACAGTGCCAGGAACCACTAAGAAGTGAAGAAAGACCCCCTCCCCAGAAACCACAAGGCAGGAAAAAATTCAAACACAATACAAATAATTAAATCATAACAGTAGCTGTTGCTTGTTAAACCAATTACCAGAACAAATAGACACTGAACTAACCAGATTTCTCAACCCAGTTTCTTTTCAGGAACAGAGATTAATCTTTTTCCTTCCAAACAAAGCTGAATAGGGAAAATTATCCCATCAATAAACACAGGATTAAATGTCACCAAGGACAGAATTAACCTTCATCAAAGACCAGTTTTAGACCAAAACTCAAAAAGGGTATGTAAACTCACGCTTGAATATCAATCTTTCTAGCTAGCCAAGAAACCTGGCTGAATGTCACTCATCTTGGTTCCTTGTCATTAAAAGCTTCTTTCCAGCAGCTCTGCTTCATTATTTAATTATTTTTTCAGAGTGCTGATCCTGGGTGGAAGAACTTCAACAGGGGAGTATTTCCTCCTAACAACAGTGTAAAAAGCTTAAAACAACCCTTCCCCTTTAAGAAAGTACCAGCAAAGGAAAAAAAACCTCCTTTGGAGACAGTAAGTCTATGCATACTGCCAAGAATGTAATAAGGGTGGAAAAAAAACAAAAGGAGATTTCTTCCAACAACTGGTTCTCTGTACTGCTTAGAAACTTAACAACCGGTTCTAGTGAATAGATGAGAACCGGTAGAATCCCACCCTATTTGTGCAGAATCTGACCATTTCACACAAGAATGTCCTGTTAAGACCCCATCCCTGCCAGATGACAACAAAGTCGAATAGTTCTTGAAAAAGAGAACCTATTGTAGGCAGATGATCCAATGGCTCCAAACTGACTTGTCAGGAAATAAGTCCCAACCTTCACAGATACTTTTGAAATCCACATTAATTTTAACTATTCCATCTTAAATTTGGGTCATGATCTTCTGGTTCTAAAAGTCTCATCGTTTCTCAGCATCATCCATTCTTTCAATCTAGACAAAATAACAAGCAGCAAAATATAATAACATTGTATAATACAATACGTTTCATACTCATTGGGGGGGCACTTATTCTTTTGTATGCATTTCCCCCCTCATTTACAGCCTCTTTCATTTCATTATTCAACCAAACATTTTTTTCATACTTCTCATTAGTGTAATGTCAAACACTTTTGTAACATAATTCTTTCCATCCTGCTCCGAGCAACTTCCAAATCCTTTCCATTTCATCCATTTTGCAGTCATTCTGTTGAATAATCTGCCTTCTAATAGTTTAATGCTATTTCTATGCCACCCCCTCTAACAATAAATAAAAACAAAAAAGAGTATAAAATATACAACTACAGTAAAAGAACAAAAGGCATAAACCTAGATGGTAAATTAAAGTAGCAATAACCTCCAGTAGGCTAAAAGGCCTGACAAGAATTGTTTTAAATCCCTCCTGCAGGCAACAAGAAAAGGCCAATCTTACCTCAGTGGACTGACTATCTGCAGGACTGGGGTAGCAACATAAAAGGCATATATTTTCTGGTCCCATCACTTTAGTTTACTGATGGCAGTGGAGTGGGAGGAATGAGAACAAGTAGTTGAAAGAAGGACAAGCAGCTTCTGTCTGGAGAAGATGAACCCTAGTGTGTAGGACTCATGCTTCTCCTGTTTCATCTACTTTCCTTCCAATTCTTCGTTTGTTGTTTTCCTTGTTCATTCTTTTCAGAAGATCCACTTTTGACACTAATAGATTGGTCTGTCACACATTTAAAACTTTTAATTACTTCTGTACCTTTCACCAATTTCCTCAGGTTTTTTGTCATAAACAATCAAAACAGTCATGTTTCTTGATTTATATTAATTGTTTTTCCCTGGGTGCATATGAATAGACTTATGTTTAAACTATGTGTTTGAAATAGGCCTTTTTTGAATAAAATACTCACCAGTCACCATTCTAATTCTTTCTTGGGTTTATGAATGACACAATTACTTTTTCTATACTCTTTTGTTGTTCCCTTTGTCCATTCATACCTCTTAATGGACTATTTTCCCTCCTGGGATCACATTCACTTAGAATGCTACACTGTTTTTTTTCAAATCTGACCTCTAGTTAACACTGTTGACCAGAGCATAACATACCTCTCTCTTTGTTTCACAGACATATACCACTATTCTTCATTTTATTTCATTTATTAATTTCTGCTCTTACAATTGCCTGGCTTGGGATCAGGTTACCTAAAGGACCATCTCTTCACAATAGTTTCTTCCCATCCAATTCAATCTAGTAAATTGGGGATGCTACAGGCCCTATTACCTAAGGAATGTCAGCTAACAGGGACCATGAGAAGTACCTCCTCAATAGTAGACCTTGTCCATTGGAACATTTTTCCTTTGAAACTCAGGATGGCCCTAACTCTTGTTAGTCCTTCATAGTGCTCTAAAGACCTGGCAGTCTGCATGAGCCTGAAGTTCTGAAAGTGTATGGAGCCTCAGTACTTGGGTGCATTGTTAATTTTTATGTAATTTTTATGATAATTTTTGGTTCCCTGTATGTGTTATTTGCAACTGTTTTTATGGTTTTACTTTGTTGTACTGTTGTTCACCGCCCAACTCAATTTGATTAAGACAGGCAGCTATAGAAATTGAATGAATCAATGAATTAATAAATCTCCTATATCCCAAATTCTGTCTTCCATGCTATGGTTATCATGAGGTGATTCAGTCGATACAGGTAATCCTGACCTACAATAGTAATTGGGACTAGAATTCAAATTACCTCATTTCAAGCATGAACAAAACAGGATAATTTCAAGATGAGGAGTCATTCAGGTTGATTGAGATAACACATGAGGCAGAACAGTCTGTTTCAAACTCAAAATGCTTCATCTACAACTATTTGCACACCTGTAGTTTTGAGTTTTAAGTATCCTAGCATCTCAGGATGCTAAGCATAGAGGTTTGTGTGTGCTTTCTTGGTGGATGCACCCAGAGTTTAGAACTCCTTGGCAACCACCTTTGGTTTGAAAAGTGAAGGTTATTGTCTTCAGTAAGCTTTTTCCAACTTTTCTGAACTGAGAGGGAGATTTCATATGAACCTAATGGTGAACTGCTTCCTGTCTCCCTCTCTACCCCCAGCCCCGTTTCTATGTGTATGTGTTGAGACTGATGTACACTTTATCAGTGGCCTGCTTTAAGCCAATGCTTTTAAATACATTTTTTTATTAATTAAAAATAAGCATGCTATGGAGTGCAGGCATTTAGTTGCTATAACAGGATCTCAAGAAAACACAAAATAATCAGCAAGCCCTTTCCCTTTCAAATTCTCCTGTGAGCTATTGTAGCATGAAAATTATAGAAGATGAAGAGTTCCAAAGGGTACTGAATGGCACTATAGCACCCTTGGCACACATAATGAGCTGTAATCATGGCAGACATTCAAGCCTGGGAGAGCATGCCATCCTTGAATGTTGTCAAAAACAAATATGATTAATGTACCCCAGTTTCATTATACTGTAGGAAGAAATGCAGTTGCTCTAGAACTGTTCTATGCTTAAGAAGTTTCTTATTTCTTCTTTTTTTTGTACTACTACTAAAACACTTGATCCTTTCCATGGTAGTGTATTAAATCATTATGCATTATAATGAAGAGGATTTATGTGGTTTTGAATCAACCCATCTTTTTGATCTACGGGTATGACCACTCTTTCCATGGCAATGATATATATATACATTATTAAATTGAGGGGGGGAGTGTTAACTACAAAATATATGTATTTAAATTTTTGAGGACTTTTTTTCTGTTACTTTCATCTGTCTTCCATCTCCACCAAGCCTTTTGGTATTGGCATAGAACACTTTGTAAATTTTTTCTTAGTTCAGAAAGGCACCATACAGTGAGAAAGGAGGGGAAAATAATTGGGGCTTTCAACAAGCCAGGACTTGTGGTTTTCCCTTCCTCTCCTCCTACTTATTACCCTATATTTGTTTGATGGCTACATCTGAGGCTTATTCCTTTCATAAAACCCTTTGAGCAACTGAGATAAAAAAAAATTATCAAAAACCTTTGGAACAGATGGTTTTTCCCCTCCCAATTCTCCACAGAATCAGCAGGAGTTTGTGTTGTAGATTTGTGACTCACATACCTGATTTTTCTCTATTGAAGTATTAGACTATAATGTTTCCAATGTACAGAGTTCAGATGGTTGATGCAACTTTTTACCAAGCTTCTATTGATAACATCAGACAATGCCCTAGCGACCAACAGCAACACTGGTTTTTGAATTTCTCTCAAAAGCATACCTTTTAAAAAATGTAAGACATTTTTATTTTTAGAAATACAAAGGGAAAAAGTCTGTGCTCGATAATAACAACTGAATAATGAAAAAAACTATTGAGCATAAATAAAGCAGAAATAAAAAAAACAGCCTAGTAATATTTTTCCTCCTTCCCTTCTGTTTATTTCTCCAGCTGCTCATCACAGCCTACATGTTTGTATTTTTATTAGCAAGTTGTATTACTAGTATTTATTTAAATACCTGATTCAGTTAATGAGATGGGGAGGATCAAAATGTGATATAAATAAATAAACCCATTAATGTATTATTTTGATTGATCTCATAACTTTCTTCCTAAAAGATATAGTCCAGATATCTACATTTGTCCTGCTGTGTAATTTATATCGGAATCATTCTTGCTTAACTTTGGTTAGACCTCTGTTATGAATATGTACTGTCATATTTGCCATTGCTGCATATTCATCAGTTTCAATTTGCCAGTCTGATAACATTGGCAAAGTTGTTCTTCCAATGTTGCTGCCAGCAAGATCAAGGATAATTAAATCACGCTGGGTTTGTACTTAAAATGAAGAAACCAAAGGAGAAAAGAAGCACATGGTCTTGTTGGTTGATGGCCTTTGAAATGCAATTTTCAAATGAAGTTGCAATGAAGCTAGATAATGAAGAGTAGCTATTTAGAAGTCAAAGAAACTTCAACTGTCCATTAAAATTACATTTTAATTTAATTTGGTGACAAAAAAGGGACATGTAACCTCATCCTTAATCTCCTAAACATGACCATTGTTCAGAGTAAGGGCTTGAAAAGAAGTAAAACATACATTTCATCCCCAGTGGGTATTTAGGTAAGCAAGAACTGCAGCCCACTTTGGCTGATGCTCAACTATAATTACCATACAGTATTATGAGATCTGGATTGAGGTTGATTAGGAAAAAAAAAGAATAAAACAGCACCATTGTCTTGAAAATTATTTCTTGGCTGTTATTCAGGAAAGCCCAAACATTTGGTTTCTTTTATGAATATGAGCAAAATATAGAAAAAAATAGCAATTTGCAAAGGCAAAAAATTTACTGCTCAGAAAAGGTGAAGACAAAAAGACATACTTCTTAGTTAGTGCTCAGAACAATAGGAAGACATCATATCCCTTTGCTTCAGACTCTGAAGTTTATCTCAATGCATCAGACTCTAAAGTTTAGCTGTTTTCTGAACATGTTTGACTTTGGAAATCTGACTCCCTTTCTGGTTGCATGGGATAACCTATTATGTTGTTTTCTCTCTCAAGTTTAATTCTGCTTAGAGATGGTAGTTGATCTTGTATCAATCACTCCAGCAAGTAAGAGACAATCACAAATTCCCTTTTAATTGTTGTCCAGGCAAGAAACAATCTAGAACCCAAATCAAACAGAGCGGTACCTTATTTACAGGGAGAGAGTCTATGAGCTTTCTATGTAAAAGAACATTTCAAATACACATATTGTTATATATTTCTTACAATTTTCAGTTTTCAGTAATACTTTGCAAATGCAGGAGAATGGGGAAAATCCACTTTTTTTAAAGGAGCTCTTTGTCAAATATCAGCTTAAGTTCCTTATACATTTCTGATAATGCTAATTCCTTTGGAAGATAATGAGATAATTCTCAAGGGCAAATAAAAAGCTTTTGCCGAATGTCCTAATCATTTTACCTTTGCATGTGTATGTATGTATATGTGTGTATTCACAAGTTTTCTTTAGTGTTTTGACAGATTAAAGTCTGCCGTCTTATTATAATATCCTTTGAATTGAATAGAATTGAATTATCAATTCCATTTCTGATGTCCACGGAAGTATAAAACACTATCTTAAACTTCAGAGATATATGTAAAACTTGGTATAAACAGATTGGGGAGAAAACAGCTTTCAAACTGAGTATAAGATTGTGTGAGTAGAGCTTTTATGTGAAATCTCTAATTTTATAATGAACTTACAAATCAGTAATTCTTGACTGGTAGACTAACCCAAGTGATGGTAGCTATACAGGCAAGTTATAATCGCTATAAGAATTGTAGTTCTTAATTAATAGCAGTAGGCACATCTATTCTTTCAGCAGCTGCATCTGGATTCAGATGTTACAGGAGATCATTCTTTTTCTTTAACAAATGTAATTCTTTTATAGGAGGGGCAGGAGACAGGACAATACTTCATCTTAATTAAGCATTCATTGATTCTAAAATGAGCTAAGAGATACATGGAAGACAAAAATTCTGCCCTGAGCAAAATAGGTTAAAGAGAGTGTCATTAATAAATAAATGCTCTGGAAACCTGATCTGAACTTTAATACTGCTTAGAGTCATGCTTCTGGAAACATTTTGTAAAAGAGCAACCTTTATGATGCATATAGTGCTTTGATTTGAGAATTAGAAAAAATAGTCTCTCAGGAGTAATACCACACAGAATTACCTCCAAGTCGTGAGGAATTACCTCCAAGCTTCATAACTTCATAGCTCAATGCTTATCTGTATTTTTTTTTAATCAATTCTTGGTTTCTTTCCATTTCGTTAACCAGGAAAGTTAACATAACAGTTATCAGACAAGGAGATTTTGGGCTTCAAGCACAGATTTATCAGGGTGAATTTTTTTTTTAAATAAATCATACCCAGACTAAGATGGGATTACTTCCTTGATCTGTTACTGTTGTACTGACTGACAGTCTTAATATTTATTTAGAAAAGGACGAGGTAACTCTGAACGCTTGTGCCACTGACATTGTGCAGTAATCCACAAACCAAATGCGATATAATATTTGTTAGATTTTGTTCAGGAAACAAAATAACCTGGATAGGCTTCATGTCTTTAAGAAAGTTCAGTTTCCCTAGTAAGGCAATGAGCTGAAAACCTTTTCATAGTCCCTTTGGTGATGCTATTCTTTCATTCCCATTACATCCATTAGCTATTGAGCCTCCCCCAAATACTAACCACTATTCCTGCCTTGTGGGTAATCATTGTGACCAGCTTTCATTCCTTTATCAGATCTCAAGTTTCTGCTATCTCCTTGCCTTTCTAATTACTTTTGCTCATCAGTTCCATGACAATAAGAAATGGAAAATCAATAAGTTACAGTAGACATTGTTTCTTAACTTAATAATAATAGGACCTATTTCTGATGCCAGGAGAAAAGTTCCTTCATATTTCATAGGGCAAGCCTTATACTCTTGTCTTATTTAGTTTAATTTTAGTATTTTCGCCCACTATCCACTCATGGTTACACATATACACACATATACCTATATACCAGAGTTGGTATTCAGCAGGTTTGACCAGTTCTGGAGAACCAGTAGCGGAAATTTTGAGTAGTTCGGAGAACCGGCAAATACCACCTCTGACTGGAGATTTTACAGTATCCTTCCCCTGCCACGCCCACCAAGCCATGCCCACCAAGCCATGCCCACAGAACCGGTAGTAAAAAAAATTGAATCCCACCACTGGTATAAACATACACACACATACATACATGCATACGCACATATGGAAATGGTTTGGAAATATGGATTGAAATTCATGATCAAAAGAAAGAGTGAGCAACCTGGCCAAGGAGAGCGAGCACAGCAGCAGTGGGAGCTGGTCATATCCACCATGGCCACACCCACCCCAGCCATGCCCATCCTGCTTCCCCTAAGTCAACCACAATCCTGATGCGGCCCTCAATGAAATTGAGTTTGACACCCCTGATTTAAAGGTATAATGACATTGAATAAGGGAAATGTATGACTGGTCTTCATAGTTGTGGCCATTGCAGCATCCACCATCACATGATTTTCTATTTGGGCATTTGCAATTGTGATGGTCGCAGTTATGATGGCCACAACATGCCACAGTCACACAACCATTTGCAACCTTCCCTGCCAACTTTTGACAAGCAGAGTCAATGGGGAAGCTTTCAGGAGGTCACACTAATGGCACTTATATGACTGTTAGATGCTGCAACTGCATAGGATTTGCCTAACAATGGCAACTGGGACTGCTGGAACTCCTGTTGTAAGTTTGCATGGCAGCGTGACATCATGCTTTACAACCATGTTGCTTAGCAGTGGAGTTCCTGGTTCCTATGACTAAGCAAGGACTACCTGTAGATAAAGTCAGATTTCTCCTACTCAGTCAGGTGATAGATTCTGTGCTTGCTTATTAAACTGTGTCAGTACTTTTACCAGGATAAATAGAGCAGACTTAGAAGTTCATTAATGTCTTCTAGATATTGGTTGTTTTTGTCGGGAATTCTGGATGTGGGAGTCTTGTATATTTAGCCTAAACAATCAAGGGGTCATGCTTGTTGCATAAACTTAAAGGTTCCTTTTTGGTTGATTGGCTTCTTGTTGATGCAGGGGGTAAGCGTAATATCTGAATATTTGTCATCAACAAATATATAATTTTTCTGATATAAAGAAAGAGCTCTGATATCTTTTTTAGACCATAACAGATTGCATATCCAAACCATTTCAGTAACACCAGTAGGAGAATATCTTAAGAGTATATTTATTACTTTAAATGCAAGAAACTGTATGTTATAAAAAGAGTATATCCAATATAATGTATAACACATCCAATACACTTCTTGTATACTGCCCAGAGTCTCTGTTTCATGAGATGAGCAGTTATATAGATTTGATAAATGAATAAATAAATATCTCTTGTGAATCTTGTTACATAGTTTACATAGTCAATTTTATATTTTAAAGACTTTTGAAGCAAACAATTTAAGAAAGAAAAGAGAAAAGAAAATGCAAACCTGAAACCAGAATTGTTGTCTAAGTTAATTAAAACTTTAAAAAAAATCCACATTTTATATCCCACATGATATTATTTTCTATATTTTTGAAACATATGTTTAGAATTTAATATACTGGTTTGATGATATCTTTGACAAATTCTTCTCATTTTTCACTTAGAAAACTTCAACTGTCAAAGGGGATTTAATTTTGAAGATTTATATGTATGCCATAAGTCATGTCTCCTTTCTCAAGTTAAGGAATGACAAGTTCATTAGTTGGAAGCTTAGCCTCACAGGCCATTTTGAAATTGTCATTAGAGACCCTCCATAAAATATCAGGTGTAAGTCCAAATACTGGGTTAAGTATAGAATGTGACATATTTCTTTCTTACAGTCTACAGAATGACTACCAGTTTAGTCCTTATGATTGTTGTAAATTAACATGGGGGAATCCAGACTTGGAAATGTCAAGGCAGTGTTTTTGAAAGTGATCAAAAATGGAATGAGGACAGGATATTGAAGATTAAAGGATTAGAAAATATTTTGTTTGTTGTTTTAATTTGAGGAGATGCAATATAAGCCAAAAATTGCAGAGGAAAATATTTTATATTATGCTGTGGCCCCTAAATGCTTTACAGTCATCACTAGTATAATATTGGATTTGTGATTTTTAAATTTTTTTCATTCCATGTAAAATTGAGTGTATGGGACTTTTGGGCTGATAAAAGAAGGAACCAGAATAAAAACCCCAGTTGGCTTACACATTTTCAAAGCAAATTTTTGCTCTTGAAAAATTCAACAAATTGATGAGAGGTCTAAACAAGGGTGGGATTCTATAGAACTGATTGTTATGATTCTGCACAGTTAGGAGAACTGGCAAATTGTGCCTCTGGCTGGTCCCACTGTTAGTGTTCCAGCGAACCTCCATTCCAATTAGTAACTCCCAGACAAGCAAAATCTCAAAAGTACCTTTATTAGAATAGCACCTGGCACATCTATGAAATCTCAAAACTAAAAGTTTCCTGGACTTCCCACAATGTCCCAAACTACAATTCATCCCCTTTTCTCCCATCATCACATCACATGGACCAATCACGATCTGTCTCAGTGTAAGATCCTTTTTCTCTGCTGCGCCACACTTAATAACCTTGAACTAAGAAAACAGTTTTATTTTGTCTACTTAGAACTACTCATTTGAAACTTCTCCCAACTTCTCAGACTATGTGGCAGTGTGGAATATGGCTTCCAAAGCTGATACCCACCCCTCTCTGCCTGCCCCTCCCCTCCCCACCCAGTCAGTCTTTATCGTGCATGCTCGACATCGCACGCATGCCCGACATAGCTGATTGCATTCTCCACTGCCCAGTCACTCCTTAAAGTATTTCTTTTTCCACTTCCCGATGATCACTTTTCCAATGATCAGCTGTTCCGGGATTCCCCTCGCTATCTTACTGCTTTGCCCAGGAGGCGTCCCTGAGGCCCAGGAGGCAAAAAAGGATGTGGGGGGGGGAACCCCCCCGGCTCCTTTTTTTGCTTTCCTGGGCCCCTAGGAACAGATAACAGATAGTCAGAGTTGGAAGGGATCTTGTAGGTCATCTAGTCCAACCCCCCACCCAAGCGGGAGGCCCTACACCATTTCTGACAAATGGCAGTCCAATCTCTTCTTGAAAGTGATGGCGCTCCCACAACTTCTGAGGGCAAGCTGTTCCATTGGTTGATTCTTCTCACTATCAGAAAGTTTCTCCTTATTTCCAGGTTAAATCTCTCCTTGTTCAGTTTCCATCCATTATTCCTTGTCTGGCCTACAGGCCCTTTAGAAAATAGCTTGACCCCTTCCTCCCTGTGGCAGCCCCTCAAATATTGGAAGACCTATCATGTCTCCCCTGGTCCTTCTCTTTACTAGACTAGCTAAGCCCAGTTTCTGCAACCCTTCATTGTATGTTTTAGCCTCCAGTCCCCTAATCATCCTGGTTGCTCTTCTCTGTACTTTTTCTAGAGTCTCAACATCTTTTTTATAATGTGGTGATCAAAACTGGATGCAGTACACTAGGTGTGGTCTTACTAAGGCTTTATAGAGTGATATTAGTACTTCCCTTGATCTTGATTGTAGCGTTCTGGGAGCAAAAATGCTCTCCCAGGAGGCTTCTCTGAGGCCCAAAAATGGAACGTGTGGGGGGGGGTTGCCCCCCCCCCGGCTACATTTTTTGCCTCCCTGGGCCCCAGGGACCCATTCTGGAAGCAAAAATGCCCCCCTGGGAGGCTTCCCTGAGGCCCAGAAGGCAAAAAAAAAACAGGAGTGGGGCACCTACAAAAAAAAGAAGAAGCCATGCCCACCCAGTCACATGGCCATGCCCACCTGGCCATGCCCACAAAACCAGTTGTTAAAAAATTTGAATCCCAACCCTGGGCCTATACTAGCATATTCAAAGGAAATTGTTTGTTGAAAGCTGAAGGAAATGTTCTACCAATCATGCCTGCAAAAATCCAGTCAATTTTCTGCATATTTCTGCAGAAAATCCAGCATTGGTCTGAATTTTTAACAATCTTTGGTAGCCCTGTTTTGAACTAAAAATGACTGATTTCTGTCAAGCTCTTTCTTTTCCTACTAATGTGAATTTTAAAAGCTTTTTTTCCTAATATAAAGAGTTTTTGTGGTATAATTCTTCAATATTCAACCAGTTCTTCCTCTATTCAACTTTGAAGGGTTCAGTATATGGTGCTTTTGTGATTCTCTGCTGCCCCCAAGTGTTTGTATGCTTTCACTGCACCAGCTCCAATGTTAAAATTGTTTATACATTATATCGTTTATCCAGTACAATGGTCAACATGACGTATTGCCATTTAATTAAAATTATTTAGATATGTCTATTATGAATGCAATATTATATTTCTTGTAGTTAATATTTGTAATATAGGTAGCATTTCCTACATCAGCATTTTCTTCTATATATCAGAAAATGGTTTGAAATTCATATTTGAAGAGTTCATTGTTTTGAGAAAATATGTACTGGCATCTACCCCATCCTTCATCTCCTGCAGGTGTGGCAGTTATCCAGGTAGCTCACATTCAGGAATCAAAAAACTGTTTTGATGGTTTAAAATTCAGTATTTATGGAAAACTACTACATTGCCTGCAGATACCAAGTGATATCACTTTTTTGTTATAGAAGTGACAGTTTCTTTTTGAACCACCTTCTTCACTTCTCGTTTTTCATTCCTCTCTTCCTTCCATCATTTTTTACCTCAAGCCCAATTTCAAAACGGCCATTTGCTCCTAGATATCCCTGTAGTATGTGACAATTGTATAGTATGAAATACAATTAGAAAGAATATGATGGACTTGATACTTAAGGGACATCATTATGAGATTGCTTTAATCCAGACTATACATTTTATCTTATCCTCCTAAAGTCTCACATTTGTTAAATATAAAGGCATATTTAGGATTACGTCCAGGCAGTTAAAGCTGGAATCCTTTGCAAATTTAATTATGAATAAATATAATAATTATCTATTCAATAAAAGAATGGAATAGAATTGTGTAAGAAGCAGATTAGTTAAAAACTGAATGCATAAGACTACAAAGTCACTCTGCTTTTCTATACAGAACCAAAAGAAGTTATGTAAGCCACCACTACATTTACTTTGATGGATCAAGAAACATGAGCTATGTTTGCAATTAAATGAGATATTTGGGCTCATGGTGAGAATACCAAATGCCTTGAAATCACAGGTTTGGAGAAGCTACAAGAGGTGAATACTAGAATAATTGCTAGGCTGTTACTTTTCCAGTAATTTGCTCCTGGCTAAATATATTTATACTACTTAAAGAGTTAATCTATAAGGAATAATATTTTTAAAATATCAAAAGAAAGTATCAAAGGAATTGATTTGTTGGAAAATAGATGTACAACTGTTTGGATCCCCACTGACTTTTTGATCTTCCTTTGAACTTGATGAATTCAACAAATATTAGAAACTTGCAGTGAAAAGTGATGAGAAACCTGTGTGATTTTTTTTTAATAATAAATTTTATTGAGTACGAACATTAAAACATTGAACGTGGTGGACATACATTTCTGTCAATACATTTTGCATTTAGAAAGATAAAGAAGTTATGTACAATTATATACATTTATATACATATGTATATTTAAACTTTGTAGTTTTTAAATCTTTCTCATTATTCCTCAAATATGAGGTCCTTCACCTCTTCCCTATTTCACCTTAGATTTTTATTTCAATTTTATGAACTCCCTTTCATGTCCCTCCAGTAGTAAAATTTATTCCAGATTTTATGGTATTCTGATTCATCTTGATCCTTCAATTCTAATGTCAACCTATCCATTTTGATGCATTGTAATATCTTATCAATCGTAACATCCTCACTAGAGATTTCATTTGCTTTCTAATTTTAGGCGAATATCATTCTTGCTGCCATGATTATATGTATAATTAGATAGGTATCGGCTTTGCTAAATTTTTCTTCCATTATTCCCAGTAAGAACATCTCTGGTTTGTAACAAATTTTTAGCCCTGTCATTCCTAATAGCCATGACCAAATTTTGTACCAGAACTCCTGAGCATTTTTACAGGACCACCATACATTGCCCTGTTCTTTCAAACATTTCCAACAATTGGGTGATTGGAGAAACCTATGTGATCTTTAACCTTTCCCTCATCTGTATAGAACGTTTTTTATCATGTTTAATTCTTTCCTCCCAGTTCTATACTTGACTAACTGTGACTTTGAGTGCAGTAGAGTAGAGATGACATTACCAGAATATTATCTAGCTGTATCTGTCTGGTTCGTGAAAACCTCTTGTACATATACTGCAGGTAAAATAAATTTTTCAGCCTAGATAAGAAGAAAAATCCAGAGTGCATCTCACACATAATCATGCTTGCATGTACAAACAAAATAGAATAGAATAGAATAGAATAGAATAGAATAGAATAGAATAGAATAGAATAGAATAGAATGCTTTATTGGCCAAGTGTGATTGGACACACAAGAAATTTGTCTTGGTGTAAATACTCTCAGTATACATAAAGAAGGAACATTCGTTAAGAATCAAGAATCATAATGTACAACACTTAATGATAGTCATAGGGTACAATCAACATCAAATCATACTAGGAAACAGAGGATATAAGCAACAAAGTTACAGTCACAAGTGGGAGGGGATGGGTGATAAGGAGTGATGAGAAGATTAACAGTAGTAGTAGTGTACACTTTGTAAATAGTTGAACAATGTTGAGGGAATTATTTGTTCAGCAGAGTAATGGCTTTCGGGAAAAAACTGTTCTTGTGTCTAGTTGTTCTGGTGAGCAGTGCTCTGTAGCATTGTTTTGAGGGAAGGAGTTGAAACAGTTTATGTCCAGGATGTGAGGGGTCTGTAAATATTTTCACAGCCCTCTTTTTGACTCGTGCAGTATACAGGTCCTATATTGAAGGCAGGTGGGTGGTAATTGTTTTTTCTGCAGTCCTAATTATGCTCTGAAGTCTGTGTCTGTCCTGTTGGGTTGCAGAACCAAACTAGACAGTTATAGAGGTGCAGATGATAGATTCAATAATTCCTCTGTAGAACTGGATCAGCAGCTCCTTGGGCACTTTGAGCTTTCTGAGTTGGCGCAGAAAAAACATTCTTTGCTGTGCTTTTTTGATGACGTTTTTGATGTTAGGTGTCCATTTTAGGTCATGTGATATAGTAGAACCTAGAAATTTGAAGGTCTCTACGGTTGATACTGTGTTGTCTAGTATTGTAAGAGGTGGTAGTATGGGAGGATTTCTTCTAAAGTCTACCACCATTTCTACAGTTTTGAATGTGTTCAGTTCCAGATTGTTCCGGTTACACCACGAGGCAAGTTGTACAACCTCCTGTCTGTATGCAGATTCATCGTTGTCTCAAATAAGACCAATGACTGTTGTGTCATTAGCAAACTTCAGTATTTTACTTCAGTAAATCCTTGAAACTTCAGTAAATCCTCAAACCTAACCCAGAGATTGTGCTCTGGGCTGCCAGTTTACCTAGGCAGTGCAAGGAAACATGTGAGTCTCAATCTTGGTTGCATTGAAAATTCTGAAAGTTAAGCATCAACATTAACTTACTGATTCTTTTTACATAGCCCTTGATGCACTTGATTGTGCTCTAGGGGTTAAAAAATTCCTTCCGAATGTTTAGATGTGCATGTCCTTGTTTAGTTCAGTAGAACTCAGGGCACAAAACGGTAGGAAAACAGCTCAGTTCTAAACTGAAGTGTGTCCAGTGACTTTGGGATTACAACCGATTCTTCTTTAACTGGCCACTCTATCAGCAATATTAAAAAGAGGATGGAAGAAGTTAGGATTGAATTTTCTAGCTGTTTGTTTTCAAGAAGTGCTAATCCAATCAGAGGTTTGTTTGTTTTTAGTAAGCAAGACTTTTTCTATCTTATGTTCTGAACTCATTGTATTTCATGGTATTCAGTTTAATTAAATGGATTATTGAGAGCAGATTCCCAAACCTGTAGAGGAACCTTGACTTATAACAGTCATATTTAATGACGGTTCAAAGTTACAGCAGCACTGGAAAAAAGTAACTTATGACTGTTTTCATACTTACGACTGTTCTAGCATCCCCTTGGTCATGTGATCAAAAGTCAGCTGTTTGGCAACCAGTTCATATTTATGATGGTTCCAGTATCCCAAGGTCATGCGATCACTTTTTGTGGCCTTCTGACAAACAAAGTTAATGGAGAAGCCAGATTCACTTAACAATCGTGTTACTGACTTAACAACTGCAGTGATTCACTTAACAACTGTGGCAAGAACATTCGTAAAATGGGCCAAAATTAACAAATGTCTTGCTTGGCAACAGAAATTTTGGACTCAGTTGTGGTCGTATGCCAAGGACTACCTGTGTTACAATGAAAAGTGTATTCTGTTTGAAATATTAGTGGTGTATGGCATCATAAAGTACAAAAATCTCGGCCTTATAGATGGTGCTGTGATTCATTGAGGTTCTCTTTTTTTGTATCTTTGGTGACGTAATCTAACTTCATAAAGATGTATTGATATACCCTGATTATTCACTACTTTGAAGTTTCTCATTTTGAAAGGCTGCCATGACCAATTTTTGCGGGAATTGGTTATTGTTGTCTAATTTAAATAACATCCCTGGAGAATACCCTACCTGCTGTGTTGCAGCTATCCAGGGTCTCATCTACCACTACCCTGCAAAATTGATCACCTCTCATCTCAGCCTAATGGACCAAATGTAACTGATGCCTGGTCTGTTTATTTCTTTCAGCTTGGGCAGTTTTATCTTCTCTATCCAATCTCTGTTGATCTGAGTCATCAATTTGCAAGCAAAAGTTTAATTAATATTTAATTAGCTTTGCCAATGATAAACCTTGATAAACAGAACAAAGCCATTGGGAAACCAGAGCAGGACAAACTAGCCTGGCAGATAAGCTGCTGAGCCAGTCACTGCTGCTGTGTCTCTCTCCACCCCGCCAGGCTGCCTCTCTGAACTTTGTGTAGTCATTAATTAATCAAAATATCTAGCCCTTGTTGCTTACTCAGTTGGTACCGAAGTGTTATACCATTCTGAAAAACTGGTGTGGGCAATTCAGAAGAGAAGAAATTAAAGTATATTCCCAAAGTAGGTGCCCCAAAGGTTCCTGTTGAGCACAGCAACCTGTGGAATTCAGGCAAGGCTCTCTCCAGATGTGAGCAGAGGTATGAGTCGGTCTCTGGAAGATTTCCAAAAAGGAAGGTCAAGAGAGGGGCAACCCATGTGTGTAAATGAGCTGATTTACCCCTCTCAAAATGCCTCTGCCTCATGGGACTGATTAAAAGGAACCATATGATGGTGGAATGTTTTACATCAACCTCAGCTTGAATTTCTGAATTGTGAAGCTGCCCGCACTGAGGAAGTGGAGAGACTGTTTTTTGGTAGGAAGCCCCATACATAAAGCAAACAGGAATATATATATTGGCAGATTGGCAGTAAAAACCTGAGAAGTACTAAGAGCACATGTTGAGAAACAACTCAGAGTTGAAAATTGCAGGTGCAGAAGCTAGCTTTGTGGTTGAGTCTACAGAAAGATTCTTTAAAAAAAAAAAAGAGGCCTTACTCAAAATGGAAATACAAGGCACAATTATATTCTTTATTTCCCCAGGCTTCTTTCACCTAAGAAATACCAGCATAACTGCAGAGGTGTGGAGCCTCCTTGAGCAAGTATTTTCCTGACTTTGAGGAGGCCTGTGAATCAGACAAGATGATTCCTTGCTTTGGGCTGTTTATGCTGTGTTTTGCATTGCTTCTCATTGTTTACAAAGTAGGGTTCCATTTCGAATCTTCTGCCTTTCCTATGCTGTTAACATGGTTTTCCTCTCTCTAAAAACGTGGGGTGAATTTCCATCAGTCACTGAGATAAATTATCCTTTCTACTGTGGTTTGTTTCATCGGCAGGTTTAGGGAGTCAAGTGCTGGTAAGGATTAGCGTTCTGGAACCTTTTGTCAGCCAATTTGTCAAAACAAAGTTAAGTGGAACTTGCACTGTAGATAATTATAAATAATTGCAGTGGAAGTAATGGGGAACATTGGCACCAGTGTATAATGATAGTCTTCAGCTTACTTCTTGAGCCCAGAATTATGGCCATAACTCATGTTGGTCATTAAGTGGATCATCATGTGACCTTGTCCAATTTTTACAACCTTTTTGTGGTAATTGTAAGCAAATGTTACAGTTGTTAAGTAAATCCACTGTCCACAATGGACCAGGGGAGGAATTCAAAATTTTTAACAACCGGTTCTGTGGGTGTGGCTTAGGTGGTGGGTGTGGCTTCGTAGTCATGTGATTGGGTGGACATGGCTTGGTGGTCATGTTATTGGCTGGGTGTGGCCAACTCAATATCACTCACATCGAGGCACACATCTCCTCACCTGGCCTCTCATGATTGTGGGGATGCTGCAACAGTCATAAGTGTGAAAAATGGACATAAGTCACTTTTTTCAGTGCCACTGTAACTTTGAATGGTCACTCCACACAAGCTAAATACCAGCAAAGGAAGGGAAAAAAAACTCCAGAGATGTTCCTGAGCCAGGAAGTCTAGTGCTGCCAAGAATGTAATAAGGGATAACGGAGAGGCAGCTTCTATAAGCAAGACCAGAATGTTTCCTTCCTGCCTTCCTTACAGGATTAGGCCAGTAATTTCTTCTAACAACTGGTTCTCTGAACTGCTTAAAATGTTAACAACCGGTTCTAGCTAGTAGGTGCGAACTGATGGAATCCCACCCCTGCAATGGGTGGTTTTTGCTATAAACAGGAAGTAAACACTGATTTCTGACAAAAAAAATGTTATAAATTGTGTTCATTTCACCACAAGATATTGCAAACAGCCATAAATACAGGCCAGTTGCTGAGTGCCCAAGGTGCAGTCACATGACCGATGGGGGCAGCCATTGGAACAGAGATTGGATAGGGGAGATAAAATTGAAAGAAGTTGAAAGAACGAAACCAACCAGATAACAGTTACATTTGGACCGTTGGGCTGAAATTAAAGGTGATAAATTTTGCTGGGTAATAGTAGAAGAGAAAGGAAACATGGTGACCCTGGATAGCTGCTACACAGCAGATAGGGTGTTCTCCACAGGTGTTATCTTAATTCCCCACAACAACCACCCTGTGAGGTGAGTTGGGCTGAGAGAGAATGACTGACCCAAAGTCACTTAGCCAGCTTTCATGCCTTAGGTGGAACTAGAACTCAGTATATTATTATTATTATTATTATTATTATTATTATTATTATTATTAATAATAATAATAATAATAATAATAATAATAAATCACTTTAAAAGTTTAGTTTTAACACAACAAAATGAAGGCCTAATTTAGCTGAGCCCTTTCCAAGGATCTAGCAAAAAACAAAATGCCAAGTGCCTCACACAGCTCCCCTCCAGGTCTGCTGGGACTATTAATATTAACTTTTAACTATTAACTTCAATATCTTCATAAATGACTTAGATGAGAGACTAGAAGGGGAACTTACCAAATTTGTGGATGATACTAAGGTGGCGGGAATAACTAACACCCTAGATCGGGTGTCAAACTCGCAATGATAATGTTGTCATCACATGACATATCACAACTTTTTCCCACTTCGCTAAACCGGAGGTGGCATGGCCAGCGTGTGACACATCTGGCCGGCGGGCTGCAAGTTTGATACCCCTGCCCTAGATGATAGGCTCAAGAACCAGATGGATCTTGACAGACTTGAACACTGGGCCGTATCTAACAAAATGAAATTTAAAGTAGAGAAAAGTAAAGTCCTACACTTAGGCAAGAGTACACATATAGACTGGGTGAAACCAGGCTGTGAGAGGGATCTTGGAGTCTTAATGGACAACCAATTAAATATGAGCCAACAATGTGCGGCAGCAGCCAAAAAAGCCAATGTAATCCTAAATTGCATTAACAGTCAATCAAGATCAAGTGACGTACTAATACCACTCTATCAAGTCTTAGTAAGACCAGACCTAGAATACTACATCCAGTTTTGGTCACCATACTATAAAAATATGTTGAGACTCTAGAAAGAGTGCAGAGAAGAGCAACCAAGATAACCATCTTGGGGATTGGACTCTGGAGGCTAAAACATACGATGAATGGTTGTAATTACTCGGTGTGGCTAGTCTAATGAAGAGAAAGACCAGGTAAGACATGATAGCAGTGTTCCAATATCTGAGGGGCTGCCACAGAGAGGACGGGGTCAAGCTATTTTCCAAAGCACCTGAAGGCCAGACAATGAATAATGGATGAAACTGAATAAGGAGAAATTCAACCTAGAAATAAGGAGAAATTTTCTGACAGCGAGAGCAATCAACCAATGGAACAGATTGCCTTCGTAAGTTATGGGAGCTTCATCACTGGAAGCTTTCAAGAAGAGACTGGACTGCCATCTGTCAGAAATGGTGTAGGGTCTCCTGCTTGGGCAGGGGGTTGGACTAGATGACCTACAAGGTCTCTTTCAACTCTGTTAATCTGTTATTACATTCTATAAAGAAATAACTTTTTGTTATAGCACAAGATCAGGTCCAGTCACAAGTGATACTTTATGCACCAAGGAGAAGAAAATTATTCCATTGCAGTATTCTTTGGGCTCATGGTAAAATCTAGCCTTTGAGGGAGTGTATGAAACAGATTCTACTGGGCATTATTCCAAGGAGATAGATCTAAAGGATTTTACTTAATCATATAAATTTGACATTCACCCAATTATACTGTCTTTTTCTTCTCTCTCTTATTTGCTAACGCATGTCTTCATATTATCTTAGCAGATTTGGATTTTCTTTTTCAGAATGGAAGAAATGTGGTTTGCTAGTCCACATACAATAATTTGACAATAATTTTTTTAAAAAAAATGGATTAAGATTTTCAGTTTTATGTGGATTTGGAATTACAGATAGTACTTAGTTAATCTCCACCTATTCAGCAACCATTCAAACTTATGATAGTGGTTAATGAGGGGGACTTATAACATGTCCTTGTAATTGCAAGCATCGCAGCATCCCTGCATCTCCTTAAAAGGCATGATAATGATGTTGTTTTCATTAAGATGGTGATGATAATACATGGGAAGAGAAATGAAGTTAGGTGAATCCATAAAGCACTGCCTGTCAGAGTTGCAAGTAATGTACCCAAAGAAAGCAAAACTCCGAGGCAGGTAGATTCCTCAAAGAACGATTTATTGGATACATCATATTGGCACAACCAACTCTGAAAGTTCTCACAGTTGTCCCCAGATTGAAAAGTAAAAGTTCCCTCTTCCCTCAAGTCATCAGTCACATTGTCCAATAGAGGTGCTGGCTGGTTGCTAGGTTACTCCACTCCTCTTCTCTCCAGCCACCTGTTGGAATGTCCTTGGTTCCCACAGGAAAACCTTTTCTTTTGACTACAAACCCCCAGCTATCTATCTCCCCTCACCCTGTCCCTTATTCTTCCTTGTGGCAACCCTGAAGCCTCAAGGATGGCCTCAGCCAGGTTCGCTTCAGGGTTGACACTGCCCACATGTTGTCTTACAGCAGGGGTCTTCAAACTTGACAGCTTTAAGACTTGTGGACTTCAACTCCCAGAATTCCTCCTCCAGTCATGTTAGCTCAGGAATTCTGGGAGTTGAAGTCCACAAGTCTTAAACTTGCCAAGTTTGACCTTTGTAAAACTGTAAGGACGGGAACGCTCCCAAACTATTGAAGCAGTTTATTATTGAGCCACTAGGCTCAACAGGTTATGCCAGCCTTCTTTTTGACTGACTCAGGAATTAGAAGGACAAACACGAACACCTGACGTCTGCAAAGAAGGCCCCTAAATTTGTCTGAGGTTGATTTTTTTCTCTCCTGCAGCACATTTGCTTTTATTTATTTGAATCTAGCTTATCTTCACTATAAGTTGTCTCTGATCATTGTGGTTTTCAAGAGCAGAGTATAATGACATTTTCTATGCCTACGATTCCAAGTTTTTATCAGGAGAAGGAAAAAGCAAACCAGTACAATGCAAATTAAAGTTGGTAGTACACACCCAGAGATCACCTGCTAACAAACATACTTAGTGTAGCCCTTTGTAACCAAATGAAAATATTTTTTTAAGTTTCCCTTCCCCGCCTGAAAGATAATTCTTCGTTTTCTCAAATGGTCAAGTAGTGGCTATCGGCAAGAAATCATAAATTTGCCAGATAAAAGACACTGGAGAAATGACACTCACGATTACCCACGAGGAATGTGCAGGAGGGACTAAGAAAAGCTGACCAGGTTCTGTTAGTTCAGCTGATTGATTTAATAGAAAAAGAGACCCTTCGGAGTATTTTTGTGAGAAATATATCCAGCTAGACAAAAATCAAAATGCTAGTTCAAATGGTAGACTTTCCGTTCATTTCATTTGGGATATTTTTGTACGATTGGTGGGGAAAAAAAGCAGTATTTCCAGACACTCAACACTTTTATCACTTTTTTAAAAGGAAGTTTGACTTCGGGTTTTCATTATCATTGACTTCTGCCATCATTCTCATGGGAATATTCTATGTGCCAATAATAATAATAATAATAAAGTAGAAGCAACAAAAGTATTCCTTTGCATATATGATTCTGGGTGGACTCTTTTAAATATTTAATGGTGTTAACATTCTCCTGGATCTTAGTCCCATTGTGCCTTTTATGTAGCTAGACAACTCTGTGGGTGCTTTGAAAATGTTTCTGAAGAAGTACTTCAAACCTCATGAGGTAACTACATCTCTTTGCATAAGTCTTAAAAAGAATGCATGCAGTTCTGCCACCAAAGTTAAGACAACTCTTAAAACTGTCACACCGCAAAAGAGCTTCCATGACTGAGGCTGCACTTGAATCTGACTCTCCCCTATCCTAGTCCACCTCTTTAAATACTCTGCTTCTCTGGCAATCTTCAAGAATTGCATTATTAGGCTGTAACTTGAGTCCAGATTCAAGGTGCAAACCGTGTGGTTGTCTCATTTCCAACATGGGATGCTGAGGGGGGCTAAGATATACTTTGCATGGAGTCACAAATCATTAAGTGATAACGCATTTGCATTTTTTATGTTTTGGATTGTTGGGTTGTGGGAACCTAATCATAGCAATTTATTCAGTAAATCATGGTCAAGCAACCCATGCCTTAGCATTCTGTGTGGTCAGTAGGTTAACTGTAGCTTCATAGACATCTAGTAGAATCCACGATGATGTCACAGCACATTTGACATTGCTTGCCCCTTTTTGGTTGCCCATGAATAGTATGTGACCATCCTTCTGCTTGATTTTTTCTGGTTTAAATACATAAAAATGGTTTAACTGCATCAAAGTTTGATCCTGATTTTTGGCAAGACAATTGGCCATATGAGAACCTCCTTTCACAGCCACCAGCTTTTCATAATCTGTTCCCTACCAATCTACAGAAAGTAATTTTTGAAAATGAAAGTTTTTTTTTTAAACCTAGGCATATTTTTTTCAATTTATTAAAGGTTGATGTGGGTTTTTTTTTAAATTTGATTTGATTTGATATCTGTAACCACCCATCTCACCAAACGACTCTGGATGGCTATAAAGATTGGTCTAACAAAACGAATTTTTCAGTAGGGATGTTCACTGGCTGTTGAGGGATGCTACTCTCTTCTAACTCAAACATGCTTTTCAATTCCACATTCAGCATGTAACTTTTTGAAAAGCTGGTCCATCCCTATCCAGTGAATGAATTCACAGCTACATGATATAAATGCACCAACAAAGGAGAAGTTGTATTGAAAATGAGTTTAAGGAATGCATTTGTGATTGTGGTTCAGATAACAGAGGACAAAACATAAATTTACAAGTACTATTGAAAATATTTTAGATAGAGATTGAATTCTGCCTTCAGACCACCCAGTTTTAATTCACAGATGTGCTTTCTTTTCTATTGAAATAAAATATTTTAATAACCTTTTCAAGGCTTTAAACCTCTATCCAACTCTAGACCTTCTTGGGATCAATGCTGCTGCATCATTAAATTGTACTTTGTGTGTGGCCTTGCCAATGCTAACATGCAATTTATACTTTGAGGGGGAAAAGGCATTTCTAAGGAGCTAAAGGCAGCAGGCTTTCAGGGAAAGGTTCTTTTTAAAGCAGTTCCAAAAATAGTATGAGCTTAATATTTGACCTGCAGCTTGCCTGCCTGGCCTGGCTATAGTAAAGATTTCTTTTTTAAAACAGTGCCACAAAGAATAGAAAGACTAATAATCAAAAGCCAAATAATTTGTACTGGGATCAGTAGAGAACTGACAAATACTGTGTTTTCTAATTCTCAATTAATTAGGAATATTTTGATTACTTTTGCTATGGTATTTTTTGGAGTCAAATCCATTACATGGGTGGCCAACATGTGGCTTAAGCATCACATATAATATGATGATGGGTAAATGGGCCATTATAAAATTCAAGTAACTAAATCTACTTATGGGACAAAGACAGATCTACATACTGTTGTTCATCCCTTGATTTGACAGACAAGAAGTGTAGGCAGAGGAGCTTGGTGTACATCTGTAGGAACTACTCACTGGTACATTTGCAGACAGCAGGTCCCCAGTTCAGTGCTTGGCATCTGTATGGATGAGTGGAAAAGAGTCTCATCAAAATTTCTGATTAAAGGCTGTCAATCTTTGTGACAAAGTTTTAAACTAGGTGGTCTAATGGTTCAATGAATGCAAAGATGAATCCTGTGTGTATCCTTACAAGAATTTGTGGTTGAACCATGGTGGCCAGAGATTTGCTTACTACTGGTCTACAAACACAAGTATAAAATAAACGCACCTAATCACAAATGGCACCAGTGCTATTTTATGGTGCTGCTTTTCCCAATGAAAGACATGGAAGCAGTAGATGTGCCCTTTCCTAATTGTGGCTTCCTGTATGTTGCTTTTATATTAATCCAAGTTTTTGAAAGCAGCTATTTGACTGTGAAGAAGCTTTCCATGGAAAACATTATGGTCGAAATATTTGAAGGCCCAAGGAAGCAAAGCTAGGTATAAAAACAAGATATTGCTGAATTGGGTTTGGCATCTGATTAGACAGAAGGAGAGCCTCAGTTGGCAACTATTGGGGTAGGAATAGTGTGGAGAGGTTGGAATAGATGGCCACTTATGCTAGAGGTCTGCTTTGTACTCCTCTAGCAAGTCTTTTTGCCTTGAGTGCAAGGGAGGACTAGTCAGTAGGTATAATGGTGTATGTGAATGGCTTTGGGATACAGCAGGGAGAGAAGCAGGGAGAACAGCAGACTGGACAAGCAACATTTAAAGATATTTCAGAATAACAAAGTTTGAGGGGACCTTGGAGTCTTCTAGCTCAATGCCCTACCCAAGCATACCCTATATCATTTCGGACAAATGGCTGTCCAATCTCTTCTTTAAAAACTCCAGTGATGGAGCACCCACACCTTCTGAAGGCAAGCCATTCTACTGATTAATTGTTATGCCAGGAAATTTCTCTTTAGTTCTAGGTTGATTCTTTCCTTGATTTGCATTTTGCAGAAGGAATGAGGGCATGGGGAGCACTTCAGAAGGGACCCTTCCTAATTTTCCAGAAAGTACAGGGGAGGAAGAGAGAAATGCTTTCAGAGTTGCCAGATTGCTTAATGTAATCATACAATAAAAATAGAGCTGGTGTTCACTGATGTGCTTCCTGGCTGAAGCACCTCAAAGGGCTAACAACAATCTCAGTCCTTTTGGGGACTGAGGCATCTTTTACATGCTGCTTGTACAGCCCATGACTCTTATTCTTGTCTCCCAGGGTGATTCTCACATACCATTACAGTAGGCAACAATCTTTACACTAGGGTACTCTAGGCCATTGTTGACTGGTGTACCCAGCAGACCTGAAGAAGAGAAACTCATTGAAGCAGCATGGCCAAGGTAATATCTTCCAGATGCTTTGCACTATAATCTCTATAGCTTCTCATCATCAACTTATGAAAGGTGTAAGTCTAGTAGTTTCTGAGTTGCCCCCCCCGGCCCTTGACTTTTTTCATAAATGTTTTCCTCTTCCTTTCAAGAAGCCTATCAGGGTTCCGACCAATGCCCCAATAAAATCAGGAGCCTCAAGTCATTCTGCAAGAAAAATCCAGTTGTTTATTAGGAGTGCCATGTTGGCACGACCTAGGTGGAGCTAGCTCTGTCTTCACCCAGTTCGTGCCTTGCCTCTGATGCTGTTGCTCCCTACCCCCCAAGATGTGTTTACCAGTAACATTCCCCAATGAAGCAATTTCATGGGTTATAGAAGCCACTCCCTTCGGCCATTGTGGGTCTCCGTGGAGATGGCCTTGGTTTATGTTTTGTTTTGACTGAGGTGTGAATTCCTCAGTGATTTCCTATCCCCCTGCCTATGGCAACTCCAGAGCAGGTCAGGAAAGCTTTGCGAGTTGTCAAAGCCTTTATGTTGAATAAGGGCCTGCCCTACCATTAGGCAAAGAGAGCTGGTTGCCCCAGGCAAGTGATACCAGAAAGTACTTGCAACCCTGACAGCTCTGTACTCTTATTTCTAAGCATCTCCTGCATGGACAGGAGCAGGATGCCAAAGTTGTTCCTCACACAGGAAAATGCAGTGAAAAGGGTTGCATACATTCAGTTAGCAAATATTCATCTCCAATCCTCCTGAGTTATTTGGTTTTATACAGCTTTTCTCTTTAAATAAATGAAGAACAGTTGCAAAACGATTAAACAGAATAAAACCATCTAACATAATTATGTCCAACATCATTTAATAAGAGTAGGCTAAAGCAAGTTTAAAAGCCGAGAGAGTGAAAGGCTTTAAATATGTATAAATGTATTAGACATAATGAATTTACTGAGTCATTGGAAATTTGCTAAATTTGCTAAAATAAACAGAGGTTTATTTATTGAAGCTAAAAAGAACCACCACTTCTGTTTCATTCTTCTTGTGCATTTGGGCAGCGTGAAAACAGCCTGTAATTATATACACTGAAATAAGAATGATTATTATTATGGTTGGTTACATAGTCAGCCATATGTTTAGTCTGTATTTGGCATTCTTATCCATCTACTGAGTCTTTCCCTAGAAACTATGATAGGCAGATGTTGTTTATTTGATAGTACTAAAGGTATGTTATAGGATGTAAGCTATTCCTGGCCTTCCTCAGCAACTTTTCATACCATTGACCATGATATCATTCTAGACCAGGGGTGTCAAACTCAAGGCCTGCAGGCCAAATCCAGCCCACCGGGTGCTTAAATCTGGCCCGCAGTGCCTCTGGCAGCTAAAATAGGCTGCATGTGAGGAGGGGACTTGTTTTCACCTTCCATGGCCTCCTGCAGCATTTTTCCGGCTGAAAACGGGCCAAAAATGAGCTGAAAAAGGACCCAAAAACGCACTGGAAATGGGCCGAAAATGGCCGGCAGAGTGCTACAGGAGGCCATGGAAGGTGAAAATGAGGCACAAGGGGGGCCACATGTGCCCTGTTTTAGCCAGCAGGAGGCATCCGCCCCACACCACCCTCCTGCCGGTCTTCAGAGAACTACAATGCTGATCCAGCCCTCGAAGAAATCCAGTTTGATACCCCTGTTCTAGACTAGCTGCAGGTCTTGGGAACAGGGGCCAGTGTTGTCCAGTGGTTCTCCTCCTTCCTCAATAAAGAGTATTTAATTGTGTTTAAATTACAATTAAATGCTATTGTAGTTCAACTGTATTGCAAAATATTATATGATATTATAATTCATCTATTCTAGATGAATAGTTCTATTTATTTTGAAAAAAATGTTTTTGTTACTTCTTGATAATTTGGGTTTTTTAAAATATGGATTTAATTCAGTATAGAAATCTAGAAAGACACCTCCAGACTCTTGTGAGGCAGAACTGGAAAAGATCGGGAAGCTTTGATATCATTTCTCTGAAGTTCTTTCTTTCTCCGTGCCTGTTTTTTATGCAAGAGATTAGACTTTTTTTTTTTGTATATAAAAAAAGGGGACTGGGGAGGGGAACTTTGCATGTGAAGGCAGCAAAGTTTAATAGGTAAGGCAAGTATGGGGAAGTGCTCAAGGCTTACCAGAGGAGCCCTTCCCACCTGCAACCCTGATCAAACACCTTGACAGGTAACCAGAGTGGGAAGCCATGACATAATTGTACAAACCCTAAACAATCGGCTCTTTCATGGCAATATGATAACAATCAAAACAATATGTTAAGGTCCCAGCCGTACAAGAATACACATGCATGTAGGGAGTTGAAGCCAGAGAGAAAAAGGGCTTGTTAAGAATATGTAGCCTACTTTCATAATCAGCCTACCAAAGAATAGGCCTTTCAAAACAAGGGTTTAGGCTTACAGAAGGCTTTCTGTGCCTTGACCTTTCAAATACGTGGGGATGCCAAATTCTTTTCTTTGCCACTTTTTATAGAAGCACAAATAGAGATCTTCAAGGTGAGGCTATGCCAGCTGGCAAAATAGCTAATGTAGGGTTAGAGAAACCAGTAGAAAGATGCCCACTTAAGATAGGCTAATGCTTATAAAATAAGAAACTGCTTAATATCTACGAGCCAATTACACAGATACAGAGCTGGCTAATCAAAAGATAAAAAATATAGAGATATCACCAGCTCTTTTTCCTTTTTTGAGTACACCGAAGAAATACTTAGCAGTACTAGCCTTTTTCTAAGGCAGATACTTGTTTTTAGCACTGATGGGTCAATACCACTATAGTGTTATATAAAATTACTAGCATGTTTTACTAGGATATTTAAAGCACACTAAAAATAATGTAAAATAGTATATACTATTTTTTTACTATAATATTTATTACTATAACAATACTAGTATATTTTGGATTAAGAATATGTATGATACCTTTATGCCTTGTCTGTAAAAAGTAAGCCCTTTAGAGCAATGGTTTAGATTTCCTGCTTGCCCTTCTCTGGGCTCTAAATCTATATAAGATTGAACCTGGATGGAACCTGAACAACAAAAATTAGGGTGGGGACAATTGGGGAACCTGGACAATTGAAGACACTTTCTGGACTTCCAAGGACAAACCCTATCTACACTGTACCCAAAAAGAAATCAAAAGCCCCTCATGGAGGTGACTTTGAAATCACCAGGAATCAAGCTTGCTTTGAAGAAGAATTTATTATTTATTACTGCACTATTTCTTTTAAAAGCATTTACTTAATTACTACCCTACAGGCTGTAATCATAAAATCAAGGACTGTTGATTAAATTTCTAAATCAATCGTGGTCTGAAGAAATGTTGTTACATTTTTACAAAAGTGGCAAGAATTAACGTTGTATCCATATGCTCACAATGACCCACTAAATTGGACTTTTACCAGTCTTACTTAAATTGAAAATTGACAATTTATTTTAAACCTTTTAATGGTATCACATTGCTGCAGCGTAGGTAACCTCTATAATTTCTAAGTTTGATATTTAGATTCTTACATGAGAATTTCAGAACCAAACTTATTTGGGGTTTTTGGGGTTTGTTTTTTGTTTTTTGGTATTGGGGCGGGGTTAGTTACAATTTAAAGACTGCCCAACTCCAAATGACTCTGGGCAGTTTACCTTCTAAAAGAGAACATTTTTAAAAAGGAAATGGAAGATAGAATCTACAAGACAAACTAGCAATAAAAACTTCACACAAGGGTTCAACCAGCATGCTGTTTGAAAGCCTAGGAGAACAGCCAAACGTTTCAATGACTTTCTGAATGTCATCAGGACAGGAAACCGTTACTATCCTGAATGTCATCAGGGTAGCAACTAAGTATGTCTACATATGGCAGGGATGTTATTCCAGAAGGTGGGTGCTGGGAGAAAGTCCCCAATGGCTTAATTGGAGAGTTTGGATTGAATTGCATTTGGAACACAATACCAGTTGAAGGTGTTGCATTCCATCAGTGCAATTCTGATTCACCGGGCAAGGAAAAGCAATCGGAGAGAGGCAGTCCCTCAAATAGCCAGGGCCTATTGCATGTAGTGAGAACTAGCACCTTGAATTGCACCTGGAATGCAACTGGTAGCCATTGCAGCTCAGGGAGCAGTGGCATCACATGGACATACCACAGCATGTAGAGTATTTTACAGTAGTTCATTCCTGAGCTGTCTGGGGTGGGAGTGATTATAAAAATATGAGTTCATATTTGCATTGACCTTGCTTATTTAATTTGAACGTTTTAAAAGCAGGAAAGTTGAATTATTGCTGATAGTTTTGATTTCACATTTAAAATAGGTTAGCCAATGTGGTATTATAGGTTGTAGGTCCGTTGCAGCATTTTGAAAATTGCTTGCTAGTTATTAAATGTGATCAAATATTAAAATTTATTGCTAGTTTTAGGATGCTCTTTGCAGTATAAGCTGCATACAGCTTATGACAGATCACTTAGCAACTGTTATGATTCTCCAGGGCTAGTTAAGACCAGGATTCGAAGTTCCTACAGTTTCCTCCTCCGGGTCATGTGATCCTATATATAGGCATTTGCAGCATGCCACAGTCACAACACCATAATTTATTACTTTTTTTTGCCGGAAATAGGCATTTACTTCCAGTTTCTGGCCAAAAATGGCCATTGTGGACAATGGATTCTTTAACAACATGCCACTTTCACTTAACAAACACCACAAAAAAGGTAGTAAAATTGGGTACAGCCACAGGATGACTCACTTAATGACCAGCATGATTTACGACTATAATTTCAGGCTCAATTAGGTTGCAAGTTGGGGACTACCTGTATCAATGTATGGGATGCATGTATGGGATGCATAGGGCCTCCTGGAAGCCTCACCTTCCATTTAAACCATACAGCATCCTCATCCAACTCTTAAGAAAAGCCTGTTCAGTAATGCTGCCACCAGCCCTTTTACTTCCCTGCCCTCTTTTCAGATAGAAAGAAGTAGCAATGCTCCTATCTTTTTTCTGCCCAGCTGATTTGATCCAGAAGGGATGGATTAAGCAATGCCGTCTGTTGGACCATTCCCCCCCCGCCCCACCCCAAGAAGTGCACCTTATCTATGCAGTGCTTGCCTTCTGGAATGGAGTCCTTCCACAATTTTGGAGATTTCCATCCTACTGAAGTTTCAAAGGGCAATGAAGACCCGGCTTTTGCTAGGAGGATATTGCCTATTTGAAGCAGTGATGACACCAGCATTTTTTGTGCTTGTTGTGCCATCTTTGCTGTTGTTGTTGTTGTTGTATTGTTTCTATTGTTTTAAGTTTCCTTGACTTATTGAGAGTTGGACAGTATGCAAATTGAATGAAATAATAAATACATAATCTGTAAAATAAATTGAATCAATAGTCCTTAGTTGCTTAGTATTCATGGGTTGATGCTTCTTCTTACCTGGTTTTCAGGGGGGGAAGCAAAATGGAGCTGTGATCTTCTTTTTAGAAGGAGGAGGAGGAGGAGGAGCAGCTTTGGGCATCAGTTCTTAATGTCTTATGGTTGTTAAATAGTGATCTGTGATGTATTGGTCTTTCTCAGAAGACAGATGACCTACTGGCCTCTTGGGAGAAGAACAGCTCATTTGGTAACAGAAGATGCCTGACATTTTCTCCTCTATTATTTTGCAGGGCCATCAGCCCTGGGACTTCATGATTTTAGATGGTAAAAGAAGCAGCAAACGGAGATAACATTCCACCTGACTCTTCACTCTTGCATGCCAGCCACCAAATATAGTCAGATATCTTATGCCTGAGGTTTTGTAAAGAATGTTCAATTCTTTAAAAGCTCACCTGCCTCAGTAGCAGGATTGCTGAAAGGCTTCTTTCTTATTGCTTGCTACTTGTCTCCCTGCTTGTCTGCTGTAGTCATAAGGAAACTTTGGGAGTGTGTTATGGATCAGCATCGTCCTGAGCAGACTGCAGTGTGGAATGCAATTTTCCTGGCATGTGCAAAATTTGAAATTCGCCATCATAATTAATTAATAAATACCATTGCAGGTCAGATGTCAAATACTGTGAAATGTGACTTTTCGTATAACATGCCTAGTTGGATGTTGAGTAAGAGGAAATGGGAGTATTCAGAAATAAAACACAATCTGTAGAGGAAATAACTGAGTGATGCATGGAGACCAAAATTATCTTATACCTTTCGAGTTGAACTAATGATATTGATAAAGATATACTTTTATATCTCTGGAATACCTTTATAAAGCTGCCCTATCTGACCACATGTTATTTATTCATTTAGATGCTGTTCTTCCTTTTCTATGTTGTTCTTATTCAGAGTTTGCGTCTGTTTTCTAATGTCTGAATTGTTTTCCTGTCTCCCTGGTGTTAATAAACTCATGAATTCAGTTGGCAGCTGTTCTTTTCAAGGTGGTGTTTGCTGTTTTAGAAGTGTGAACGTCACATTGCACAATTTCATAAAATGCTGCTGCTCTTGTATCGTAACCCTGTTTATATTACGATACTGGGCTTTTGGTATGTGCAGTGTGTGTGTGTGTGTGTGTGTGTGTGTGTGTGTGTGTGGCGGGGGGGTATGTGATGGATTTTTTTAAAATAATGTCCATTTCCTTTCTCGGCCATGTGAGGGAGCCTTCAAAGAGTTTCTTCCTAGGTCTTCATAATGGATCTTTTGTTTTCCATAAAACTTTGGTGGAGTTGTGATCTTCCCTTGTGCAGAGTTAAGAAGCAATCATAAAATGAACAGATGGTATTTACATAGCACCAATCACAAAAAAGTTCTTGTTCTGGCGTTTTAGACAGAAACCTTCTTCACTGCATTAAACACACCACCATCACAAGAGATTTCCCTCCCATCCCCCTCCAAGGTTAACATGCTTTTGTATACAACTATAAACAGAACTCCTTTCTCTTTCCCAGCATTGGAGTTGCATGTTATGCAAAGGACCAGGGGAGCACCTTCTTAATATTACAAACCCAGTTATGGAAATCCAGGAAATTGGCAATAATGTCATTTCATACCCAGATTAATTCCTAGGAAATTCAATACCAGCCACTAATATTTTTAAAAGGCTACGATAATGGTATTGATTTTTTTTTTATGGTACTCTCAATCTGAAATTTATGTTACAGCACAGGTTCAAAGTATTTAAATAAATAAGACATCCCATACATCAGAGAACAAGCCTACAAGAACAAAGTAATTTTGGATGCCAAATGTTTTTGTAGTAGGGTATTGGTTTCTAGGCTTAAGGAAGCCCCTTACAAAAGCCCACAGTACTTTTGTTAAAAAATACTGTGGCTTTTAAGAGTCAAAAGACTCTTTAACAAAAGGATTCCCCCCCACACACACTATTACAACAATAAGGAAATCAAGATTTCATTTTACAGTCACACATCCTCTGAGGAAACTGATCATTGCACATTTCAATGTGGTTTAAAAATGCATGAATACTAATTCCACAAACCTATCTTCCAAATTAATAAACAGGTTTTATTCAACCCTAATTAAATTTCAAGAGCTACTAGAGTTACAGTGATAGTGATTGTTGACCCCAGAAGAAGCTCTTAGTTGCTATCATGGGGGCAGAGCAGTCTCTAGCAGTGCAGTGGCTCCTTCTTTAATGCTGCTATCCAGAGAGTTGAGTCCTAAGGAGCTTCATGAAATGGATGAGGCTACATTACTAGAAGATGTAAAGAATTAGCTGTAGACTAATGCCTATGTTTGCTAGAACCCTCTTTCTAAAACATGGGTTCAAAAAGATGGACTCTCTAATATTATTAATTTCTAAGAACTTTGTCCTAATAATGATTTCCCAGGAAACATTTTAAAGAACAGGCTGAAGATCCTACCTCATGCTGTGAACTGAATAGCCACGAGGAAGGGATGTTTGCAAAGAGATCATTGAAGCAATTATATGGCTTTGTTAATCTTTGCCAAGGAGTCCTCACCTTCTTCAGATGCTCTGTCGAAGGAAAGGCCCTACCTGGATCCTGGATCACCAAAGAGCGAGTCCAGAGACCTACTTTTGCTACTCCCAAGTTAAGACAGATCCTTCACCCTCATATTTTTATGCTTCTATTTTCGTGAGTTCTGCTTAATCTTCTGTGGTTGGACTTAAGAAAATGTGCTTCATTTAGCTTCAGCATCTGGTTCTTTGTTCTTTTTACAATGAAATATATTCTGTTTTAACAACAGATTTGGCTTATTGGTAGTTTTCGTAATTTGGGTGTGGTTAGCTAGCATGGAAAAGAGACGTAGAGCCTAATGGTATTTTGGACTAACAGCCACAGAGAAATTCTTCCCAAACGTCCAGAATACTGGCAGTAAATGGGACTTTAAATGTTGGCAATTCCATATTTCAAGAGTGTTTGTAAATTCCAAAGGCAGTTCCATTTGAACATGCCATCGTTTGCATTATCAGACACTCCCTGAAAGTCAAGAAAAGAAACACTGCCTTGCACAAATGTATTTTCCATTCAAAAGTAAAACCAAGAAGAATAGGCATTGTTTGATTCCCTATTTCATCGAGATGTTTAATGCATATAATTAGCTCAGCTTTTGCTGAGTTCCTTTTGTCTTCCCGTTCAGTCATCATCACCTAACTAACCCATCCTTTCTCTACAGGACAAACCAAAACAAAGATTCACCTAATTGCTCTTTCTTTTTCTTTTGAAGGCAATAACGAGAGCAAGGTCAAGACAGGCTTTGCCTTCTGGTAGGGGAAAGTGGCAGTCTGTGGTTTGTTTTAGCACAGCCTCTTCCATTCACATTTCTCTCTCCCACTCATTAGTTTGTTGTGGTTGGAGCTAGTAGTAGCTGTTTTGTACTAAGGAGAGGCAGGGGAGGAGCGGAGCGGAGCGTGGAGACAGCGGCTTCCCTGTTTTCTTGAAAAGGTGATTTTTTCCCTCCTCTCCCTTCTTCCCTTGATTCTCATCAGTTTATCCCAGCCTCCTCCTTTCTGTCAGCTGCTAAATAGCTAAGCCACAGGGAGTGATTTCCCCTCCCCCTTTCCATCCCGAGTCTGATTTTGCTAATAGGAAGCAAGAGTTTAATCTGTCAGAAAGGCTCTCTCTTGCAGCTGTTGCGTTTTCTCTGTCTGAAGAATTAAGTCCCTCTTTGTGAAGAGATGGGAGGCTCTCGGTAAGGGAGAAAAACAGAGGGCACAGGAGGGAGCCCTGCTGTTTTTCAGCTCCATATTTCAGAGAGGTAATCTCCCCCAGGCTTGATCTCTAAAGCCACCAAAGGTGGAGATAATTGCTCCTAGTGCTTGCTGGTGGCTGCCTAGTGATGAATCAAGCTATTGCACAACACCTAAGTGGATCTATTCTATACTCATAGGTGGCATTTCTTTTCGATCAGCAGATCACGCAAACCAATATTCTTTTGTCCACTACTGAGCTCTGTAGTTGTGTCAGAGACTGCTCCAGAACTCAACTCTTCTATCAGTTTTCCCATTCACAATTCTCTGAAGAACAGGAAAAAGCACGTCCTTTATAAAACACAGTGGCCTGCACACATGAGCTCTATTGTTTCCTTTCTGTGCTGTAGATGCTGCTAAGTGAGATTGAAAAACTTATTGGCTGCTCCTTTAATTCAAGTATAACTCTGCCATATCCCAAATAATATGTGTACTGTAAAGACCTGGCCGTCCAGTCAGGAAAATGGGGCAAGTCTACACAGGCAGAAGTTGTACATGTATACTGCACAGAAGATGCCTTTAGGAAAGGCAACTGTGCTAACCTTTCAACATTATCGTAGGTGTAACCTGGTTGGGTTTTGAATAGCGCTTGGCTTAGGTTACTTGGACTGAAATGATACTGTAAGTGTGTGTGGCGTAAGAGGGGTTACTATAGGGCATGACTGAGCCTTATAGGTAGAGCCTTGGAGAGCAGAGAAAGGTTTGCACCTCTCTCATCTGGAGCCTGCCCTCTGGCGTTGTTAATCCTTCATGCTTGAGAGCAGCAAATTCCATCATCCAACAGGGAAACTCAAGAAGAGGAGCTTAAGTTTCCTTCAAAATTCCATTTTAGGAAAATTTTGCAGGCAGGCATCCCATTGTAGAGCAAGTGGCCCCAGTTTCATAAGCATTCATTCAGCAGCATCCATGCCAAGCACGTAATGTAACAGGCGCTCTTTTTCTCCTATACCACCGATGCTGGAATGGAATGAAACTCAAACATTTGCTGGTAAAGCTCACTTCTTATTAATACACCCTTCTGTTCTGTGAGAACAATCGGGCTGATTCACTCAACATTTTGTCTGTAACCTTTTAGAATTTAGTTACTTTTAATCCCCTGACTCTTTCTTGGAAAGTACCTATAGGGAAGTAACATTTTATTATTCCAAGTACAATTGTTTTCTTTCCAAGAATTGGTTTTTAAAATATATCTTGTTACAGTTTTAGAAGCAAAAAAAATGTGATGAAAAATTGATTGTGAGGGATATGGGGACATAATCACAGCTAAATAATAAATAGCATTGTTGTGTTACAAGAAAATACTTGTCTCCAGATTGCGTATTCATATTTGTAGAGATATGACTGAGAAATCTATTCTTACTTTCCCTCTTCTGCTCTTTCTATTTGAGTGATCCATCTGTTCACCTACTACTCCTAGTGATTATTGGTAACCCATTCTTGGCTTCCAATTTTTTTTAACACATGTTTAGACACAAGCAATATCTTGTAATGGCTGCCAAAACTGAGCTCCCTTGAAGAATAGAGGCAGTGAAAAGGATACAAGGCACTACTGATGATGGAAAGGAAAGGGCAGGTACATTTTATGTACATAAAGCACTTTGCAATTCTTTGTTCGTTTATCCTTTCAGTAAGCCAGTAACATAGATTCTGCAGTGATTGTGATTTGCCCAAGCCCACCCAGTGAGCTTTGTGGTTGGAAAGAGATCACAATCTAGATTTCTCACATTAAAATTCAATATTGTGTCTACATAATCACATTGCTCTCTTCTTACCTCTTCAGATGAAACTTGTTCAAATTCAAAGCTACATGTCTATTTTAAGGACAATTAAATCTTGGCGGTTTGGCATTCCTAGAAAAATTATGTTTTCTACTCATTGGCAGTTAAGCACTTAATAGATGAACTGTTATATCCTTACATGTTAACGTTGGTCAGTTGTCTCTTTAAAAATCGTTCTCAGTTGTAATCAGTTACTTTGTGTTTAACAGTACAATAATAACTTTAAGAAGCTTATTGTACATTGTAGCCATTATATTTGTTTACATATTATTAGAAGGTTTCAAACCCAGGCAATACATTTGCCCTTACTTTATTAAGCCTGTATATTCAACAACCAAATTAGAAGATATGTCGTAAGTAAATGGGTAATTTATTTTCAAAGGTATATGTATACATTCTGTTTTCAGATATCCCAGACTTTGTCTGTTAAGCAGTCTGTTACTTTCTGAGTGTACTCCTATTACCTTCTACTTTTAAGAATACAAATACTGTACTCCTGGTTAGAAAGATGAAGGTTGTGCACACTTTCTTCCACTCCAAGAATGCAAATTTGTATTGAACAAAAAGGGATGTTAAACCTAGAATGTCAAAGACATCAGATTTGAGAAATTGCAGACTGACATGCAGTCCATTCAATTTTGTCTTAACAAAAAAAAAAAAAACCTCACAAACCAGCAATTATCTAGGCAAAATATATACCAAAACCATATTACAGAAGGTGGATACAGAAAATCATGCAGAAGGGCCAATTGTGGTCAAAACAGCTTTTATTCTATTTTTGTTTAAATAAAGTGATATGTAAAGCTGTGTTTTAGGGCAGGAATGTAAAACCTTCAACCTTAATCTAGCTACAAAGCCTTGAACACCCCCCTTTCAAAGTCCCCCTTCTTTTGATCACAAGTAGCCAATCAAAGCTGCGTCTACTGTTTCCTCTTTGAAGAGAGAAGACTGATGCAGCCCAAGTAGAGTTGAGCTATGTCAAGAGGGGTAGATATTTGATATCTTGGCCTGCTGTAGCTTTGGGAATGATTGATTGGCTTGCTTGATCACAGAAAATTCTTCTGTTCTTTGGTGGTGTTTGGAAAAAATTTATAATTCATATATGGACACTCATGAGTGTGATATACCTTTTAAGAATGTAAGGAGCTCCAGATTGCTACTGTTTCATTCTTGCCTTTTCTGTCTAATTTTGTGATTCTCCACTTCTGAGTGAATTTTATGGGGAATTTCTTGAATGCAACATGTTGATGTCTATGTTTATGACTTAGCTCTAAATATACTTTTGGAGAAAAGAGCAAGGTTAGTTTAAGCGTCCATATCTCGGTATCTTTTGCCTGTGGAGAAAAAATATACCGTGTACATTAGGCAACATTAGCCTCAGCACTTTTCTTACCATTTTACAATGTGCCACTGCCATTTTTTTCCCTTTCGTTGTGGGAGTGTTTTTGGTGTGTGCTTCAGCTTTTAGAATTCAATTGAGTTAGCTATTTTAAGCTTACTTCTTTTTGACAAGTTTTCTCTCCACCCACTTCTATGTCTCTTTGCCTCCCAGAGGCATTGTTAAGTTGAAGAACACTTTGAAGATGAAAACCATGAGCTGGATGCCAAGCATTAGTTATTACATTAGGCCTCAAGGGCTAAAAAGATTGACATTAAAGAGATGTGTTTAATCATAAGGATTTCTTTTCCAGTAGAGGATGATCCTTATAACTTTCCCCCATCCTTATTCAAACATCAATGTTATATAAATCTGTTTCATTTTATTCGTATAGGAATTTAGCCATTGGGATTGGCATTCAGAATTTTCCAGAAGGGCTGGCTGTCAGCCTTCCCTTGCATGGGGCTGGATTTTCAACATGGAGAGCCTTCTGGTAAGCAAGTCAAATTGTTACTCCGGTGTTTCTTTGTGTTCTCTTCACTGTTACCTGCTTTAATAGTTAGGACTAAAATGCCTTTGAATCATACTATCCCTCTAATGCAAAGGAAACGCTATTTAGTAGTTCTCAAAGTTTTTATTCAGTGAGACAATTTTGTGGTCTCCGAAGAGTCTCATGTGCAAAAGAATTTTTTTCATAACATTTGCTGCCCACAAATGAAATAAACTGCTGGGTCACACTAGGCTTTATTTTTTACTGCCAGCTCAGAAAATATTTGTGATAAAGTGATAAAGTCAGAGAATTGGGCACACTCCAAATGTACCAATCAGCATGGTCAGTACCAATGAATTGTGGGAGTTATAGCTCAAAATATACTCAGTTTTCAACACTGATTATAATGCCCACATACTTCGATGTATCTACATCTGAGAGCTCATGTGAGGAGCTTCCTCCAAAACCGCTCGATGCCTCCCTACACTTTATACACATCCTGTAATGCGGCTTTATTTCTCCCTGGTTGGTCTGTCATTATATTAATTTCCTAATGTTTGCTCCCTTTCAGTTTTATCTAATAGCATTGATTTGAAATTTTGATTTTTTAAAAAATCTATAAATACACTTGAATTGTAATAACTGCAACAACCACACATTCTCCAAAGCCCTCAAATTGCTCTCCCATACACACACCTGCATGCTATACTAGTCAGAAACCTTCTGATGAAGAAAAGGGGTTCAATGACACTAATTGAATTTCCTCTAGATGTATTAGGCCAATTGTACAAGAATATACAGTGAAGGTGAAAGTCCTCACTGGGAGTTTTAGATCTCCTGAAAGCTTTGTAGAGAAACAAAGTGGACCAGGTGAATTAGGAATATTACACATGAGGTAGGAGAGAGAGAGAGGAACAAAGAGGGGCTGCCTGATATTCTCGCCTTTCCTCTAGAGTTTTTGGTCACCTCTCAGTCTAAAGGAGGGGTGATCTCGTAGGTGTTTGCTCAAGAATGACTTGGAGAAGCTTCTCTATTTTTCAAAGGTTGATAAACATCCCTGACCCCAGAGAAGAACTTGACAAAGGGAACGGAAAGAGCTGATCTTATATTGACTCTGAGTTCTCCAAAGGGTGGTAGTTGAGGGGGAAACAATCCATAGCATGTAGAAGGAAAAAGATCCTCTGTCTCTTGACTGACATTTTGCTCTGCTTGCATTACAGGTACGGTCAATTAAGTGGCATGGTGGAGCCCCTAGCTGGCATCTTTGGTGCTTTTGCCATAGTGCTAGCCGAGCCTCTCCTCCCATACGCTTTGGCTTTTGCTGCTGGAGCAATGGTGTATGTAGTGATGGATGACATCGTCCCAGAAGCACAGATCTGGTGAGAACCTGGTTCATTTGCATCTGATCAACTTTAAAATCCTAGAAGTACAATGCAATCTAATCCACTTAACTGAATGATTTTTTTTTCTTAGTTAGTAATTAGTAATAATCAGTATAGTAATAATCAGTAATTAGTAATAATCAACTCGATAATTTGTAATAATTGGTACTAATTATTAACTGATAATTATCTGCTTAGTAATAATCTCTTAATAATTAGTGACAGTACTACTAAACAGTAATTAGTAATAATCTACTTAGTAATAATTACCTCTTTGTTGGCCCTGTATTGTTGACCCTCCATACCAGAGATCTCCAAACTTGGCACCTTTAAGACTTGTGGACTTTCAACTCCCAGAATTCCTCAGCCAGCTAAGCATAGCTTAGCATAGCTGGCTGAGGAATTCATGGAGTTGAGGTCCACAAGTCTTAAAGTTGCCAAGTTTGGGGACCCTGCTCTACACTTATATCCAGAATACATTATTGAAGCAGCTAGGAGCTGCAATTAACTGAAAAATCACAACATTCATTAGTTTGAGAATCAATTTCATCAGACTGGACCCAACTAAAAAAAATCAAAAATTATATTCTATCTTCAGTAGACTACTTTATTTTGGAAGGACACACAATTGTTTGTTTTCTGCAGTGGTGAAGGGAAACAACTAGAGCTTTTGTTACCGGTGTATCACAGTCAGATGGGTCACAAATGGGCCAAATGGCTTTCTTATGATTTGTCTAAGTTTTCTCATTGAGCACAGACCACTCAGAGTAGCAATCTCTTTACCAGTTGTCAAAGCAGAACGTTTATGTAACATCCACAGTACTGCAACTTCCACATCTCTCCAACACTATAGGGTCCTTCCATATTTAAAAGGACTGTTCTGTCTTCAATTCTTGCTTGATCTTTCCCAATAAAGAAAAGTGGTTGCTTATGTATAACCGCATAACTTGCTTATGTATAACTTTCTAAATGGCCATCTTGACTTCAAAAAAATCCACCTAACCTCCACATTGAGGTCTGAGGATATAATTTTCTGAACTGACAGTTTAAACATGAGTGTTAAATGTCAGGTAAAGTTCCTGCTAGAAAATTATAGGCTTTGGAGTACTATATCAACCGTACACTGTGCAAGTGTAGAACCCAGTAGTTTAATTTCACAGATAACTGTGAACCTAGTCATGTCACAGGTAGCAATGTGTATGTTCAATTTTGTATTTATTCTGGTAGAATGGCTGAATAGTAACACAAAATTGATACGGAATATTATGATATCAGTTCTCCAATATCAACAAATACTGTATTCCAGAATCATTTCATGGAAGCAAGGAAAATGTGTGTGTTCTGTCTTGAATCAAAGTAGAATGAAGTATCCAAGCAGGAAACAGTTATTTGTTACTCCAGCCAAACCCCAAAATTAATATATGTCTGTATGGTAGATATGCTGTGGTGAAACATACGAAACGCACAGGTGTCCTGAAAACTTTGAGAGCTAAATATTTAAGAATCAACTTACTTCTTGCAATATGAACAGCTTGCCTTACCCAGAAGGTAAGGCAAAGCTTACCCGGAAGGCATGGTAAGGCTTTTGAAGTAAATTGAGCACTTTTGGAAATCTTTCAGTTTCAAGAGGGAGATTTTTTTAAAGTCTTATAAATTCTAAAAGTGTCATTCTAACCAAAAAAAATGTGATTGCCTTTTGTTTTTTTCTTTTTAGTGGCAATGGAAAGCTGGCTTCCTGGACAGCTATCTTAGGATTTGTGGTTATGATGTCCCTGGATGTAGGACTTGGATAATAAGAAATAATGACTTTTCTCAAATTGACCTTCAAAATGCATCAAAACAGGAGATATTGCACAGTAGAAATTGCAACTGGACTATTGTATTTTACATTATTGTGCAGAAAACTGAGCTGGTATTGATTTAATGATACTGATTTTTAAAACTTGTCATAATATATATGGGGTTGATCTTGGGAAGCAGGTTTCTTTGTGCATTTGTCCTTTTGCCCCTAATTAATTCTGTTTCTTCAAGGCTGTTGGTTATGAAGTGTAATCATGAGTTTTAAAGAGTTTTTTTTAAAAAAATTCTTCTCATTGTTGAGGCAGGTTTCTAAAAATGTCACTGTCCAGTGTGATCTCTAATTGATGGACTTTGCTATATGTATTGTATGGAACAGAGTGGGACAGCCTCAGAGATCTTCAAGGCTTATAGTCTTATATTGACACACAATGACTAACAACACAGTTGTGTTTTTCTTCAGGAATTTGGAAATATTTACTTTTATAAGTTGCTGAAATAAATAGTACCTTTAAAAAAAAAATAACCAAGAGCATAGATAAGATTTTAAGAAATTTACTTGGACAGCAAGGTTGAACTGCTAATGTGCCCTTTATACATCCTGTACTAAACAGATCTCAGCAGTAAATGTCTGCAGGTGGATCAGAGCCTCTTGACAATATATAGTTTGTTCTGCATTGTCATTGCAAGTGGTGTTTTGTTTCATTGTTTAAACCAATAATAATAATAATATATCTGTTCTAAAAAAATTCCACCTTGGGTATAAATGCGAAATGGTCTTGTGTTTAAAAAAATGTACTGAGGAATTGCACTGTCTTTCTGATGGATATAAAGATGGCAGGACTCAACAAAGGTTAATATAAACAAATCCTTTTTCTAACAATCTAACAAATCTATTGTAAATGTGTGCCAAGGCCCCTGTGTAAGAAAATAATATCCATGAGGCCGTACAGGCAGAATACATCTGAAGGACTAAACAATTTTACAGATCCTGCAAGAGAACTTGGTATATGTATAGAATGTACTTTTGACTCAGGACTGTTTGCTTTACATCTCCAGTATTTATTCTTCCAAATGAAACCTTGAGAATTGTGCTTGAAATCTCTCTTCCCAGGTGTTACAATGGGGTTCGTGCAATGGGTAAATACTGCCAGTAGTAGCCCCATTTCTACCCTAAAGCGTTAGGGCTTTTCTGATCATTCTTTAGCGTTCCAGGAGAGATGGAATATAAGATGATTGCATCCAGACCTAAGTGAATACTCTAGAGTAAAGCTTTCTAAGAGCCATGTAACTTCCATTAATTAGCAAGGGTCCATGAACAAAATTAAATTATATAGCATTGTTTCTTCATTTTCAAGAAGGGGTTTGTTACTGTGCACAAAAACCAATACAGAATGATGTTTGTAATTGATTTTTTAAAAATTCTGAATTAAAATGGATCAATAATGTGTGTGGGTGGTAATGGGCCAATTCTTTATTCTTCTATTTCCATCCCACTTACTTTTTTTCTGACTTACCAGACTCTTCAGCAACCTTTTAGCATATACTACTATTCGGACACAAATGAATTCCAGTTTATCAGACCTTTGATGTCTCTGCATGCTGCATTTGGTAGATGATATTGGTATTATCAAAATATAAGCCGATGTCCATTTAATCAGTGATTCTACCCATTCTTATTGTTTATTAGCATTTGTAATATAACTGCTTGAAATATCACCCAGTCTGTCTTCCAGTCGATACAAGATACATTGAAGAATGAACCATTCCTATTAAAAGTCTGCATTTCTGGCACCAGAAAACATCTGGTTCTTCGTTCCCTTACAGACCCATGACAGATGTTACTATATTCCTTGTTCTACCTTGAGGTGCGAACAAAAAGCCAGTGGGAAAAAAAATTCTATCAGTTGCACCCTTTGAAATGCCTCTCATGTCTGCGACATCTGGTGTTCTCAATTTGTTCTTTCATATCAAGTTAAAAGCAATTTACCATCAGGAGTGTTAGTCTTAGGGAAGGTTAAGGCTCTAGGGATCTAGAAATCTGGGCTATCTGTCCTGTCATGGTTGTTTTGCAGAACTTAATACAGAAGGCTTAATACAGAAGGCTTTCTGGGACCATGTGTTTTTTTTTCTGTTGATAAGTTATAGAGAAATGCTTAGGGATTTCCAAATAAAAAAAACTCCTGGAGGGTTGGAGATCATCCAGTGATGCAATGATATTTGGAAAATGGTCAAAGAGCTCTGGCTGATTTCCCTCACCCCCACATTTCTTCTTGGGGTTTTGGAGGAATTAAAGGTAAAAGTGAGGAAGGAGATTTGAGGGAACCACTTTGCTTCTCTTCACATTAACATTTGACCATTTTGCTGTGGAATTTTGAGGTCATGATCTGGAGGTACTAATTGCCTGGCTGTGTTACAGAGTAATAATTAATGAAATGTTCTTCATAGACTTCCAGCTGATCTCAGTTAATAGTGTGTTTGAATGGGGTGACATGTTCCCTGAACCCCAGCTCTTAAAACCAGAGATAAAATCAGGAGAAATCCCTGAGGTTGCTTGCTTGCTACTACCTTGTACTTTAACTACCAGAAGGTATGGATCAATGGTGGGATTCAAATTTTTTTACTACCGGTTCTGTGGGCACGGCAGGGGAAGAATACTGTAAAATCTCCAGTCAGAGGTGGTATTTGTCGATTCTCCAAACTACTCAAAATTTCCGCTACCAGTTCTCCAGAACTAGTCAGAACCTACTGAATACCACCTCTGGTGTGGATGTGCCTGAGGAACCAGGTACAACTTCACAAAGATGAAAAGAATGAGATTTGCTCTAGAAGCAACATAGGGAACAACTTCTAGCCCAGCATTCGTTGACCAACATTCCATCCTGCTTCTTGGTTAAACAAACCTTGGCCAGAAATGAGCAAAGAAAAGGGTTGCAGCTAGCCTGTTGAAGTGCCTTTCCGCACTGTTTCCTGTCCTCTTTGCTCTCTTGTTGCTGCTGAGTCAGTGAGGAAGTCTGTCAGCAAACTCTTGTCTGCTTTTACCTGCATCGCTCTCTCTGGGCCGAGGTGGAACTTCTTCCTCAAGGGACCTCATGTGGCGACTTGATGTTTACTCATAAGGTTGGTGGGGGAGGGTGGTTGGTGGAGGAAAGGTGCAGCACAGTGTGGTTGTGGTTTCTAGGGAGGAGGCAGGAACAAGAATAGCCAAGGAGAGCTTTGCACGCAACTAAACAATAATCTTATTATTATAACTGATGCCGTAAAACAGCACAAAAGTGACAAGGGCGCTCTTCATGCTGAAGCTGGAAGGGATGGCTATACCTGAGTCATTGCTCGTAAAGGGAGGCTGATTTCACCTGCTAACCCAATCTGTTCCTGGGGGGTGGAACCCAGAGACAAAATGCTTTCTGTTCATAGTTGTTGGGGGTTTTAAGTTGCTCTTTGTTAGGTGCTTGGCACCAGAGTAGCAATTAAAAGTGAGACTCGCAGAGGCGTCTGTCTCCCAAGTCAAGGGCAAAGGTTCTCTTGATTGCAAGTATTCTTAGGACTGTCTCCTTTATGCGATTATAATTAATAATAGTGAATTTTGCCCAGGCAATATTGAAATCTATCCAATGCAAACTTAAATGTGGCGTCAAGCTTAACAGGAAAAGGACAGCAATTCATTTAGAGTAGAGGTGCAAACTCTTGGTGGCCAATTTACTTGAGATGGTGGGAGGGGGGAACCCTCAATGTCACCAAGTAAGACAAATGGGGGAGAAGTAGGGAGGGACTTTGTTTGTTCAACTGCAATAAATGCCAGTTTTAAGGCTTCACCCTGAAACAATGAGAAACTGCACTGTGAACTTTTAAGTAATAATGACTAGAAGGAACTTGGCCAGTGGTGGGATTCAAATTTTTTTACTACTGGTTCTGGGGGCGTGGCTTGGTGGCGTGGCAGGGGAAGGACACTGTAAAATCTCCAGTCAGAGGTGGTATTTGCCGGTGCTCCGAACTACTCAAAATTTTCGCTACTGGTTCTCCAGAACTGGTCAGAACCTGCTGAATGCCACCTCTGAACTTAGCTGCAAAAACAGAATTTGGGTTGCATTTTGCCCTGGAGCCACAAGCTAATCACCCCTGTAAATGAATGGAAGGATATTACAATTTGTATATACTTTCTGAAAGATCCAGTGTATGGTTTATTTTCAGTTGGGTCGGCAGTGATAACTGGAGGATTTTTGCTGCCATTAATTGCATAAGCAGAGGGTCCCTGCAGGGGTGGGGTAAAAATGAAAGAAAGTGACTACAACTACACAACCAAACTATTAACAAAGGGTTGTATTTATTTTGAGTCATCGTACAATCACCTTGACATTTTAAAACCCCCATCCTTTAGACCCTCCCAATTTAGCAATGCCTCCAAATGTGGCTATCAAAAGCTTGCCTGACTTTGGTCTGCAAAATGGATCTCTGATCAGAATTGCTTCAGTTACACTGAGGATTGGCCCTGGCTAAATGCCTATATGTGATCTGAACTGTAACTCCTTTTCTGACACAAAGACCCCTACTTTCTATTTCCAGTGATAAGGCTCACAAGATGCCATTTTACAAGGAAGCTTACTCAAGTATAATCATATCCAAGGAGAACTTTGAATCTTGGATATGCAAAACCTTTTTTGGGGGGAGGAAACCTAGCAATAGTTCTTGCAGCTGAGTGTGCGAGACAACCTCTGGTTGACTACAGACTTAACTGGGAGTGCCCTGTTATTTTGCTTCATGTCTAGAGACAATGACTTTGCAATCCTGGCAAGAGAAAATATAGGCACCCAGAGGTTTGAGGAGAGGACGAGAGAGCAGATACAGCACCTTTTCCACTTTTCTAATTGTTTTACTTTACTGTTGATTGCTATCTGCATTGTGTCTGGCAATTTTAAACAGTTGTCTTTTTCTCCATATTTCTCATAATTTTGATTTACTTTTAAGATGTGGTCACCAAGGCACAGCTCGCCTTGACAAGCCTCCTCCTACCCAGCTCCAGGAACCTCAAGAGCAGGTTGACGACCTCATTTTCTCGCAACCTTCCACTGCGGTTGAGGTTATCCCTGTCCCCAAAATGTTTTCCGACTTACTCCAAAAACAATGGTCCTCTGCCTCAACACATCCTCCGCCTACAAATTTTGACAAAAAAAATTTCAATTTAGACCCAGAATTTTCCGACCATCTCACCACTCCAGCGGTGGATGATCCCATCATTTCCTTGGCTTCCCTCTTCTCTGTTCCCACAGAATCAGAGGATGCCCTCAGAGCTGAGGACAAAAAAATCGAAATCACACTCAGGAGGGCTCATCTCAACGATGCCTGGGCGACAAGGGCGGCTACCGCTGCATCCTTTTTCACCAGAACTTCCCTCAGATGGCTTTGCCATCTGAAGGACACTATTCCCAGCTCCAATCTCAGAGCCCATCAGGATATTGCCAAGTTGATGGCAGCCGCAGAGTTCTCCGCTGATGCCACCTTCAACTCAGGAAAATTCTCGGCTCGAGCCATGGCCTCCCAAACGGCGGCCCGCCGGTTGCTATGGCTCAAGAATTGGCAGGCGGATTCCAAAAATAAGTGGAAGCTAGCATCTGCCCCAATTTCCGGAAATAAGCTGTTTGGCGCTGCTTTGGATCCCTTGTTGATTGAAACAAGGAATAAGAAGAAGAGTCTCCCCTCCCTTCTCCACCGCCCTGACCCAAGACCCTTTCATCCCTTTCGGAGGAGTTCCTTTCGTCCCTTCTACAGGGGATTGTACACCAATAGGTTCCAAAGGGCTTCTGACTTTAGGGAGATCCGACAGCCAGAGGGGCCCGACTTTGGGGATAGATCCCGCCGTGGAGTACAGGGGAGGAGATCCTTCAGGGGGCCTGGAGGAAAAGGGTTCAGGCGTCCAAGATAGCTGCAGTCAATCACTTCCCATTGGAGGTCGATTGAAAGGGTTTGCAGATAGCTGGGACTCCATTACATCGGATGCCTGGGTCCGTGATACGGTTAGATTTGGCCTGGCACTGGAATTCTCCTCTACCCCCCAAATTTTTTTATGAGATGCCCTATCTCCAGAGATCCTATTAAAAGGAACCTTATGGAGACGGCGATTACTCATCTTTTTGAAATCAAAGCCATCCAACCTGTTCCTCCAGATCAGCAAGGCCAGGGTTTTTACTCCCTTCTTTTTGTCGTTCCCAAGAGTTCGGGGGGATGGAGGGCCATATTAGACCTAAAGCGATTGAACCGTTCCTTGGTTTATCACAAATTTAAGATGAACACATTGCAGTCCATTCTTCTTGGAGTAAGGGAAGGAGATTTTTTATCTTCCATAGACTTGACAGAAGCATACTTACCCACTCCAATTCGGCCTTCTCATTTCAAATTTGTCAGGTTTTGTTACAATAACAGGCATTTTGAGTACGTAGCCTTACCCTTTGGTTTATCATCCGCCCCAAGGGCCTTTACAAAGGTGTTGGCTGTTGTGGCCGCTCACTTACGAAGTCTCTCCGTCCAGCTACATTGCTATCTGGATGATATTTTACTGTTATCCTCTTCCGTTGAACAGGCTGAATTGGATTTGCAACTAACACTTCAGGTTCTCCAGCAGCAAGGTTTTTCAATCAATTGGGCAAAGAGCCATTTGGTTCCTTCTACTCGATTACCCCACTTAGGCGCCATAATTGACACAGTTCAGGAATGAGTTTTCCTCTCTCCTGAGAGACTGGAAAGCATCCGGTCCTTAGCCCACAATGTCAGAACTCAGAAACGAGTCCCCCTTGCAGATTTGTCCAAGCTATTAGGAAAAATGATTTCCTCCATCTCTATCATTCCTTGGGCTCGGTTCCATACCAGATCGCTACAATGGTTTTTACTTCCTTACCAAAGATCAGGGCGAAGCAATTCCAGGCTCAAGGTCCTGGTCCCAACAAGTGTTCGTCTCTCTCTTTATTGGTGGACCGTTCCGACTATCAACAAAGTTTTTCTTCTGAAAGGACCCCACAGGCTGACCATTACTACAGATGCCAGCCTGTCCGGCTGGGGCGCGCACTTCCATAACGTATCGACTCAAGGACTCTGGTCAGTACCCGACCAATTACATAACATCAACTGGTTGGAGCTCAGGGCAGTTCATTTGGCGCTTCGCAACTTTCTCCCCCACGTGCGCATGGCTCATATTCTCATTCTCACGGACTATGTCACAACCAAGGCCCACATCAATAGGCAAGGGGGCACACGTTCGAGACTGCTCATGCAAGAATCAGAGAGGCTGTTCCGTTGGGCGGAAAGGAATTTGAGCTCCATCGTAGCGGAACACATTTCCGGGACGGCAGACAAGACAGCCGACTGGCTGAGCAGGGCCACGGTCGACCAGTCAGAGTGGCGCCTGCATCCAGATCTCTTCCAGGAGATAGTTTGCAGGTTTGGTCTCCCGCTGGTGGATCTGTTCGCCTCCCCCCAAAATACACAGCTCGCCAGATTCATTTCGAGGTATCCAACTCAGGGGGCAGAGAACTTCGACGCCCTCCATTGCCGATGGCCCCAGGGTCTTCTTTACGCATTTCTACCTATTCCTCTGATACTCAAAGTAATCTGCAAGTTGTTAGAAGAGAGATCGGAGTTGATCTTGCTGGCTCCACACTGGCTCAGGAGAACGTGGTTCGCGGACCTCAAGAAACTGTCCGTAGCCGAACCTTGGAGAATCCCATCTCGGAAGGTTCATCTTACACAGGGACCGGTCCAGCACCCCGAATCTCAATGGTTACAACTAACCGCCTGGAGGTTGAGCGGAGTCATCTAACTCAAGAAAATTTTTCTGACCGAGTGATCGCTATCATTCAAGCGGCCAGACGTCCGTCCACAAATCACATATATAATGCTACATGGACCATTTTCCATAAATGGTGCACCAAACTTAGGATAGATCCGTGCTCGGCATCACCAGCACAGGTTTTGGAATTTCTGCAGGACGGCCTGGATAGGGGGCTTTCCTCAAACACCTTGAAGAGACAAGTGGCGGCTATTGCTTCAGTGGTGAGATGGGCTGGTTTTTCTTCTATTTCTCATCACCCAAGGATAAAGAATTTCCTGAAGGGCGCAATGAATCTACGTCCTCCCACGACCCACCGCTATCCCACCTGGGATCTCAATAAGGTACTCTCCGCTCTCACTGACAGTCCATTTGAACCCCTCAGAATGACGAGCCTCTGTCATCTCACCTATAAGGTAGTATTTTTAGTAGCAGTCACATCAGCCCGACGCATTTCAGAAATAGCAGCCTTGTCTATCTGTAAGGACCTCTGTATTTTCCATGCGGACAGAGTGGTGCTTCGCCCTGATCCGACATTCACTCCTAAAGTAAACTCGACCTTTCATAGAGCACAGGAGCTAATTCTCCCGAATTTCTGTCCCAACCCTTCTAGGGGTCTGGAGTACCAATGGCACCGCTTGGACGTCCGCAGGGCCATCCGCATCTACATTCACCGGACGGCCTCCTTCCGAAAGACGGAGGCTTTGTTTGTGTCCTTTCAACCCTCCACTCAAGGCCAAAAGGTTTCACCATCGACTATTGGCAGATGGTTGAGAGCCACGATCGCCAAGGCGTATGAATCCAGTTCATTACAGGTGCCAAAAGGTATCACCGCACATTCCACTAGGAGTGCGGCAACTTCGGCAGCGTGGGCCACGCAGGCTCCTATTACTGAAATCTGTAGGGCGGCTACATGGGCTTCTCCATCGCCCTTTATTAGGCATTACAAAATTGATACATTTGCCTCTGCTGAGGCCTCCTTTGGCAGGAGGGTGTTGCAACAAGTCCATTCTGACAGAGAGGGAGTTCCAAATCAGACGGACTCCCTCCCGTAGGACAGCCAAGCTTTGGTATGTCCCAACCTACGGATGCTTGGAGCAGCTCAATGGAGAAAGGGCGTTGGTACTTACCTGATACGCCCATTCTCGGTGAGCTGCGACGAGCATCCGTCCCCTCCCAATGTCCATCTGTTTGTTCCTGCTCCGACCAACAATATAGTTGTTGAATTCTCATTTCAAGTAGTCTGACCTTCCTATGGGCGGGTTTCATCTCCTCGTCTTCGTCAAAAACTGGGGACGCTGGGCAGCAGACGGGGGAGGAGCCAGCATCCTATTAATTAAGCTCAGCCTATCGTGCAGGAGACTAAGCACTTCCCAACCTACGGATGCTCGTCGCAGCTCACCGAGAACGGGCGTATCAGGTAAGTACCAACCCGCTTTTTCTAGAGCCTCAACATCTTTTTTATAATGTGGTGATCAAAACTGGATGCAGTACACTAGGTGTGGTCTTACTAAGGCTTTATAGAGTGGTATTAGTACTTCCCTTGATCTTGATTGTATCCCTCTGTTAATACAACTTAGGATTGCATTAGCTTTTTTGGCTGCTGCTGCACACTGCTGGCTCATATTTAGCTGGTTGTCCATTAAGACTCCAAGATCCCTCTCACAGTTACTGCTATTGAGCCTGGTTTCACCCAGTCTATATGTGTACTTTTGGTTTTTCTTGCCTAAGTGTAGGACTTTACTTTTCTCTACATTGAATTTCATTTTGTTAGATATGGCCCGGTGTTCTAGTCTGTCAAGATCCATCTGGATCTTGAGCCTGTCTTCTTGGGTGTTAGCTATTCCTGCCAGCTTAGTATCATCTGCAAATTTGGTAAGTTCCCCTTCTATTCCCTCATCTAAGTCATTAATGAAGATATTGAAGAGTACTGGGCCTAAGACGGAACCTTGTGGCACCCCACTGCTTACTTCCCTCCATGTAGACTTAGACCCATTAAGGACTACTATTTGAATATGGTTTGTCAGCCAGTTATGAATCCATCCAGTGGTGATGCTGTCTATCCCACTTTTGTTATAATTTAAATTGTTTTATTGTTGCTGTGAGCCATCCATAGTTGTGTCTAACATGAGCAGCTATATGGTTTTTAAACCATTTATTGGTATAAATGCAGTTTTAATTGTAATTTAATTAGTAATGTTTTCTAGTGTAGTCCTTTTTTCTTCCTTCCATCCCCTTTTTAAAGCCCATTCGTCTTCTGAAAACTTATAATTAGCTTCCCACCTTCATTTCAGATGAAACAACCTCTTTAGTACATATAAGAACACTTGGTTTAGTTCTTCTTCTGTTACCTGATTCCTTTATTCTTGACAGAGAGCACGTTGCATCCCTTAAATTAACTTCCATTTTATGCTGAGGTACAAAGAAGCATCAGTAGTTCTTTTGTGTCAATAAAATAGGCGTTGGTTCTTACCTGATACGCCGGTTCTCTCCGAGCTGCGAAGGAGCATCCATTTGATTGGGTTGGTTCAGTCTTCGTCCTGATAGGCTGAGCTTAAACTTTGGAACGCTCCTCCTCCTCCACGAGACTCCTCCCAGCGTTCCCCAGTTTTAGCGAAGATCGCAGTGAAAAGGCAGGTGTCGCTTCCGAGAAACTAGTACATCAGCTTGGTCGTATAGCAGGACTCCCACAGACGGAAGGAATAAACACAGTTAGCAATAACACATAGGGTGGGGATGGATGCTTCTTCGCAGCTCGGAGAGAACCGGCGTATCAGGTAAGAACCAACGCCTATTCTCCTACGAGCTGCTCGGAGCATCCATTTGATTGGGACATACCAAAGCTTGGCCTGGACTACGGGCGGGATGCTGACTGGACCTGGAGTCTGTCGCTGTCCTGCACACACCCTGTAGTACCCTCCTACCAAAAGACGCATCAGCAGATGCAAAGACATCGACCTTATAATGTCTGATAAAGGGGGAAGGAGACGCCCATGTGGCGGCCCGACAAATGTCAGAGATAGGAGCTTGGGTGGCCCAAGCTGCCGTGGTGGCAGCACTGCGAGTGGAGTGCGCTGTGATGCCCCTGGGAACTGCTAGGGCCTGGGCCTGATAAGCTTTAGCAATAGTGGCCCGCAACCAACGACCTATGGTGGTGGAAGAGGCCCTAGTACCTTGACTATGAGGCAGAAATACAACAAACAAGGCCTCTGTCCTCCTAAAGGATGCCGTGCGATGGATATAGACCTTCAAGGCACGCCGGACATCCAACTTATGCCACTGATGTTCCAACTCTCGGGAAGGATGAGGACAGAAATTGGGCAAGACCAACTCCTGTGCCCTGTGAAAAGCCGAATTAATCTTTGGGATAAACGTGGGGTCCGGCCGGAGGACAACCCTATCTGCATGAAAAACACAGAGGTCTGACCTGATAGATAGGGATGCCAACTCGGAAATGCGCCGAGCTGAAGTAATGGCCACCAAGAAAGCAACCTTATATGTAAGAAATAGTAGTGATGTGGAACGAATCGGTTCGAAAGGAGGTTTGGTAAGGGCCAGAAGGACCTTGTTCAAATCCCAAGTAGGATAACGATGAACCATGGGCGGTCGCAAATTAGTAGCACCCTTAAGAAAGGCGCGAATAAGAGGATGATGAGAAAGAGATGGGAAATTCTCATAGTCAATCACGGAAGACAGGGCAGAAACTTGTCTTCTCAAGGTATTTGGTGAAAGCCCCCTATCGAGACCAGCTTGTAGGAATTCCAAAATTTGAGCAATTGAAGGAGATCGCGGATCAATATGAAATTGGAAACACCAGCTGGTAAATATGGACCAAGTTGCATTATAAATGCGATTTGTTGAGGGGCGCCTTGCAGCCTGGATGGTTGAAATAACCTTGTTGGATAATTGCTTGCTGATTAAACGCGACCGCTCAACCTCCAGACGGTCAAGTGGAACCACCGAGGGTTCGGATGTTGAAGAGGACCCTGGGTTAGCACAATCCTGTCCAGAGGAATCCTCCATGGTTTGAACACCGACAGACAACAGAGATCGGCGAACCAAGGGCGTCTGGGCCAGTATGGAGCCACCAAAAGCAGATCTGCCCGTTCCTCTAGCATCTTCCGTATGACCTGAGGGATCAAAGGAAGAGGGGGAAAGGCGTACAAGAGCCCTGGGGGCCACGGGCAGCGAAGGGCGTTGAAATCCTCCGCCCCTTGAGAGGGGAATCGGGACACGAACCGTGGCAGGTGGGCATTGAGAGGGGAGGCGAAAAGATCGACCTCCGGAAGACCAAACCTCGTGACTGCCTCTTGAAAGAGCGACGGATGAAGACGCCACTCCGTGGGATCGACTGTGGCCCAGCTGAGCCAATCTGCCTGGGTATTGCAGATGCCCGAGATGTGTTCTACCCTGATAGAAAGTAAATTTGCCTCCGCCCAATGACAGAGACGTTCCGCCTCCTGCATGAGAGGTTGAGACTGAGTGCCCCCTTGCTTGTTTAGGTGCGCCTTGGCTGCTGTATTGTCTGTGAGAACTAAGATATGTTGGTTGCGGCAGCAGAGCCCGAAGGGCCAGATGAATTGCCCGAAGTTCCAGCCAATTGATATTGTGGGACTGTTCCCTTGCTAACCAGCGACCTTGAACTGTGGATGAGTGAAGGTGAGCACCCCAGCCCAGCAGGCTGGCGTCGGTGGTGACAATGAGTCTGCGGGGCTCCTTGAAGAGACAACCCTTGTTGGTTGTGGGCCGGGACCACCAAAGAAGTGATGTAAGAACTTTGGTTGGAACCTTGACTTTGTGACCGGAATTGCTGAGACCGGAACGTTGAAACGGGAGAAGGAACCACTGAAGGGACCTGGAATGAAGACGAGCCCAAGGAATAATAAAAATACATGAGATCATTTTCCCAAGAAGGGTAGAAAGATCAGTTAAAGAAACAGGATGTCGTGACCTGATCAGCTGCACTAGTTGTTGTATACTTTTATGTCTTTCGTCAGAAAGGTAAACCTTGCATGCCTGTGTATCAATGATGGCACCTAACTGTAACAATCGTGTAGAAGGAATTAACTGGCTTTTGTCTCGATTAATAGCAAATCCATGTGCTTGCAAAATGCGGAGAGTCGTCTGAGTATCTCGGACAGCTTGGGTAGAAGAGCTGGACAAAATTAAAATGTCATCTAGATAACAGTGCAACCTGATGGGAAGGGCGCGAATATGGGCAGCTAGAGCAGCAAGGATCTTAGTGAAAACCCGAGGAGCAGAGGCTAGACCGAAGGGAAGAGCCCAATATTCGAAATGTTGACTGTTATAGCAGAATCTTAAAAACTTACGATGTGATGGCCTGATCGGAATCTGCAAATAAGCTTCCGTGAGATCTACTGAGGTGAGAAAATCTCCCTCTCTGATGCTAGCAAGGATGGAATGTAAAGTGTGCATCTTGAATTTGCGATAGACTAAAAATTTATTGAGTCGTTTGAGGTCCAAGATAGCTCTCCACCCACCAGAACTTTTCTTAACTAAAAAGAGTAGAGAATAAAAACCACGCCCTTTTTGGTCTGCGAGAACCGGTTGAATGGCCCGTATGTGTAGAAGATGCAGTATGGCTGCTTCCATGAGGCTATGTTTAACCAAATTTTTGGAAACAGGGGATACCCGAAAAAATCAGATGGGGCGGACTGGAATTCTAAAGCCAGGCCAAACCTCACAGTATCTCGGACCCAGGCGTCCGAAGTAGAAGCGTCCCGTCTATCCGCATAAAACCTGAGATGGCCCCCTATGGGAAAGGACTCCTCAAGGCTAACGTGGACGCCTGAAGGATCTATTGCCGGAAGAACGGAATGATCGCCTGGATTGGCCGCCTCTCCGGTACCGATCCCCAGGGTCGAACCTGTCTGAGGAGAATCCCGGGCGAGGAAACTGGGATCTAGACGGTCGAGACAGAAAGGAACTCTGGGAGTAAGGCTGAAAGGAACTCCTCCGAAAGGACTGGGGATACCTTGGGTCAGACTTCCGAAAAAGAGAAGGAAGAATCTTTTTCTTGTTCCGGGTCTCAATGAGAAGCGGATCTAGAGAGGGGCCAAACAGCTTGTCGCTCTTGAGAGGAGCAGAAGCAAGCTTAGATTTGTGCTTGATGTCCGCCTGCCAAGGCTTAAGCCAAAGGAGGCGTCTGGCTGAAAGATGAGATGCAATGGCTCTGGTAGAAAATTTTACGGCATGAAAGGTCGCATCGGCTGAAAATTCAGTAGCCGCCGTGAGCTTAGCAATGTCCTGATGGGCCCTTAGATTAGATGCAGGGACATGCTCACGAAGTTGCTTCAGCCATCTGAGTGAAGTCCTATTGAAAAATGAGGCCGCTGTGGCAGCTCTGATAGCCCAAGCATCAGAGTGATGGGCTTTGCGTAGCGCTACCTCGGCTCTCTTATCCTCAGGCTTTAAAACCTCAAGCGGCTCGCTGGGAAGAGAAGTAGGAGAGGCGAGACCCACAATGGGTTCATCGACCTCCGGGATATTTAACAAATTGAGGTATTCTGGGGCCATATTAAAGAGTCTCCTATCGTAACTAGTAGGAGCCGGACATGGAACAGGGGAACGGAACTGTTTTTGAACTAGTTCCATGAACATTGGAGGAACAGGGATCACTTCAGCCTGAACAATAGGCTGATGAAAAAATAAATCCTGGGGACCCTCCTCTACAGGACCCACGGGGGGAGCTGATGTGTCGATGCCAGCCGTGTTAGTTGCCTTAAATAGGAGGGATTTAAATAGGTGAGGCTGAAACAGGCCAGTAAAAGCCGGTTGGTCCGGGGAAAGTCCCTCATCCTCGGACATCCCCCCCTCTAAAAGATCCTGTTCGGATAAGGAGTGCTCCGCCTCATGAAAGGATTCTAGGTCACTATGTTCCAAATCTTGCATTTGAAACAGTTCCTCAGCCTCCATGTCCAGATCCCCTCTCTGAGTGTCCTGCATCGGAATATCCTCAAAAGGTATTACCTGATCAGCAGTTAATTCCGGCCTGACTAGAGGCTGGGGTGGTTGAGACTCCAGGTCAGCAGGGGCAGGCTGAGGTTGTGTCATAACAGCATGTTGTAAACCGGCAGAAATCCCCTGCCTGATTGCCATCTCCATCCAAGATCGCATTTGAGGTGGAATCTCCTCAGGAAAGGAAGATTCCTGGCGAAGGCCTGCAGCAGTGGGGGTAAAGGTGGCCTCAGGAGGACCCCTAGAGGCTGGCCGGTCGGATAACTGAGTCTGGTGTCCCACAGAACCACGACTGTGCCTGGAGGAGAGGGAAACATCTAGTGGAGGCGAACAAACATGAGAAGAGGGCCTAGGAGTAGAAGGAGAAAGGTGCTGAGAAGGCCTCTGAACCTCACGAGCACACTTATCTATTTGTTTCTCTAAGGCCCTATGGCGCCTTCTGGCATCATGCTCAGAAGCTTTAGAAATACCCCCCACATTTTTGCATTTGGATTTTGACTTGGCATGCAAAGCAGAAGGCCGAGAACCGCTACCCCCTGCCATGATAATTCAGTATAATACAATCTGCTGATATCTATATAAATGAGGCGGTTGGCACGCCCAGGGACCTTGCCCAGCAGGTAGGAAGCCCTGATATTAATATATATTCCCCTTGATCAAATAATTGGATTTATAAATTTGCAAAACTGGAAGAAAGAGAAGTGGATCACCAATCAGCCAGATTAAGAACGCCAGTGGGGCCTACTCAGAAAACAAAAGGCCCAGAACAGCAATAACTGCACAGGCTGACTCAGGCCTAGGGTGCTTGCTGTATGCTGCTAGGGAAGACTGTGAGGCTTAGCCAACAAGTTTCAGAACACTCAAGAATAATAAGGCCTTCTGCCTTATAGGATATCCTAAGAGAGCACAATTTAATCCCCACAGTCAACAAATAGGGCACAGGGAAAGGCCACGAGGCTCTGAGGCCTTTGGAAAAACAAAATGGCGGCTGCCCGAATTTTGGCGCGCGCGCGATCCCTAGCAGCAAGGGTCCAGCTAATGGAGGACCCTAAGAGAAATCCACAGAAAGCAAGTTAAAAGAGGGAGGGAAACGATCGCACTCCACTCCCTCTGAGACAAATGGCGTTCGGGGAATGCAGAGAAAAGCAGCTTGCCTTGCTGCAAAAAAACGGAGCAAGACAAAATCGGCAGGGGGGGGGGGCGGCGGGGGGGGGGCTGGAAAGCAATGTTCCAGGGGATCCCCTTTTACTAAGGGGGGGGAGCTGAAACTTCTACCCCTCTCAAATAATTATTTGAGCCTTGATCACCCAAAAGGGAGAACAGAGGGACTGTGCTCTCAGTGTCCAATTAAATATAAATAGAACAGAAGTAAATCGAAATGCAAAAAAACAGAATAATAAAAGGACCCAAGACAGGGAAAGGGCACTAAAGAATAAAGGAGGGATCAAGAGAATTGGAAAAATACAGAAATCATCTGCTTCGACCAGAACAAGCTCTTAAAACAACCTGTTTCAGACGAGGCTGAGCTAAAACTGGGGAACGCTGGGAGGAGTCTCGTGGAGGAGGAGGAGCGTTCCAAAGTTTAAGCTCAGCCTATCAGGACGAAGACTGAACCAACCCAATCAAATGGATGCTCCGAGCAGCTCGTAGGAGAATACACGGTACATGAGTTGAAATGTAGGGGATATCTTGTGATTAGGTAGGAAACAGATGTGCTATTCAGAAGGTATCCTTCCCTGGAGTGGGGTGGGAATGGAGATTTTACAGTATCCTTCCCCTGCCACGCCCACCACACCACACCCACCAAGCCACACCACGCCCATCAAGTCATGCCCACAGAACCAGTAGTAAATTTTTTTAAATCCCACCATTGGTATGAAAACGAGCAAAAAGATCTATAAAAAGAAAAATACTCATGAGTGGAGACAGTCATCTCCCTTCTACCTCCTTGCATCCTTCCATTCATTTATTTACTCCATTCCATTAAAGCAGCGTTTCCCAACCTTGGCCAATTCACCTCCCAGAATTCTCCTCAATGGCCATGCTGACTGTGGAATTCTGGAAGTTGAAGTACAACACCTGGAAATTGCCATGATTGGGAAATACCACACTAACACTTAGGCTTGCCCAGAAGGATGGCTCCAGCCTGTCCTTTGATTTCTCACCCAATTTGCTCTTTTCTGCCTGTTGAAGAAATAATTGTTTTCACAATCATCTTTCTTCAGATGATGTGCTACAGTTTTACTCTCCGAAAACTTCCTTGGATTAGAGAAGCTATATAGATCACAGACACTATATGACAGCAAGCATTGGAGCAGCTCAATTAGGTGTTCATCCATGGGTCCCTGTTATGATTTCTAGTAATTTTCCATTGATGTCTATACTGTATTAAATATATTTGCCCATTTAGATCTGTTCAGTTTGGATGCAAGCAGGAACTCCACATTGGAAAATACCTTGCCTCATCTATGAGGACAGATTGAGTTCAGGCAACTGTTTCCTCTGAACCTATTTTAAAGGATGGTTCCAAGCTCTGCTAAGATGTTGCATGTGAGGGAAACAACTACTATTACACTAAAAACTGATAAGACCACCAAATCAAGACCACCCAAGGCACTGAACACAGTCAAATAAAGAAATACCACACACTGGGAAAATACATGAACAAGAAAATTCTGACCCATTCCTGTTCCATCAAAGAGGATCACATATCACCCTGGCTAATTCTAAAAAGTTAAATTTCAAAACTTTTCTAAAGTAGTGCAGGTTTTGGGCCAAACAGATCTGGGGAATGGGAGACCACAAATAATTAGACAAGACTAGAAAGTACATCTCCATATTTCCACCAGATGGCACTGTTGGATCCAAGGGACTCACCAACCTGCCACATTGGTCATTTGAGTCAATATGGCTAGGAAATTTGCATCTTTCAGAAGCAGAGGGAGGGGAAGGGAAGGGAGGGGAGGACTGAGTAGAGTATTCCCATGCTGTTGGAATGCATGTCAGCACTGGCACATTGTGTTTGTGCTTCCTTACTTTTTGTGGTCATTTTCGGTGGTGGCTAGGCTATACCAAAAGTCTGTATTCTGTGGGCTTCCTCTATTGTACCTTACAGAAATTTCTAATTACTCAGAAATTACAACGGAATCAAGAGTGCTGGAAGTGGAAGTCACTTCTGCCTTGAACTTCAAACTGTCTGATCAACCAGTGTCCAAACCATGTTACCATCTTTCCTTGTACTATGCTCAAATCCTTTTTGTTTTGTTTTTGATGCCTTCAATTCAGTCTTGACTCCTGGACAAGTGCCTGCAGTTTTTCTTAGTAAGATGTTTAGAAATGGTTTGCCATTGCATTTTGCAATTGCTCAACCTTGCCAAGCCATTATCAAAATTAATGCATGTGTTGATTTCGGTCATAGAAACACAGATCTTGGTGTTTTCCAGCTATGATTTTGTACCATACTTCCTCTTGATGTTAAATGTTCACGCAAGAGCACTCTTGAGGCTTGCTGATTTTTGTAGTTTTTGTGCAAATGAAGAAATAGTTGGTGTGCAGATAAAATCTAAAGTAGATGTTTACTGGAATTGACAGTCTTATCCTTACCTGACTTCACCTGCTCTATACAAAGCAGGTCCTCTATCCAATTTCCTGGGACTGTATTCATCAGTACCATTGATTTGTGAATGTACAAGGCATAACTATTTATATAACCTGATGTTTTAATATAGTATTTATTCCAGAGTTATTTCTGCTCGGTGGCTGCTGATAATACTTATATTGATTCTAACTAAAGCATTTGTATGAACCACATCTTTTCAACTGTAAGCTTAGGAGAAATGTCACGTCGGAAACATTAGATGAAATTTATCATCTATGGCATTCCAATTGTTGGGTTCAATCCCAACATCATCTTTGTTTTAAGTACTTTGTCTGTTCACCTGAAGTTAACAAGCACTGGAATGTAGTTTAAAAATAATTCATGTTATTCATATATAGGAATTCATATATAGGTTTTTTTTAAAAAAAATCATAAATTTCTTGCCCACATGTACTCCCCTCCTCTGGCTAGAAGGATTATGTTTAACTTCTTATTGGCATTGCTTAGAGATGATTGCTGGCCTGATTCCTCTGAATACAGGAGGGTATTTGAGTCTTTCATTTTCATCCCTTCTCAGCGCTGTCCTGTTACTCCAAGCACTCAAAAAATTACACCTTCCCCCAACTCCATTCCAAGAACTAAAATCCACCAGTCAGAACTAGGAGAAAAACAAACCTTTAATGTCAGCTGCATACTCAAGAAATGATCATCGTAGCTGCTGAGGCAAGCGCAGAAAACAGATTATGTTGGAAATAAACAATACCAGAAGGACAGATTGGGGAGTGAATCATGTGCTTAATGAATGAGCCAGATGTCACAGGGCCAAGGAAAAGGAGTTGTATAGATTGGCCCAAACAATCTATTGATTTAACAAAATTTTCTACCAATATGCTAAGGGAGAGTATTCTGACAGATTCCTGACATGGTAAAAAACGAAGGGTGGGGAAGAACAGAGAGAGAGAGAAATTGCAAAATTCAAACAACTACATTATGATCTGGTTAATATAAACAAGCAGAGAGAAACTTACATGGTTTATAATTTTGGAATTTTCCCATCCAAATAGGTTATAAATGTAATCCAGACCACCATGAAAATGTTTGGCCTCTTTTGTACCAGAACTGCCAAGAGTTCATGCGTCAACATATCTATTAAAAAAAAAAAGAACCCACATTTTCAGTCACAATTTATATTCTACTGGAAATTCTTGAGAATGTCATTGACCAGAAAGAAAGTACATCTTTGTTACCTTCAAGAATTAAGAGTTACTTTGGCTTGTGGGCTGAGAGCCATCTTTTGAGTATCCTCTAAGCTACTTAACAGGATAAGTGAAGGGTTTTCAGAATAATAATAGATGCTTCCCAGATAGAGTAACTTTTTCATATTCCCATAATATATTATGTACACTGATGAGAAAATTACCAGTTTTTTTTCGAGTTCATCTATCTTCCGAGCCTGCTTAAAATTCTACTTAAATTCCATTGCGTCTCCAGAATCTTCCAATTAGCTTGGACTTCTCACCAACAACTTCTACACCTCTAAACCTTTACCAAGGTTAAAGTGCTAGATTAAGATTTAAATAAGGAAGTAACCCTTTGAGTAGGTGTTTAGGGTGGGTGGCTGGGGGATGGTTCCGAGGAACTTCAGACCTCTCCCCTTGGCATTATTAAGGAGGACAGATTTGAATGAAGATTAAATTGTAAATTGTTTTATTGTTGTGAAAATGAAAATTGATGGTTTTATCTGAGTCATTTAGAACCGAAATTATTTAAGAGGTTCCTTCTACCAGCCATTCTCAGGCACAAAATAATTATTCGGTCTCTTACATTTTATCACTTAACATTTTCAAAGAAAAAAAAACCATTTTCTTTCTACATAAAGTTAACATCAAATGTTAATCTCAATACTTTGTCCTCGTGTGCTTCTGAATCTAGGTGGACATGTGTCCAGAAATGACATTCCATGTGAAGCAGAAGGCTTACTTGTTGCACTGGGTGACTTTCACACATTACTAAGCTGGGATTTTAAACTCCAGTTTAATGTATAAATCATAATGGCCTAGTTCACATATATCACTGTGCCAAGAATAAAGAAATCATAACTTTCTATTCTATGAGATCTGATCTTTCGGTTCCATGGTAAAAATAGGTATTTTTTTTTCCTGCCGAGAGCTGGGTTTCCTTGAGGATGATCCATTGGAGTTTGCATCTCAGTGTGAGGTGGGGAACATAATAATAAACTCCGATCAGGAATTACTCTGTTCTTTCCCCCCATTCCACTTCCCCATGCTGTCTGCCACTCCTAACATCCTTTCGTTTTTTTCTCTCTCTCTGTAGACAGGCCCATTTCCAGACATAGCATTGAGCTACAACTACTCACTGTTTGTATTTTCAAACCAAGTCAGTGGGCCCACAGTTATTCTTGGAAATAAAGACGATTGGCAGCTGACAGTTTGTATCCCAGCACGTCAACGCTGCATCACTTTAGGTATAGTAGGACAACTGGCAATCCCCTGGATGGGCTGCCATCAGTAGAGACAAATAGTTGGGTTTGTGTTTATTGGATGGAATGGCTGGCCCTGCTTTGAACAGAGAGAGAGAAGCTGCTGCACTTAGAGGCATTGCCATCTGTCTAATACTGAATCACCTAGTCATTACAATGAGAACAAGACAACACCCCACACACAAAGAGCCCTCTCGGCATTTCCCAATGTTTTCCTAGTCACAATATCAAGCCAATGCCCAAGTCTAATGTCTTTGTTGGATACTAGCTGGCCTGAGACATTTTGCTGCCAAGACACATCATCGCAATTGGCACCCTCTTCCTTCTCTGCCAGCTCCTATCAAGGTGTGGACATTTAACTCAGAAACCTTCCCAAGTGCTTTGCTTTCTTGGCATTGTAAATAATCAAGACTGGGCTAGGCTTTCAGGATACACAAATTCAGCCATTCAGACGCCTGCCTTACTCTATCCAAAAGTAAGTCCTATTGGTTTAAATTAGGCAACCCTAGGCAGACAGACAGCTCATGGTTAAAATGCCGACACTCTCTCTCTCTCTCTCTCTCTCTCTCTCTCTCTCTCTCTCTCTCTCTCTCTCTGTGTGAATGAGTGAGAGAGGCGGAGAAGGGATTTAAAATTGAAGTCTATCTTCATCTAGGCAGATGGAATAAGAACCAACTGAAGCTTGCCTAGTTCTTTGCCTTTAGACCAGAGTGTCCAATTTAGGCAGCTTTAAGACTTGCAGACGTCAATCCCCAAAATTCCCTATGCTGGCTGGGGAATTCTGGGAGTTGAAGTCTACAAGTCTTAAAATTTGTCAAAGTTGGACCACCCCTGCTTTAGATTCTGCTGTCAGTCTGTGATTTGTTTGCACTTTGTTTCCTGCCTCAATCTGAGGTCAGCACTGTCAAGAAACATGCACTAAAGCATTTGGGGCTTTTGTTTTAAGATGGATAATGCTTCAGCCCCCTTTTAAAACATGACTTCTAAAAGCTTTTCCAAATATTCCTCCTTTTTCTTGACGGAACATTATGCTTGCCAATAAACTCTCCCTGTCATTTCTTGTGGCCCTTTATGTGGCTCCGATAGACAACTTGGAGTGTCAAAGAGTGCCGATCAGAAAGGCCTTGAGGTCCCCTGGTTCACATGACGTCTGGGTGAATTAACTGGGGCTGGGTATATTATGGGGCCTGACAAATGCTGATGGATTGGGCGTCCCAGTCAATAGAAATGACTGTGAATGTTGTCAGCACAATAGGAGTCATTGTGTGGCAGGGCAAGTCTCTGCCTGTTTCCTAAAAGACGGAGACAGGTGTATCATAGTATGGTCATGCTAGGGAGGAGGGCCTCTCGCCGCCAAGACTTCACCTCACCTGCTTCTGTCTCTTCCTTTTATCGTTCTTATTAAGCGGAGCCGATTGTAATTTGATCTGAAAGTGAACGATGAGTATCCTGTGGCTCTACTCCCTCAGTACCAGAATCCCCTCCCGTTTCAGGGACTTAAAGCTCGGGCGTTGGCATCAAACAGAGCTCACATCTGCAGGAGGCACTTTTTTAGTCTTGAATCTGACCATGAAAATCTGACCTCAAACCTGCAAGGAACTTTCTCGCAAAGAACACACATTACTTCTCCGTGTTTACTGCAAATACCTTGAAAGGCAGAGTTGTTGTTTCAGATTCCAAAAGAGGGAATCGAGACACATTTTATAATGTTTCTTTCATGCTGCAGACCTGTGTATGATTGATCCCAGTAGTGGGCAGTTCTGTTCAAAAGTGAATCATAGTTTTAAGAAGAATAAATACTATAGGCTTTTGAGTTTTCTGTGTGCAATAGATAGTCCTCAACTTATGACTAGAATTGAGCCCAAAATGTCCATTGCTAAGCAATGCAGCTAAGTGAGTTTCGTCCCTTTTTACGATCTTTCTTGCCACAGTCATTAAATGAATCACTGCAATTGTTAAGTTAGCACAATTGTTAAGTGAATCTGGCTTCCCCATTGACTTTGCTTGTCAGAAGGTCGCGAAACGTGATCACATGATCTTGAGACACTAAAACTGTCAAAAGTACATGCCAGTTTGCCAAGCATCTGTATTTTGATCACATGACCACAGGAACAGTCATAAAATAGTCAACTTTTTTCAATGCCACTGTAAACTTGAAGGGTCACTAAATGAATGGCCTGTTACGTTGAGAATTACCTGTTTGGTCCTGATGCAAATGAGACTCTACAGCTGGTCTTGCTGCCACTGTTAACTTTTGTCCTACAACATAGCTAAGCAGGATGGGGGAGGTGATCTTTTGCAGGATTCTGCTTTCCTTTCTTCCTCCAACCCCACCCCAATTGTTTAAAAGTTTAAATATTGTTTAAAGGAATAGCATCTTGCAGCATCTGAAAGACCAATATATACATTTTCACTCATGTTTCCGGGGACGCTTTTGATCAGATTCATTTATAGCCTACACAAAAGCATGTATAGTGTAGATTTGTTTAAGGGACTGCAAGAAACTGTGACAATGTGCCTGCTAAAGACAACCAAAGCTTTCACTATGGAAGACACACTTGCATTTAAAGCACCATTGAACTCATCTTCAAGTCTTGTAGCTCTGCTCAAAATTTCATAAATGTGGAGAAGATCATCTGTTTTTAAGGTCTACTAAATGAAAGCTTTCTCCAACCAGGTAACCTTTGAGTATTTTTGATTAGTGTCCCGATGACTTTCAGCCTATTTTGGCAAATGGTATTATGGGAACAGAGTGTTGGAGTAATTATGGCACCAGTCTAGAAACCAGCAAATGGTGGGTTCTAGTCCAGCCTTAGGCGCAAAGCCAGCTGGGTGACCTTGGGCCAGGCACTCTCTCACAGCTCCAAGAAGGAGACAATGGCAATCCACTTCCAAAATCTTGCAAAAAAGAAAAAAATGCAGGGACTAATCCAGATAGTTGCAAGAAGTCAAATATGTACTGAGTGAAAGGGACCATCAAAACAAAAGTAAGCATCCAACACATTACATAAGAAAAAGGAAGGAAAGAAGGAAAAGAATGAAAGAAAGAAAAAGGAAAGGGAAGGAAGGAAGGAAGGAAGGAAGGAAGGAAGGAAGGAAGGAAGGAAGGAAGGAAAACCTCTTGGCAGAGATTTCCTCTGGAGAAGCAGAGCTGGTTTTGTTTACAACTTGAGAGGAAGTGGTAACTGCTCCTGTTTGTTCTAGCAAAAGTTGTGGGGTGGGGGGGGAGGCGGTTTAAAAGAAGAAAAGAAAGAAGCTTTGAATGTGCAATCACAGTTGTCACCTTGCCTGTTGTTTTTACACCCCCAGATGGACCTGGATACCAGATTTAGGAAAGTTATATTCAAATATGAAATTCAGCAGAGGTGAATCTGAGAACTGATTAACTCGCGTTAAAGATAATGGGCCTTATGGAATGGCAGAGCCCAAAGCTTCCAGCTTGAGCATCACTGGAAGAGACTGGGTGGGGTGGGGTAAATCCTCTTTGGGATCCTGTACAGATCCTGCACTCATTGTAGGAAATACTGAGCTCATTAGCCTCAGGGTCCAACTCTGTCTCCAAGACACTTTAGCACTTTCTACATGCAAACTGCTTGCTTTTCAGCTGAGCAACAGCCACTACCTTCTTGCTACTTTGGCTCCAGCTCATGTCTAATTTAGGGTGAAGCTCATGTCTTCTATCAAAGAGAAGGATTGCAAAGAGAAAAGGACATTCCTGTCCTAACCCACTTTAAGGGAAACAAGAGAGAGAGAGAGTTGCCAATGGGACAATCTTCCTCCAAAGAAGGCAGAGAGCCTTCTCAACACTCACTGGTCTTACATAGCACTACTTTCCAAAGCACATACCTTCATCCAAAAAACAAAAACAAAACCCTGAACATTTCCAGCTGAAAATGTCATTGGACTGACACTCTTGCCTTTTAAAGAGGCGTTTTATTGTAAAACAGGGTTGGGAAGTCTACCCTTGTATTTTGCTTGCCACCATGGGCAGACTTGGTTCAGAAAGACAATTTATAAATATATAAATACATATTTAAATAAAGCCCTTTCTTATTACGATAAAATCCTCCCTCCTCTGTTATATGGTTAAAGGGTGATGGCCTCACTTCAAAGGGTTTATCCTCCCCCCCCCCCCCAATTGTTTGGCAAGGCCCTCCCCGCACCTGCTGTTGAGCTCAGCTCTTTTCTTTGGCTTTCTGCTATTTGGGAAAGGGGAGGATGGGAGGGGGAGGCAGCCTTGACAGCATATTTTTACATGGCTTCCCAAAATCCTCCACTGAACTATGGAAAATATTTATGAAAGTTCTCAGAGGTCTTGAAATTTGCTATGGTCGGGGTGTTATGTTTCTCCTCCCGTCCTTTTCTCTCTTTTTTTGCTCTTTTTTTCTTTATTTCTACTTTAAAAAAAAAATGCTTGAAACTCTCAGCAACAAGTGCTGGTTTATTGCAGATCACTTACCACAGCATAAAGGCGGCTTTGTAATGCTGGACTCCAGGTGTTTAGCATTTTCAGGCTAATCTAATCATAAAGAACCTGCTCATTAAAACACCAGCTGGACAGGAGGGAAATCAAGCAGCTTTAAAGTTAAAGACCAAAAGTGAGAGAAAAGAAGAGGAAACAAGTGTCTGGTGTTCTGTTCAAACAACTGCACTTATATGGCTGGGTCTTCTGTTGGCATTGGCACACTTGGAGAGAACAGTAAAAAGAAGTGGATGATGGAGAGTGGCCTAAGAGGATAAAAATCTGGGACTTAGCAGACCTCAAGTCAGTAGTCAGACCCTGGAATTGTATGCATTGCAAACATATGTTCCTTCTTGAAGGCAAAAAAACCTCACACACCTCATTTTCTTTGTCTTCTTCTGTTGTAAGTGGTCTTAAGAGGCAGTATTCCCAATGCAATCATAGTGATGATTTAGGGATCTTGGCAAAAAAAAGTACTTAACTCTTTACAACAAAGCTTATGGAGTTGAAATGAAGATACTCTCGGTTGAGAGCATATAGAGTAAAATGTTAAAATGCCTTTGATTTAGGGAGTTCATTTGTGGATTCTCAGCATAAAAACTCTTTAAGTGCTTAGTTTTTAACAAATGTTGTTCCAGACAGCACATTGAATTCCATATTAAATAACCAATTTTACAGTGACTAGAACTGCAGTTTTAGAAAGACAAATAAGTCTTCGTTAGGAATTATAGCCCAATAGCAGAATAGTTGTTTTTGTAGGTTGGAAAGGTTTAGATTTGACCTATAATTTAAAAGGGTTAACAGAAGATCACATGAAATATCTCAATTCAATATCATTGCCAAGGAGATTGTAGTGGGCAGCAATGAATTTGATGTAAACAATGTCCTCCCATATTTCAAAAATCGAAAGTTATTAAAAATGTCTCAAAGTACAGAAGGAATCTCAAAGATAAAGATGCCACAGATGAAACCTTATTTCAAATACTCTGGTAGGACATGTTAATGCCTCGGGAAGCTAACTGAGATATTTCACCTCACTGCTTTTGGTTGGCCAATGGCCCTGAAAAATGGGTTTTAGCCACCCCATAAAATGCCAGCTTTGCCTGGAAATGTCTGCCATTGACTTGCCTAAGCAAAGCTGAAATAAGTTTTGACAGGGCTCTGGCTTGGTATGCGCATACACAATAAGTGGGAGAACCGTGAAAATGGGCGCCAAGTTAGGCTCTCTTGCCCTGCAAATTCAAAATTGTGATTGTGTGGCCCCCGGAACGCTATGATGCCACGACTCTGAAGACCCGTTGTAAGTTCCCCTCATTTGGCTCTGTTGTAACTGGGACACTGAATGAGGAGCAGCCAGAAGTATTAAACAGACGTTTTAATGCTGGTTTGTGCCTTGGGGAGATTGTGTTCTGGGAACGTATCTTAGAAGACTTAGAACTTTTCAGGCTAATGACCAATATGCTGGATTTAAACCAGGAGTGGGCTGCTACAGGTTCATCGGATTTGGGAGAGCACGGGGGAGGCTGTTTTTGCCCACCCAGAGGCTCAAGGAAAGCCTCTGGAGCCCGGGGAGGGTGAACCCCCCCCCCAACCATGGTGCAAGAGGCTGACTAGGCCAGGCCACCATGGCCACGCCCACTCAGCAACCAGGCAGAGAACCTGTTGCTGAAATTTTTGAAACCCACCCCTGATTTAAACTGTTCTTGTGTTTTTCAATCAATCAGAAAAAGGAAGGCATGTTGTTTCCTTTTATCTTGGTTCTATATGTCAGCCGAAGGGAGGAAAAAATATGGTGGCGATGAACAGCAATGAAAGTAATAATTGTTACGTTAGCCTGGACTGTCCCTCAGCAGGTAAGAGGAGCATCTCGTGGTCAGTGTATCATTTGGCAAAATCATTCATGACATTCAGATTCTGGGCTAAAAGTGGGTTGCATAACAATTGCATGACAACAGTTGTCTTGAAAATCATGCTCCTCATGGCTCCTCCTCATGGAGTGAAATACTGAGAGGGATGTCTCAAAGTTCAATTGCAGGCTTGCTGTTCTTCAAAAACTTGTTAATACTACGTAGATGAGGAAGTGGAGGCAATGTTTATGTAGAATAACCCAAAATTGGATGCGATAGTCAATATCCCAGAAGACAGAAATCATCTTGATACATATTAGCAAAATGGGTCTAGAATCACGGAAAAGAAGTCTGAGTTACATACAAGAAAGATATCACACAGAAGAAAATGAAGGCCTGTTTCTGTCATGACAGAACACACGGCATAGAATAATGGATTTCAATTACAGGAAGGCAGACTGACTGAAAGTTACCAAATTGAACGGTAAGAACAGCACAAAAGTGGAACCGACTACAGTTGGAGATTGTATACAATCTCAAGCAGAATTGTTAATTGTGTGGGATGCAATAATATGAATTCCTGCACAGAAAAAGAGATTGAACTCAATGCCTAAAATCCTCCTTTCGTCTGATTCTTGAATAGATTGCATAGGGTGGGTGGGTGCTGACATCTTTACACACATACCCCTCTGTCCTTTCACACATTGTCATCCCTCTGCACAGACTTCAGCAGCCACCCCATGAAGCTGCCACTCTGTATAGTTTATTTATTTGTATTTATTTATTTTGTCAAACAATTATTAGATAACAGGTATAAGTATAAACATGTTTATAAATACATGAAATGGATATGAATAAGAAAAAAGAAACAATAGGACAGGGACAGTAGGCACATTTTGGTGTGCTTATGCACGCCCCCTACAGACCTCTTAGGAAAGGAGTGAGATCAATAGTAGACAGTCTAATGTTGAAGATTTTGGGGTTTGGGGAAGAAACTACAGAGTCAGGTAGAGTATTCCAGACATTGACCACTCTGTTGCTGAAGTCGTATATCCTGAAATCAAGTTTGGTGCAGTTTATCTTTAGTTTGTATCTATTTTGTGCTCTTGTATTGTTTTGTTTGAAGCTGAAGTATTCATTGACAGGTAGGACATTGCAATATATAATTTTATGTACTATACTTAGATCGAACCGAAGGCAGCATAGTTCTAGGTTGTCTAGGTCTAAAATTTCAAGTCTGGTGGCATAAGGTAGTCTGCTACGAGTAGAGGAGTGGAGGACTCTTCTCGTAAAATATTTCTGGACTTTCTCAATTGTATTAATATCAGATATGTAATGCGGGTTCCAGACTGATGAGTGTATTCAAGTATTGGTCTAGCAAATGTTTTATATGCTCTAATTAGTAGAGTGGTATTACCGGAGAAAAAGCTACGCAAGATTAGGTTAACAACTTTTAATGCCTTTTTGGCTATGTAGTTACAGTGGGCTCTAGCACTTAGGTCATTTGAGATGAATACTCCAAGGTCCTTGACAAAGTTTGTGTCATCAACAAGGTCTTAACTATTCAGCTTGTATTTTATTTTTTGATTTTTTTTTTTGGCCAACATGTAAGATAGAGCATTTATTCGTTGAGATTAGAAGTTGCCATTTATTTGACCCTTCTGACACATAGTCGAGGTCTTTTTGAAGGGTAGCAGTATTGTCAGTGGTGTTGAATAGCTTTACATCATCAGCGAAGAGAACGCAGTTGCTCTTGATATGATCACAGAGGACATTTATGTAGAGTATGAAAAGAGTTGGTCCTAGAACACTGCCTTGGGGGACACCACTGTTGACAGATACAGGTTTTGATAGGACGCTCCCAATTTTGACCATTTGTTGCCTGTTTGACAACTAACCAGTTCTAGAGAATTGGTAGCGGAAATTTTAAGTAGTTCAGACCGGCAAATACCACCTCTGATGGGCCCCGCCCCCATCTATTCTCTGCCTCCCAAGTCCCAGCTGATTGGCTGGATCTTCTTTTGTTGCCCTGCACAGGAGTACAGGCTGGAAAGCAGGTTAGTGGGATGGGGAGGGAATGGGGATTTTACAGGGGATTTCCCCTGTCACGCCCACCAAGCCACGCCCACCAAGCCACACCATGCCCACCAAGCCACGTCCACAGAACCGGTAGTAAAAGATTTTGAATCCCACTTATATGATATTGAATGCAATCAGAAACTTGTGATTGATAAATGTCCTGGTTTGATTTGAAATAGATGCAGATCACATAATTTCTATTTCTGAAACTCATTTCAATATTTGAGCCACATTGTGCTCCCAGCAATATCATCAGGAGACCGTCCCAGATACACTTCACCAATACATGGATTGCTTCCAATAATATTTTAGCCGCAGCATGAATTTACCTGCTCATTCACTGGATGATACCACTTTTGGAGAGCTTCTGACTACTCTCTAGAGTCTAGATCATGTAAATAGTCCATGCAAGCAGAATAAATGGGATGAAGAAAAAAGTAGCTCCAAATTTCTTGTGAGGCCAGAATTTCTGATGGTCACTTTGTTCATAAGTTACCAACAGTGGCACCACACAAGTCTGTGCATGAGAATTCTGAGATACACCAAGAAAAAAGAGAATCACCAGCAATCTTAACTAAATAGAATGCAGATTCCATACAGCTAAGCTCACGGATGAGACAAATTTAGTGTGTTAGCAGTGCCATTCACTCTTCTTCAAGCTTCTAACTGGCACAATGTGTTGAATAGTTAAAGAAACAAAAAGTATGGTTGAATCTTTATTTACTGACTTTCCAGGTAAGAGAACTTTCTTGAGGTGGTTAAATGCATAAAAGAAATAAGAAACTGCACAATAATAAGAAAAACCAATCTAACCAATCTTAAAAAAAATAAAGATTACCCTGTCCAGTCATAGTACTCATCGTTGTTTCTTGGCCAAGAAGCCAACCTTACACTGATATAAGTTTATCAAGATATATAAGGCACATCTATCACAAATATGCAGCGGCTACATTATCTGCTTTGGAAGATCCGAGATGCAAGCTCAGCATAAATAGAGACAATAACCTAGCTCAAAATACGTTGTTTGCTTAACCATAAGCCACAATGATTGACTTCACACAACTTGCAATGTGAAACCAAACTATGTTATTGCTCAACGAAATGTGTGAAGCAGGCCACGCAATTAGATGTGTTTTAAGGGAGTGATTAGAATTTTAGCAATTGTCTAATGAAGTGGTTGTAAAAAGATGCGTGAGCATCAAATTTTTTTCTGAAGATCTTGTCCTGCAGAGTTTCACATTCATAAGGATTAGAACAACCCTGAGAAAGAAGACTGAAGGGGAAAAAATGCTGGATTTTGCACAGGCAATGCATTGTTTTCCTTTCTACACAGTATGAGAAAGTCACAGACGGAAAAAAAAATAAGAAGAAAAAAGAGACTCCAGTAATACAGCCCTGAACGAAAAGATGTAACCAGTGCTGAAATAATGTGAGAAAAGGACCAGTGCTTGCTGGGTTGGTATCTAGAGGTACGTGCAAACATTTTTAGATGTATCAAAATGTTTTAGATCAAAAGGGGAATGTTTAAGGATACTATCATTGCCAGATGAGTCTGGCAGGTGATGTTAGACAGATGCTGTGAGCTGTAATTATTGCTCCAAATAAGACACAGAATGTAGTTCATAACAGCAATAATAAATCAGATCTTAAAGTCACTGAAAAACAACTCCAAAAAGAACTGCAGCCTCCCTATAGCGTTAACTCTTTGCTTCCCATGACTTTCTACCGGCACTACCTGGTTTTGTTAGAGCCACTTCCCATCAGTCAAGTGAAATCAAGATATGTTTGAATTCACCTCCAGCAAGTCCCAAGCATGACATTACTTTGAAATTAAGAATATCATATACATAAACCTATTCTGTTTCTGGAATGGAAAAGATTGAACAATAGCCAACTCATCACTCACTTTCTAGGATGAACATAGGTGGCTGAAGCCACATTTCAGTGTCTTCCAGTCAGGCAGATATGAGGCATCCTTTCATGAGAAGCATCCTATCATCCTACTGTGAATCATTGCTTCAAGAAAGTTGCCTGTCTAACAAATATTTCTACAAAAACTAATACAATGATAAGCATTCATAGCAATGGAACAGTGGTTTCTTCTAGCCACTAGAAAACAAGGTACATGAGGGGGCTTAGTTCATCTGAGTTAATTCAGGTTCACTTTCAGCAGGTCTGAATCAGTCAACTGGTCAAGGGGTAGATGGATGGGTAGACCCTGTCCCCTGCTAGCAGGCTGCAATCGTGAGCATCTCAGTCTTTTAATCTTAATCTTGGGAAATATACAGATAGAGATTAGGTGAAAACCTGGTTCAATGGCAATCCTAGGATATTGGATCCTAGTGGACAATCACTTAGATATGAGCCAGCAATGTGCAGCAGCAGACAAAAAAAAAGCCAATGCAATCCTAGGTTGCATTAACAGAGGGATAGAATCAAAATCACATAAAGTATTAGTACTGCTTTATAAAGCCTTAGTAAGACCACACTTAGAAGAGAGCATCCGGTTTTGGTCACCATATTATAAAAAAATATGATCTGACTTTGTAAAGAGTGCAGAAAAGAGCAACAAAGAGAATTAAGGGAGTGGAGGCTAAAACATGAAGAACAGTTGCAGGAATTGGATATGTCTAGTTTAATGAAAAGAAGGTCTAGGGTGACATGATAGCAGTGTTCCAATATTTGGAGGGCTGCCACAAAGAAGAGAGGATCAACCTATTTTCCAAAGCACCACAAGGCAAAATAAGAAGCAATGGATGGAAATTAACCAAGGAAAGAAGCAACCTAGAACTAAGAAATTTCTTAACAGTGAGAACAATTAGCCAGTGGAACGGCTTGCTTCCAGAAGTTGTGGCTGCTCTAATACTGGAGGTTTTTAAGAAGAGACTAGACAACCACTTGACTTGGAATGGTATAGGAACTGCATTGTTAAAGGAGCAATGAAACTCAAGACCAACCAAGAAAGCAGTACAATGCAAACAGCCCCATGATTTTAAAATGAAAGAAGCAAATCAAAAGAGAAAGATGATAACACAAAACTTTTCCAGAATAGCGAAAGCTGGGGGACTGCAGCCTTACTTTTTACTGAAAAAAAGTTTACCGTTTAAGATTTCCACTAGTAAAAACAAAGATTTGGTCTTGATTAAAACCAAACAGGGGTTGCATGATCTATATAGGGTTGAGGAAACCCAAGTTCAAATCTCTATTCAGTCCTAAAACTCTCTTGGGCCAGACATACCCTCTTAAATCTCCAGGATTGTTATTAAAAAAAAAATACAGGAGGAGATACAGGCTCTCTAAATGATAACAATAACAGAACTATAAGGATGCGAAATAAGCAAATGAAACATGCATATCAGCCTTCACGCCAGGGTTTTGGAAAACCCTGGAGATGCTGCCACAAACCCCAACCTCACTGAGAACTAGTATCACTCCATTTTTAAAATTCGAACACAGCGTGGATGACTGAATCACTTATTTAAACAAAACATCCCCTCTTTTTAGTTTCATTCAGCTAACATTGAGATTCCAGAAGCAACAAATGCTAAATTTCCAGCCATGATGAAGAGACAAGTTAGGAACAGGAGAGTGAACCACCCCACCTCATCAAGCTGGACAACACAAATTGGTCTCTGTCCTCTTTGCCTTCAATAAAGTGATTCCTTTGTGTCTCTTTTCACAGTTCCTCCCAATCCTTTTCTCTTTCTCAAGCTGCCAGCAAGATGGGGACACCCTTTCCTGTACATTATTTAAAACCTAGCGAAGAAGCCACCTGCTCCCTTCACTTTGATTTCTTAGAATGCCCCAAATGTTTATTTCAAGGAGTTCAGGGCCAGCTTATTTAGGGGAATAATATATATATATATATATCTCCTCCTTTCCTTCTCTTCCTACCCAGTTCCCCCCTTAGGACACAGTTAATGAGTAACTATAGCGTGCTTGGAGGCAGCTGTTTCAGACAAACCAAAGAGAAGGTTTTTTTGTTTTCTTTTTTTGGAGCTACATAAGGGAGCATTTGTTCTGTGGTTTCTCAATAGATCCTTGTACAGGAGGCAAAAGAGAGGCGGGAGGCGAAGGAAGAGAGACACTAAATCACCCTAACTCTTGGAATTTTACTGATATATACATTCATAATAGCACCAGCCTTTCAAATATTAGCTCCTCATTTGATCTTAGGCGGACCTCTTTAAAAACCAATCTCAACTTCTAAAAAAGTTTTAAATCACAGAAGGAGCTGAAATACCCAGTATGTACTTGAAATGGGATATCTACCTCCCCCTTATAACCCTACATAAGAAACTTGAGGTACGCCAAAACTATCAGATATATTACTGTAAAAGGCTTGTCTGCAGGAGCATGCAATAATATTTAAAAATGCATAACCTCCATCATCCACAACCAACATGGTGATTGATAGTTGGAATGCAGCACTTTGTGAATATACATTTTCTACCAGGAAACCTGGAGACACTTGATAATGCATGACACCGATAAGTTTTGTTTATCTAGCTTAGAAACAGAAAATGAAAACTTCTGTATCAGTTTTAATTATTCCCGTTTCACAACTCCACCCATGGGCTTTTTGTCATGCCCTTGCCAAGCATTTTGCATCTTGCACTTCCTTATGCAATTCTCTGCCACAAGAGGTACTGTAGATGATCTTGAAAGGATGAGTTCATACAGGCAGTCCTCAGTTTATGACCACAATTGGGTTTGGAACAGAGTGCTAAGTGATGCACTTGTTGAGTGAGTCATGCCTGATTTTAATCACCTTTTTTGGTCACAGTTTATTAAGCGAATATGGCTTCCCGCATTCACTTTCCTTGTCAGAAGCTGGCTGGGAAGTTTGCAAGTGGTCATCGTGTAACCCTGGAATGTTGCAATTGTTATAAATACATACCGATTGCCAAGTGCCCTAATTTTGATCACCTGACTGTAGGGGCTGGAGCAATGATCATAGGTCATTATTTTCAGTGCTGCCATAAGTTCACACAGTGATTCAACAAATAGTTGTAAGTCTAAAGGACTTCCTGTAGTGCAGTAGTGCAGTACTGCAGATTAAACAAAACTGCTTCCGAAAGAACATGAGAAGCGACAATCTTCATGCTTTTTAATGAGTTGTCCAAAGGCCTCCAATCTAGCTCTTATCTCTGGGCTCCTGATCAGTCCTGATCAAAAGATATTGTCAAGCACAAGCGAGCAGAGCCATATGTGAACGGTTGAAACTACTTTATTGTATTCTTCCTATAATGCAGGGATCTTCCCAGATTGTTTGTCTCTTGGGAACAGATTGTTAAAGTTCTATGGAGCTTGGCTGGACAGTCAGTCCTGGATCTCTTGCAGCTGCTGAATGACTCAAGACTAATTCCCTGTTTGATCCCTTCTCCCTGTCTGGCTGGACGTTTCCCAACAGGTATTCTGTAATTGTTATGTCTTTTCTTAGGAAAGGAAAATGATGAAAGAAGTGAGGAGATGCTAAAGCAAAACATTTTGTAACATTTTGTGAAGGCAGGGCAACTATGCAATAAATGCTTTGTTTGGAAGAGATCTTCTAGTGCAGTGGTAGCCAACTGATGGACCGCCTCCCACTGGTGGGCCATGGGAAAATTTTGGTGGGCCACAGAGAAATCTCATCCCCAGAGCACCTTCCCCAAAAAGCAATTAATCCAGGCTGCACAGAAACACAAGGCTGCGCAGCCCACATGGCCCGCGGGAACCTTCCCCACCCACTTAGTCCTTACCCAGCAAACTTGCCTGCTAAATTGCTATTTTTCCTTCTTCCGACCATCATCTGTTCGGCTGTCCTTGGAGATTTAGATTAGCTAGGAAGCAGGAAATGGTTGGATTTCTTGCTTTCTAGCTAGTCTTTAGATCTTTGGCTCTGCTTTTAAGCACAGCCGAACCTCCCTTAGGACTGAAGGTTCTATTATTCCATGCAGATTCACGGCAAGCAAATTTGAGAGACTGAGCTAGCCGATGGCAGATAGATAAATCACTGAATGATTCTGTGAGCAACTCAATCTGCCTGCCTGCTCTGCCTGATTTTGGGTAAAAGTTGCTCTTTTTTAAATACAAAATTCAGTATTTACATACATGATGTGTTGTGAGTTAATTTTGTGAGTTTGCTTGCTAGCAAATTTTATGAGTTTGCTTGCAAGAAAATTTTATGTGACAGACTGAGCTAGCCAATGGCAGATATAATTGAGCAACTCAATCTGCCTGCCTGTTTTGCCTGATTTTGGGTAAAAGTTGCTCTTTTTTAAAAAAAGTTCAATATTTATATAAATATTTGTAATATTTACATACAAGCCATGCCCAGCCAGTCACATGACCACCAAGCCACACCTACAAATTAGGCCATGCCCACAGAACTGGTTAGTGGTCCCTGGGATTTAAAATTATGAGTTTGGTGGTCCCTGAGGTCCAAAAGGTTGGCGACCGCTGCTCTAGTGAATTAATTAAGTACAATACATCAGTTTTCTTGGATATATTTTATATATGGCTAAAATATTAGGTTACCATTGAAGATTATGAACCCTAATCTATCACACCAACTTTATGAGGGTTGATAGACAGGTGTGTTTTGACTTCTTAGTCTAGAGCTGAGAGATAGCAACTAGTCAAGGCTTCCATGCTTAAGGGAGGATTAGAACTAGTCTCTCTACTCCTAATCCAGCACCTCTACTCCTCCTCCATGCTCTCTCTCTCTTTCACACACACACACAAACACACACATTTTTGTACAATGGTTTGTAGTTCATTTGTATCACATCAAAGATGACAGCAAAAAAAAATAAAGACATCTCATGGAATAATCGCATATAGGTTGCATAATAAGGTTTCCTGACCTAGCATGTTCTAGAAGTGGTAGGCTTGCAGCTTCAAGAATTTGCCAGCCTATCTAAGCATTCTTGAACTCGCGATCCCAGCACATCTGAAGAATGTTACATTGAGAAGACTGAGCTCAGCCAGACTTGCTAAATTATAGTTGTACCCAAAAGGAAGATGAACGTGATGGGGAGGGCGGGGGGCTATGAACAAGATGGCAAAATTTGTACCTGTAAATCCAGGGTAAATTGTGCCAAAAAAGACACAATATAAGATGCACTACATGATCTTTGCTGCATGGGACACTATCAGCAACACAGCCTTATAGAATAAAGGATTTTTTTTTTCATATTCCGCTCCTGATGAAACTGCTTTGCAAACATATTTTCCCAAGTCCATCCTTGGCAGGACAAGAAACAATGGATGGAAACTAATCAAGGAGAGAAGCAACCTGGAATTGAGGAGAAACTTCCTAACAGGGAGGGCAATTAACCAATGGAACGGCTTGCCTTCAGACATTATGGGTGCCTAATTATTAGAGGTTTTTTAAAAAGAGACTGGTTAGCCACCTGTCTGAAATGTTATAGGGTCTCCGGCTTGAGCAGGGGCTGGACTAGAAGACCTCCAAGGTCCCTTCCACCTCTATTGATAAAGATTCTACCTTGCAACTCCAGACAGCCATTGCCAATCACTATACTGCAGCTAAACTAAGTATCTTTGCCTACCACCCTTAGTAAGACAGCTTCCCATATTCATCTTTATGATTTTTGAAAGTAATGTACAAAGTACGGTTCTGGGCTGCAAAAACACAGAGTATTAAATCATGATTTTATTTATTACTTTAAACTTATTGGCCGCCCAACTCCAGTAAACTTTGGGCAGCATGCAAAACTAGGGAGAACATAAAAACAGTGAAAAATACCATTCACGCAGGCAGCCCAGACTAAAATGACCTAATGATAAGATGATCTTCAAAGTGAGTGTTCTTGTAGCCACAACAACAACAACAAAACCAGGTGCCATGAATATATAGTAAACATCAACCCAAGGTCTGGGACCAAAGCTGGGTTTTCAGAGTTTTCTGGAAAACTAGGAGAGAGGGTACTGTCCTTATATCTGTGGGAACCTATTCCAGAGGGTGGGGCCCACAACAGAGAAGGTACTAGGTCCTTCAAGATGGCAAAGTTTAATGGAAGAGACCTGGATTGTACCCATCTGCTGGAACATACTGGGCAGGCAGAAACAGTTGGAGATAAACAGTCCCTCAGGTATCCAGGCTCTGGGCTATATAGGGTTTTACAGGTAATAATCAACACCTTGAAGTGTGCACGGAAGTCAATTGGCAGCCAATGCAGCTGGCATAGCAGTAGTGACACATGGGCACACTGAGAGGTGCCTATTAGCTTTACTGCTTAGCAGTGCAATTCTTCCAGGGCAGGCACATTGCAATAATCCAAGCATGAGGTGAGCAGGGCTTGAATGATTACTATTACTGTTAATCTTGTCATCATTCCTTATCACCCATCCCCTCCCACTTGTGACTATATGACTGTAACTTTGTCGCTTGTATCCTTACAATTTATATTGACTGTTTCCTAGTATGATTGATTGTTTATTGTACCCTATGACTATTATTAAGTGTCATACCTTATGATTCTTGACTCCTGACAAATGTATCTTTTCTTTTAGGTATACTGAGAGCATTTAAACCAAGACAAATTCCTTGTGTGTCCAATCAAACTTGGCCAATAAAGTTTTCTATTCTATTCTGAAAGGCCTCCTGTGTTTGAAGGACAATTCTAATTGCTTCCACCAAAATGGTTGTGCGGATTTTTGCAAGCTGGATCTGAATATCAAATCAGAAGTGCAAGGTTGCAATGTTACAGGCTCTATAGTGAAGGCATGCAAGTAAACATTGAATGCAAGGCAGTTCTGCTCCTGAAGTGTGGCAAAGTAAGACACTGGTCTGGTTGCTTCATTTAAACAGACATATTCACCCAATGCACATGGGATTTTATTGAATAATCCAAATTGCATCCAGCCACACACATGCAATAACTATGTGGGAAGAAAAAGAATGAAAGAAAAAAGGGAAGGAAGGAAGGAGAAAATAATATAAAAGATGAAGACCATCAGAAAGTGAACCACAATAGTCAGGGAAGAGACTAACCAAATCAACAATCAGAAATTGAGAGGTGGCATTGGAATTTATAATACTGTAAAAAAACGAACTCTGTGTACTGGAATTCGAACTCTGCTCTAAATGTTGTGTCTGCTTTGCCAGTTCCAGAGAGTCATGCATCCAGAGAGTTGAAAAGCCTTCACAAGTATGTTTATATATAACACAGAGGGGGAGAGACTTGCGTGACTACAGCTCTGGCTGGAAACATAAAGTCATTGTTTTAAAGTGAGAGGCTCCTTCCCTTCCCAACTTCCTTGTGTGAAGACAGCATTCCTCCTTTGCATTCCTTCACCACTGCTGAGATGGGGAGGGAGCCAGGGCTGAAGCAAGCCCATGTTTTAATTATTAAAATGTGTCTGAAGTGTTTGGAGGGCAGGGCTGGGAGGAAACGAACAGAACCGCCAACAAAGCAAGATAAAATATGTACGAAGCAGGTAAATTAAGGATGATTATCCCCCTCCCTAAGCCCTGCCTGCAGGCTCAAATATATGTCAACCAGATGTTTCTAAGATACAAAGAATTAGTGCTGGTTTTCCCTATGGGCCCATATCAGCAATTGAAAGCACCCTTTATTCTCTTTAACCTGGCAATCTTCTCCTGACAGAGAGTGATGGAGTTGAGATCTTGTGGGCACTTTTGTATGAACCAAAAATATTTCTAGATCCCTGAATATGAGCTAAATCAAGAGATAAGCTGGGCAATCCAGCCCATCTGTACCTCAATTCTAAGTCTTTCAGATTGTTTGGATACTGTACTGTTCCTATAATCCCTAGCTAAATCTCATTGGTAGGCTAGTTTAGATTGATGGGAATCGTAATTAATTATGGATGATTTTTTTTTCTGATGCTCCCTAGAGATTCATTTAAACATTTTGGCAGCAAAAGTGCCCGATCACTCAACCCAATACAGCAGAACCAACACAAGTTGTGAAAAGGATAATACTGCCATCCATCAAAAAATATCTCAGAAACCGCCAATGGATTATTACAACCTCATGGCATCAGTGTAACACAAAAAAGCCCTCCAAAACATTTTAAGTAAACCAAAAGGAAAAAAAAACCCAGGAATCATACAGTGTATAGACTGCAACAACCACTATATAGGATAAACAGGCAAAAGACTAGCAGAATACATCTATGAACACCAACTAGCAGTCAGAAGACATAATAAAAACTGCTTAATTTCACAACACATGGACAGACTTAACTATAGTTTCAATTGGGAAACTGTGGCCATCCTAGACCAAGCCAAGTCCAAAAAACTCTAGAGAATTCCTGGAAGGTGGCACTCAATAAATTGGCCATCAATGGGCACATAGACATAAGCAATATCTACATACTGTACAAAAGAGACTATCAACAAGCCAAAATAGAATAAAAAGACTAAAACATCTGCCCACCAGCAATCAACACTCATTTGAGCAGTGATAAATGCCAAGATGAACATTAGACCAACATTCAAGAAGCAAACAATATCCCAATCAGGAAACCACCAAGCTAACAGTAAACAGCCCAACCAAAAAAAACCACCAACACCAACAGAGGAAGCTACTAGAATATAAAATGAGAGCAAATCTTACTCCCTACTGGCACTGTTTACCTAGTTTGAATAATGAAACATCTGAAAGAAAACTGGACTCCGACTGGGCATCTCCGGGCGGGGGGCGGGGGTGGATATTGGTGAGGCCAATTGGGTTGAGTTCGATCCTGTTACTGTGGAGGACGTGGACAGGATACTGGGGGGACTGAATGCCACCACTTGTTTACTGGACCCGTGCCCCTCCTGGCTGGTCTTGGCCACTCGGGAGGTGACACGAGGCTGGTTCCAGGGTATTATAAACGCTTCCTTGGGAGAGGGGCTGTTACCCGCCGCCTTGAAAGAGGCGGTGGTGCGGCCCCTCCTCAAGAAACCGTCCCTGGACGCAGCATTGTTATCTAATTATCATCCTGTCTCCAACCTTCGTTTCGTTGCGAAGGTTGTTGAGAGTGTGGTGGCACGTCAGCTCCCGCAGTACCTGGAGGAAACGAGTTATCTTGACCCCCTCCAATCGGGCTTCAGGCCCGGGCACAGCACGGAGACGGCGTTGGTCGCGTTGGTGGATGACCTCTGGAGAGCCCGGGACAGGGGTTGTTCCTCTGTCCTGGTTCTGTTAGATCTCTCAGCGGCTTTTGATACTGTCGACCACAGTATCCTATTGCGACGGTTGGAGGGGTTGGGGGTGGGGGGCACCGTGCTGCGGTGGTTCACCTCCTTCCTCTCCGACCATTCGCAATTTGTGTTGACAGGGGGGCAGAGATCGGCCCCGGGGCCCCTACTATGTGGGGTCCCTCAGGGGTCGGTGCTCTCACCCCTGCTGTTCAACATTTATGTAAAGCCGCTGGGTGAGGTCATCCGTGGCTTCGGGGTGGAGTTCCATCAGTACGCTGATGATACTCAGCTGTACATCTCCAGCCCGGGCCACCCCAGCGAAGCCGTCGAAGTGATGTCCCGGTGCCTGGAGGCCGTGCGGAATTGGATGGGTCGTAACAGGCTTCGTCTCAACCCGACCAAAACCGAGTGGCTGTGGTTTCCTGCGCCCAGATACAGCCAGCTGGTTCCTTCGCTGGCCGTGGGGGGAGAGGTTCTGACCCCCGTGGAAAGGGCGCGCAACTTGGGTGTCCTCCTGGACGTACAGCTGTCTTTAGAAGAACACATTGCAGCCGTCGCCAGGGGGGCTTTTTATCAGATCCGTCTGATTCACCAGTTGCGGCCCTTTCTGGATCTGGGCGCACTTCGCACAGTCACTTCCGCTCTCGTTATCTCCCGCCTGGATTATTGCAATGCTCTCTACATGGGGCTCCCCTTGAAGAGTCTCCGGAGGCTACAGTTAGTCCAGAATGCAGCCATGCGGGTGATCGTGGGTGCCCCTCGGAGCTCCCACGTTACACCGCTTCTCCGCAGGCTGCACTGGCTTCCTGTGGCCTTCCGGATTCGATTCAAGGTGGTACTGATGGTATTTAAAGTGCTCCATGGCTCGGGACCTGGGTATCTACGGGACCGCCTACTGCCATCGTCTACCTCCCACCGCCCAGTACGCTCCCACAGGGTTGCCCTACTTGGGGTACCGCCGCCTGATCGTTGTCGGCTGGCGGCCCCGAGGGTGCGGGCCTTCTCTGTGGGAGCCCCCTCCCTGTGGAATGATCTCCCCCCGGAGATACGAGCCATGACGGACATCCTGACCTTCCGGCGCGCGGTTAAGACCCTATTTTTTAAACAGGCTGACCTGGCCCAGTAAGGGTTTTTGGGGTTTTATACCTAATTTTGGGTTTTAGTTTTTAATCTTCCATTTTAAATTTTTTATTAATCCCGGATTTTTAAATGTGTAATTGTAGTTAGACGGGATGCAGCCGGTTTATCTATTTAATTCAGTTTTAAATTTTATTTAAATTACATTTACTCTATGTATTTTTATTAGGCTGTACACTGCCCCGAGTCCCTTTTTTGGGAGAGGGAGCGGTATAGAAATATAAATATAAATAAATAAAATAAATAAATAAAACAACCAAGTTCAGAGTGCACCAAAGACCCCTTATGCCAAAAAACAGCCATATAATATCCTGCTGTCAGAGGCAGAAATTACATACAAACTCTACTCTAGATCCAGAAATAAACTTAACATAAGAAATTCTCACAACCCTGCCTCCAGAAAATCCTGGTCCTGGCCATGTACTCTACTGTCATTGAAGAATTGCTATATCTACCATGCAGAAATTCTCAAATTCTATTAAAATGCTGTCCTTTCCCTTTAGCACATTAAAAGAAGTTAAGTGGGAAGAAGGTGGCCAAGGAACTGAAGAGGGCCTAAGGCAGGGGTGTCCAACTCATGTTGTCATGGCGGCATCACATGACATATCAGGATTTCTGCCTCTTTGCTAATCCAGGTGTGGGCTTGGTCAGCGTGTGACATATCTGGCCCATGGGCCGGGAGGTTGACAGCCCTGATCTAAGGTATATTGATCACTCCCAGTTTCAGTGTCCTGAAACTTGACTTTCTGCTTTATCTCTTAGGCCCAGAGTGAACATATTTAGGTCTGTGTTCAGTTGAGCTCTTTAAAGCCAAATATACAAAAGTCTGTGAAAGTGGAGGTGAAATGGTGGACAAGTCATATGAGATAATTCCTAAAGAGCAAGGATAGATGTCCCTTTTCTGCAGGTCCAGGTTTTTAATCTTTTACCCTGTCAATGATTTGATGTCTGCCAGACACACCCGAGTTTAAAATGTGGAGCTGGGATTCTGAATTCCATCTGCTTATAAACAAAATATTATTTATTGCAATTGATTTTTTGGATAGATGCTTCATCTCTATTGCTCTGATGTTTCAGCTTTGCATTCAATTGGAATTGCACTATGTTTTAAGTATTCCTATTATAGTATGGGGTTTTCTGGGTAATATTTGATGGGAAAATTTGGATATTTTGAACTATCCAATTTTGAAATGGAGCTTCTTCAAATTTCTGTGGACCTGGATCAATTTGTTCTTCAGAAATTGGCTTTGCCTTGAATCTTGAAGTGAGGGTGGAAAGCTGAGATCACAGAAAAGAGCCTGCACATTTTTCACTTACCCCTTTTCATCAACAACAAAAATCCTATAGATAAATCCTTGAGAGAGCAAAATTCTGGCAGCAGTTACATTTTCCCGATTCATTGAACACTCAACCATTTGCAAATTTATTTGGACAAAGCAGATGCACAAACTTTTTTCATGATCACAACACTAAATATACAAACATCCCAAGTTGAGTTGATGTTACAGGAAAACGGTTTAGCATCCATTTCCCTCTTATTGTTTTTTTTAAGATCTTTCTTCGGGAGTACATGAAGCTAATCTTTTGTTTTTGTTATAATAATGTTTGAGAATAATATAATTTATTTCAAAGTTAACATTGGTATCATAAATATTTAAATATGGAATCCTAAGTTCAGAAATAAATTCAAGAATAGATGTTAGCCTGAAGTAAAGAGACCTAGCAGTTCCATTTGAAGTTTTTGTCTATGTTACAAATATACTATTGGATTGTGGAACATGGTGTTACTAAAGGGACTTATTCATTTAATGCTGTACAAAAATTAGCCTGAGCAATCTAGGGCATGGTTTTTATTATTTTTTATAATATATTTTTAACTGAAAATTAGAAAAGAAACGTGAAGCTGAAAATGTCATGTTCAGTGAGGCTTACTGTACTGTAAAATAAGCACTGAATGGTCATTTGTCAGAAATCCTCTGAAGGAACCTGCATTCAGCAATGGACTACTGTAGATGGCCTTTACTTTGAACTGTATGATTTCATGTGTAGGTATATGATTGCTATCCAATAGTCACTCTTATTATTGTTGCAGTATCTCCATAGTCATATTGGAGATTAAACTATAGATACTTGACATCTGTCATGTATTTATCATGATTGCAACATGGTGCTGGAATTGCATTTGCAATCTTCTTAGGGAGCAAAATCAATGGGGAAGCTTAAAAACTTAATAACTGCATGATTCACTTAATAACTGTAGTGAATCACTTAGCAACCCTAGCAAAAAGGTCATAAAATGGTTACTAACAAATGCCTTGCTTAGCAATGGAAATTTTGGGCTGAAAAGTCGAGGATTACCGGTATATCTCTCTATAAATATATGGTATCTCTAGTAGTTCCTGCTAGAGAATTTTCCAACTAAAAATATATTTAGAACAGAATTCCATGGCTCTGATAAAATAAAACAAATCTGACAGCTTGTTTTGTGAGAAGTGAGCTCACTTACAGCAACTCACTTATCGTTTACCAAATTAACTGTTTGGGGTCTTCACAACTATCTGAGCCACCAAACAGCCTAGTTAGTACATTTTTGCATTGAGCACCGTGCAATGCCAGCCAGAGACTGGCATCGCAGAATTATAGACCACCAAGGCCATTTGAACCATAGAATACAGGCTCCAGTCCAGAAACCCAATTTTGATAGTTGCGGCCCCCTTTAATGCATCTTCTACTTTAATGGAAAAGCGGTTCCATTACATTTGCCTTAATTCGCTTAACAATCTACTTGGCATTGTTTTGGGGCCGCAAGAGAAGAAATACAGGCCACGACTAACCCGAAGCCAGCGAGCCACATGCGGATTTTCTTCGTCGTGGTTGTTCAACGGCTTGCAACAAAACCCGACCCCTACGGGGAGGAACAGCGACGGTGAAAATCGGACGCCCCGCCATGTCATGTCAAGCGAGCATCATCGATTACCTAGGAAATCGGCAGAGCGCCGATTGGCCAGCTCGCGGGAGGCGCTGTAAACTACGATTCCCGTGATGCTTTCCGGCGTGTCTTGCCGAAGTCAAAGGAGCCTGAGGGTATATAAAGGCAGGAATGGCTCGAGCCGAGGCAATCGGAGGTAAGTTAGCGGACAAGAGATGTACCTGCTTGGAGAGCGACTGCGCGCGAATAATTTCCTTGTCGTGGGTTTAGGGGCGGGGGGAGTCGGGCGCTACGGCAAAACCAAGCGTGTTTTGGTAAGGGATGTCCTAAGATCCTTGCCGGGATCGGTGGATGCTTTGCTGCGAAGAGTTTGTCTGGGAATCAAGTGAGCGGGCAGCTTTGCCTCCAGCTTCCGGAGGGATCGGCGAAGCTTTCTTCGGGCTTTCTTCAGGACTGGCAGAGAGTTTGTGATGGATCCCGGTTCAGAAGAAGTCGTGGGAGTTCAGATGAAATCACCTTTGTTCCTATAAATCTTGATCTGTTCTGCCCAGTTCCGAGAACCGAAAGTTTGGAGTGGAAGGGATCTAACGAGATTAGTTTAGCCCTTCCCACCGTCTTCTTTTCTTCCTCTCGGCCAAATGGATCTAAGATTGGAGAGTTCTTTCCGTCTAAAAATGATACTGTCTTGGAGATATATATATACACATACATACACGGTATATATCTGCCTCTTGGGGAGGGGGAAGCAGCGACGTCTTGGTGGAAGGAAGACGCCTCTATTTCTTACCGGACCGACCAAGGAAAATCACTGGTGGATGCCTGCCTGTCCTCAGATCTGGATATAACGCTTTGCAGTGATGCTTTCCTTCTCTCGCCCCCTCTTGCCTGAGTTCTGGCGTTTTGCCATACATAAATAAGCTTGGAGGCGCCTTTGACATCCCGTGTTTGTGGAATATAATGGGTGGCTGCCTCCCGTCACTTCGTTCCCCGTGGAAGGCGGCACAGAAGGTGAGTAACTTGGATGAAGGCTCAGGTGCTTTGGATTATCTAGGATGGGGGTGAGGAACCTTGTCCTGTAACGTGTGTGGAAAAAGCCGGGTTAAAGGGAAGGCCGCTTTCGGAAGCTTTCGCTTGCATGAGAACACGGAAGATGCGTGTCGTGTAGGGATCTTGCAAAACAGGGAAGAGGGCGACCGTGTGCTTTCTTCGAACCTTGCAAGGATTTCCCTCTCCGTGGTGTGCTTGCTTGCTTGTCATCAGGAGACACCCTCACACACACACACCCGCCAGAGGAAAGGGCACAAAAAGCAGGGTATTCCTCGCACCGTTTGCTCGCTTAAGTTGCTCTGCCTTAGGGATCCGTTACTTGAACGCGGGTGTGGGCGAGGGAACGGCGCCTATCCGCCTGAGCTGGTGGGGAGAGCCCGCCCGGCGGCATGCAGCCGGTGACCAGAGCGCGCTGCTTTGGAGACAGGTAGGATGAAAGAGGAGGCGAGTTTTCCATTGCGGAAGCCGCCAACCGAGACAGGCCGGTGTTGGTGATGATTGTGTTAAGGCAGATGAGAACTATCTTATTGCTTAAAAAAAAAAAAAGGCACACACACCCCTTCGCAGTTTGCACGATGCTCATTCACTTTAGGCAACAAAGGGACTGAGTTTATTGCAAGATTGAAGCCTTTTAGTGGGATGGTGGGCGGGCTGCGGGCAGGGACGTTTTGTTCCAGACACTTAACGTTTTTTTTTTTTTACAAATTGGGATCTCAAAGCTTGCCGTACCTTCCCATTGAATGGATGCCTTCTAGGAGCGGGACTTCGTGCGAGCGGGTTTCTGGGGGGGATGCACGTGCTGCGGAAGCCCGAGCGAGGATTTGTCTCCTTTTCCACAGAGGACGTCGTCGTCCTTGTCTTCTGACGCCCTCTCTCTCTTCCGATGCCTTCCGTTCTCTCTCCCTGGGGGCATAGGTGGTGTTAACCCTGCTTTGTAACTCAACCCCCGTGGCCTTCCTCCTCTGCCTAAATGGCTCTCAGGGTTGCTTTGGGTTGCTCTCTTTGGCGTATAATCGGCCTTTGTTTTCATGGCGCGGCCAGCGCCTCCTCCTTCCCCACCCCCCATCCATTTTCCCTCTTTGGTCTCTTAACTCAAATCATTCCTTTCCTCACCGACGTAGGATCTTTCCCTCCTCGAGTGAGTGAAGTTTTCCCAGGCTAGGCTTCTCTTCCTCAGCCCATCTGCGCAGCTAATGAGTCATCTGCCCAAGAATCTGGTTGGTGGGGGGATTTCCTTGCCCCTCTCTTTCAGGTAGGGTGGTCTGGACTGGAGGACTTGGGCAACCTTGATTTATTGTGCCCTGGTTGGAACTCTTGAGAGGCCGGCACCTCTTAAAATATCTATTTAAAGACATTCCAATCAGGGCTATGTTTAGGTTTATGGTGAGAGGGGCTTCATTCACTCCTCCCGCTTTCTTCCAAAACAAGTGTGAGGGTAGTGAAGTGCAGCATTACTGGTGATTGACATCTCTCCTATGGAAGAATGAGCAAAAGATGACCTCTACCTTCTTGGGGAACAAGGGGGATGGAGGCTGGAATGTAGGGCTGGATTTCCTCATAGTTTACTGGATGGTTTGCAGTCAATCAAAAGAGTCAGTTCCAAGTGCCAGCAATTCCCACCTTTCCTTTTGAAGGAGGCTTGCTGAGGTGGAAAGAAAGGTGAGCATGGTAAGAAGTCCACATAAATCTTTGTTTGACAGCCCTGGGCTCAGAAGACACCTTCTGGAGCTTGGAGGCACTCCAGAACTTCAGTTTGGCAGTTGCTGCTGTTTCTCAGCTCCCAGACATCCCCATCTCGCTACTGGTCCCAGTTGGACTTTTCTTCTGGAAGAATTTTATAGGAAGCAATTTGTTTTTGTTCCCCAGAAACAACTTGTCTGTTAGATATGCGCAGAGCTTGCTTATTTATTTGTGCAATTGAACTGAGCAGCTGAAGTCAGCTGGACTCTAGGCAGCATACAGTGTTTAAATATTTAAAACAGAATGCACATCAGAAAAATGTAAAAAGGGACTAAAAGTTTGTTTTAGTTTCCTGCTTTGACGTTTTTGTTCTCTTCCGAATATCTCCATTGCTGCTTTTGAAAATGGCAATTGAGTTTGGCAGTGGAGAGAAGTTAGTTCATATTAGGTAAGTGTTTGGGGTTAGATTTGGATTAGACAATCTGAGCCATTGCAAATACTCCAGGGTTTTTTTTTGGATGGGCTATTATTCATCCAAGCTTCCCAGGTCACATTGCTCTGAAATTTCAACTTGTACTTCAATAATCTTCTCTGGTGAGAGCATCTGAGCAAATGACAAGACTTTGCACTATTAGTACAATCTTCTTGGCAGCATAGTACTGTGATACTTGGGTTTGCTTGTACATTTTTGAAGAAGTCACTTTCTGACATTCAGTTGTCACCAAACCAAAAGGAGTCAAGGTCATGTCCAGGTATGAATATATAAACACTGGAATTTACAAGTTGTACAGTAAAGTAGTTTTCCATATAAAACAGATATTATTCTAGGTTCAGGCATAAATCCCAGGTGTTCAGGACTTGGGCAAATTAAGAACTGTGAAATGTGATTAATTCCAAATTTAGTGATATTAGAATTTTCATGTTGTGAGAGGCTTAATTAAACCCATCTGCTTGTAGACCTTATCCCAAGTCCTGTGCCCAAATGAGAAGATACTATTATCTGTACAATGGTTTTTGACTTTGGAAATATGTGAGAGATTAAACCAAGATGGTTGGGGGATTCTGGGAATGAAGTCAAGGAATATAATTGGGAAATGATACTTATAAGACAAAAATATCTTTATAAGTCCTCTTGTAGTAATAAAATTAGATATCATAAGTGTCTATTATAACTTTCATAGGAGAAATATTCTTATCTATTACCTAACCTTATTTATTCTGAAGAAAACCACCCTTTTTTTAACATACCCTTCTCTTAACTCCTAATGAAAATAGCTCTCCTAAGACAGATTTACCTCCCTCCCTCTCCTTGTTTGTATAATACCAACAAACTTAGGCAAATCCATTTTTATCAACCTGTTTCTGTCAAAGGATACGTATGAAATAGTAATCTTCAGTTTTGAAACAACTGAATTATTTTTTTAAAAAAATAGTTGTCTTTCTAAAGTGAGAGCCTAACTCGTGGTGGAAATATTTACTTAGTTAATGGAAATGGTAGATGGGTTTCAACAAGACCTGGCTACTAATAGCTCTATTTTATTATTTATATCTATATAAATAGGCTTAACTCTTAAGTATTTTGGAGAAGGGAACTAAGTACTAGATTTGGTAATCAGAGGAAACAAAGAACTGCAACAAAAAATATTGTCTGATCATTATTTTCTTACCCCTACCTTTTCTCTTTTCACACCATATACTCCTGTCTCACCGTAGCTCTACTCTTGCTGTTCTCTTACTTTGGCTAGTTTTTAGGTAGAAATATATTTTTAGTATCTGTAATGTTTCATATGAAGAATTTATACTGTTGAAAAAAGCACAGAGAATGAGATGTGAGGATGATGGTAAATATACTTGGCAGTTAAGTTTGGTGGCATGACTCATTTGGTTTATGTTGAGAACTATATCTAGATAAGGCAGAGGTAGGCAAGAATAAGGTCTCAGAGGCCACTTGACATGATGTGTAAAGACTTTGGGCCTTTGCACCAGTGGTGGTATTCAATTTTTTTTTTACTACTGGTTCTGTGGGCGTGGCTTGGTGGGTGTGGCATGGGAAGGATACTGTAAAATCCCCATTCTCTCTCCACCCCACTAACCTGCTTCCAGTTCCGTTCTCCTGTGCAGGGCAACAAAAGAAGACCCAGCCAATCAGCTGGGACTCTGATCAGCTGAGACTCGGGAGGCAAAGAATAGATGGGGGCAGGGCCAATCAGAGGTGGTATTTGCCAGTTCCCCAAACTACTCAAAATTTCCGCTACCTGGTTCTCCAGATCTTGTCAGAACTGGCTGAATATCACCTCTGCTTTCCGCCTATGTCAATCCCCAAACTTTGGAAACAAAGCACTTATTCTTGTTGCATTAATATAAAATAGATGGGTCATTTATTAGAATGAATGGTGCTGCATGTTCTGTAGGTGAGGAATTAGACTGAAAGCTTTGCCAAATATATGCTTTTGAGACAACTCAGTATGAAAGAATGGACAATAGAGGAAGTGACAAAACACCACAAGTAGGGGAATCCTATGGTCCCTTAAAACTGTCTCAGAAACCAATGATAAAGTACAAAGACCTTCTAGATGTGCAAGGAATTTTAAAATCATGGCAAGATCTCCAAGAACAAGAGCTACGAGTAGACCGGTGGGCTTACATGCAAATTCAAAATAGATACAGTCAGGATAAGAAAAATTTCGGAATTTAAAGTAAGCCACAACAATTAGATAAAATCTTATTAGGTCCAGATAAAAAAAAAACAACCAAATTTTATAATTATCTATTAGAGATAGATCTAGAAGAGGAAGTAGTCAAAGGCAACATGATAGAGTGTAGAAATATAGGACATAGCATTACATTATTAGAATGGGAAAAGGTCTGGATTAGGAATAATAAAATCACAAAATTAGCAGCATATAAAGAAAATGCCTATAAAATGTTTTATAGGTGGCACCTCTCCCCTTCGAGAATAGCGAAGATGTCTCCTAACATGAATCCAAACTGCTGGAAATGTAAAAAGAAAAATGGAACATTCTTTCATATGTGATGGTCCTGCACTGAAGCCCAAAGATATTGGCGTAGAATCAAAAAATGGTTAGAGGAAATGGTTAGATGTAGCAAATTGAATTAAAACAAAAATTCTTTCTATTAGGGATATTTAATAGATAATTTTCTAAAAAAGCAAAATATATAATATTGCACATACTTACTGCAGCTAGATTAACCTTAGCACAGTGTTGGAAACAAGCTGATATTCCAACAGAGGAAATGATCATTCAGAAAATAGCAGACTGTGCAGAGATGGATATATTAACCCTAGCACTTAAGGATAAAGAAACATCAGAATATTTCAAAAGCTGGGAATGCTGGTATGACTGGATAGAACAAAAATAGAAAATATATTAGTAAATATTGCTAAATTGTAAAAGAGGTAGTAATTACATATTCGCAATAAGATGTATTCGTAAATATGACACCAATAATGATAACAAAGAAGGAATCACAGACTGTTGATAATGGAATTGATTATTTTTATTCGTTTTCTTATTTTTTGCTTCTTTTTCTTCTTCTTTATGTTGTGTATGTGCTTGTTCATTATCTTAGTTGTATAATCAATAAAGTTTGCTTTTGTAAAAAAAACTGTCTCAGAAACCATAGGCTATTTTGGATCAAAGTCACACCATGGATGATAGAAAGTTCTATGTTTACAGCAGTGTTTCTCAAACTGCAAGGTTTACCTTTCTTAAAGAGATACAGAGAGGTGCTAAAGGGAATCATCATGACAAAAAGTTTAGGAAATCCTAGTTTAGAAGATCAGATCATGTCTCAAGTCTGCCCTTTGGCACTACATCTCACACACAGGAATACGATGAGAGGTGTTTGGTATGGACGGATGGATAGGATGTTCAAAAGAAGTACTTGGAAAGGTCATAGATTGGATATAAGTCAGTGAAGGGACATGACTTCAGAAGACAGATGTGATTTTACCATTTGGGTGTCCTCCTAGATTTATGGCTCCTTGTGCATCAGCAGGTGCCAATTGCAGACAGAAAACCTTTGCCCAGCTGTGGCCAGTATGCCAGTTTACTTGGGGTAGGAAGACCTGACTGTAGTGACTGTCTTCATGTGCATAGACTGCCCTATTGTGGTGTACATGGGGTTGCCTTAAAAAGTTAAGTTGATGAAAAAATCAATGGCCAGTGGGCACAAATTGCAGCTGTTTTGCAGGCCCTGCCTTGGCTTCCTATGAACTTCTGAGTGCTGCTTGTAACCTATAAATCCCTTCAGGGCTCAGGGCTGGATTGTCTTTAGGATTACATTCCCCCACTGGAATTAGCGTGATCATCTCTTTGATGGGGGGATAAATTAGTTGGTTTGCTCTATGTTTTCAGAAATTTAGGAGGGCTGAGGCCCTGGAGTCATTATTTGGCTGCCTCCCAGAATGGACTCCCACAACTGTAGTTGTCTTCTGAAACTTTTCAAAGCAGACCTGTTCCAGAGGACATTTGCGGGTTCATGCCAGATGCTATTTGGAATATAGGTTTGATTGTTGATTTTTAATTAATTTTAATTGCTATTGTTCTTTTTGTTATGAGCTGCTAAGAATTTGCATATAGTTGTGGCAAGCTGAATAAATAACAAATAAATAAAATGTTAGTTGCACAATCAGCATATGACTTTCAGACACCCAGAAGTTAACAGTGCTGCTGTGCTCTGTGCTGGCTAGAGCTTACTTTACTTTATTTTATACAGCTCTGCTTCTTTCCCTTTCATTGGATTAAGCAACACAGTCACATGGCTGGAAACTAAGCATTATGTGTGAAGGAACTGAACGTTTCACTTTGAGAAGACCCAGGAGAGGGATGGGTATTTAAAGGGTTATTATATAGAAAGAACAGGTCACAGAATAAAGAACTTGGCAGAAAGTTGATCCTTAAATCATATAAACAAATAGGCACAGAAAAAGCAATTGCAGTTTTAACGTGGGGAGATACTGGTCTAGTTTAAGCTGAGGTTGGAAAGCCATATTTTGGAGTACTTTGATCTGGAATTCTCTTCTGAATTAGAGTATTGGACTTGAATGTTGTCATCTGTGTGGCCTCTCTCTATCACTTCTATCATCACTATCTCTATGTATACCTGTCATCTCTATCTCCATCTCTGTCATAGCTCCATCACTCTTATATGTTTTTTACTGTTGCCTCATGAATCAAATGTTGAAGTGGGAACACCTTGGTTTTTGCATTGGATCATATTCTGTTATGATCTGTAAGAAAGAGCTGCAGGGTAGAGCGGAGGAGTTTTCCCGATTTCTGCATGATAAAATCGCTCAGATTCGGGAAGGGCTCGACTCCAATTGGGTGGTCCCGGGGGAGGTGTCCGGGGCAGGTCTTGAGAGTGTTATCTGGGGGGAGTTCGATCCTGTGACCGCTGAGGGTGTGGACAGGTTGCTGGGGGGTCTGAATGCCACCACCTGTTTATTGGACCCGTGTCCTTCCTGGTTGGTTTCGGCCGCCAGGGAGACGACACGAGGCTGGCTCCAGGGGATTGTCAACGCTTCTTTGAGAGAGGGGGTGCTCCCTACCGCCCTGAAGGCGGCGGTGGTGCGCCCCCTCCTCAAGAAGCCTTCCCTGGACCCAGCTATTTTAAACAACTATCGTCCAGTCTCCAACCTTCCCTTCGTGGCGAAGGTTGTTGAGAGTGTGGTGGCACGTCAGCTCCCCCAGTACCTGGAGGAAGCAACTTACCTCGATCCGTTCCAATCGGGCTTCAGGCCTGGACATAGCACTGAGACGGCATTGGTCGCGTTGGTTGATGATCTCTGGAGGGCTCGTGACAGAGGGTTCTCCTCTGTCCTGGTCCTATTAGATCTCTCGGCGGCTTTTGATACTATCGACCATAGTATCTTATTGCGACGGTTGGAGGGGTTGGGGATTGGTGGAACCGTCCTCCGATGGTTCTCCTCCTTCCTCTCTGACCGTTCGCAATTCGTGTTGGCGGGGGGGGAGAGGTCCACCTCTAGGCCCCTGGTTTGTGGGGTGCCTCAGGGGTCGGTCCTTTCTCCCCTCCTGTTCAACATTTATATGAAGCCGCTGGGCGAGATCATCCGTGGTCTTGGAGTGAGGTGTCATCTGTATGCAGATGACACCCAGCTGTACATCTCCACTCCGGACCACCCCAACGATGCTGTGGGGACTATGTCTAGGTGCCTGGAGGCCGTGCGGGACTGGATGGGCGGGAACAGGCTTCGGCTCAACCCATCCAAGACCGAGTGGCTGTGGTTTCCGGCGCCCCGATATAGCCAGCTGATACCTTCGCTGGCTATTGGGGGGGAGGTTCTGCCCCCCACAGAGAGGGCTCGCAACCTGGGAGTCCTCCTGGATGTACGGCTGTCGCTTGAACATCACATCGCGGCCGTCTCCAGGGGGGCGTTTCATCAGATCCGTCGGATCTACCGGTTGCGGCCCTTCCTGGATCGGGACGCCTTGCGCACGGTCACTCAGGCCCTTGTCACCTCTCGCCTGGACTATTGTAATGCCCTCTACATGGGGCTCCCTGCGGGGAGCATCCGGAGACTCCAGTTGGTGCAAAATGCAGCCGCGAGGGTGATTATGGGGGCGTCGCGTAGCGCCCATGTGACGCCTCTCCTGCGCGAGCTGCATTGGTTGCCGATGGCTCTCCGGGTTCGCTTTAAGGTTCTAGTTTTGACCTTTAGGGCGACCCATGGCATGGGACCAGGTTACCTTCAGGACCGCATTCTACCAACGTTCTCCAACAGGCCTAAAAATATCTCACAAACTTGTGTGTGTGTGTGTGTGTGTGATAGTTTTGCCTCCAAAAGCAGGGCATTGTATGGCTTATATATCTGAATGAGCCACTAATTGGCAGCTAAATGTTAACTCCACATTGGGGTGGGGGGACCCATTACTATTTCTGAGAACAAATGATTCAGTCTTGTACAATGGTTTAGTTTAATTGCCTGTTACAGATTGATGGTAAATTGGATGATGGATTTTAAGCTTGCTTTGTCTTCTAGTCACGGATCATAATCAACCATCTTATTGAGAACACAAGATTCTTGCTGGAATGTTATTTACAGATCTGGTTGTCAAAGAACATTATTGGTTCACATCGGCATTTGTTACATAGTTGTGGGTATTAAACTTCCTTGACCACAGTTGTAAGTTGTTCTGGAAACTGGACGATTCCTCTGTCAATCTCTTTCCCTTACCCTTGCACTGATTCATTATTATTATTATTATTATTATTAGTAGTAGTAGTAGTAGTAGTAGTAGTATTGGAGAAAAGCTCCCAGACTAGCTTTGTAGGACACTGGAATTCCTAGCCATATTTGAGGAGTTCAAATGATGATAATTCAAATGAATATTTTTGCAGTTTTAGACATACTGTGCAGTTAGATGGTAGCTCTTGTTTTTTCCCTAATTCATCTATACACTTATCTTATTAGCATTCCTGATCAGTTAAGTAATGGGATTGTTTAGAATACATATGAAACAGAGTTCCTGGGATTTTTGTTCCTAAATCAGCTGCTTATCTGCTCAACTAATAACGTCCTCCCAGTATATCTATCTTCTACCTACCTGTGGATTAAGACCTTCGTTCCATGTTCCGGCAGTAACTGACTGGACTCAGGTGGTCATCTTAAGTGGGTGTGCAACTAAGAGAAAAAGCATAGGCTATAACAGACAGTGGCAGATTGAGTTCTTGAATTATGTTAAAAAATATTTTGATGTTATTCTATTGACTGTAAAAGAAAGTCAGTTCCAGGCAGAAGTGGTATTCAGGTTCTGACCAGTTCTGGAGAATCGGTAGTGGGAATTTTGAATAATTCAGAGAACTGGCAAATACTACCTCTGACTGGCCTTCCCCATCTATTCTCTGCCTCCTGAGTCCCAGCTGATCAGATGGGTCTTTTTTTGTTGCCCTGCACAGGACAACAGAGCTGGAAAGCAGGTTGGCGTGGTGGGGAGGGAATGGAGATTTTGCAGTATCCTTCCCCTGCCATGCCCACCAAGCTATACCCACCAAGCCATGCCCATAGAACCAGTAGTAAAAAAAATTAAATCTCACCACTGGTTCCAGGGCTTGCTTATGCTATTGTTTTAAATGCAGTGCAGTCTTTAAAAAGCAGCAAAACAAAGTGATATTTGTACAACCTGCTCACAGTGAGTGCTCACTGTGACTATTTCACAATGAATTCATTTTCACAAATTGCAGAAATTGCTGGAATTAAAAAAAATGTGTTTTTCTACTTATTCGTTAAAATTTGAACTGTGGTGGTAGATACATTTTGCATCCACACAAGAAGCTTTATGCAATTAACACTTTGTCAGTCTCTTCCAGGCCTGAAGTCTGCTTTATAAAGAAATTTAGTTCTCCCATCAGCATGGTGTAGTATTCTAAATTTCTAATTCAGCACTAAGGATAGTTGTCCTCCTTGGTTTAATTTATGCCAATGGTAACTAATTTCTGTTTCTCTTTTCATTTTTGGATTATTGTTGGCATTTGGAAGAATTTTTTACTATAAAAACATATTGTTCCTATTAATTTTTCATTTATTATTGCTCATACGGTTTAAAATTAAGTAAACTTTGATACCCAACTTTCAATATGTCCCTGGTCCTTTCCTAATGCTATAGCCATTAATGAGAAATGTTTCTCTATCTGGTGAAATAACCTATATCATGCAGGAAGTGAAACAATTGCTAATCTTTCTGGACTAGGAAGGCAGCTGTAACTTTCATTTTATTGCTGACCTATATAAATTCTTCTCCAAATCTATATGCTAGCCTGAGAACCATTCCTTCTCTGAATTCTGTAATGTAACTGATGACACAAAAATTGGCATATTTTATTCTAAGGAAAAGTGTCATGAAATTGCAATCTGTTAAGGAGAATGGATATCTAAAAGGAATAATTAGGAAATAAATAAATAAATGCAGAAGTGCATGTGAATTCTTTGTGTTTGTGTATGTGCTATTTTTACAAAAAGTTGCATATGGATGCAAATTTAAGAAGATGAAAATGAGATACTGAGATTATCCTGTCTTTATCAAATAAGAACTCTAATTTCTAGATAAATATGGAGTGTATTGTTCATTTCCCCAGCATATCAAAACTAGTGTAGCTAATCTACTAATTTGGCTAAGGGGTTTATGGCATAGTTCCAATGTTTTCAATCTCTGAGATTGATAAAAACCTATAGCAGAACCAGGGTGAGATTCTTCATTCTGGCCTTTGAAACTTGTATTGCTGAAGTTAGATACTCTTAAGAGAGGGTGTGACAAGGAACTGAATGGAGAAGGATTTTTTTTTCAGTACTAAAAGTAAAGAGTAGAAATCTCTGCTTTTATCCTCCAGGACTTCTGTTGGTTGTCAGGACACTTGGAGCACCAAAATATCTTGAAATTCAGCATTAGAGTCAAATTGATGTGCTGGTAGTATGAAGCCCAAATGGAGATTCCTGTCATAAGGTCTCCGATTTCAGTTTCTTCTCTCTTTTTCTGTTTTCTTAAGTTGCTGAAGTCTAAATAAGAATCTTGGTCTACCTTTCCTCTTTAATATCTTGGATATATAAGAGTTGCTGTGTTAGAATCAGCAGAGGCACAAGTGATAGTTTGGTGGGCAGATCTGCCATCTGAATACATTTGCAAAGCCAAATCTGTTATCTAAACCTGTCAAATCTGATGAGTATAGTATAGCTATATAGTATAGTATAGTAACCTGATGAGTATAGTATAGCTATATAGTATAGTAACCTGATGAGTTTAGTATAGCTAACTTTGACAAATGGTTTCAACATTTCTAACAAGTTTATGGGGCCTGTTCTGAGGTGGCTCTTTGTCATTTATTTCTTCTAAGCTATTATTTGCTTGTGATACTTTGAGCAGAAACAATTAATTCTGGAAACAGAATAATAATATTATTGGGAATAAGAAATTTTTGAATAATGGTACTTGGACTTTCTAGGTAGAAACCTTCTTACTTTATTGTGACAAACAGTTGTTTATCTGGGTTGTTTATCCATAAATAATAAACCTCATTTCGCTTAATTATTGTGTTGTTTTGTGACCCCAATCTTGGACTGGTCTCTCTTATTTTAATTCTCCTTTATGCTCATGGAATGAACATGATTAATAGTTCAAAGGAGTCCAGGTACCAATTCAGCTTGGTATGATGATTTTCTTCTGGTTTTGGTAATTCAAGTCATTAGAGCAGAAAGTATTTAATTATTCACTTTTGACTTGGAAACAATATTGGAACAGAATTTAATCTGCCTGAGATGGAGATACTCCTTGAGAAATGGGGCAAAGGCCTGATCACATCCACCAACTTTTGCCTGGACCATTTTTGTTCAAAAGGAAACTGCCAGTAAATATGTGTCCTTGAAAGACAATAATGATGAGTCCGAACTATCAATATTAATGGGTTTCTTCCAGAAAAAAATATATATACACCATAAATTTGTGCATCTTTAAAGTGACCATGTTTTTATTGCAACAAATATAGTTGACTATGGGACCTGTATGTTGTATGTGAGACTTCCTAATACTGAGTAAATACATGAAATGGTCAGAGAAACTTTATAATGAGCAGCTTTCTAGCTGGAGGATCTAAAAGAGGTTTCATGTTCAAAACAAAATATACTGAGTAGATGTGAAAATGTCCCAGACTATCATTTATTGAACACAATAATGCAAGCTGAACTTCAAAAGAGAAGACTGTTACAGAGGCAAGTTTAGTATAAACCACTTGGTACTTTAAATAACCAGTTCAAGTATTTCAAGCAACCACTGATCCTTAAGTGTCCATTTGAGCAATCTCCTGTAATCCATGACTGAAGAAGCGGTGGCCTCAGTGACTTTTTCTACATTTGCAAGAAAGGGAATATATACATGTAGAATAGTATAGAACAGAACAGAATAGAATAGAATTCTTTATTGGCCAAGTGTGATTGGACATCAAGGAATTTGTCTTGGTGCAAATGCTCTCAGTATACACAAAAGAAAAGATATATTCATCATGTATGTGGAAGACCAAGAAGGTCTTCATTTTTAATTTGTGAAAATGCATCTTTGAGAATTGGCCTCTTTTTATGGAATAATAGACTCTCAATGTGTGAACCGGCCAAGCAATATGGTTTGGGCCTTGAACTTCAAGATGGCCTTTTAAGTGGTCTTAGTTAGGGGTTCGTCTCTTCCTTGTATCAATACTTTAATAGGGTACTAGGAAGCTCTACAGCTTCTCCAACAAAAGATGCCAACTGCCTTTTTTCAATTGGAGAGCAATATTTGATTTGGTCCCTGCTGGAAATGGGCTTCCTTCTCCATTAACTTCTTCCAGGGCCTCTCATCCCACTTCTTATTTGTTCCTTGCTGCCTAGGCTTTCAAAAGGGCCATTCCTTCCGAATGGCTGACCAGCAGGGGTGAAATGGTAGAAATCTCCTCACTTGGAAACATGAATGAAACTCTTTCTTCTCTCCCCGCTCCTCTGGGCTTCCTAAAAATGTATGGGAAAAAAAAGCCTTCCTTTATAGCCTTCTCAATTGTCCCCTTAAAAAAAAAAAAGGCAAAAGTGAGGAAGAAATCTCTCTGAAAGGAGGGAAATGTCCCTCCCCGTTGCCTCCACTTGGTGTTTTGAAGGCCTTTGCTCTATTGTAAGTCCAGGACAGAGACCCTTCTGTGAGGGCTGCTCGAGATCTCTTCACAGGGTGTCCCCTCCCACTTCATCTCAACAAGCCCCCCATTCTCTTCTGAAGAGGCTCCCTCTGTCTAACGCCAAGGAGCTCTTTGGGTAGCGTTTTTATCCTCCGGCACTTTTGCTCACAATACTCCCTGGAGTGTCAAATAAACTCCTTCAGAATCCTAAAACCATGAGGGGCGGGGGAGAGAAGGAGAGAGAGGGGGGAAATAAAGTACAAACCCCCCTTTATTTTCACCCCTGCAGGGAAACAAACATGCTTTGTGCCGGAGAGTAGCAATGTTAAAGAAAACAGAACAGTGTGTGTACTAATATCTCCATAATAAAATAGTTGGTTACGCTCCTCGGTATGATAACAGTGGATAAATTTGTCAGACAAGCTATAAATCAAAGCTTCTTTCTTTGTGAGGCAGTTGGCAGGCAGCGGAATGGAGCAAAGATGTCCCCCCCTTCACTAGGGACCCTGTTAGAGATGCTGGTTATCTATTTCATTTGGCAGAGAAGGAATTCGAAACTGACCGGTTGTAGCTTTAGTCTAGCATTTTGCATACGGGGCAGCCCCACAGAAGTCCTGAATAGGGATGAATACATCTTATCCATCTGGACATTTCTCACTTTTGCAAATCGGCCAAGTTAAGTGCTTATTTGAATCTTTTTTTAAAAAAAAGTTTATACTAATATACACATTTTAATTATACCAAATTACACATTTTTTTTGCAATTTTGCCTTTTATAATATTTCCTTAATTTAACACTTATTTGTATAGATGTTCCCTTACTATAGTTTTTTTCAAAATGGGCAATTATACAGTAAAATTCAGAAAAGTGCAGATTTTGGATGATAACTGCAATTCACAATTTGCTACAAAGACGAGAATTTAAATACATTTACATTGAGATTATAACATATGCTAAATGAATTCCCCCCTTCTTATTTGTGAATATTTTCTAATGTCTAAATATATTTTCAATTTTTATACTCCATCTTGCTTACGTTGATTTAAATACAGTAAATCCAGTACTTCACTGGAATTTCTCATCATACTTTCCAGTATGGATAATATCTAATTGCTACTGTAACGTTAATTTTGGTATCTGATTATACTTAGTTATTAATTCCTGGGTCCCTAAATGCTTTATATCCCTGATTCCCAAAATTAATTTTAGGGTACTCAGTATAGCAATAGCAATAGAACTTAGACTTATATACTATTTCACAGTGCTTTACAGCACTCTCTAAGTGGTTTTAATGTTCATGATTGGGAAACTGCTTTTACTAATATAAATAACATTCAGTCCAAAGCATTTTAAAGGAAGGTATTCAGCAATGTGTGAAGATCACAAATGACACTCAGAAATAAGGAATTGGGGCTATGAAGCTCACAGTTAAGCTTTAAGGAAAAGAGTGAAAAGATTGAAGGAATGGAACAGTTTATTACTATCTGGTTATTAAAGTTATTCTGGGTTTGGTATTCCCATCTCTTCATGGGAATGGATGCCCCACAATGGCCCAATTTCTCAGGCCATAAAACTCTTGTCAATTTCATGATTTAGATATCATTTCTTTCTTCTATGTACTTTCTGTTTTATATCCAATATGGAGGAAGAGTTAAGGAACTGGCAACAGGTTCCCATAATAAGACATATAGACTGAATTCCTTCTCTTTTCTATGACCTTGGCTGTGATTGTCATGGAATTATATCCATTACAATATCCTGTACCCAGACATTTAAGGGTGAATATGATTCCAAGCCTTCATACAGCTTTGGGCACTGCTTTGGACCATAAATGATTTGGAAAATCTCAGAGCTTAGGGTGGATTTTTCAATTTCTCCTATGTTCCTTCTTTGACTGCCTACTACTTTGACTATATGGGGGAAGGCGAGAGACTAAAATTATATGACCGCACACGAGGTATGTGCATAGTTGTGGAGAATTCTAGGCAAAAAGAAATCCTGCTCTGTCTACCTTTCTTTTCCAGCTTAAAGGTCCATGTTTGCTTGGCAGTGTTAGAATTTTCCACACTAGCTGAAAAGTTATCATCTGTTTAATTTCAGCTCCTAGATTTTTAATGGATAGGTATCCTCCTCTTCCTTTAAAAAGAACAATGTGTACTAGCTTGTAATTCCCTTTGACAACAATTTATTTTTCCCCACTCTCTTGCTTTGAAGATGTGAACTTTCAGAACTTGTACTTAGACGAGGGATCCCCAAACTTGGCAACTTTAAGATTTATGGCATAGCTGGCTGGAGAATTCTGGGAGTTGAAGTCCACAAGTCTTAAAGTTGCCAAGTTTGGAGACCTCTGATTTAGACCAAGAAAGGCTGCATCAGCAAGGAGAGAAAGGAAGCCAGGCAGATGTTACTTTCAAAGTTCTGCATTGGTTAATCCTTCTTTCCTCCTCCTGCACCTAAAGCTTTCTCTTCCTTTCAACAAAGGGATCAAATGAAACACAACACACAAATAAATCTGAAATCCCACTCATGCTCACAGCATCCCATCCCAGAAAGAGCCGAATGGAAAACCAAGGCCTGAGAGAGCCATGTTTATTGCAAATCAGTAGAACATCTTGCAACGCAGGGACAGCTACTTCAAAGGGGCTTTGAAAAAACGAGTGTGGAGGAACTAAGAGAACCAGATCCCATCTGTTAACAAGATCAGCATTTCACACAGTCACACATGCATTCTTTTCATTTCAAGCACCCATAACATATTGGGGTTAATTTCCACAGAGTCACATTTGGAAATTTGCATGCTCTGCTTTGACTAGACGGAGGCCTTTTTTGAAGAAGAAGAAGAAGAAGAAGAAATTGTCAGATGCATCTGTACCAAATCTAAAACAGATCTAAAGATGCCCTTGTCGGGGCAACTTCCCTTGCCTGGAAGTGGAGAGGGGAAAAAAAGACTTTTACAATCTCTACAATCTTTTGTTATTCAGCTGTCCACTGACAGATTCAAGAAGTCCTCTGGTCTGAAATTTGGTCTGAAATTATTTGGTCTTATTCTAGCAGTGGGTGCTCAGAATAACCAAAGGCAAAATTAGTTGTATGTGGTATTAATGTATATGGGTACACACATATATATGGCCAGAGTGTACATATGCAGACCCAGTGTTCTTTATGCAAAAGGATAGTGTTGCTGTAAAAAAAAAAGGGGAAACAATTAACACATATTTTCATTATGCTGGGTGGGGATGATGGAAATTTGGGACCTCTGATTGGAGGTGCGCCAGTTGGATGGAAGATCCCGCATAATAACTGCGGCACATGGGAATTGTTTTTGAGGATAAGTGAAACCAGTGGATTTTGTCTGCATCTGCGGTCCCAGGGAGCCCTCTAGTGGTCAATGCCTATCAATGCCTTTGTCCTACATTGAAGCTGGAGAAGGTGTGGAAGAACTGATGACTGATAGGTTCCATGATGTTTCGCTGGGAAGTCTGCTTATGATTGCAGCCTCTCAATGTCCAGCCTACAAATGGTGTTTAACCCAGATGAGATTTTGGGTCTAAACTTCATGGAGAAAAGAACCAGCTGGCAATTTTGCTGGTTTGAATGGATAGGAAGAAAAAAACCTGAGAATTATTATAGGCCAAGCCACCAGGATGCCTTCAGTGATCGGTGCTTCATTCATAGAAGATAGTGATGTTTATGATGATTCTAGCTAGTATTTGAGGAGTAGTTTAGTGTGGCAAGGATGAGAATGGTAATTGTTTCCAGAAGTAATGTGCTTTTTTTTTTTTTTTGAGTTCTCTGTCGTGGTCCCTTATTGTGAAGCTTTTGCTTCCCAGTATTGTTTTTTTCCCCTTTGGGTGTTTGAAACTGTGTTTCTCCCTTGAATTCTGTTGTCCTTGTTACTTTCCTAAGAGCTTGTGAAACAAGCCTTCTCTTGTTTTTATTCATGGATGTTTGCTTTGTGTTGAAATTTGCTTTCTCCACTCCTTGAATGCATAAGCCACATCAGCTGCCATTATTATGGGATGGGAGCTACACGGACGGAACAATTGCTGTTTTGTAGTTTCAGGGCTGTGTCGAAGCTTCCTTTGTCGTGACCTGGTTCACACCTCAATTTTAAATCATACAGGAATCATTGTTTCTGACCTCATCTCTCTTGAACAGGGCATGTGCTTCCAGGAATAATAAGCTAAGAAAGGCTCCCTGTTCAGCCCTGGTGATGGGGCTTAAAGTTCTCCCTGATGTGATTTCTCTCGAACAGGAGTGTCTAACCTTGGCAACTTTTAAGACTTGTGGACTTCAACTCCCAGAATTCCCCATTCTGGGAATTGAAATCCCCAGATCTTAAAGTTGCCAAGGTTGGACACCCCTGTTCGAGAGTGATGGCTTGTATGGTGGACGTGAATTGGGGAATCCTTCAAGCTTCCAGTAAGGAAGGCAAAGAAGAAATTCTTGAAACATCCACTGACCGACAAAGCTAGACGAAGTAAGGTATAGAAGGCAGTTTCTACTCTGTGGTAGTGGCACAGGATGTGTCTTGAGTACATATCAGGTTCTTTGAGTTCTCTCCTATTCAAATAAAACACCTATTAGATTTAGCAGGAGATTTTATTCACTGTCCCAAAGAAAGAATTTTAATTTTCTTTTTAAATAGATCCTTTGCTTCCCTCAGAGTAAGGAATCACTTAACCACAGGAGTTAATGTTATGGTGCATCCTTTCCTTTCTTGATTCCTGCCCTCTATCCTATACTATTGTGTAACCTCTATACACTATACTATTGTGTAATCGTGGAGAACCATAGGAATCTTTTGAATCTGGTCCATGGCTTAGAATTCTTCTTGCAGGTCTCTGCTGCCACCTATTGATCCATAACACTACACCGAAATATTAACTCCTGTTTGCTAAGGAGATGGAATAACATCTTGACAGGTCCTTCTCTTGAAAAGTATAATAATAAAAACAAAACAGCATGTCAGTTGAAATACCTTGCCAATCAGATTTTTTCTTTCTATCCCTTTGGAGTGGACAATAAGATAATATAGTGCAAAAGATTTTGATCTGTGAAAGGGGATCAAGTGGAACAAGCCCAGCCTTTTCAACTTAATGTTCTCCACACCTGTTGCACTCCAGTATCCTTCCTTACACAGCTACTTTAAAGCCTACAATATATTGGAGTTTGCAAATGAGTGTTACTATCTAGTGGTTGCCTGAACATCACATGGATGCATTACATGGATTTTAGGCAAGTTTAGTGAACTGGGAGGCTTGAAAGGCATATTTTTGTGGAAACATGCCTTCCAGGGTTGCTTATGGTATGGCATGCTTTTGACCTCTGTAGAATTAGATACCTTTAGAAATAAGAACTTCATTCTCTCTATTAACAAGAAGAAAGTCACTAAGACATTTGCAAGCCACTTAGATTTCCCAGTTGAAACAGCATAAAATTGCCAATATTACATGCTTATGTTCTGAATTCTTTGCAGGCAGAAATTCAGCTGAGATCTTTGCTGGAGAAGGATAAATGATCTAATGCAGGAGTGTCAAACCGGATTTCTTCAAGGGCCGGATCAGCATTGTAGTTATCCATGGGCTGGCCGGGGAGACAGGACAGATGCCTCCTATAGCACCATGTCAGCCAAAATGCGGTGTGAGGGGGCTGCATGAGGCCCCCCTGCACCCCATTTTTTGCCTAGATAACAATAGCACTTAGACTTATATACCACTTTATAGTGCTTTTACAGCCCTTTCTAAGCAGCTTACAGAGTCATCATATTGCCCCCAACAATCTGGGTCCTCATTTTACCCACCTCGGCAGGATAGAAGGCTGAGTCAACCTTGAGCCTGGTGGGATTTGAACTGCCAAATTGCAGGCAACCAATAGTCAGCGGTAGTGGCCTGCAGTACAGCACTCTGACCACTGCACCACCGAGGCTCATGGCCTCCTGAAGCGAAAATGGGGCATGGGGGACATGCGTGGACCCCCCGGGTACCCCGTTTTGGCCATCAGAAGGACTTGCTATTTCCAGGCCGGCCCTGCAGGCTGGTTTTAAGCTCCCTGGGGGCCGAATCTGGCCCATAGTTTGAGTTTAACAACCCTGATCTGATGGATCATATGTAATTTTCCATAAAGAAAAGACAACTCGTCAGACATGGAGCTGGTATGACTAGGAGAGGATACTGACGGTGTAGCCTGTCCCCTGGGGTAGCCTGGGTATTCAGATCATCTTTGGATTGCTCTTTCATTGAAGATGTCAAGAAATATGTCATCTCCTTTTTCTGACTTTCCCCCCAGTTTTTTTTTACTACTATGTAAACTGCAATCCCAGCCAGATAAATCAGCATAAACATGTATGTATGTATGCATGCATGCATGTATATATGTCCCTAATTATCTTGAGGATATCTCTATCCTGCAAAAATGTTCAAATAGCTAAAAGGAAAGGTAGAAAAGGACAGCAATTTTCCAGTATGTAGGTACAAATACAGAACATACAGAAATATTTTAATATTTTAAGTGCAGAACATATTTTAAAAACTATTTGGCCCCTTTTAAACTTTCTGAATTCTTGTATATTTTTGGCATGAGCTTTACATGGAGCATCTAATATATAAAGAGATATATAAATGGCGCTTATTTCATTGAATTTTTAAACAGAGTCCTCCAACATGCCATGTCCAGTGTGAAAAAGTAATCAATTTTCTAGTTCAGGGGTGTCAAACTCAATTTCATTGAAGGCCACATCAATAGCGGTGGGGGCATGGCTGTGGCTGTGGCGGGAGTGGCCAGATTGACATCACTCGTGTCGGGAGATGCCTGTGATAGCCTGGGTGGGGCTAGGGGATCCTTCCTTCCTTCCTTCCTTCCTTCCTTCCTTCCTTCCTTCCTTCCTCCCTCCCTCCCTCCCTCCCTCCCTCCTTCATTCTCCTTTCTTCTTTCTTCCCCTCTTCCCTTCTTTTTCCTTCCTTGCTCTCTTCCACTCTTCCCTTCTTTTTCTTTGTCTTTCCTCTTATCTTTTCTCCTTTCCTGTGCCTCCTTGGATGATCAAATGCAAAAGGGGGAACATTTCTCAATGTCTCCTTGCCTTGTGATCAAATGCCACTTTGTGACCACTTAAAAGACTGAGAACAAACCAAGCTCAGTTTATCCTGTGCTTGCATTTAGTGGGGGCCGGGCCGTTGCAGGCCGGTCTTTCGCAATTTCCAGGGCAGCCCCGCAAGCCAGATCTAGCACTTCATGGGGCGGATCCAGCCCGCAGGTCTTGAGGTTGACACTCCTGGTCTAGCAGAAGGTACTGCCCTTAGCAGGTTACAGAACTTTGCCTACCATGATGTCTTAGTCTGGGGACTTCAGATTAGTTGTGGAGCAGAGTCAGCACACTGAAACTCCCTAATGTGTTTTCTTCCTACAATGGAACATTGCTCATGAATAAATCTGAAATTTAACTCACACTCACAACCAATGGTCCAGCTTATTCTCAATGGCTTTTATTACACAGTTCTTTATCCATTTTACATGTTATCCCTATTTTTTGTGCCTTTTTGTAATGTAAGAATCAAATGAATTCCCAAGATTGGAAGCTGTTTTGAAACAAGAGCCAAACCATAGGGCCGAATCTCCTTTCCAGTCCTGAGGGCCGCATGCCCGACTGGTTGGTGGGTGGAAACTTGCCATTAGGCATATACTACTATGCAGACCCCGGCTTTTATTCTTCACCATGATGTTCTTCATGCCCTGTCAATCCATGTTTGGACCAATTCTAAGCAGTGCAAAAGATATGGACAACCCTGGTGGAGATCATTAGCACAGGGAGACTATAGGTGAGTTGATGAAGACCAGGGGAGTTGAAGAGGAAGATGAGCTACAGTATTACTAGGCAGAGATAACTTTCCATATTGTCCAGATCAGTGGTCGGCAACCAGTGGCCCGGGGATCACTGGTGGTCCGTGAGAAAATTTGGATGGTCCGCAGAGAAATGTCACCCCCAAATCAATTAATCCAGGCTGCGCAAGAACACAAGGCTGCACCGCTCACATGGCCCGCAGGAACACAAGGCTTATGTCATTTGTATTGTGATGGGAGGGGAGAGGGGAAAGGGTGGAGGGGGGGAACTTGCCCCACTCACCCCACGTGCCTGGCCTGGCCACCAGGCTGCTTCTTTCTGCTTCTTTCTTTTTCTGCTTTTGGCTGCATGCAAGGAAAGCAGCAGAAGTCTTTCTTTCTCTCCCCCAAACTCACCAGAAATGAGTCTTTGGGACCCTGCAAGGCATCCTGCTCCAAGAGGCTGCGCTGGCAAAAATTCATTTCTGGCGGAGTTTGGGGGACAGAAAGAAAGACTTCTGCTGCTTCTGCTGCTTTCCTTGCATGAAGCCAAAAGTCTGCCTGCCTGCCTGCCTGCCTCTCTCTCTCCCTGAGAATGGAGCTGGAGACGGTATCCTGCAATCCTCAATAAAGAATGATCGATTGGTAAGATGGGGAATTTTCCTGCAGCCACCTTCAGTCAAAATTCATATTAGTGGTCTGCAAGATTTAAAATTATGAGTTTGGTGGTCCCTGAGGTCCAAAAGGTTGGTGACCCCTGGTCCAGATGATGACTAATGACTTGGGCTTTCCTAGCCGGTAGATTGGCTTCAGCCTTCCTTTTTAACCCTAGGTAGGATATGTAGTAGATTAAAATGAGCAGGGTTGTTGTTATTATGCTGAACATATGGAAAAGAGCTAAGATGGCTGAAAAACTTTGAATACCCTTTTCCTCTCCTGGGATATGCCTGATTTTAGGCAAGAGTGTAGGATTACAGATGTCATGCCCCCTGTTGGAATCTGGTTTTGAGGGAACAGCTGACGGAGTGGGAAGTGGCTCCGGTGGCTGTGGAGGAAACTGGAAAAGGACACACTTTGACTGGGCATTCAGTGGAAGACTCAGGCCCACCCTCTCTTCATCCTAGGGCACGCAGGGAGGAATGGATAAGGGAGCAACATGGGTTATGGGGGAGAAAAAGGCTCTGATTCCCTTCATTAGCTACAGCTGGGAAAACAGGATAAAAAGGTGTTTGCACACAGCTCCTTGCTGGAAGCAAAGCATGAATTATTTTGGTTTGTCAAGTCTTATCTGAGTTTTGGCATCCTCCCAATTGTGTGTGTTTTGTTCTCTTTTGAAGTCTTCAATTCGTTATCCTGCCCTGTCTCGTTAATTGCTGCAGCATGGTTTGTGTTGGTTTTTATTTATAATTTATATATACTTTGGGTTTGGACGGAATTTCTTCCCTTTAAAAGCTGTTCTTGGGAGAGTTTTTTCTCCAGCCGATGATAACTGGACATTGGGGGCCAAGTTGGAGATATTAAAGGGACTTTGCCTATTTTTGTGACTTTGTTGCTTTTGTGCCACACCCTGGGTCATCACAACAGAAATGTGGGAAATATTACTTCTCACTAGGTTTCTACTCTGCTGTCCATAGCAGTGGGGGGACTTTAAACCATTAGTTTTCAGCAACACTTTGACTTAGTTTCAAGACATATAGCCTATAGAAGCCATAAGCTGCAGGATTCCCAGAGTCGCTTGATAGGGAAAGGACAGCTTCAAATTTTAATAATAACAATAATAATAATAATAATAATAATAATAATAATAATAATATACAGGTAGTCCTCAACTTACAGCTGTTTGTTTAGTGATCATTTGAAATGACAATAGCTGTGAAAAAAATGACTTATGGCTGTTTTTCACACTTACCCTGTTGCAGCTTCCCTGTGTTTACATGATCAAAATTCGGGTGCTTGGCAACTGACTCGTATTTGTGACGGTTGCAGAGTCTCAGTGTTAGGCGATCCTCTTTTGCGACCTTCTGACAAGCAACATCAATGAGGAAGGCAGGTTCACTTAACGACCACTTTACTAATTGAACAAGTGCAGTGATTCACTTAACAGCTCTGGCAGGAAAGGCAGTATTTATAGCGGTTGCACTATCCTGGAGTCATGCGATCATGTTTTCTGACCTTCTGATGAGCAGAGTCAATGGGAGAGCCGGATTCACTTAACGACCGCATGACCCACTTAACCACCTCAATGATCCACTTAATAATTCTGGCAAGAAAGATCGTAAAATGGGGGCAAATTTCACTTAAGGACTCTCACTTAGCAACAGAAAGTCTGGGTTGGCTCAGTTGGGATCGAGAACTCCCTGTGTATATGGACTTGATTAATAAAACTAGTTCTCTTTCTAGCCTCTGGACAGAGACATGGGATATGGGACTGCTTGAGTTAGAATTTTGTCTGCTGCTTCTTGTTAACAGATAATCAGAGTTGGAAGGGACCTTGTAGGTCATCTAGTCCAACCCCTCGCCCAAGCGGGAGACCCTACACCATTTCTGACAAATGGCAGTCCAATCTCTTCTTGAAAGTCTCAAGTGATGATACTCTCATAACTTCCGAGGGCAAGCTGTTCCATTGGTTGATTGTTCTCACTGTCAGAAAGTTTCTCCTTATTTCCAGGTTAAATCTCTCCTTTTTCAGTTTCCATCCATTATTCCTTGTCTGGCCTACAGGCGCTTTAGAAAATAGCTTGACCCCTTCCTTCCTGTGGCAGCCCCTCAAATATTGGAAGACCGCTATCATGTCTCCCCTGGTCCTTCTCTTCACTAGCCCAGTTCCTGTAACCATTCTTCATATGTTTTAGTCTCCAGTGCCCTCATCAGCCTGGTTGCTCTTCTCTGTACTTTTTCTAGAGTCTCAACATCCTTTTTATAATGTGGTTCTTTTTCTCCTTCATGCATGGAAAGAAATACAGCCATGGAGAGGAGGGTTGAGGTTTTGATAATTTTACTAAAAAACAAAGAAATAAGCTGTTGGTCTTTGCCAGCCAGCCACCACAAGATGCTCATCTATACAGAGAGCAATCTGCCAATTGACCATGGGCCACTTATAGCACTTATATCACATCTCAGCTTTATTCATGGTTAGCTCAGGGTCTTGCAGAAGTCCTAGAGAACCCAAGACCCTGAGCCTTTAGCCGGAGCCCAACTAACCAACCTCTAGGGTAGATTAGACCACATCTTGCTTAGAGTTAAACTTCATCCCATCACCTCTGTTGAACACCAGCCCCTCTTCACAATGTTTTGTCTGCTTGGCCATCCAAATATTGGAGAGAGAAAAAGACCTATCAAAGCAAGTATTTCCGTGACAGGTCACATTGCCAAAGCTTAACCATCTAGAGCAGCAGCCGTCAACCAGTGGCCGCGGCCCACTGGTGGGCCTTGAGAAAATTTTGGTGGGCTACAGAGAAATCTCACCCCCAGAGCACCCACACAAAGCAATTAATGCAGGCTGCGCAGAAACACAAGGCTGCGCTGCCCACATGGCCCGCGGAAACCCGCTCCGCCCACTCACTCCTTACCCGGTAAACTTGCCTGCTAAATTGCTATTTTTCCTTTTTTCGACCATCAGCTGTTCTACTGTGCCGGGAGATTTAGATTAGCTAGGAAGCAGGAAATGGTTGGATTTCTTGCTTTTCTAGCTAGTCTTTAGATCTTCAGCTCAGCACAGCCGAACCTCCCTTAGGACTGAAGGTTTGCTTGCAAGCAAATTCAGTGCAGACTCACGGCAAGCAAATTTAAGAGACTGAGAATGAGCCGATGGCAAATAGATAGATCACTGAATGATTCTGTGAGCAACTCAATCTGCCTGCTTGGCTTGATTTTGGGTAAAAATTGCTCTTTTAACAAAAAATTCAATATTTACATGCATGGTGTGTTTTGTGTTAATTTTGTGAGTTGGCTTGCTAGCAAATTTTATGTGACAGACTGAGCTAGCCAATGGCAGATAGATAGATCTCTGAATGAATCTGTGATTTTGTGAGCAACTCAATCTGCCTGCTTTGCCTGATTTTGGGTAAAAGTTGCTCTTTTTTAATAAAAAAAATCAATATTTATATAAATATTTATAATATTTACATACAAGCCATGCCCAGCCAATCACATGACCACCAAGCCACACCCACAAATTAGGCCATGCCCACAGAACTGGTTAGTGGTCCCTGGGATCTAAAATTATGAGTTTGGTGGTCCCTGAGGTTCAAAAGGTTGGCAACCCCTGATCCAGAGGACACCTCCCTCAACCTGATAGCATTGGTCAAGTTCTGCAACCTCTTTATTGCTACTTTCTAGCCCAAGGATTGGAGATATCATTAAGCTGACCAATACCTGTTGCTGTGGGGCTCATGGAATAACACATATTTCTGGGAAATAGTGGAGGGGAGGGGCTCCCCTCACCTGGTGACTATGATAGCTTTCCTGCCAGAATCCCCAGGAAGGAAATCTGACTGGGTCAATCATGTTTGGGGAAGATCCAGCCATTGTGGCCAAGCTTTAGGACCGTGATGGCAAATCCTGTGGCACACGTGCCAGAGGTGGCAGGCAGAGCCCTCTCTGTGGGCATGCGAGCTGTCATCCCAGCTCAGCTCTGCCGCACATGTGTGCATGCTCCTTCCACCAGCCAGCTGGTCTTCGGGTCTCTGCCACGCATGTGGAGGGACCCATACAGGGAGTCGGGTGCATGCGGGGGGGGGACATGCACATATGTGTGGGGGCGGGATGCATGCATGCGAGGGACATGCACACATGCATGGGGATGCATGTGTGGGGGTGGGGCATATGTGTGGGGGCAGGGAACTCACATATTGCATTTTGGGGATGCGCACGCATGCGCTTTGGGCACTTGGTGCCGAAAAGGTTAGCCATCACTACTGTAAGGGGTATTAATTGAGGAAAGCTGATTTACACCACCAATAATCAATAAATAGCTAAGCCCTTTGATTTCAGGGGTTTTTACACACACACATCACTCTGCAACAGGGACACCCATTCTTCATTTTCTTTGTCCCCTAGAAATGATAATCATATATGAAGTTAAGTTTTGTGGAAAAATTCAGACCATGACTGGATAGTTTCCACAGTGCTTGTTACTCCTTGGGTTTCTTCTGAAAAGGATGAGCTAGGATGTGATGGAACAGAGAATCTAGGGTTAGAAGCTAGTTAAAGTAGCTTTGGCTACTTAAGAAAGCCGTGGCTTGTTAGACTATTTTCTATGTGCCTCACGCCATCTGTCTTTGCAGCCTAAGGCTTTAGAATTTGCCATTTTGGGACAAAAGGTGTTTTTGGAAAAGTTAGCTTTTTAAATATGACTGAAAAATTCAGTGATAGTTATGAACTCAATTTTGTTCAAATCTTCATCTAAATAATGTGATAAGATCATCACCTCAAATCATCACTATTTAAATAAATAAAGTTAGCAAGATGCAGCAGGAGACAGCTGTATCCACCAGGTTAAAGTGTAATACTTAGTTTCTTAATTCAAGTCCTTGATGACTTTGATATCAGATGAAGCAGTTTTATATACCACTATACACATCATAACAAAGTCCTTTGTGCTGGTGTATAAAATGGCTAAGTTAAGATGGAACTAAGCTAATGACCGCAGACTGGGAACGATGTCAAGTCTGGGTATAGATAAATTTGCGGCCGAAATTTGATTGTATATCTCAGATAGAACAACAACAAGAAGTTACTCAAGCTTCAATAGTGATTGTGGATGGCATTAGAATATGTGTTTGAAATTTGAGAGGTAGCAAAAGCTGTGTGACAATTTGGAGAATTTTAGCCTAAGATACATATCTGGAGGGCACAATGTTCGTGTATAAATAGTCTTTGACTTACAACCATTAATGGCTGTTCAAAGTTACGACGACACTGAAAAAAGTGACTTATGACCAATTTTCACCCTTACGACTGTTGCAGCATCCCCATAACCATAGGATCAAATTTTGGGAGCTTGTCAACTGGGATGTATTTACAATGGTTGCAGCATCCTGGGATTGTCATTTGCAACCTTTCTAAGGGAGCTTCTGACAACCACAATCAATGGGGAGAAGCCAGATTTGCTTAACAACAAAAAAGGCTGTAAAATGTGGCACGACTCCCCTAACAACTGCCTTGCTTAGCAACAGAAATTTTGTGTTCAATTGTGGCCATAACTGGAGATTTACCTGTAGCTGTGTATCTGTGTGTCATTTTTCATATGAAAAAACAAACACACCATTGAACTAATACAAATCATCCCAGGAACTAAAAATTTCAGCCAGCGACAATGACTGGACTTTTACTTCAGACAATCTGGTGTTGTGGTTAAAAGTGACAGGCTTGAAACTGGAAAACTTTGAGTGCTAATCCTGCCTTGGGGACAAAGACTGGTCAAAAGAATGACTTGGTCAGGGCAATTTCTTAGTCCTCAGTAGAAGAAAACAGCAAGTCACTTCTGAAAAGGTTGCCAAGAAAACAACAGGGACTAGTTCAAGTAGCCCCCAGCAAATCGAGGCTGTCTTTATACCCGCTCCCCCATAGTATAAAATCAAATAAATAATAGTAGAGCAACCTGATCGTAACAGCAGTAATTGGTAATAGATTTGCTATGTTAACCACTCCAGCATGACTCAAAATAATTTTCCATAGTTGAGCCTTAAGAATTTCTAACTCATCAATTTCCTGTTGAAGCACTCATTTAAAATTCTTTCTGTAAGAACGACAGCTTTCAGCTCAGCAATGGCGCGTCCTTGGAGCCTGAAAAATTATCCCGCTGGTTCTTATATGTATATACATTTGTTTCGTTTATATCCTGTCTTTCTGCATAGAGCAGCCTAGATGGCTAACAGCTGTAATAATAATGCAGACACAATAAACCAATAACCAGCTTTGAAGTCAGATATATATCCACATATCCTATTTTGCCATAAAATAAAATACCCAAAATAGAGAACTGGGTAATACAGAACATCCAGTAACCTACAAGAGCCCAACATGTTCATCTCTGATTTGGAAAAATTCCATTTTTAATTTTTTTTCTGTGTGTGTGTGTGTGTGTGTGTGTTGTGTGTGTGTGTATTCTCTCTATATGTAAATATTTTTACAAATAAGTCCCTACTTTACACAGCTGATGGAATGGGACTTTTTTTTTCTACAAATGAATATATCATAATAAATACATTAATCTTTCCAAGTGCCGCAAGGCTCATTTGGTGCAATTCTGTTCCCTCAAAACTGTTTTGGAAATATGATTTCCACTGAAATCTCTGGCCACTAGATGGCAGCATGGCTCCATGGACGGAATAATAGGGTTTGGCCAGCCTTTTGCTTGGGCATTCAATTCCTTCAAACACCCTGGTATCTGGGGCACTCATTCATTGTTCCTGGGCCACAATTGGCAAAACATTTCTGGATCGAAATAAACACACTTTATGAGAGTCTTGTTATTGGAAACATTTCTGCACTTTCTCTCTCCTTCCCCCCCAAAAAAAATCCTTTCTCTTTCTATGACTCCTCAGCTGGGAACTTTCAAGCCTTAATACTTCTTGATGTAGACTGGCCTATTCCCAGGATTCTAACAGATTAAGTGCATTGTGAAAAAGAGATTATGAGTCACTTAGGGCTAGGCACTTGTTCTAATCTTGGATCTGGCGAAGGACATACTAAGGGAGATTTATTCCTTTCACCTTTCCTGGATTCCTTGTCTTTCAAGAAATATAGCCCCCTTTCCCCATTCTTACAATCCCATTTTTGGCTACAAGTGATATTACTTTCTATATTATATCCATTCTTCTCTAACTTTGCTCCCCCTCCCCCAATAATTGACGTGATCTCTGTAAATTCAATCACAGTCTCTTTAGATGCCTTTTTATAAAGTTAAGAAACTTGTCGGTAAATTAAGTCTGGAAATTCTTGAACGTGGCAGAAACATTTGCCCTTGTTCTCAGCAAGAGAATCTATCAGAACTCTTTGGAATACTATAGAAACATATGGAAGTAAAAACACTAATTGGAATTTAGCTTTTTTTAAAAAATGAACTGCAGTTTTAAAAGTTGGAAAAGGCTATGGCACAAAAAGTAAACAAACCACTCCTGCCTTTGCAGACTTTGTGCATCAGTGTGGCTTTTCCTTTCCTTTCCTTCCTTTCCTCTCCTTTCCTTCTTTCCATTTCCTTCCTTTCCCCTTCTCCTTTCCTTTCCTCCTTTCCTTTCCTCTCCTCCTTTCCTTTCCCTCCCCTTCTCCTTTCTTTTCCTTTCCTTTTTTCTGTCCTTTCCTTCATTCTTTCCTTTCCCTTCCTTTCTTTCTCCTTCTCCTTTCCTTTCCTTTCATTCTTCCCTTTCTTTCCCCTTCTCTTTTCTTCTCCTCTCCCTTCCCCTTCTCCTTTCCTTTCTCCTTTTCTTCCCCTTCCACCCTCCCCCTCCCCTCCCTTCCCTATTGCAGTATGAAATCCCAGCTCGCTAACCGCATGACAATCCTGTGCAGTGCCTTCTGCCCATTTGCATTTGGCCATTGCTCAAATGTTGCTGGAGTGACCACCCCGTCTGAAACTGGCTGATGTCCAGGAAGCTGAGCTTTGTTGTGTGATCATGCAAAAGTCATTCATCCTTTTTGTCTTGAGGACTGTCAGAAAAGGAGGCTTGGTTGAATAGATTAATTTATATAGAGAAGTTTCCTGTTTGGGCCATTTGCAAACATCCTGCTTTCCTGAACAATGTGAGAGACAAATTTGGAGGTCTTGAGGACATGGCTTTTAAATAGGGAATTGCAACACTCCAGCTTCTGCACTGACATACTTAAAATGTGGAGGGAAATGGAGGAACAGGTTGAATGTTTGAATGGCGGGCAAACAGTTTTTTTTTTAAAAAAAACACTTATTTAATTAATTTTTTGGCTGTGGTGGTGGTTTATTTATTGCTTTATTCTACTCCTTGTTCCCTCATGAAACTCAAGACAAATATAGATAGACTTTCCAGTGATCTGCTATGCCTTGCTACCAGATCCTCATAAGAACTGAACATCTAGAAAAACAGAGAAATCTAGAAAAAGCCTTTTCAGAGGAAGAAAATGCATGGAGATTTTTTCTCTTTCTTTCTTTCTTTCTTTCTTTCTTTCTTTCTTTCTTTCTTTCTTTCTTTCTTTCTTTCTTTCTTTCTTTCTTTCTTTCTTTCTTTCTTTCTTTCTTTCTTTCTTTCTTTCTTTCTTTCTTTCTTTCTCTCTCTCTATCTTTGTCTTTGTCTCTGTCTCTGTCTCTCTCTTTCTCTCTCCCTCCCTTTCTATTTCTGTCTCTACCACTATCTCTCTGGAAGATAAAACATAATAATTGCAATTAATTGTCTTCTGCTTTTTAAGCTATGCATCCTCAGGAATCAGCCTTTCAGGCAATATAAATACATTGCCAATAAAACTGCAATTACCATGTACCAACAAAACAACCTCTTCCCCCCCACACCCAGTAGTAGGATCCTGCCCAATTTTCTTAGGATGGGAAGAGAGTAAATCCAGCCACCATAGGTTTTGGGTGATCATCTTGTCTGCCTCCAATCTCTTCGGTTGGGGATGTTTCCCACAGGACAGGGCTCTGCAATTGTTGAATGCATAATAGAAAAAGAAAATAAAAGAAAGAAAAAAATGAAAAGAAAAGGAGTCTAGTAAAAAGTGAGAGGTGAAAGGGGGAGAACTTAGTTTTCAAACATGGGCCAGAGCTGTAGAGAGCCTTTCAATGTATTCACTGTTCCCAATTGGCTAGTAAATGGTTTGCTCTCCTTTGGGAACAACACATTTCCACTTTCTAAGGGAGAGTCAAAAGAAATGTATTATTCACCCCTGAGCTGCCTTAGAATTGTTCCCATTTTTTATTCTTCTGACCTAGTTATGTAGCGCATCAGTCTAGGGTGGGATTGACAGTAGAATGAGGACTGTCCCTATTATTTCTTTTCAGCCATGAGGGGTGCAGTTGGGGGGAGGCGAGCTCAATCTGCTCTCTTTCTCCCCACCCATCCTCTGCCAAAGAGTTTGCAAACTAAAAGGAAACAAAATCTATCATACTCCAAGGCAGTAAGTCTCTAATAAAAACCTCCTTTCTTTTTCTTTCTTTCTTTCTTTCTTTCTTTCTTTCTTTCTTTCTTTCTTTCTTTCTTTCTTTCTTTCTTTCTTTCTTTCTTTCTTTCTTTCTTTCTTTCTTTCTTTCTTTCTTTCTTTCTTTCTTTCTTTCTTTCTTTCTTTCTTTCTTCTCTTAAAAGCCCCCCCCCCCCCTTTCTCTAGAAGAACGAACAGGAGCAGTTACCACTTCCTCTCAAGTTGTAAACAAAACCAGCTCTGCTTCTCCAGGGGAAATCTCTGCCAAGAGGTTTTCCCTTCTGATTGTTTGAGCTTTCAGGCTCTGATTAGAATTTTGCAAGCAGCCAGGACTCTGACAACCCAGTTTCGGGAACAAGCTGTAATTCTCACAGCTTATGCGGAGGCTCTCCTCCAGCTTCCCCCTTTATCTCTGTTTGCTTGCCATTAAACTTGAATCTTAACTCTTTGTGCGAGTATCTCTTGTAGTTGAGTTTTACAGTAACTAGTTGATCAGCAAAAATCTTGATCATAGACCTTTGTCTTCCTTTATTAGAGAATTACTGCCTTGGAATATGATAGATTTTGCATCCACTTTGGGAATTAGGACATACCTAAGCACACTGCCACTGATTCTGAAGTGTCTGATGGTTCTTTCACAAAAGTCTAAACTGGAGATTTAGGGGAACCTCTTAACGTTCAGATTTTCCTGAATTATATATAGTTCCTCTCAGCCTGAGAGACAGTGGGAACTAATCTCTGGAAGCTAAACTTTCTCACTCTGAGAGGCTAAAGATCATTTATATAAGAAATATTCATAGAGGGCCAGAAAAAAGATCATCAAAGTGTTGAACCTATTTGGCAAGTTGGTATAACCGTGGGAATGTAGTAACTTTTCAGGAGTGAAAATGGGCGCTTCCTACCATTTTGCATTATTTTCATTTCGTGCTTTTGAAACCCACCTTCTCTAAAACTCAGCTCTAATATTCAAAAACTTGGCTGGATACCCAGAAAATGTTCTGGATTTTTTTCTCCTGAAAGTCAGTGTTTCTCCCAAGAAGGAATTAGGCTTTTTTCATTCTTAATATTATTTTTTTCTTAGCTAAGAATGCTCCATGATTATAATTCCCGGATATAGAATAACAGAATAACAGAGTTGGAAGGGATCTTTGAGGTTTCTAGTTCATCTCCAAGCTCCAGCAGGAGAACCTATACCATTCTAGACAAATGGCTGCTCAAACTCTTCTCCAGTGACCGCAACTCCTGGAAGCAAGCTGTTCTACTAATTAATTGTTCTCACTGTCAGGAAATTTCTCCTTATTTCTAGGTTGTATCTTTATCATGTCCTTCTCTTCATTAGACTAGATGTACGCAATTCCTGCAATGGTTCATTGTATGTTTCAGTCTCTAGTCCCCTAACCATCTTTGTTGTTCTTTTTCACACTCTTTCTAGAGTCTCAACATCTTTTTTATAGTATGGGTAGCAAAACTGGATGCAGTTTTCCAAGTGTGGGTCTTACAAAGGTCATATTATTCTCAGCTAACAAGGCTACTACATTGACTAGAAATTCTGGGGGCTGCAATTGGAAATGCCAGCTTGGGGGATGTGAATATTGCTTTTTCTATGATGTAGTGAACAGAGTGGCCCCAAAACAGCATCATGAACTTGAGGATTTCTTATGGTTTTCTTGGGTATGGAATGAAAGAGAGTTGTTTGCCCTTGCTCTTAATCGCTCCCAGATCTGAAAACTTTTCATAAAACTTTGCACGAAACTTTGGGTATGTGCCATTTGAGCATAAAATCCCATTAGGGATGATCTTAAGGAAATTAACAAGAGGTTTCAACTGCTTTTTTTTTTTTTTGGTTAACAGTGGCAACCACTGAAAGGTTTTATTCTTTGTCTAAAAGATACTAAATAAGAAAGCTTGGGAGAGAAAACAAGGAATGAATTTTTGCATAGAAGAACAGTGAGCGTAGAGTGGCTATCCTGTATTGTTGACTCATCTTTTGCAGCCAATCTTTCTGGGTGGTTCAGTCCCTAACTGACACCAGGAAACAAATAAAACGTCTCTAAATTTCAATTTACAAACTTTGGGATATATGTTTCAAATGGGCAGGTAGGCACATTATTTTAAGTGGTTCAAAAGATAGCTTTCTGTAGCCCATTAGAAGATGTTAAAGCATGTTGCGCTATAAATATATATAACAGTAATGCAAGATATATTGTGGATAGAGCATTACAAGCAACACCCAGCTTGCTTACTGGATAAAACGTATCCTTGCATAATTGTTGGTGCTGAAGCTGGTTGAAAGAGGCTCACTCCTCAGGGTAGGTGGAATAATGGGTCGAAGATAGTCCTACTTTTTAGGTTCAGTAATGGTGAACAAAAGTTACAACCAAAAGGTCCCAATTTCAATCTTAGATATCTTCAGAGAGGATGGGTAGTGGGAAGAATCTTTCATGAGAACTGAGGTCAGTATCAACAATAGTAGCTAAATGAATTAAATATCTTAGTATAAGGCAATTTGCTATATTTCTGTGCACATATATAGGAAAATATGTATCTTATGTTCTTCCACATTATATCACAGCATACACAAACCTTGATTTTCACAGAATCTGTATCTTGCACATTCTTCTTCCTCCTACTATTGCTATCCTGCTTTCCTTGTGCAGGAAGAATTTAACACATGAGGGATGCAACCAGTAAATTCTATGTTTTATTTTATTTATTTATTAAACGTATATGCCACATGTTTCATTATATTAGGCTCATTACACATGGATGCTGCAGCATATACCTCTCACTGTTTTGGTTGATTCTAAACGTATATGTATAAAATCTTCCTTCTGATAACGTTTACATCCCTAAGACTACAGATGTACCTAAAATATCAGCTGTCACCAACCAGTCTTAGGCTTATCTGTTTTTTGTTTTGGCTTCAAGCAATTTCCAGTTACCAACTTCCAACCGATTGGCAGTTTTTGTTTCTCCTGCAATTATCAGTTGGGCCATCAAGCTATGGAACAGGCAGAAATTAAACACTTCTTAATGCTTTTTAATTTTTGCAGTAGACCTGAAGAGATCTTAAAGCAAAAGCATTTGAAACTTATTTTGTGGGGCAGGAGGGATTTCGGAAATATATATTTTAATATATTCATTTGCCAAATTTATTTTGTAACTCATGTCTGTAATTCAGTTTAAGAGATATTTATGGAACGAAAAGAACAGTTCCCATCCCACACATACATTGTTAAAAAATTATTTTGAGCAGTAGGTTCATCCGACACTTCTGAGACTTAGATTACGTGTGTATGTGTGTGTGTGTGTGTACATTGTTGTTTCCGTTCTTACATTATGTTCTGGAAATTACTGTATGAAATCATCCAGTGATAACATATAATCCCAGCCAGTAGGCGTTGGTGGGTGGGAGGGAAGGCAAAGAAAACTTGTGAAGTCTGAAAAGCACTTGGCAGGATTTCCAAGAAAGTACCCCATTATAAAGTGTAGCAATTTAACTAGGTTAAAGGGAGGGCTGCTCAAATTCAATTTGTGGCTGTGTGTTGTGGTTGCCGTGTGGCCAAGTTCAAGTGGGCCACTATGGAAGAAGCTTTTCCTGCTAGTGAGCAGAACTAAACCTGAGCGTTCAGTTTGCATAGAGGTGTGAGTGGTGTGTGGTTTGGGGAAAGGGGGCTGTTGAAAAGCAGGAAGAATTTGCTTTCCCTTATAAAGAAAGTGCCAGCATTAGGGGAAGAGAGGGAGGAAGGGAGAGAGGGGTGAGGAATGATTGACAGTTCTCCTAATCATAGAAAGGGGCTGTGAAGGGACAGTAGAACAAAGATGGACAATCTATGACCAGGTTTTACCCCCAATCCCACCTCTAGATACTACCGTATTTCTGAAGCCCTCAAAACTCCTCAGGAGATCAGGACCAAATTTGAGAGGGTTTTTTTTGTCACTGTAATTTCTTGTCTAAAAGTTAAAATACAATAGCATATAATCTATCTGATCTTCCCTATAAAGAAGGAGAAGACATTTGTACCTACTCCCTGTGGGTATTATTACCCTCTGCAGTTTCTCAAAGCCCTAAAAAAGGGATAAAAATTTAAAAGCAGTGCCTAAAGAAAAAGTAGTGGACTAATTTCGGCTTAATGAGATTTGGGGGACTCCAGATTACAGCCATGGATTACATTCAAAATGTGAATTGAAAACCCATAAGGCATACAACGCACCTTCCTGTTTTCTGGGCAATTGTTATGCTAACTTCAGTGGTGGGATTCAAAATTTTTCTCTACCGGTTCTGTGGGTGTGGCTTGGTGGGCGTGGCAGGGGAAGGATACTGTAAAATCCCCATTCCCACCCCATTAACCTGCTTTCCAGCTTCGTTCTCCTGTGCAGGGCAACAAAAGAAGACCCAGCCAATCAGCTGGGACTTGGGAGGCAGAGAATAGATGGGGGCGGGGCCAATCAGAGGTGGTATTGCTGGTTCTCCGAACTACTCTAAATTTTCACTACCGGTTCTCCAGAACTGATCAGAACCTGCTGAATACCACCTCTGACTGACTTCCAAGACTTTACCTCAGTATCCTCCCCGCCCTTTTCAGTCTCTTCCTTCACATTCTGTCCCTTCTTTACGACAGGGGTTGACAAATTATGAATCATGAAGTCTGTCTCGAAATGTGTAACTCTCCTTGAGCTCCTAGTAGAAGATCAGGCTATATGAAGGGCCCATGGGCTGGCACCCTCTTTCAATAGCTTTGTACATAGAAACTAGCTCCAGTTGTCCCTGAGGTCTTCTCAATGCCTTTCATTTTCCTCTTTTCCAATGGTGGCTCTTTCTGGGCTTCTTTGGGGGTAGATGGGTGTCTTGCTGAGACCAGTAGCCTGAGGTTCCAGATTTCTGAATCCTGAGGAACTGGAAGTGAGTTCTGACAGTCACCAAGTTTTAGTTGTGTGTGAAGCTGGCTTGCCCATATACAACTGGCTTGCTGTCATCATGGTTGTCTGCTCTGTCCCAACAAGCTAACTGTAGCTTGTCCGGGCAGAGTGAGAGCCTGGGCTGGTAATTTTAGTCAGGAGTGTGTGTGTGTGTGTGTGTGTGTGTGTGACACAAAATCATGTCTTGATTTAGGAGCTCCTGACCCCACAAAATATAAGAACCCCTGCTTTAGGAACTAGATTTCGTTTGCTGGCACTCTAGTTTGTCCACCTGTCTTTTGTCTTACCAGAACATACTGAAGGTATAAGAGACAGTTTTGTTTCCTATTCCTTGTCCCTCTCTGTTTTGGCCTCAGTTATTATGTTAGCTTTTATTTTGAATCATGTTTTGTACTTGTTCTCCAGTTCTATTGGTGTGTCAGTAGAAATTTATTATTATAATGATAGGGTTCTCTGTTCCACCTTGGCTGTATTCTGCATTGTTTACAGCCTTTATACCTCAGTATGTCTGTCTGTGTGATTTTTATATTTTTATATTATGCACTTGGTGAAGCAGCAGGAAAGTGTTTTTGTGTCCTTTAAGGCAGGGGTCTCCAACCTTGGCAACTTTAAGCCTGGCGGACTTCAATTCCCAGAATTCCCCAGGCCTAAAGTTGCCAAAGTTGGAGACCCTTGTTTTAAGGCACTCTCTTGCTTTATACAAAGCGATGAGCTTGACTAACAAAGGACAAACAATCTACTGTGTACTGAGTTTGTACATTAAAAAAAAAACCTCTCCTGACCTTGTTACAGGCCTCCCCTCTGTGGGTACGTGGGCATTTAGGCTGTAGCTTCCTCATAGTCTTGTGTACAGACAGCCAAGTTTCTTTTCTTATTGATGATTTCCTGGCAAGCCTCTCTGATCCCAAAGGGTTTTTTTTAAAAAAGACTCTTTTCCTGCTTCAAAATGATTAAATCTGACAAGCTATAAATCCTACCTTCAGTTGAGTAGCTTGAGGAAGGAGGAACCTAAAACCCAGCAAATGCTGCTAGAAAACAGAGATGGAGGATGAATTTATTGTGAAGTTAAAAAAAAATCACGGCTCCTTCCCGCCTCTGCTCCCCAGTAAAACTGGTCTTTCCAAATTCAACTGTGCAGAACTCATAAAGCCCAAGAGAGGCAAATTAGGCAAAAGGCAGGGAATATGAGGAGTGGGGATGTGTTATTTGGAAGGAACTTTACTCCCTTCTCAGTCGTTCATTTGCACAGGGGCTACATAGCTACTCCCACATATTGGAAGCCAGAACTAAGTTGAAGAAACTGCAACCAAATTTACTAACATTACTCACACTTGCATTGAAATACTGGGAGTCTTCAATTTACAATAGTTCATTTAGTGACCATTCAAAATTACAATGGCACTGAAAAAAGTGACTTACGACTGTTTTTCAACAACCGTTGCAGCATTCCCATGGTCAAGTGATCAAAATTCAGATGCTTGGCAATTGACTCATATTTATGATGGTTGCAGCATTCCGAGGTCAAGTAATCCCCTTTTGTGACCTTCTCACAAGCAATGTCAACAGGAAGCCAACAACTGTGTTACTAACATAACAACTATAGTAGTTCACTTAACATACATGGCAAGAAAGATCATAAAATGGGACAAAACTCACTTGATAAATGTCTCACTTAGCAACAGAAATTTTGGGCTCAATTGTGGTCATAAGTGGAGGACTTATCTATACGTAGTGTCGGTGCCAGATAAATAATGATTAATGAAACCTTAGGGGCCTGAAGGGTCTTCCCTCAATTTTCCTTCCTTACGGATCTGGCAGCTGCAGAATGGAGGAGAAGAGCTTCTTTCTGAAGATGCATTTTTCCTATGGAAAGCACGAGGTTGCGATGGTAAATCTGGAACTGGGAGTTCAGCAATGACAGTCTCCATAGCCACACCCTTAAGAGGAATCCTTAATTACACCCCCAGGAGATTGATTTTATTTTCCTCTTATTTATGCCCAGTGAGCTAATTTACTTGACTGCTGTAACACATATCATTTCCCGTTGCATAAAGGATTGTTAATTGCATTCGGCTAAATGTGGTTGCTACCTCTACTCAAATGTTTCTCATTAACCTGGGGAGATCAAGGCAGGGAGTGAGGGTGGGTGGGAGGAGTTCTCAGCTTCTTTTTATTGTTTGGACTAGGAAAGGCTAAAAGGGTCTTTGGTTTATAGTTACAGATAGAACTATAGATATTTTCCTCTACCTACCTTGATTGCAGATATGGTAGGTGCTGGCAGTTGTCCCCATTAGTCTTGATAAGCTTTTCCTAATTTGTAGAAATGGATGATGGAGTAAATGAAACGTTCTGATGATAATGCTCAGAATGGCGGTAAGATGTTAACTGAAGGCAAAAAGGCTTCAGTCACAATCATAGTTTCAAGCATCTGTACAAAGTTGTGTGATTTGAGAAGCCCACCCCTTTTGGGAAGGGGTCCATATAGGACATTCAAAAACCCCAAACTGCAACACACCATTTCTAAAAAGGCAAGTAGCAAGAAAGAATTTTGAGCCAGGGACACACCAGTGATGGTGGTGCTGCCAACCTTTCTTTCCATCCTCACTTTGTCTCCCAGTTTGGTACCTCATTTTGATACTCTTCAAAATGCTCTTCATTCTGCCTTGAATAGACACACATGCATGCCCACATTCAGACACTGAGAAGCATCTTTTCTTTCTCTGTTTTCTTCACTGTTTTCCAAGGCTTTCCAAGGAAAGAACAAGAGATAAAACAGGAACTCTATTGATTCTTGTAAGAAAAAGACATGTGCAACTACATTGGTGACTCCTCTAAGTTCTCTGGTTTTGGACCCACGGCTGAAACCTTTGCTATACCAGAAGATGTCTCAAGCAGAACATTACCAATAGCTCTATCAATGATGTATTTTGCTGCTGTCAAGCCTCCTTGAGGCTCAGCATGAGATCAAGGACTGTCCTATGTTCCATTCTCCAGGAGTTGGATGAAGGCAGGAATTTTCAGCAGATTTTATTTAAGTGTTCACACATAGGAACTTTCAACAAATATGATAGATTTCAGAAAATATGGATTCGGATGTGATCTCATATTTGATATTTCTCGTAGGTCTTCACAACTTTGGCTACAACATGACCCCATGGTGATACATGCATATGTGGTAGTGGGCAGAGGTGGTATTCAACAGGTTCTGACCAGTTCTGGAGAACCGGTAGCAGAAATTTTGAGTAGTTCAGAGAACTGGCAAGTACCACCTCTGACTGGCCCCACCCCCATTGATTCTCTGCTTCCCGAGTCCCAGCTGATCGGCTGGGTCTCCTTTGGTTGCTCTGCACAGAAGAACGGAGCTGGAAAGCAGGTTAGTAGGGTGGGGAGGAAATGGGATTTTGCAGTAACCTTGCCCTGCCCACCAAGCCATGCCCACCAAGCCACACCCACAGAACCGGTAGTAAAAATTTTTGAATCCCACCATTGGTGGTGGGGTGATCTGAGATTTTGGCCAGGAGGAAAGATAATTTTGCTCATTGGAAAGTGGTCAAGGAGAGATAGAATTCATTTTATTCATAACAAGGAAGATCTTAAAATTATTGGTGAGGGTGAATTGCACCTGCATGTTAACTTTCAAAAGTGCTACTAAGTATTGATTGCTTTGCAGTGAGAAAAATATTTATGTATATGAAGAGATGGCCATAGGCAGAAATAAAAATTACTAAATTACTCAATGCATTTGGCTTTTATGTGTAGATATTAAAGTGTGCTAGTTACTATTGTTCTGAGGCAGAGTTAGTTTTACATGATTAAAACACTGTAGAGCAGAATGCTGAAAACCCCTTAACTTTGGAGAAATTGTCACCAACTTTTTCTGCAGAGAATTCAGTATGTGGTAAATCTGAGATTTACAGACAAATGGCAAATGCAACAGAACTAGGCAAAGATGGAGCTATCTAGGACCTGTCTTTGCTCTAGGATTGTATATAAATGTTGTTATTTCTTTATTACATTTTATCCTGCCGTTATTATTTTATAAGTAATTCAAGGCGGCAAACGTTCATAATACTCCTTCCTCCTCTTTTTCCTGACAACAATAATCCTGTAAACTGGTTGAGCTGAGAGAGAGTCATTGGCCCAAAGTCACACAGCTGGCTTTCAGGTGGGATTGGAACTCACTGTCTCTCAAATTCCTAACTTCCTTCCTTATACCGGGGAAACTTCTGTCCTTGATTCCAGAAGGTACACCTCAGAGCCTAAAAAAACTGATGTACCCATAGAACTTTATCTTGATGATATCTTCTTGGACAATGAGAAATCTTCCACATTCTACAAGCTGAAGACCTCTCACTCTTGCATTGGAATTGCAGTTAGTGGAAGCTTTGATTCTTCAAATTCCTTCACCTTTCCAGAATGTGGGGGAGGCAATGGCACCCACATGAAATGTTTTCATAGCTTCTTTGAGTATCTTGGGCTTAACAGCCGAGCAAAGTGGCAGTGAGCGTGCTGGACACAAGGCATTTCATTGTTGTAATTTATGACAGGTTATATTTGCTTAATTTGCTTTGTTTCCCTTGGTGGCTGACCATCTACAATTATAATTGCTATTGAATCAATTTTAAGCAAACATTGCATTTATTCAACAAGGGACCAACTGATGCCAAAAACACTATCCTCAATCTTTGCTGGTAGTTATCTCCCTCAACCCGAAATTCTATTGGTCAGGAGTCTGCCTCCCACATGATGATTCTTTTTCTTCTTCCTCTTCTAGACCTGTTGTGCAAAGTTTCCAAAGATATCACCTAAATTCCAATTTTTTCTGGGCCGAATGATCCAAGTTCTTTGAGGGAAGGTACAGAATGAGGAAATAACAATGGCACATGTCACCATATTCTTGAGCAAGTTCTGGTACATGAAGAATCAGGTCGGTCTAGTGGTTAAGGCACCAGGCTAGAAACCAGGATCTGTGAGTTCTAGTCCCACCTTAGGCATGAAAGTTGGCTGAGTGGCTTTGGGCTAGTCACTCTCTCTCAGCCCAACCCACCTCACAGCACTGTACTTGTGGAAAAAATAGGAGGAGGAAGGGTTATTAGGTATGTTCACCACCTTGAATTATTTATAAAAATAATAATAATAAATAAATACTGTATCCCCAAATTCGTAAATGAAGTACAAGACACCATCAAACCCTGTCTCAGGATACTGCAGTTCTTCATGGTAGCTTTGACTGCATCAAACCGACTCTTGATGCTCTGAATATCTTGATGTGTTTGGTCTTGTGGGCAAGTGCGTGTTTGAGCAAGCTCTTTTCCCTTTCCCTGCTCTGCTCCCATAGCGTGAAATAAGCCTGTGAAAAGATGCTGTTAAAAACGGCGGCTGTTTCAATAAAGAATTTGAAAGATGGAAATCTTCCCTCATATTAAATGCTTTTGTTTTCAGCTTCCAGAGATAATAACTCTATTATTTGATGCACTGCACGGAAAAGTGCTGTCTTCACACATTGTGTTGCTGGCAAAATAGAAACCTCTAGAATGAGAGTGGCAGGCCTCTAAAAGCTAGGAGAAGATGAAACAGTGCATTGAAAATAGTGAATTGTTCAGTATTCTCATTTAGTAAAATATTGTTTTCTTCTGGTGCAAGGTCTGAGGGACAAATTATATCAGGAGAGATTGGAGGATCTGAATATGTACAGCCTGGTAAACAGGAGGGAAAGTGGGGACACCAGTAGTGGAATATTACCAGTTCAGACTGGTTCGGCCAAACCGGTAGTAAAAAAAAAAGCCTACCGATGATCAGCTGAGAGGAGGAAAAAAGCCTCCCACATCAGCTGAGAAGAGAAAGAAGAGAAAAGCACAGGATCGGCCCTCCCACCACCTCTGTGCTTTTCTTTATCCTCTCAGCTGATTGGCGCTGCAGGTGCATGTGCAATCACTGAACTGGTAGTGGAACAGGTAGGACCCCACTGCTGGGGGACACAATGGAAACCTTTAAATATATTAAAGGGAGGATAAGGTTCTAGAAGGCAGTTTTTTCCAATATTAATCAAAAATCAAGAACAGGAGGCATAACCTCAGACTGGCAGGAGGGAAGTTCAAAAGTAATGTTAGAAAGTATTACAGTATTTCACAGAAAGGGTAGTAGAAGCATGGAACTAACTTCCGTCGGAGGTGGTGGGTCAATCATCAGTAACTGAGTTTAAACATGTTTGGAATAAACACATGTCCATCATCTGAACCCCTCCAAAAAAAAAACAAACCAATAACATGATTGAGTTGCCAAAATCATACATTGGAAGCTTTGCCAGAAGTTTGGGTTCGAATGTAGCAAAAATGACTGGGAACACAAAGCTGACAAAAGTTCTTGAAAATGAACAAGTCAAGATCTTGTGGGATTTTTTTAATCCAAACAGTCAGACACCTGGCCCACAATATGCCTGACATCACTATGGTGGAAAAGAAAAAAGTCTGATTCATTGATACTGCAATACCAGGTGATGCACAGATTGAAGAGAAACAACTAGAAAAATAACGAAATACCGCAATCTGCAAATTGAAGTTGAGTGATTGTGAAGGAAGAAATTAATAGTTGTACCAATAGTAATCGGAGCCCTTGGAGCAATACCCAAAGGGTTGCCTAGATACATAGAAATTTTGAACTTATCAGACCTGAATATTCTGATTTTGCAAAAAAAAAAAAAAACCTTACTCTGAACTGCCTACATATTCAGATATTACCTTAACAGGTATTAGGTCTTGGTTAGGACTTGAACTGTTAAGTTTTTACCAGTCCCAGACTGTGAATCTAATTGAAGATTAAATCTACAACATCATCATCAACAACAATAATACTTAAAAGGGAGCAGACTTGATGGACCTCTAGGTCTTTTTCTACCATCTGTTTTCTACATTTGTATTATCAGTGGCTCCTGGCTTGTAGCCAAAGGATAGGAGTGGAAGTGGTGTTATCTCTGGAACGATCTTGGTTACCTCCTTTTGGGGTGGGTGGGGAACCAACCTGCTTACTTTCCCCTCTTGGCGCCATAATACAAGTTTTCCTAGGCACGTAGGGAAAGGGCTGCTAAACTTTGGCTGCTAAACTTTGGATCTCTTCTGACTCTCCTCCCACTTATTCATGCTACCCATTGAGTCTGTTGAAAGGATGATTTTCCAGAAGCTTCATCAACAATGCAGAGATGAGAGAAGAGGAAATGAGAGGAGTTAGGCTTTTGCACCCTTGAAAATGCAGGTTTGGAGATTTGTCATGATGTGCAGGAGTAAAAAAAATTTTTTTAAATTGTTATGGTTCATCGCATAGTCAGCCAGATGTTCAGACTGAATTTGACATTTTGGTCTGTCTATCAAGTCCTTCCCAAGGATCTGAAATAAACAGATGTGGATGTGTGGTGGTGTTAGAGGTAGTGTTGCAGGATGAAAGCTGTTCTGAGTAAAGCTACCTTTTGCAATTGACTGAGAGTGAAATTGTCAATGCCAATGGTGTTCCATTGGTGATCCAATTGTTTTGGGACTGCACCCAAGGCATCTATTTCTATTGGTGCTACCAAAACAATTTGCTATTGTTATGGTTGGTTGCACACTTAGCCAGATGTTTGGACTGGATTCAGCATTTTTGACCACTTTTCAAATCCTTCCCCAGGACCTGAGATGATATTATTATTATTATTATTATTATTATTATCATCATTATCATCATCATCATCATCATCATTATTATTATTATTATTATTCTTACAAAGTCAAATGCTTACTTTAAATCCAAACAAGCCTGCTTTCTAAATAAAGAAATAAATATATGGAGAAATGGGCAGGTAGATCTGATTTTTAAATCTCCAAACAATTTGAGGAGGATGCAAGAATAGTGAGTAATTCAAGAACAAAACACTAAAAAATCAAGAACTCTTGGCAATATCTAAGTATTTGCACAGTGGAAATTCAGACAGTGGATTCAGTTGTAGCAGTGCAGAAGAAGGAGGAAAGAAAACTTTGCTACTTGGAATCGTTTTGAAAATCTAGCATTGAGTTATCCCAAATCATAGGATTTCTCACCTAATACAACAGACCCGAGGGATGTATACAACATTTTTTGAGGGATGTCCAGAACAGAATTGGTCTATTGCACTGAAATTCTGATAAATGAGAATTCAGTAAATCAAAATTTCACAGTATCTTGTTGGGTTGCACTTTTTCAGAAATAAACAGCAAGTCTTCCCTATCTATTTTATGCGTATAGCCAGACAAGGTTTGATTAAAAAGAGTGGAGTTAGATATCCAACCAAGGTCCCTGGGACTAGTGCCCTAGATGGGAATGAATTTGCAATTATATGTCTAGGACTCAGAGTATTTAGATTAGATTAAAATAACTTTATTGTTACTTTGAATCAGGTTGGGATTCTATCAGTTCGCACCTATTTGCTAGAACTGGTTGTTAACATTCTAAGCACTTTGGAGAACCGGTTGTTAGAAGAAATTACTGGCCTAATCCTGTAAGGAAGGCAGGAAGGTAACATTCTGGTGTTGCTTACAAAACTGCCTCTCCGTTAACCCTTATTACATTCTTGGCAGGACTAGACTTCCTGTCTCAGGAACTTCTCTGGAGTTTTTTCCCCTCCTTTGCTGGTACTTTGCTTGTGTGGAGTGACCATTCAAAGTTACAATGGCACTGAAAAAAGTGACTTACGACCATTTTTCACACTTATGACTGTTGCAGCATTCCCACAGTCATGAGAGGCCAGGTGAGGAGATGCGTGCCTCGATGTGAGTGATATTGAGTTGGCCACACCCAGCCAATAACATGACCACCAAGCCATGTCCACCCAGTCACATGACCACCAAGCCACACCCATCAACTAAGCCACGCTCACAGAACTGGTTGTTAAAAAATTTGAATCGCACCCTTGCTTTGAATGTACACAAATCAGCATACATTAAAATGAAATTTCATTGCATTCAGCTCTCAAAGGGTCAAAGAGTATCTAATAGAAAAAGCTGGGTATAAATTGAAAACATTTCAGAACACATATAGATACTGTGAAGCCACACAGTAAGAATTGTACACCTGAGTCATTAAACAAAAAAAATGCCCTTGCCTTTTTTTTTCTTTTCCTTTTTTGGCATTCCAAGCTAATGCAGGCTAAGCTATTAGGCTGATGGAGCAAAAATGCTATAGTGGAATTTTCCCATTTGAAACCTTGCTTGCAACTTTCAAAGCTGGACTCTGGGCCTTTTCTGAAGAAAGTATAAAGAGATATCTGGGCAGAATGACTGGCTTCTCCCCCTTTGCTGGATCTATAAGAGGGCTAAGAAATTCTAGAATCAGAATATTCTGGCTTAGAAAATTTTGAAAATAGATGTAAAATTGAAACCTGAAGCTTTTCTTTTCAGAATGGCAGATAAACAGGTGAAAAGAAAACATGGGACTTTGGTTTTATATATGACATTTGTTGCAAGGTTGCTGTGTGCCTGAACATGGGAATGGAGTTAGCCAAAACAGCAAAATTGACAGCCTTGATTAGAGACAATAGTTTGATTAAATTTCTTGCTACTCGGAGACCACTGTTAGATTTCTTACATGATAAGGAGAAGAATCAGCTTTTGACTTCGTGATTAGAGGATTAGATCTGATTTGACTAGACAAATATTGTGGTTTTTCCAAATATACGGTTATTCATGGGTAACAATTTATTATGTATTAGATTAAAATTAAGGAAAGAATATATTATGAATTTGGGGTTTGGGGATTCTTAGTATTTTAAGGTTTTTAAATATTGATTGCTCATTTAAATGGAGGTTGTATTATTATCTCTGCATTGGAAAAAAAGTTGGACATTTTTGTTACATATTTTTGTTGGGTCTTTTGGTCACTTTTTAACTTGTCCTGTTATTTTCCTCCTTTTCCCCCTTTATTAGCTTGTATGTTAATGTTTTTATATATATATTATAATATATATATATATATTACGTGTGTGTGTGTGTGTGTGTGTATAAAAGAAAGGATCAATGGCTCCCTCTTCTCTCTACAGTTTGATTGTGAAGTTCTTGGTAATGGGAAGAATGTTTGGGGCAAGTTAGCTTCAGCCTGGAATGGAGGCTACATACTGTAGTAGTGCTTGATGAGGAGGCCTTGTACTCGGAGATACAGGAAGCAGCAGCAGGAGGAAAGTTTGCAGTAGTAGAAAGCGTTATAGTAGTGGCACTCCTGAGATCGATTACTTTGTTTTCTAAAATGTATGAGAGCAGGAAGTGTGCAAAGACTGTGTAAATAAGGATGAAGAAATCTGGCTGGAGGTGTACTGTGGCATGACCATATTGTAGTGCAGCCAAGTTTTTCAGCTGCTTGTGATAGTAAAACTCCTTGGGTTGGGCTATATAGTCCCCTTTTGATCTTGGTTCCTTGACTCAGCTCCCACTTCTCTTCTCTGAATGTTTAACTGGCAGACACTTGGGAGGAAGTGAACGAGAGAAACATCCTTGGCTTCTGCAGGTGCTTTTTAATCCTTTCCATGTACTAATCTGCCTGCTGCCGGTAAAGCTCCGTCTTTGTTGGTACACATAGCTTTTCACAGCACTCCATTTCAATACCCCACATACCCCAGTGGCATGTCACTGGGAGGCAGGATAAGCAAACCAGCACAGGAAGTCCTTGACGTACCACGTTTGGTGACCAAAGTGGCAACAGCACTGAAAAAAGTGACTTATGACCGTTTTTCACAGTTACAACCTTTGTAGCTTCCCCAAGATCATGTGATCAAAATTCAGATGCTGTGCAACTGGTTCATAGTTATGACATTTGCACTGTCCCGAGGTCATGTGATTTCCCCCCTTTTGTGATTTTCCAACAAAGCCAAGTCAACGGGGAAGCCAGATTCACTTAACAACCGTGTTACTAACTTAACAACTGCGGCGATTCACTTAAAAACCATGGGCAAGAAAGGTCATAAAAGGGTGCAAAACTCACTTGACAAACATTTTACTTAACAACAGAAATGTTAGTCTCCATTGTGGTTGTAAGTTGAGGACTACCTGTGTAAATGAGTGTAGTGGGAGAGAGTGTCTTAAGTAAGCAAGGACAGAAGAGAGTGTCTTAAGTAAGCAAGGACAGAAGGCTTTTCCAAGGCTTTCCTGTATCTCTTGAGGAAAGTAGGAGGATTGTCAGAGGCTTTGTGATCCCGTTCCTTATCAGTGAGAGAGGTGTGTGTGTGTGTGTGAGAGAGAGACAGAGAGACAGAGAAACAGAGACAGAGGGACAGAGAGAGAGAGACAGGGAGACAGAGAAACAGGGAGGTTGATTACTGGATAGAACTGCTCTGCTAAACTGACTGCCCCTGATACCTTCAAATGAGAATATCAAGGAAGGGAGGCTCCACGGTTTGTGGGGCTCCCAAGGAGTGGGAAGCATAGCATAGTCTCAAGGGGTGAGGGAGGCCTTAGTAGGTCGAGGCAGGTGAGGGCTGCTAAGCAAGACAGCTGTAATGCACAGGCTCCATTAGGGCCATAGGTCAAGGACTACCTGGATTCTGTAAACTTTTCAAAGATTCCTAAGGAATGTGCCTCATAACCTGAGATTGTTGTTCACTGGCCTTTTGGGGCCACAGCCTCTTGTGACAGTGTTGTGCTATAAAGGCAGCAAAAGAGATGAGCGACAAAATTGCTGAGTTGCCCTGTTGAGCCAAAGTGCTACGGTGGTTGTTTGCCCTTCCACCGTGCAGTGGCCTAGTGGTTATCCCACCCATGCAGAGGGTTTAATCCAAACAAAATGGATCCTGCGTCAGACTGCTGCTTCTCTGAAACCATTAGGCCATAGATCCTTTTTACTTGTAGCACTGTAAAGGCCTGCATTTTCTTCATTCACTTCAGTAGGGAAGCTGCACTCAACAGTAAAGTCACTGATGGCGAGGGGGCGGAGAATGGGGTTTGGTGGCAGAGAATTATGGAGCCGAAGTCCAAAGGAACTCAATGGTGTCGGTTTGGAACAATTCCTTTACAGCATCTGCAACTCTCCTGAGCAGGTTCTAGTGTCATGCTACTCCAGAGCAGACGTGTTGGCCCTTGTGAAGCGAAATTGGTCACTTCAGATGAGAGATTAATATAAACTCATGAGCTCACGGAGTGCAGCGAAATAGCCATCTCACCAGGAGAAACATACTAGAGCTAACATACATGTTGTCTGCTGCTATGGCGTTTTCCCGCATACAAAGGAATCATCTTCCCCGAAGGAAGTGCAGAAAAATAACAGCTACAGTTTCTCACGTCTGGAGGACCATGCATATAACACCCAAGAAAAGGAAGGCAGTATTTGGGAATGTCTCTATTTCATCCACATGTTCTCCACAAGGACTCTCTCCCCCTGGGTTATTGTGGGATTGGGGGGAGGGAGATCCAGCCCACCAGCAAGCGGATGAGTAGGCCTTTGATCTACTGTGGGTGATTAAACTCCTATCATCCAGACTGACAGCTTAATATACCTCAGCCAGTCAGGGTGAAATTAGTTATGTCTGTCTTGCCAAAGCTGCAACCGCCAAAATGCCTTCTGACAGTTATTGGCAGTTGGTACCCTTCTCTTTGTTTTAATATCCAGTAATATTCCAGGTCATCTGTCCTCATGTTTCATATAACCTCATCTCTCACTGCTGGAGTTACACGTGCTCCTGCTTTTGTCTTTCTTGAGTGGAAACAGCTGCCTCCGCTCTTGATTCTCAAAAATTTGCCCGTGTTTTGCAGCCCGTTCCAGACTGTTATATGTCGGGATGCCTCTGTGGCTTATTAATCTGAACATGGATTTTCTTATTTAATATCAACAAGGTGGCTGACTGCTGGTATTTACTAAATGCCAGCAATCATTCTTCAACATATCAGGCACCAAGGCTCAGTCTTTCGAGAGCTGTCAGACACCCCTGTCCTTGGATTTGCTTTGGGCCAAAGGGCAGGATGTTTTCAAACCCCGGCTTCCCTCGGGGTTTGAAAACAACCCCGGGGTTGTAGAAGATGAAGAAAATTCGTTGTAGGGCTTGGAACATAAAGCAGTCCTCCCTTTCTTCATTTATGAGAAGAGCAATAGAAAGTTGATCTCAAGCCACTTCTCGAAGTGAATTCAAAACATGTCCATTTTTGAGGTTTGGACTTCATTTCAGAGGAAGGTAATTGACTTTATTATGGTTTGATCCGCTTTGTGTTTCCTCCTGCTGCTGAATCAGGAATGATTGATATTGTTAGAGAGCCAATTCTAGCCTGCACAATTTACCATATTGACTAGGGACGATGGGAATTGGAGCATCTCACATTGCCCATGCCCCCATGGGAAATCAATTGCCTGTTTATACCTAGACAGAATTGAGGAAGCACCTCCTAGCTTAAAACCTGAAAGAATGACCAGAAATGTCTTGAACATCTGGATTTCTTGTAGGCTGAGATAGAAAATCTTATTTTTAATTCTTCCCTGCCAGCACAGTCTAAGAGTTTCTAGGAACACAAACCCAAGGATTTATGAACCATGTACTATCCATAAATTGGGGGCCTTTCAGACAAACACACTTGCCCTGGTCACCTAACGGCTACTGCAATGTGTTCTACATTTTTGCTCTGCACTGATAACCGGTTTGCCTCTAAGTGCGATTCAAGGTGCTCAGTATTACCTAAAAAGCCTTCTATGGCATAGGGCTATGATGGTTCCCTCTGTCAAAAATTTGAAAATGCCTAATTTGATTCTGCTGTTGTCTGTCTGTCTGTCTCTCTCTCTCTCTCTCATTTACCTTCAGGTAATGCTCTCTTGCGGTCTACCTAGTCGCACAAAGCCTTCATTCTTGAAGCGGCTTTGAAGAATGCTCATCTGTAGCCTCTGCATCCTCTGAAAATTGTGCAAAAGCACACCCCACTCTTGTGGGATTTTTAGCAATAGCATTTAGGCTTATATACCACCCCATAGTGCTTTACAACTCTCTCCGGGCAGTTTACAATGTAAGCATTATTTGCATATGCCCTCAACAATCCTTATTTTACCAACTTCAAGAAAGATGGAAGGCTGAGTCAACCTTGAGCCCTGTCAAGATTGAACTCCAGAATGTGGGCAGAGTTTGCCTGAAATGCTGCACTTTAACCACTGTACCAACAGGGCATTTAGAGGATCTGGGGACCATGCAACAACACATTCCATTCTCGTGAGGCCTCCATAGCTTCTAAAAATTGCACAAGAATGGGCGTGTTTCCAAGAACAATGGTGTGAACAGTGATGTGTCAAGGCACAGGGCCATGTTACTTGTGGGACTACTTTGTCCCACAATATCAACCTGATTGATCCAATATTGGTCCTTTGATTAAACAATGTCATCTCTTGTGGCCCTGGAAGTGTGCCTTCTCTCTAGTAGTGCCTGCCCTCAAAAATGAGTCCCCAGACCGAGATTTGAAAGGCTCTCACCCCACAGGGCCTTGAAGACCCAGGCATTAAGAGAGGGGACTGAAACCCAGTTTAGATTGTTTGGGTTGTTTTCCTTTGTTCTGGTTTGGTTTTGTCATTCTTGTCATCTGTACTCTTCATTTTTGTCTTTTATTGTTTTTAATGTTTTAAACAATTTATAAAACCTCCCAGAGTCACTGGGTGTCAGGCAGAGTATAAATTCAGTGCATTTATTTTTGCTGTTGTTAATGAACAAAAAAACATGCATATGAGTGCTGGTAATGTTAGAGCTGTAAATCTAGAGATGTAGATTTGATTGTTCTGTGGTGATGCATTACTTGGACTAAATCTTTAAGGTGGTGCCTATGGCTTCTTTTGAATTGGAAGATTTTATTGGGGTGGGAGAGCAAACAGAATGTCTGGATGACAATTTTGCATGGGAATGTAAGAGTTAGATCAACTTTAAGGCTGAGAAGCAGAAAAATGGCTTCAAATGGGACAGATCCATATCAGTCAAAAGTGCAATATTCTCCAGAAAGGGAAAGGAGGAGAAAGCATAAAAATATTCTCCTAATATTCCAGATCAAGTCTTTTGTTAATACACAAAAGAACAACAGGGATATGTTCTATCATCCTTGTTTCTTCTTTTCTGAAAGTTGGTTCTTCCTGACTACAATCAAGGATTTTGTTGTGTAGAAGTTAGTCTGAGAAAGATGAAATAGCCACTGGAATATCTCATTATACTTTCTACTTTGACTGAGGCAGCAGTAAGCATTTTTATTTGAGAGAGAGGGAGGGAGGGAGGGAAGGAGGAAGGGAGGGAGAGAGAGTGGGAGAGGGAGAGAGAGGGAGAGAGGGAGAGAGGGAGAGAGAGAGAGAAATTAAATATCCTGTGGTTTCCATGTTAATAAAAAGGAACCTATATTTGCCAATTAACAAATTCATTTCATTTTCTTAAAACCCAATGTAAGCAGCTGCGGCACTCTTTGTGTGACACCAGTCGCACACTCAGAAGGGTATGTGTGCTGTATTCCACACATGATTGGATGGGGCAGAATTAGTTCAGATGAAATCTGTCCAGGTTTGAGTTGCTATTTAAGAGTAAACAGCCAGCAACATGGGTCCCTGTAGTTACTCCGGGTGGGATCTTGCTCTCCCTGAAGTAATTGGAGTGTGGCTTGGGATTCTTCTGGATTCAGCCCTCATATTTAACTAGTAGGTGGAGGTTGTTTGTGTTATTTCCCCACAAAGTCATGGAACTTTGTTTTTATGCATGACAACCACATTGAGATTATTATACACACAAAGATGGAGAGATTTGGCAAGCTCTACAATGCAGGAATGGTTGGAGAACATGATACAACTTGCTGAGATGGTCAAATGAATCTGTCTGGTTAGAGAAAAAGACAATATCTATGTTTATTGCTGACTGGAAATTTCTTATGGAATGTTTGCATAAAACAAAAAAATAAATAAATTGTGATCTATGTTTCTGATAATTATACAGGAGAGGTTCTAGAAAGAAGAGAGTTACAATGCAACTTTAGAGAAAGGGCTACAGTAAATTTACAATTGTAATAAAAGTGCTGTAAAGAAGATTGGAGGCCACATTTTATATCATTCAGCAATGAATCCAAACTGGAAATTAAGGATTGTACTCAGATAATCATAGCAAGAAGAACTATGTGGATAAGATGTTTCAGTCAATGGGATTGTTTCATGCCTTAGTGCTGATAGAAACAATGCCAGAAAAGAAGGAAAGAGAGAAAAAAAGAAAGAGAGAGAGAAAGAAGGAGAGAGAGAGGGAAAGAAAAGAAAGAAAAAGAAAGAAAGAAAGAAAGAAAGAAAGAAAGAAAGAAAGAAAGAAAGAAAGAAAGAAAGAAAGAAAGAAAAAGAAAGTTAAATTTGGCTTTCCCAACTCCTCAATTTGATGGCAGCTTTCCTATTTGGCAGCTGTAGTTAGGAACATGGGAACACATTCATCCCACCAACTTTGTTGAAACATCACCTTCATTTGGATCCTTCTTTTCCTGATTTCCCACTCACCCTAATTCCAGCTGGTCATCACAATTTTTTTAAACATTATGAACCAGTATTCTTGGTGGCTTGTACTTTCTCCCTCCCCACTCTTCTGGTTTTCTCTCTTGTGACTTACACTGGTAACTGTATTGATGCAAAAAATTTGTTCTGGCACTCATCGTTGGTTCTCAATGCATAAGCTAGAACTTGTTGGTGTTGGCCTTGTGATTCATTATATTATTCCTTATGGAAAAAATTGTTTAGTACTCACCGTTTTTGGTACTTATCACACCTCCTGGAACCAATTAACGATGAGTACCAAGGTACCACAGTATTTTATATTGTATTGCTCTTATGTGAACTGATGCAAGACTTCTTTTGAATCAAAAGATGGGCAAAGTGCTTAAAAAGCATTTTAGAAAGCACCACTCACATTCCATATAACATCTCATACATAAATAGAGTTCTGTCAAGTCACTGCAGGAGTATATTGCTGGGGAAAGAAAGCAGAATTTTGTTTCTGATATAGAATCATGTATATCTCCTGAGAGGTTTAGGATCCTGGTTAATACTTTATAAGGAGGCTAAGAAATGGAAGCATCTGGCATGTTTCCCTCTTTTGTGTGTCAATGTGACTTTGTGTAACACTGTTATGTGACTGACTGACCCGTCAGCTGTTTTGTCTGTGTGAAAAAGAGAAGGACACCAGGATTTTTCAGAGCAATCTGCTATTCTGCCTGTACATAAATATTTACATGTTTGTAAGATAGTTCTTGCATTCATAACTGGAAACAACTGTTGGAATAATTTTCCCAATTAGAAATGGCCATTTCTACAGAGGCGTATTTTCCCATAATGAATAAATACATTGATCCAACTCTGAGCTGGGTTTCTCCATCTTTTTCTTCTTCTAAATTTAGATCAAACTTACTTCCATCTAATAAAGCATCTAATAGAACATTGGAATGTTTTGCATAGTTAGGCCTGATTTGGGTCTGAAATTGCAGCAAATTCAAATAATACATTTCATTGGTAACTTTTTTTTTACTTCTGCAGCCCTACACGGCAGTATAAGAATAAACAGTTTTGCTTTGCATGTCAGGTAAGATGCCACCCGGTTGGAAAACTAGCTTCTTAGGCGACAGAAAGTAGCTTCCCATTATTATGAAACCCGAAGAACAATCTAACTCCCAGTACAACTTCTCCAGCCAATTTTTTTTTTTGCCAGGAGCTGGAGGAAAATAACTTTTTAATTACTACTTTTTAAAAGGAAGGAATCTTGCTCTAAAAACAATCTCCTGCAAGGATTATTGAAACATGTGGCATCTTGTCAAAATGTGAAAACACAGTCTAGGCCTTAATTTTTGGAGGTGAGAGATGTTTCTGTCACGTTATAATCTTGAGCACAGAACAACAACAACAACAATAATAACAATAATAATAAGGTTTGATACCTAGGATGTGGCAGCAACCTGTATCAACCATCAGAGCCAGTCAATGATATTTGTGATACATTTTTAAATGTTCAGTTGACTGGGTTTCATGTTTAATGAATAAAAATTTGTTATTATTATTTATTATTATATTATACACAAAAAACAACGGTGTACACAGCAAACGAGATGACTATGCTGGGTTTCGTATCACAAATCACTAGTCAAACACTTCCCAAGGGTTTAGGACTGTGTGAAGTATCGGTGGATTATGTGAGCAGATCCCAGTAAGATGGTCTTCTGTAATTGGCCAGTGGTGATTTTTTCAGTGCCATCATCATCATCATCACCACCACCATCACCACCACCACCACCACCATTACCACTACTATTACTACTACTACCGATATTACTATTACTGCAACCCCTTATCTTAAACTGACCATTCCCCTTGTAAACAATTCTCTAGCCTTCCATTTTTGGAATTACAGAGGCCAATAGAAACATGACATCTGGCCTTGTAGTACCCAAATTGTTTGCTGTCTGCTCTCATTAGACATTAACCTGTTGGGCTGAAAAAAATTAGTTGTATGTTATAGGGTTATTGGCACAAGTAACTCTGACTTGTATCCTCTTCTCCTGGAAGAATAATAATATAAGGAGTGCCTTGTATGATCAGTTCAAGTCCCACCTAATCTAGTTTTTGAGGGAATTCACTAGTTTAATATTGGAACATGTTCTTGATCACACAATGTGTATTCAGTTGAGTCCAAACCAGTTCTGGGCCATCTGGGTGCCGATCTTGGAATAGCCTCCGGTTAGCCTTTCAGAGATGGGTCTGTCTAATGCAGTGATCATTTAATAGAACTATCTGCCTTACTGCCAGTATTCCTCCTCTTCTTTTTCTGTTTTCCCAGCATTGCAGTCTCTTCCAGGAGAGCTAGGTCTTTATAAAATGTGTCCCAAATACAATAATTTGAGCCTGGTCTTTTTTGCATTGAGTAAGAATTCTGGATTTATTTGTTCAATGATCTATTTATTTGTTTTCTTGGCCATTCATGATAATTTCAGGACTTTTCTCAAACACCAAAGCTCAAAAACATCAAGACTCCTATTCTGCGTCTTCAAAACCGAAGTTCTGATTCCATAGAGTGTCACAGGGATATGAGTGGTTCAAAAATATGGTTAATAATAATATGATAATATGATAAGAATTGCTTGCACTATTGTGATCTTTGTAGCTCTAGACTTGGAATCTGAATATCTTTTCTAAGGCTTTCCTGGTTGCTCTACCAAGTGCTAGTCTGCAATGTATTTCTTGACTGTTGTTTATTTACTATTCATAGTTGATGCTAAAAGGCAGTATTTGTTTACCACTTCAGTAACTTCATTATTAATTCTAGGATTGGCTGATGTATACATTTTGAACAACATGTTGGCATATATGTAACATTTTTGAAAGGCTACCTATCTTTTGGCAAGGCAGAAAGTGGCATCACATAGAATATATTTAATATATTCTATTCTATATATATTCTGTTACTATATTTAATTTCCAGAGGGGACAAACTCTTCTCTGTGGAGGCTCTATGTGTAATACAGGACTGAGAAAGCCTTTCATTGTAGATGAGGTTCTTCAGTTAAGATAGCAGCACAGAGCATAAGTACTCTGTTTGTTTCTATCCTCTTTAAATTATTTCCTTTTTATTGCCTGCCTTAAGGAGGTCATCTGGGTCTTTGGAATCCCATCTATTTGAATGCCGTTACTTTGAACGGTTGGCCTTCGTTTGTGCAATGACTAAGAATCACATAGGGATGCTTCCCTGTAAGGCAGTGTGGCTGGGCTGAGAGATGGGAATGCCACATTTTTTTCCTCACATAATTGCCACTCTTTGCATCAGCTGATTGCTAACTAAGCTAGAAAAATATTTTTTTTATTTTATGATTTTATTTTATTGTCTTCATATTGACTGCTAAAATATCTCTTGGCTTTGTCAAACCCTGTCCCCAATTAATGTAATTGCGTGTCTCTAAGGGGAAAGCATCATTTTTATGCAGATTAGATTCACAACTCAAGTTATGGTTTGTTTAAACATGGTTTCATAAACCACAGTTTGCTAACATACCAAGTGAAAATTGAACAACCCATATTATGGTCTAGGTATTCTTTGATCACTCATTAGAAATGTTGGCAATTCTGTGGAAAAGAGGACTAATAAAGTACAATAGATCAGCCTTTGGCAAGCATCCAGAAAACAGAAATCCACTTTCAGTACAATATGCATGACTTGCTGGGCCAACATGATTATTTTTTTTCCCCAGTTTTCAGTTGGATCCCTGAAATATTTCTGGAGAAAACCACAGTGTAACCTAAAAGAATGTGTTGGTTTGGATCAAGTTCTCATTTTTAGCATCTGCTTGAACTGCATCCTGTTAAAATCAGTTGCAGACCTACTAAGAAGTGCAATCTTGTGTGCTGTTGTATAAAGCCTATTTCTCCAGATTGGTGCCCTCCAAATATGTGAGAGCAACACTTTTAGGATTTTTGTTGCAATGTGTCAGGAGAGCGCCAAGTCAGAGAAGGCTCGCTTTATCAATGCAAGATTGTGTTTGTAGCTCAGGGTTGAACTGAGGAGTCCTTGGTGCTCTTAGAGCTTGGTGGTTTTCCCGCAGAAGTTTCATTATCCAACCAGGTTACATCATCAGTGCACTGATGATGTTGCCTTGTTAGATCATGAAAAGTGCACTGGTGATCTCACATGGTTTGGTAATGAAATCTCTGCGAGGAAATCACCAAGTTCAGAGACCCCCAAGGACCTCACAAGGCTTTCTTTGCTTGTCTCCTGATATGTAAGGGCAAGAAAGCGATCACATTTATTTCAACAGGAATGGGTCGCATTTTTCACCAATAAAAAACTAAGTTCACACATGCACATTCCTGGCAGGCTTTTTAAAGGTATTATCTGAGGAGGCAGGGAAGCAAAAATTAACAACAGACCTGCAATACCGAGGTGTGGGTATGCCAAGTAACCTGTTTCACTTGTCAAATCTGAACTGAAGGTAGGGATAACTAACTGGTAGGAAGGGGGACTGCAAGAGGTTAAAACTTTTGCCCCAGTGTTTACTTTAGTTGGCTGCCACACTGCATAATAATCTGTCAGCACTTCAGGTGGGGATTTATTTGTGCATTAAAAATGGCCTAGGGGAGGCGGATGCAGACACTCTGCAGCATGCTGGAAAATGTGCCTTTAGCACTGAAGGAGAAGGCAGCCTCTCCAAATATTTCATTCTTTTAATAAGTGCATTTAATTAAAGTCATATAACTTATTTTACAATTCTTATTTTTTTTTTATTAAGCAGGGGGAGCTTGTGGCTGAAAGAAAGGACTGGATTTCAAAGAGGGGGTTAAATAGAAGTAGTTCTTAATGGAAAACATGTTGACAGTTTTTCCTTTTAGTTTACTTTGATTTGGGGATGGAAAGTTAATGTGAATTTTAGTTTCTGTTATTTTTACCCCAAGGTATAATGTTTCTCTTTTAGATTCAGGCTTGGCATTTATATATGTTGCAGAATTATCATTTTTCCCCAAATGTAATCAAGATATTTGTTGTGGTGGTTGGTTGGTCTCATTTTAGCATGGCCTTTTCTCTCCCCTTGATTGAAATTTCTCAGGTCACTGGTTGGTTGCAATAAGCAGCTTGAGGGGAAAGTGTGAGAAAACAAACTTTATTTATTTATTATGCAGCTGCAGAAATGGCCTGGTGCAACAGGGCCACCTTGTTTGATCTGCAATTTAGACTGAAAGGCAAAACCGACAAATAATATAAAATCTTAAACAGGCAGTAAATTTCATGTCAAGTTGTGAAATGTTTTCTTTGGGGGGGAATGTAGTTGTGAAGCCTATGTCTAATAGGATTTGTAAAAGCCACCTATTGCCTTGCTCAGAAGTTTCTTGTCCACAATGCAGTCTAGTCTTGGTGGGCCAACTTTTGCAAGATTTTTTTGGTTCCTTACTTAAAGCTCAAAGACCCAACAACTCAGCAAATCTCTGATTTAAATAATTATGTTTTGAGTATCGCAACTGTATGCAGTTCCAGGCACAGAAGATTTCTGCTACTTTCCCCAAACCTTTACAATATTTTAGCCATCTAATTCAGAGCTGGGAACAGTGGTGGGATTCAATTTTTTTTTCTACTGGTTCTGTGGATGTGGCATGGTGGGCGTGGTTTAGTGGGCATGGCAGGGGAAGGTTACTGCAAAATCCCCATTCCCTTCCTGTCCCATTAATCTGCTTTCCAGCTCCTTTCTCCTGTGCAGGGCAACAAAAGAAGACCCAGCCGATCAGCTGGGTCTTGGGAGGCAGAGAATAGATGGGGATGGGGTCATTCAGATATGGTATTTGCAGGTTCTCCGAACTACTCAAAATTTCCACTACTGGTTCTCCAGAACTGGTCGGAGCCTGCTGAATACCACCTTTGGCTGGGAAATGAGTGATTTATTGCTGCTGTTGCTTAAGTGTTTGAGAGTCCTAAACCTGTGCCATTTGACTGCTGATCCCTCAGGGATTTACAGCAGATCTAGTCTACCTTCTGCCACTATAGTACAACTTGAAACAGGGGCATGGATGCCACTTGCCGTTGGCCTTCAGTTCTTCCTATCAAAACACATTCAGGAGTAAATCTTGGTGCTGACCCAGGGCATTTGTAGCCAGGAGGTAAGTACAAATACCAGGAGGTATGTGTAAGTACAAATATCCTTTGGGAGAACCAGTCTGAGGTAGTGGTTAAAGCATAAGGCTACAAAGCAGGAGGCTATCACTTCTAGTCCTGCTTTAGGAACAAAGTCAGCTGGGTACCCTTGGGCCAAGTCATTTTCTCTTAGTCCAGGAAGGAGGTGATAGCAAGCCACTTCTGAAAAACCTTGCCAAGAAAATTTCAGGGATTGAGATTGGGTCCAAAAACCAAATACATTTGCAGGCATACACACAGAATGAAAGCCCTCCCCAGTTCATTCTCCCCAAGGAAGAAAGATATAGAGTGATGCAGCAGGAATCATATGCATCAACACTGCCCCCCCACCACATTCCACATGTGGATCTATAATGATATGTCCAAATGATTTGTCACAGCTCTTTGCATGAGTGAAGAAGGGTCTATGGAGATTCTCAGTCATCCACGTCATGGTTGTCCCAAAGGTGCTTCTTTCCAAAGGCAACTGGACTTTCCTTGAAGATGTTTCACTTCTCATTTGAGAAGCTTCTTCAGTTTTGTTAGAACTAGTTAGAAAGAGCACATGAGAAAATTTGGGAAATTGGTTGCATCTCTTGGCACTGCATGGAAAATATTCCAGTTGGATTTCTAGTGGGTTTTCATGCCACCTCTGTTTCCCCCCCTTCTCTTTTCTCTTTTTATTCCTCCCTAAGCTCCTCAAAGAAAGAGAAGATAATCAACATCGAGTCTGATTATCAATATCAAGATAAACAACCGAGTCTGCATTTTTGTTAATTCTTGCCCTGGCTATTATGTCTGTCATCAACCCCTAAATTCTGCTTTCCCCCTTTTTTGGCAGAAATTACTGGTTGGTGAACTGGTGGAACAAGCTAACATGAATGTTGAAGAAGCGAGTTTCTGAACTCACCTTATATCAGTTTGAAATAAGAACTACTCCCCCTTGCCTTTTTTTTTAACGCAGGATTTTTAGAGTTTTTATAAATAGAGAGAAATAATAGATAGATGATAGATAGAGATAGATATAGATGTTAGATAGATATAGATGATAGATAGAGATAGTTATAGATGAGAGAGAGAGAGAGTTAGGCAGGCAGGCAGGCAGACAGACAAATGATATATAGGACAGACAGACAGATAATAGGTAAAGATAGAAGGGGGAATCGTTTTTGGGGAAATGGAGCACAGTTTTGACACCTTATTGTCATCATTTGAATCAAAGTAGGAAAACAATGAGGAGAAAACTAGCCAGACATTTTGGTTGAGTCTCATCAGTCGCATATATTATCTGGCCATGTAGTGGGAGAGGAGCATGTGCATAGATTTGGCACATAATACTGACACACAGGTAGAGGAAGCCTGCTCTAGCAGGAAAGCTGTTGTACTCTGGCCAAGTTAAACTCTAGCATAGAGACACTTTTTATGACCTTGAGCAAGTTACAGGCACTTGGGAGCTCAGAAGCACTGCGTAACTTTGTTCAGCTTCTTATTTCCCTCTTACACCAACTCAATTGATTCTGTAAGCTCTGGTTTGGATCTGAGCAGAACTAGATTTTTAAGGTTCTGTTTTCTCATTTCTTTGTTTTCTCATTTTTATGTTTTCGATGGCCTTTCTTGGAATTCCATCTATTTTTAATCCAAATCTGTGAAGGTTGTTTTTTCAGATCCCGAGGCATTAAGGGGTTCTCAGCTAGCCCATATGACACAATTCTAGGAAGGCTTTCAGGAACAAGAGTTGAGACCAACTGGCCATACTCTTAAAATACGATTTTCTGTGCTTCCTCAAGAGCCACACTCTTAATGGATGGATAAAAAACAGAGTATTGATAAAGTGAAATTTGGTTACAGGCAGTCCTCAATTTACAACTACAACTGAGCCCTAAAATTTCTGTTGCGAAGCAAGGCAGTGGTTAAGTGAGTTGTCCCCCATTTTTACAATTATTTTTGCTACAATCATTAAGCAAATCACTGCAGTCATTAAGCAGATATCACTCCCCCTTCCCCTATTGACTTTGCTTGTTGGAAGGTTGCAATTGGTAATCATAGGACAGGGCAACCATCATAAATATGTGCCAGTTGTCAAGCAACAGAATTTTGTGACCATGGCTACAGTGATTGTAAGTTTGAAAAATGGCCATAAGTCACTTTTTTTCAGCATTGCTGTACTTTTGAACAGTCACTAAAAGAAAGGTTATAAGTCGAGGACTACCTGACAGAACAGAATGGTTCTAAATATACACGCAGGATAAACAGCTCACCAGTGCAAGGCCTAGGACCAAGTCATTCTTTTAAATGCTCATTATCAATAGGCACCTGTCGCTGCCTGGACTCCAAGATTTGCTTTTCCTTTATTCTTTTCTAATTCCTAATTCACTGTTCCTGAACATTTATGGCTTGTTGACCAAAAAGTCTCCAGCAACCCAAGCAAACGGGCCCAATTGTGAATGATAGGGAGACATGAAAGTTCAAGAATATGCACTTTTTATTCCCCACCAGCATGAGGAAATTGAAATGGGAACATGACAGTTCTCCTGGCTTCTATTATGCATGTCTTTAGTGTCAAATTGGGTGCCTTCTCTTTGATGATGTCATAGAGAAGCAGCCCTTTTTAAAGCATCCTTTGCTATCAGTAAAACACACAGAATTTCATATATTAAAACTACAGATAGTCCTTGCGTTATCACCGTTTAACAACCCTTGAAAATTACAAACACTGCTAAAAAAAGTGACTGAGGGACAAGTCTCCTTGCAATTCAGACTATCTTAGTGCCCCTGTGATCATGTGATCAAAATTCTGGTGTTTGGCAACTGTCATGAATTACTTGCAGCACTCTAGGGTCATCTAGTCCAACTCCCTGCATGAGCAGGAGAGTTTATACCATTTCAAACAAGTAGCTTCCCAGAGCAAGGGTCTCCAACCTTAGCAGCTTTAATTCCTCCCAGCTGGCTGAGGAATTCTGGGAGTTGAAGTCCACAAGTTCACAAGTTGCCAAGGTTGGAGACAACTGTCCCAGAGGGTTTCACTAAGCAAAATCAATGAGGGAAAGATAGATGCACTTAACAACTATATGATTCTCCTAACAACCATGGCAAAAAACAAACAAACCCACGTATGCAAAGTTAGGTGCAATTCGCTAAGTCCAGGACTACCTGTATTTCAAACTAGCTACTGTCTGAGAACAGGTAAAGTATTGTCAATTGCTGTCCTATAAATGTATTGTAGGAAATATGCTATGATCTCAAGGCTCACTGGAGTCCCATGGTTTTAAGCTGCTCGAGGCCCATTGAGCAAGAGCAATTAGAATTGTCATTTCAAAAGAGGGAATTTCTCCAATGAATATGGACTTTCTTCACTTCGCTTCCGCTTTTTCCCTTACAGCAAAAAAGATAAAGCACTCTTAAGAGACCTGGTTGGACAGTGTCTGTTGATGTGGAAAAGAACATTAATGTGTTCATTTTTTATTAGTTTATTTTTGGCAGATTTTTTTTCCTAACTGGACTAAACACCAAATGCTAATTAACTGTTTAAGCCCAGTTAAGATCATTTTAGACATTTTGCTTCCAGAACAACGAATGAATCTTTCCTTCATCCGACATAAGACCTCAAAGAGAGGCAAATTATCTTGGGGAATGTACTAGAAAATCACACTGGTGCCTGATGTGGCTAATTTCTGATGAAGTAAGAGTATAAATGTTTTTAGAGAAAATATGCCTTGCAATTTGAAAGACAACGAGAACAATGCTACCTTATGTGTCATATCTCTTCCAGAACTACAAGTCTGTGGCTTCTAAATGGTTCTTGTGCCGAGACAGGGAGAACCAATAAGATATGGCATTAATTGGCAGCAGGAAGGAAAACTAAGTACCACTATTGAGACACCAAGATCCCAGATACAGTGGGAATGAGAGCAGCAGATTAGTTTGCAGTCTTCAGAATCCAGATAAGTGTCTGAATCAGCCTAATTTAAATGTATGGCCATATATGGTTGAATGATATACACATGTATGCTATACATGGGTGACATATGGTCTTTAGTCACTGCACAATCTCCTGGGATTTATGAATGTTAAAAGCCATATATTGCTATTTTGGCTACAAATAACATCCCAGTGTCTGAAATTCTTTTTTTAAAAAAGGCTATGATGTGGGACAGATTTTCTGTCAGTTTTCAAACAGTTATGTTTGATAAATACAGTGCTCAAAAGAAATACAGTGAGGTTACTGTCTTGGTGTGAAGGGTCCAATTAATTAGAGGGAAAGGTGAGTATTTGTCACTTTGATAAGATTTGCTTTCATTTTCAGAACTATGCTAACATCTGCACTACACTGAAAGACCTTTTTTATTGATTTATTGAGATTTATTAGCTAGCCAACGGCAATGGACTGCATAGCCTAGAGTTTTAGCAGTTTCATAAATTCTCAATCTGCTTTAAAAGGGTGTAATCTCTTAAAATTGTCCCTGGCCTAACCTATAGTTGAACACTGCTTTGGAAAATGAAGACTTTATTAAGATTTTTCAGTCTGTATCAGTGACCAGATTCTGACATACTATCTTAGGCAGCGTACATAAACCAGAATTCCAAGATGTTTCTCCAGACTTTAGTGAGCTCTGTGAAGATGCAGGGATGCTAGATCCTGATTGGGTGGGCTGTGGTTTCTGCTGGAGAATTTGTCACAGATGTCATTGTGATGCCTTCAGAACACCTTTCCAGGTGTGTGAAGACATGCTATTTCACTTAACAAATCATTTGTTTTGTCTGGAAAGGGATGAAGGCAGCCTGACAAATAAGAGGGAAATGTATTCCCATACCACCTCTCCCAAACATCCATTTTTTAAAAAATTGGAGAGATTCCAATACAGTGCAAAACATATGCAGGCATATGGTATAATATTTCCCAGACTATGTAAAGTTGGGCGAACATAGAAATCGTGCACGTGTGTGTGCATGCATTTCTATAGGCAATACTTATTACTTAAATGATATAGCTTCTAATTGAGTTTAAAACCTAACAATTACTATTATCATTACAATATAATGTTTAACTATTTCTGTTTTATGGATCTTGAGATATGGGCGGGGGGGGATCACTCTAAAGATACCTTGTTTGGTAGATGTGGAGAGACCTGGCCCATACAACCGCCAAGAGTTGGACACGACTGAAGGGATAACATAATCATCATGATTCCCAGTTTGTTCTCATAATATGGTGTCCCTAACCCTTGTTCTTTTTTTTTTTTTTAAATAGTTGCTTTGAACAGACAAAGTACCCCACTTGACTCCTACTGTCGGTTGGAAGAGTCCCAACTATTTCTTTCACAATACTCCACACACCCCTCCCCCGACCCAAGTAGAAATGGTTGCTTGCCTGTAAGATGCAGGATTTTAATAAAGCAAATATTTATACTTCCTTCTCTACCTGATCAGGCTCATTATTGGCTTCTCATACAGTCAGATAATGATTAGGAAGCAGGTGCTTCTGACTAATGGTGCCTAAAAGCCTATGGAGATGTAATCAAACTAGCTCCTACCTGCATTAAGAGTTACTTTGGAGCTGCCGGAGGCCCCTTCGGGATGAGTTAACGTGTCTACCAAACTTTTCAGCCCACACAGATTTTGATTTGTGCAGGACACACACGCAGCCTAGTTACCATACATAATGAATGTGTGTTGGAAAACCAAGCCTTAGGAACGTTTGTTTTTATTTTGCAACAGAACTTGTTTTATATCTGTTAGTGCTGCTGAATCATTTGTGGCAGCATTGAACACTCAGGGCAAATCTTCTGCACCAGAAAGACAAACAAATGCACAATCAAATGACTTGATAAATAGTCAAGTCATTTTCCCAAAGATCTGCATCTGTCTTATTAACAGTACAGTATGTTACTCCTTCGTCCCTGCAAACCAAAAGCAGAAATGGCAAAATCTCATATTCCCAAAGTACTGATGTTGTTTCAAAATGTCAGGATGGATTTTATCTAGTACAGTTGTAAGATCTCTTTCCAGTAAAACGAAATATATCTACAACCGATTAAGTGAAAACATGGGCATTCTTGTAAAGCATATACAGAGTCCTTTGACTTTCTAACTTTCTAAAGGACAAAAGAGTGCCCACATTCATGGGATTAGTTCAAGCTGTTTTCAGAAACTTCCGTACGGTGTATACTGAGCCAAAACATTTTGGTACATAAATCAGAGGAGCAACTTTCCCACCCATAGTATCTGATAGGGCTGTGTGAATGTTTCAAAGTCTACTGTACATTGGCAGGAAAGTAGAAATACTGCCTGTGTGCACCCAGTGCATGTAGCTGTGTTTACCCTTTGAGAGGATGGGACAACTTCAGATGGGCTCTTTGGACACTTTGAAAAGGGCCCCAATGGTTTGGTTGCAGAAACCTAGTATCTAAGGTCGTTAAGGTATTTTCTTCATTCAGATGGAATATCCAATATCTCTTATCTGCCCTGTATGAAAAAAATAGTCCTTGGCAAATATTGGTACTACTACTGCTGTTACTACTATTATTTGCTGCTCTACCCACCAAACAACTGGTAAAGACATTTACCTTACTGGTAAAGGTAAAAAAATCTTGGGAAATAATATTTCTACAATTGCTAGTACCATTTGCTGCTCCATCCCCAAACAACTGGTAAGGATGACTGTATCCCAGTCTAGGCCCAATTCTCGGTGGCTGTAGTACAAAAACTGGGGTTTCTTTAGAAGAGCCATTCCTGAAAGTCTTCCCTCCTGCCCAGTACAGATTGGGCCCAAGGGGATGAAGAAGAGATCAGATTATATTAATAGCAGAGTTTGCCTACCACCAGCAGAATTTTGTAAGATTTTATAAACAACTTGTGGAGGTGTGTTCAATTGGCACATAAAATGCACAAGCCAGAGGAAGGTGGAACCAGGGTTTCTCCTTTGTGGCACAATGCCAGGATCATAACTGCTTTAGGTAAACACAGCTCAGCCTCTGGACTGTTGATTCAGGTGCTTTGGAAGACAATATATAGTTAGGATTGCTGTTTTAGATAGTGCTTTGCTACTTTTTTTTTTGTTTTATGGTTTTTCTCTGCATAGGTATGTATGCCACAGAGTTGCATCAACGCACATGTGGATGAGCTGATAGCAATGCCTTATGAATAAATGAGGCTGTGCTTAGGATGCAAGTTGTTCACAACAAGACCATTTCCTAGCCTGTTGTCCTCCAAAGATTGATTGGTTGATTTGTTAAATTTTTATGCTGCCCGTCTCCCCTATAAGGTCACTCTGGGCAGGTATACTCTGTCTAGGGTTGGAATGGCCAAACAGCAGCCTATAAGTCAGTGAAATCTTCTGACAAAACACGCAAAGCAAGGAAAGAAAAAAAAGAACTCCTTGGATTTCTGAAAATATATTGATTGCTAGGAGGTTGAAGAACAGCACCTTGAAAGCCGACTAAAGAAATTCTCCAATCAATTTATACCTAATGTACTTCAGGAAGAGTTTTCTGTGTCTTTCTCGTGCTTCCTCCCCTTTGGCGGCTAGAGCTGTTTCTTTTGCAATAGTCCCATTTCCTCCCAGATATTCTCAGGGTCCGCTGGACATTGCAACACTCCCTCCAGCACTCAGTCAGCTTCCCCTCCTGAGCACCTGCAGATGATGTCATCCCTCATTTTTAAAAACTGTATGGAGATGATAAGAATTTTCTTCTATTACGAGACAGGTTGGTCAAGCCTATTTAAAGTTTGCACATATTCTAGCATCCCAGTCTAAACTCCAAAAACCTTACAATTTCTACAAACAAGGGAAGAATAGAAATCCACAGCAGTAATGGGTTTGGTTAACTGACAAATGAATAGGATAGAGTGCTGTTATATTGCTTTTATATATACACAAGAGAGCCTTCTGGATCAGACGTAAGGTCATTCAATCTTGACAGACTTGAACACTAGATGCTATCTAACAAAATGAAATTCAATGGTGAAAAAAGTAAGGTTCTACATTTAGACAAGAAAAAACAAATCCACAGGCACAGTATAGGTGGTTACCTCACTCAATAGTAGTAATTGTGAGAGAGATCTCGGAGTCCTAGTGGACAACTACTTAAATGTGAGCCAGCAGTGTGCTGCAGCTGCCAAAAAAGCCAACATAGTTCTAGGCTGCATTAACAGAGGGATAGAATCACGTGAAGTGTTAAGTTCTCCAACCTATTCAAAATTTCCACTATTGGTTCTCCAAAACTGGTCAGAACCTGCTGAATACCACCTCTGGCCACTACGATGTAAAAAAAAAAATGTTGAGACTCTAGAAATAGTGCAGAGAAGAGCAACAAAGATGATGAGGGGATTGGAGGGTAAAACATATAAAAAACGGTGGAATTGGGTATGTCTAGTTTAACCAAAAGGGGGTGACACGACAGCAGTGTTCTGATATCTCAGGGGCTGCCACAAAGAAGAGTGAGTCAAGCTATTCTCCAAAGCATCTGAGGGCAGGACAAGAAGCATTGGGTGGAAACTAATCAAGGAGAGAAGCAACCTAGAACTAAGAAGAAATTTCCTGACAGTTAGAACAATTAACCAGTGGAACAACTTGCCTCCAGAAGTTGTGAATGCTCCAACACTGGAAGTTTTAAAGACAAGATTGGATAATCATTTGTCTGAAATGGTATAGGGTTTCCTCCCTGAGCAGGGGGTTGGTCTAGAAGACCTCCAAAGTCCCTTCCAACTCTGTTAGTTCTATTTTATTCTATTCATCATTTTGTTTCCCTAGTGACCAAGCAATCCGATCCATTCTCTTTCCAGCATTACAGGGAAAGAGCTGCAGCTGAAGCTGAAACTATAAATATTTGTTTTGTCAGGTAAGGATGACCCGACATACTTGCTGACAATCTACTCTAGCTGAGGTTTCATGCTTGCTGGCTTGTGTCATGATATATTTCATGTCAATTGCTTCTGATGGTGAATTCTGCGACAATAGCTGAATGGCTTTCCCACAACTCTGCCCTATATTATTCTGACCCAAAGTGGGTCACAGGGATCCTTTTCCCCTTCCGTTCTGTCTGCCAAACATGGCCATGAATCATCCCATTTCAAACAAGTCAGCTTATTAAAAAGGAGAGCCACATTCCACAGTGTAATCTTGAGCAAACAGGGCATGCTTCTTGTTTCTTGATTAATCAAAATTCCTCTCATCTTGTTTTATTTTCCACCCACATCTTAATCAGAGTCCCTGGCACTTTCCCAACTTCTCTGATGTCTATTCTTTTGGACTAACACCTGTCCAGGTAAATAAATGGTGACTCTAGTTTGGTGTGCTTGAGTTTGGATTATTTGATGCCTGCCAGCTTTCCAAGGAGAATGGAGCAGTGGCTGAATGTAACCAGAACAAAATCAAATACGCAAAAGCCAGGGGCATTTGCTGGTAGCTGAGCGATTTGCAGGAGCCACTAGCAAATACCAATTTTCTGCTTACAGATCCTCTTGAAAATTCAATATAGTCAATCAATCAGAACAGAGCTGGAAGGGAGCTTAGAAGTCTTCTAGTCTAACCCACCATTCAAGCAGGATACCCTATACCAGGGATAGGGAAACTTGGCTCTTTTATCACTTATGGACTTCAATTCCCAGAATTCCTGAGTGAGCAATAAAAGGTTCCCCATCCCTGGCCTACTGGTTTTTCAGTTGTGGGGGAAATCAATTTTTGACTAATGGGACTGTTTAATATACAAATGTAGGACTTGAATGGGACTGTTTATATACAAATGTAGGACTTGAATGGGACTGTTTAATATACAAATGTAGGACCTGTCCTACATTTGTATATTAAACAGTCCCATTCAAGTCAAAAATTGATTTCCCTCACAACTGAAAAACCAGTAGGTCGGGGATGGGGAACCTTTTATGGCTCACTCAGGAATTCTGGGAGTTGAAGTCCATAAGTGACAAAAGAGTCAAGTTTCCCTATCCCTGCCCTATACTATTTCAGACAAGTGGCTGCTCAGTCTTTTCTTTAAAACCTCCAGTGATGTAGCACCCACAACTTCTGAAGGCAAGCTGTTCCACTGGTTAATTGTTCTCACTGTTAGGAAGTTTTTTTTTTCTTAATTCCAGGTTGCTTCTCTTCTTGATTAGTTTCTAGCCATTGTTTCTTGTCCTGCCCTCCGGTGCTTTGGAAAATAAGCTGACATCCCCCCCCCCCCCCCCCCCCCCCCGTTCTTTGTGGCAGCACCTCAAATACTGGAGTACTGCTATCATGTCACCCCAATCCTTCTTTTATTTAGACTAGCCATACCCAGTTCCTGCATCCGTTCTTCTTATGTTTTAGTCTCCAGGCCTTTAATCATTCTTAGTTCTGCACTTTTTCCAAAGTCTCAATATCTTTTTTGTAACGTGTTGACCAAAACTGGATGTGGTCTTACTAAAGTTTTATAAAATGGTAGTAATATTTCATGTGATTTTGATTTTATGCCTCCATTTATATAACCAAGGACTGCATTAGCTTTTTTTGGCTACTGCTGCACATTGCTGGCTCATATTTAGGTGATCGTTCACTAGGACTCCAACATCCTCACACAGTGACTGTTTTGGACTTTAAAAACTAGTTCCATATCTGATTTATCTAAGTGTTGTGTATTGAGCTGTGCAAGAGAAAGTGACAGAGAGTTCTGAATTGGCCTCTTTAATCATTGGATTTACAGGACTACAGGGAGGAGGATGGTGATTTTCCACAAAATAAGGAAAAGTGGATATACAGGATAGAGTCGGGGGCTTTGTTAAAGTTCTCATTTTTATAATCAAATGTTACCAGTGCGTGCTGTAAATATCCTCAAAACATTCACCTAAAGGATGAAATTTTTTTTAGTTACGGGCAAAGACTGCAATCAGGAGTGGTTTGTTCTTAAAATATTCTCCATTTGGCCAGTTTTTCTCACCAACAATATCAGGGGAAAAAACACAGCCAACCTCCTGTCACATCACTCCTCCACTTGATTCCCTCATAAAGAACACCTTGTTCCAGATTAGTCAGTTCCACATTATCCAGATTTACATAGTGGTTATCTTTTAAAATGGAGTCAGACACTTATTTTTGAGAAACAATAACAGATAATCAGAGTTGGAAGGGACCTTATAGGTCATCTAGTCCAACCAGCCCTCCCCCCCACCTAAGCGGGAGACCCTACACCATTTCTGACAAATAGCAGTCTTCTTGAAAGTCTCAAGTGATGGTACTTGGTGTACTTGACATGAATAACTCGACTCTGAGAGAATACAATTAAGCAAATCACTGCAGTTTTTAAATGAATCATGAGGTCATTCAGTGAAGCAGACTTCCTCCATTTCTCAGAAGCTGGCTGGGAAGGTTACAAATGATGATCACATGATCCCGAGACAGTGCAACTGACATAAATACATGCCAGTTGCCAAGTGCCTGAATTTTGATCACATGACCACTAAACAAATTGTTATAAGTTGAGGACTACCTCTATTAATAGAGAACATCAAACTGGCATGTTAGGCACAGAGGACTCTTGGCCAACCTAGCACACCCAAAGAGAGCCATTTTGCCTCTTCCTGGCTCATTTCTAGCTACCAGCACAGAAGAGTAAGCAGCTCTCTTACATAGAGATGGATGCTCATTAAGTTCGGACTGTATTGCTTTCTTTTAAAGACTATTTTTGAGTAAGTTTTATCTCCAACTGAGAATTATTGAATAGTGGGGCCACGTTGGAGGCATTAAAGGACATTTATTTACGTTTTGGATTTTGTTCCATTTGTGTTACTCTCCGGGTCATCACATGAAATATTCTTTAGTCTACCTATTTGACAACTGGCATGTTATGGCACCACGATGGCAAAAATGAAAATTAGTTGTAGCCTCTGAAAATTAGTTGTAGCCTCTGATATTCCAGAAATAGGGAAAAAAGAAGAGAGCACAAATAACAGGTCCTCTCAAGAAACAACCTTTTTATTTATTATGACTTGTGGATTTTAACTCCCAGAATTCCTGAGCCAGCATGTATGGCTCAGGAATTCTGGGAGTTGAAATCCACAAGCCATAGAAGGCTATCGTTCCCCATCTCTGCTCTATACCATCAATTATATCATATCTCCAGGATCTAATCCGATTCTTGGTTATACTTTAGACCAGTGGTCGCCAACCGGTGGGCCGTGGCCCACTGGTGGGCCATGAGAAAATTCTGGTGGGCCACAGAGAAATCTCACCCTCAGAAAGCAATTAATCCAGGCTCACAGAAACACAAGGCTGCACCACTCACATGGCCCGCAGGAACCCTCCCCGCCCACTCACTCCTTACCCAGTAAACTTGCCTGCTAAATTGCTATTTTTCCTTCTTCCAACCATCATCTGTTCTACTGTGCCGGGAGATTTAGATTAGCTAGGAAGCAGGAAATGGTTGGATTTCTTGCTTTCTAGCTAGTCTTCTAGCTAATCTTCGGCTCAGCACAGCCAAACCTCCCTTAGGACTGAAGGTTGGCTTGCGAGCAAATTCAGTGCAGACTCATGGCAAACAAATTTGAGAGATTGAGCTAGCTGATGGCAGATAGATAGAACACTGAATGATTCTGTGAGCAACTCAATCTGCCTGCTTTGCCTGATTTTGGGTAAAAGTTGCTCTTTTTTAAAATAAAAAATTCAAAATGCATGGTGTGTTGTGAGTTAATTTTGTGAGTTTGCTTGCAAGCAAATTTTATGTGGTAGACTGAGCTAGCCAGTGGCAGATAGATAGATCTCTGAATGAATCTGTGATTCTGTGAGCAACTCAATCTGCCTGCTTTGCCTGATTTTTGGTAAAAGTTGCTCTTTTTTAATAAAAAAAATCAATATTTATATAAATATTTATAATATTTACATACAAGCCATGCCCAGCCAATCACATGACCACCAAGCCACACCCACAAATTAGGCCACACCCACAGAACCAGTTAGTGGTCCCTGGAATCTAAAATTATGAGCTTGATGGTTCCTGAGGTCCAAAAGGTTGGCGACCCCTGCTTTAGACAATGAAATCATCTAACTTTGCTTTTTATTTTCCCTTGACAACTTGTTTTTGTTATATCAAAACAAAAGTTCCAAAAGTTAGGGCCCACTGAATTAAAAAACAACAACCCATCCTTCTTTAAGATACTGGAAAAGTGTAGTATTCCTGTAAAAGTGCTACAGTAATAAAAAGGAAAGAACTTTACATATGAACACATTTATTTTCTAATTACAGCACAAATTTTGTGGGGAGGGGGCTACACTATTAAATAAAAGAATTTGTTAGGATCCATGTGGTACCAATAAACTCAATGATGTGCTTCCTATTCATCTTGAAAAATATTTCGTGTTCTCTTCGCCTGAAAAATGGCATCTGATGAAATAGAGGTAGTCTTTATTGAAAAGTCTATGAAAAATGTAGGAATATGGAAACAAGTGCTATGGTTGAGTAGATCAGTGGATATACTGTACATATAGATGAGTTCTCTTAATTTGGAGCTTCTGTAATGGACAAGTTCCTTATATTCAGTAGCTGGACCAGAATAATTGACTCCCACTAATAGCACTAAAAGCCTAGTTTAGAAGTGGTCTTATTTATTATTTATTTATTTATTATTTGAACTTCTATACCGCTCGCTCTCCCAAAAAGGGACTCGGGGCGGTGTACAGCCTACTAAAAACACATAACATACAACTAAAATAAATATAATTTAAATACAATTTAAAAATATATTAAATCGACAAGTCCGGCTGCATCCCATCCAATTAAGAAATTTAGAAATATAAAATCAGGGATAGATTAAAAGTTAAAAATATAAAATTTAACAATTTAAAACCCAATTTAGAGCTAAAAAACCCAAACCCCTTACTGGGCCAGGCCGGCCTGTCTGAAAAATAGGGTTTTCACTGCACGCCGGAAGGTCAGGATATCCGTCATGGCCCGTATCTCCGGGGGGAGATCGTTCCACAGGGAGGGAGCTCCCACAGAGAAAGCCCACACTCTTGGGGCCGCCAGCCGACAACGATCAGGCAGCGGTACCCCAAGCAGGGCAACCCTGTGAGAGCGTACTGGGCGGCGGGAGGTTGATGATGGCAGTAGGCGGTCCCGTAAGTACCCAGGTCCCGAGCCATGGAGCACTTTAAATACCATCAGTACCACCTTGAATCGAATCCAGAAGGCCACAGGAAGCCAGTGCAGCCTGCGGAGAAGCGGTGTTACGTGGGAGCTCTGAGGGGCACCCACGATCACCCGCGCGGCCGCATTCTGGACCAACTGCAACCTCCGGAGACTCTTCAAGGGGAGCCCCATGTAGAGAGCATTGCAATAGTCCAGGCGGGAGATAACGAGGGCGGAAGTGACTGTGCGAAGTCTTGTTGCCATTTCAACAAGGTGGTCCAAACTTTAATCATAGAATAATTTACAATAACTGTTTATAATAGAACACACTGATTGATAAGATTCAGAATCGTTTGCCATTGTCTTAGGCATGTTTTGTTTCTATTTCCATATAAAATTAAGAAGACAGGTTTTTAACATGTGTATTGCGTGTGCTGAATTCTGTGCCAAGGAAACTTATTTTGTCCTGTCAAAAGGACAAAATATTAATCTATGTTTCTAGTAATTTTAATGTTTAGCTATCTTTATAGAAATGAAGTGTAAAGACAGATAATATGCGGTCCACCAATGTAGACCGGTCATTGGATTAATTATCCAATGCCATTGTAAGGGAGCTGCACCAATCCTGCTTTATGGTTCCATAGTATGCATTATGTTGCTTGGCAAGATCAAGGAGATGAAAGGAAGTGCATGATGGATTTATGTTTTTTAAACATTTATGTAGCCACTCATGTTATACCAAACTCTGGGCGGCTCCAAATCAAAAACTAAGACAACATAAAATCCAAATTAAAACTATTAAAACCATAAATGTTCCGAACAAAATACTGGCACCAAATTAAGATCCTACATGTAATCCCCTTATTGTCTCCCAGCACTTAAGGAAAGAGCCAAGTTTTCTATGTGTTTTGGGAGGCTAGGGAAAAGTGACCCCACAGATAACCTCATCCTGTGCCATCTAGGGCTTTAAAAGTGATAACCAGCATGTTGCCCCTTAAGTTTTCTGCACATTGGATCTTTGCCTTTAAACCACTGGGGAAGAAGTTGACAGTATCAATTGTCATGTTTATGAAGTACAATGATCTAATGTTTGCTTCAAGAATATTATTGCGGGAGATATGTAAACCGGAATAAATAGCTAATATGCAATAAGTATCTCTTCTTTATCTCTTTTTCCCTTAAGGTAGATATAGCTGACAACAGCTTCTAATCTCACAAAGTTCTTGATCTATGTTACATTTTGATGACACACTGAGTGCCACAATTTAGTTGAAAAATGATTATGGAATCTTTTGGAATTAATGAATGCAAAAGCCATTATCTTACATTACATTTCTAAACATGTGCAATTAATAGAATTGTTACAAGTTTGACTCTTTCTCTTTTCACTGAAGTTCTCTTTAAAGGGATTTTTTTTTTTGTCTCACTTAGCTGAAGCTACCATTGAAATCTGGCCATATCGTGGACTGAAGAATAAATTTCACTGCCTTTCAGTGTGAAATTTATTCAAATTACTGGAGAGGGAGAATAGAGAAAACCAATATTGAAATAAAAATGCACAAGATAATGTTATGGAGGAAATGGTCTCTTTTGTTTTTTTGCAAGACCACTCTGGCAAAATCCAAGTATCCCTTACTTGATAGCAAGAGTTTTTTTGTTCCTTTCCTATGTCCTTACTTTATAATTACACTGAAAATAAATAAAAATAATGATTTCCGTCCATCATCTTATTTTTTGACTTTCCTACACCTATCTTCTTTCTTGCCTTAGGACTCCTAAAGCATGAAAAATGAACTACTTCTACTCATTTAAGAGAGAGAAGGTGGAATTAATTTAATTGCTTGTGAAAAATGTTGCTGAAGAGTAGGATCTACATGATGATTGTATTTTCAGTTACCCATCTTTCCTACAATGACACATCATCGCAGCTGGGTTTTTTCTGTAAAGTTCCATGCTTAAGATTGTGTCAAGTTTCTTCATTAAAAAACAAGCATTTGTAAGGAGGACATAACTGAGGTGCCTTCCAAGTTTTTGGCTATAACTTTCATGAAGCCCAGCCAGCAGGACCAAATGGTCAAGAATTACGTTTGCAACCACGTTGACCTCACCTCTACCTTTTCCACTTGTTTGTTTTTTCTTATATGTTTTCTTTTATTCTGTTTTCTCCCCACTGTTGAAGTTTACACTATAAACTTCTGTGGAAATCCCCCCCTCACTTGTTTTTGTTTGGATATCAATTGAGCCTGGGTGCATATTCATTTTAAGATGACATTGATAGTGAAACAGGAAGTCAAACATGGAGTGTAGTACCGTAACCAACTACAACATTTGTAGCAGAGGTGGTATTCAGCAGGTTCAGATCAGTTCTGGAGATCCAGTAGCGGAAATTTTGAGTAGTTCGGAGAACTGACAAATACCACCTCTGACTGGAGATTTTACAGTGTCCTTTCGCTGCCACGCCCACCCAGCCACGCCCACAGAACTGGTAATAATTTTTTTTGAATCCCCTCACTGATTTGTAGTACATGCTATATATATCCTTGTTTAGAAACACCCATGGGTACAGAGGCCTATTAGGAGGCTTAGCTTGTATTAGGTGACCCAGATCTCTTTCAAATACTTCTAAACTCAAATTTGTAATGCAAAGGCATGGTTTGTAACGGAGATACATTAAGTGGGCCTCGGCATCTGTAGGCTGGCTTGGATTGAATGTATCTGGAATCTTGGATCCGGTGCCTAATCTTGCATCAATCATCTTCTCTCTCATGTAGCCTCAGACTAATGTGTTCTTCTTTCTATGGTGCTCTGCCAAGCGGTAAAGTTTGGAGTAGTATTTGTTGAAATGGAAGTCGGATTTGTTTCTTGCTGAATGAGACTCAGATTCTCTGTCACATCTGGCCCTAATGTAATTATTGTCAGATTTGCTACTTCCACTTTTTGCAAAAGAAAGGGGAAATAAATTGCATATTAGTTTTCTTCCTTGTAATAGTATATATATAATCGGCTTTAGACTAATATTCTTGGAATATTTCTGCATACTTTTGCTAAGTAGTATGTCTGTCTGGTTCACCACTGCCTTAATGGAACAGCTCTGCTTTCTCTCTGTACCTCCTTGGCTCCTCGTGCCAATATGCTTTCTGACTGTGAATCTTTCCCTGTTGCTGAGTAAAAGGGCCATCTACCCTTCTTTCAGTGGGCAGAGAATAATGTCAACATGGGTGATACTGTCCTGATAATGCCTGTGCAGAAGCTTGGCAAATAAAGTAATGGCACTACAGCAGGAATGGGACAGTTTTGGTCACAGGATTTTTCCCTCATCTATACACTTCTTTCCTAATCATCTCTTCCTTCAGCCCAATCTATTATATCCCAAACTGAATAAAGTTAAAAGAACAATAACAGATAAGAGTCACAAATAGAACTGTGTCAGAAGTGCGGAAGTTTGGTCTACCACTCCTCTCCTCTCCCTTTCCCTTCCCTTCCCTTCCATTCCTTTCCCTTCCTCAATGAAATCTGACCTCCAAATTCCTTTGTATCCCCATTATGAATACTGTGAGGAAGGGTTGGTCTCCTGATTCCACTTTTTTCAGCCTGTTACACCATTTCACTGTTGTGCTATTTCAAGCCTAAGCAAATAGCTTTATTTATGCTTCATGTAGTTCTACATTCATCTCTTAATGAAAAGGACAGTAGAAGCTGCCTGGAGACCGAAAAGGAGGACTGAGGGACATATTTTGAACCCAAAACGAACTTTAATGACTTCTTTGGTCCCATCACCTTGAGGTCACCTGACTTCGTGATGTAATCCATAGCAAAGCATAGTCATTTTTATATCTTAAATTGATCATTGTTAGATGCTGTCATTTTAAGGGGGAAAATGCTATTTGAACCGTAGTACAACTACCAAATGTGGGTTTCAAAAACCCAGAGAAGCAGTAGATGGCATTGAAGGGACTCAAAATACTCCATTTGTTGCAGAGGTCTCCAAACTTGGCAACTTTAAGACTTGTGGACAAGCCTTAAAGTTGCCAAGTTTGGGGACCCCTGATGCAACCCAGATCTACTTACTTAAAGTTGCTTCACTCATGGGCTCTTATTAGATGAAGGCAACCATGATGAGCAGAGAGGGTATTTGGTACAGTGGAAGGCACATACAATAGGATAAAGGCTGTGTAAAACTATTAAGAGTGTGTATTGCATACTTCTATAATTGGATCGATTTCTTTGTGTTGCATGAGAGATTTGAAATAACATGTTTAGAAAACAAAAAATAAAAAACGACTAAGCCAAAATTTCACAGTTTGATATTTCAACACCTCTCCATATTTTGCCATTTTCCTTTTATCAAGATAAATAGAAGTAAAGAATTAGGCAACTTGAGAATTAATGTATACAGGGTTAGGCAATATTTTTTTTTCCTGTCAAAGACTACATTTCTTTGGGGAAAAAAGCAGTGAGGGAGGACCTATAGACCACTGTTGAACAGGAATTAAGCAATGGCTCTCATAAACTAACTATCCTCATATTCTCTGAACAAAACCCACACATTTTATTCAGCTTTTTTACAGTTTTTTTAAAAACGTGGTATTGATTCTCTTGCTTTATGTGATAGCCTAAAATTCCTTGTAAACTTATATTGCCATCTTAATTTTTTCTAACGTTTTCCCATTTTTATCTGTAATAGTCAACTGTATCTGCTTCCTGATCATCCATGTCCATTCCCTTTCTGATTTATTAATCATATTCCAATCATTAACTTCTATGTGCAAATTGTACAATATGTTATAAAGAGGATATGCAAACTGTGCAAATTGTACAGTATGTTATAAAGAGGTTGTGCAAACCTCCTATATGAACTACAAAAACAATGTTAAAAGCTATTAAAAAATCAAGTTTTTATTCCACGAATGAAACAGCTTCTTCATGGACATTCAATTCATTGACCATTACCCTATATTATTAGATTCTGGACTGAACTTTTGCTAAGATAACAGTTATTGATTTTGTTCATCCTCTTATTACTTTGTAATTTGATTTCAGAGGCTACTGTCCTCTATGGAAGCCTGAAAGAATACTTTCCAGGCAAATTCTCCATCTGATGCAAACGCAGACATTTATAGATATCTAACCTTCCCATTATTTTCTTTTGGGGTCTGCAAAATGTAGAAAAGGAGTCGAAAATGTGTAATCAAAATAAAGGCTAGGAACAAGATAAGGAAAGGAAACAGCTAAAGCTTCATACTAACCCATTTGTTTTACTTTTCCATTCCTTCCCATCCTTGCAAACTGATCCTTGAAACCTCACTTCTTTCTTTTGGGGGACCTCAGCAATTCCATCCCACTTCAGTGCCTGTGGAGATTCTCAGTCATCAAGGTTGTTCCAACGATGCTTTTTCAAGAGGCGACTGGACTTTTTGGTTTTTCTTTGAAGACATTTCACACAGAGATGGGATTCAGCAGGTTGACCAGTTCTGGAGAACCAGTAGCAGAAAGTTTGAGTAGTTTGGAGAACCGGCAAATACCACCTCTGACTGGATGATCCTTCCCCAGCTATGCCCACCAAGCCAACCCGCAGAACTGGTAGTAAAAAAATTTGAATCCCATCACTGGTTTCACTTTTCATCCAAAAAGCTTCTTCAGCTGTGCCTGGATGGTCATTCCCCGCCATCCAGTCAGAACTGAAGAAGCTTCTGGGATGAGAAGCAAGACATCTTCAAAGAAAAATCAGAAAGTCCGGTCACCTCTTTAAAAAGCAGCTTTGGGACAATTTTGTTCAGTTTTCTCCTTCTTAACCATACAGTCATCATCTAATTCATCCATCCTTCCTTCACATACAGATAGTTCTCAATTAGTGACAGGCTCATTTAGTGACCATTCATAGTTATGGTAATGACCAGTCTTCCATTTACTACTTTTACAGGTTTCTAATGCAAGGCTGGATGTTTAACAGATAATCAGAGTTGGAAGGGACCTTGTAGGTCATCTAGTCCAACACCCTGCCCAAGCAGGAGACCCTACACCATTTCTGACAAATGGCAGTCCAATCTCTTCTTGAAAGTCTCAAGTGGTGGCACTCCCACAACTTCCGAGGGCAAGCTGTTCCATTGGTTGATTGTTCCCACTGTCAGAAAGTTTCTCCTTATTTCCAGGTTAAATCTCTCCTTGTTCAGTTTCCATCCATTATGCCTTGTCTGGCCTACAGGCGCTTTAGAAAATAGCTTGACCCCTTCCTCTCTGTGGCAGCCTCTCAAATATTGGAAGACCTAGCATGTCTCCCCTGGTCCTTCTCTTGACTAGACTAGCCAAGCCGAGTTCCTGTAACAGTTCTTCATATGTTTTAATCTCCAGTCCCCTAATCATCCTGGTTGTTCTTCTCTGTACTATTTCTAGAGTCTCAACATCTTTTTTATAATGTGGTGAACAAAACTGGATGCAGTAGTAGATTAAGATTATAAACCCAGTTATGGTTTCACTTACAATCTACTTCACTTCAGGAACGAGTTTGCCAGTCCCAGTTGTGGTTGTTAAAGAAGGAATGTGTGTATTTACACTTAGTTCAATCCTCATGCATTCTTTATGCATGACCAAATCATCTCAATATCAATTTGCTCAATTTCTCTGCTCTTGCTATTGGCAGGCTCAAAATCATCCCACCTCTTTACGCTTTCTATTTCCCTTCGGGGTTGACTTGCATATATGAATCACCGGGGACCATTGCTCAGGGAGAAACTCTTTTAAATATATTGTATCATCAGTCTTGCTGCATTATCATCAGTCTTGCTGCATTATCTGAAGGTCTAGACTTTGCACAGAGATTGGGTAGTAGGTGGCCTGGTTGAACTGCCTGTTTTATAGCAGAAGTCTTTGATCTTTTTTTGATGCTCCATTGTGTTGCAGTGGAAGTGTTTTGCTTATTGTCCTCCACCATTTATATCACCCAGGGCAATTTATTACTTCAGAATGGTAATGGTATTGTTAACACTGCCGGACAATTTCTTAAAGATATTTGCAAAAAGTAGCTGATGAATTATTCTTGTTTGGGAAATAATGGTGCCCCATAGCAGGAGAAGTAACTTAGGACATCAGTGAAGAAGGTTTTCCTTCTCCTTCCCCTCATTCAGTAAGATTAACAGATTAACAGAGTTGGAAGGGACCTTGTAGGTCATCTAATCCAACCCTCTCCCAAGCAGACTCTACACCATTTTTGACAGATGGCAGTCCAGTCTCTTCTTGAAAGCTTCCATTGATGAAGCACCCACAATTTCTGAAGGCAAGCTGTTCCATTTATTGATTGTTCTCACTGTCAGAAAATTTCTCCTTATTCTACAGTTCTACAGAGGAATTACTGAGTCTATCATCTGCACCTCTATAACTGTCTGGTTTGGTTTTGCAACCCAACAGGACAGACACAGACTTCAAAGGATAATTAGGACTGCAGAAAAAACAATTACTACCCACCTGCCTTCAATCGAGGACCTGTATACTGCACGAGTCAAAAAGAGGGCTGTGAAAATATTTACAGACACCTCACATTGTGGACATAAACTGTTTCAACTCCTTCCCTCAAAACGATGCTATAGAGCACTGCACACCAGAACAACTAGACACAAGAACAGTTTCTCCCCGAAAGCCATCACTCTGCTAAACAAATAATTCCCTCAACACTGTTCAACTATTACAAAGTCTGCACTACTATTACTGTTAAATCTTGTCATGCCTCCTTATCACCCATCCCCACCCACTTGTGATTGTATAACTGTAACTTTGTCGCTTGTATCCTTATGATTTATATTGACTGTTTCCTAGTATGATTTGATTGCTTATTGTACCCTATGATTATCATTGTTGTACCTTATGATTTTTAATGACTGTATCTTTTCTTTTGTGTATACTGAGAGTATTTGCACCAAGACAAATTCCTTGTGTGTCCAACCACACTTGGCCAATAAAGAATTCTATTCTATTCTATTTCTAGGTTAAATCTCTCCTTGTTCAGTTTTCCTTCACTATTCCTTGTCTGGCCTTCAGGTGCTTTAGAAAATAGCTTGGCTTGACCTCCTCTCTCTGTGGCAGCCCCTCAAATATTGGGACACTGCTGTCATGTCTCCCCTGGTCCTTCTCTTCATTATACTAGCCATGCCGAGTTCCTACAAACTGTTCTTCATATGTTTTAGCCTCCAGTCCTCTAATCATCTTGGTTGCTCTTCTCTGCACTCTTTCTAGATTTTCAAGATCCGAACTGAGTTCCAAATTGGCATCCCCCTTCTCTTCCTCTTGAGTTGGCTCAGCAGCCCTATCTGGAAGGGCCCAATGATATCTTTGGCTGCAGACCTCGAAGATTGCTACCCAAAGCCCTGGGCCACTTCCTTTTTAGCCTCCTGACTTTTCATTTTTCCTGTCGGGACCTTCATCTGATTGATAGATTCCTCTTGGGTATTTATTTAGGATTATCTCTTTTCTTTTTTTCTCCTTTTCCGCTGATGCCTTCCGGCTGATGGCAGGTTAAATGTAACCGTCTCTCTCTCTCTCTCTCTCTCCCCCTCCTCTCTCTCTCCCTCCCCCCATCCTTTCCATTTGTTTCCTTTGGGAAGGGCTAAGTTCAGATATGTCTGAAGAGAGCTGTGGTTCTCCCTGTCTGATGTGGTTTGTTATCGCAAAGCTATTAGTAAAATCTCTGTGTTTCCCCAGCTGTCACTCGGCTGAGATCAGAAATCATCCCTGATCTCAAACTCTGTTTTCGCATAAGAGCAACACGCAGAGGCATGACCTCTTTTGTTAGCTTTTTTTTTTTTTTTTGCTCCCCTACTCAATGGATCAGGTGCAGCTTGTCCTGATGAGGCTGCAAACTATATTGGGAACTGTGATGGCAGCTATTCTTTGGTGACGATATTTCATTGCTCTCCCCACGCCTGCTATTTCTCCACTTAATGGTAGGGAGGCCATGGCTTGCTTGCTTTATCAGAGGTCTCAGCGGGAGATTAGGGCCGAGAGGCGAGCATTCCAGGTGCGGCTGAGCACGAGGGGTTTATGCACTGCCTCGGTGAGAAGGGAATGCATCCTTCGTTCCTAATGACAGGGCACCGCATGTAGGGACATGACGCTCCTCACAGATGTGCGGTTAAGCAAAAGACAATTGCAGATGTTCTTGGAATTCCCAAACCGGATACAGAATTGCTAAGAGGATATGGATATATATGTGTGTGTGTGTGTGTGTGTGTGTATGAAGGAGCATTGCCAAGAGTTTTTACATAATGAGAAGATCATGTTAGACGTCTCTTGCTTAAGGGCTGGGTTTGCTCAAGCTCTCCTCTGAATGTGAGGAATAACGCGTGTGGTCATAAAAACACAAGAAACCCTGCCCGTAGGAAGCAAGAGAGCAAAATGCTCCTTTTAAAAAACTTGTGTTCCCCAGCAACGGGCACTAAAAAACAGCCCGTCTGCAGTATTAGAGCTACTATATAACCTTCTTGGCAAACAGTCAGCATGGCCTAATTCTCCATGGGTTTGTGTAATTTCCTTTTAAAGTTAGGGAATGTCACAATAGCAAGTTTCATATTCTGGGGGTTGTAGCAGATGATGTATTCTTCTATTGGTTTTCATTACTTGGTGTCATTGTGCAACCTTGGGCTCAACTCTTAGTTGAACTGTTCTGAGGTACAGGTAGTCCTCGACTTAACAAAAGTTCCTTTAGTGACCGCTCGAAGCTACAACAGCTTTCAAAAAAGGGTGTCTGTCTATGGAGATTCTCAGTCATTCCGTTCATGGTTGTCCCAAAACAGCATCGAAGAAGTTTCTTGGATGAGAAGCGAAGTGTCTTCAGAGAAAAACAAGGAAGCCCAGTTGCCTCTTGAAAAAGCAGCTCTGGGACTTATGACTGTTTTCCACATTTACAACCGTTGCAACGTCCCCGTGGTCACATGGTCAGAATTTGGACACTTGGCAACTGGCATGCATTTGTGACAGTTGCAAGGCCCCAAGGTTGTGTGATCATCTTTTGTGACCTTTTGACAAGCAGAGTCAAAGCTTAAGGGAAACCAAGCGTCACTTAACAAGCATGTCACTAACTTAGCAAGTGCAGTGATTCACTTAACAATTATGACAAGAAAGGTTATAAAATAGGGCAAAATGCACTCAACTACTGTCTCACTCAGCAATAGAAATTTTGTGCTCCATTGTTGTCATAAGTTGAGGATTACCTCAATTGTATAATGTATAACATCCAGTTCCCCTTAATAAACAGGTTGTTTATTAAACTCAAGGGTCATAAGTCAATGTGTGTACGTGTGTATGTGTGTGTGTGTGTGTGTGTATACAGTATATATAATGTTATTGTACATAGGACAGATCCTGCACAATGTCCACTTTCTCCATCTTGTCAACCCTGAGTCCAGTGGAAACCAGTCCCAGAGCTTCTCCCCATATTCCTAAAAAAAAAACAATAGGGGGTTGGGGCAAAATGCACTATTAATTGAATTAGTAATTAAAGTTAACTGCCTATGAAATAAAAGCACTCTATTTTAGAAGTATTGATTTCCCAATCTGCATGTGCATTTAGAAACCTTTCTGTCACCCATTCCAACCACACCCAAACGCAGAAGTACACACACACACACATGCCTCTCCTTCTTCCTAACAGAAGGCATGGAGGAGGAGGAGAAGGAGCAGGAGGAGAGGTAGCTACACTGGGAATAGGAAGACCAAAGGGAATGACTCTGGATTCAGATGAATACGGATAACTGGTAAGGGAAGGAAAGCAAACGTGTGTGGAGGATGAAGGTTTGAGAGGCTAAGAAGTGATGAGTGGGCCTTTTGTCTCTCTGAGACTAAGGATGCTAAAATAATATGTGTGTAGTGCGTGGATCCCACACACGTTTTTGTTGCCAGGAAGATAAAAATGACTTCTCTTGTCCTATTTCTTTAAACAGCATGCTTTTATTCTAAGGTGACACTTCTTTTTCAAAGGCAATTATTTTAAGGCTTGCGGTTCCAAACGCTTTTATGAGAAGTAAACTCTTCAGAGAGCTTTGATCATCGATGACCTCTGCTGGGATTGAGTTGGAGGTGATGCATACACCCTGGCTCTCCTTTTGATAATTTTTATTGTGGTAACCTTATGGAACATTTTAGAGGTTTGGAAGTTGGGGTCCCCCTTTATCATGATTCTCTTCCTTCCCCTAAGTCTGGTTCCAGCTAACGTTGTGGAGCGGGCACACAGAAGTTCTAGCTCCAGGCATCTGTCTTGCAGGGCACCTTATCTCTTGACTCTGTCTCCACTCCTCTTTAACATCCACATGCAGCTGCTGGGTGAGGTCTTTTGCCAGTGTTAGGTTAAGCAAATCAAATCAAACTTTTATTAGTAAAAGACCAACCTGAGGAGGGTGGGGTACAAGAAATTTAAAAGCATAAAAGATACAACAAAATAAAATTGCATATAAAAAGCTAAAAAGTATAAAGCAAACATAAAAAAGAGAGATATTTTAAAAGTCTAAAAGGAGGAGCAGAAGCAATAAATGGGTATAGGGAAGCGTCCCTAACGAAATCTATCATCATGCAGAGCACTTAATAATGATGAACCAGACGATCATTGAAACTGGATCGTGGCACAGATCATTTGACACGTTTTAGGCACAATTGCATAGAACTTGGCCACATTGTGTGTTGCAGCAGCAGGGTTGGTATCTGAAAACAGCAGGGAAAGGTAAAATTGTCCTGTGTGCCCTGGGTATTTATCCAATAATGGTGAGATGAATGCCTCTGTACAGATTCTGTTGTTTCTATGTGTCCAGAACCACAGGGGCATTGTCTCTTCAGGTAGGGGATCTTCCTGTATTGGCCTTCAAGGCTGAAGGAGAGTATGTCATCAGGCCAGAGTTAAAGGATCTCCAATAGGTATTTCAAGATTAGTTCAGAGTGCCACAGAAGAGACAGAGTACCAGCTGGGTTCACTGGCAGTAAAGGGTAGGGACTTGGCTAAGTCCAACTGGCGCTCTGCATCTGCTAAACATTGTTCAATAAGTGATTTGACCTTATTATTTATTTGTTTGTTTGTTTATACCTCACCTTTATTATTTTTATAAATAAAGCAGTGTACATATCCAATGCCCCTTCTTCTTATTATTTTTCCCACAACAACAACAACCCTCATCCCAATTGGGCTAAGAAAGTCACCCAGCCAGCTAAGATGGGACTCAAACTCACAGTCTCTGGCTTCCTAGACTGGTGCCTTAACCATTAGACCAAACTGGCTCATATCCCATGCTGACTAAAGAGCTGGGGAGAAACCGAATAATGAGATTTTAATTACCCCTGCCTTTTTTCCATTTGGACTGAATCTTGCACACTAGTTGCATCCATTTTTGCAATCGGGAACCTTGAGGTCACCCATGCCTTTATCCAATCTCCTGATTGGCCTTTTGCTACGTGTTCTATAGGGGCTGCCCTGAAAACTCATTAGAAAGCTGAAGCTGCTCCAGAATGTGGCTGCGGGTAATTTTATGTGCAACACTGCCCAGTCTATCAAGAGCTGCACAAGTTCCCAGCAGGCTTCTGGATAGAATTTCAGGATGGTCATCTTTACAGCCTTTGGCTTTGTGTTGCACACAAAATGCAGAGGGTCATGTTACTTCTTGTGGCACCATTTATGGTACCTGCAATGGTTTTCTACCCATTCCATCAGATTTGGCAGGCATGTTTCCAAGCCCTTCTGTGAATCAAAATCATCTCATGGGCAGCCCAGGCAGCCTGCCTCCTCTGCTGTGTACTTGCCCTAAGGAACAATCTTCCCCCTGAGATTTTGATGTCCATCCAGTCATGGTTTCAGAGGATGTTAGTGGAGCCCAATGTCAATATCTTATTTTATGCTGTCAATAGTTGTGAGGTACTTCAATAATTGTTAGATGCATTTTCGTTGTTGTTTTTTTAAAACATTGTGTTTTTAATCTACGATTTTGGTTGGGTACCTAGATTTGTTAAGATAGGTAGCTGTATACATTCATTAAATAAAATCATGATAATTGTATGGCACATGCTCTATTTGAGGCTAGCAGTTTTTTTTCGCCTGCATGTGCAGTTTCTCTATACTTGTTTATATTGCACCATCTTTGTCTCTTCAATGCCCAAATGTGAACAAATAAAATATGCCATTTTGCATTTATATTGCCAGGGATTCTTTGGTTTAGATCGCTCTGAATATCCATATTCACTTGAACACTTCTGTTTAGAGGATCTCTGTTACCAGTTATGAGATCAATTGAGGAATCCTTTGTGTCCAAAACCTGTTGAAGATCCAGATAAATTTTCTGTCATTTTCCTTTTGTGTACCTACCTATGCTTGTTGGCATGCTCTAAAAGGTTAGTGAGTCAGGATTTACCTATGCTGAAATTATGTTACTTTTTAAAAAGTAAGATTTATTCTTCTGTGCACTTGATCATTATATTTACAGATTTCTTAAAAAATAAAATAAAATTTAACTCTACATTGACCAGCTTCCAATCCTAAACTAAAAATTTCTAAAACATTAGTTTCTAGTGGTTAAGCTTTCTTTGCTCCATTGGCTTCTGATTAATAAATTAAATGACTACAGTACTTTAGTGAATGAAATGGGCAATCCTCATTTTCTCTATGCATGCAAGCCTAATTCACTAAAATATTAAACTTATTTTTATGTTGATCATTTGTCAATAGAGCTTTTCCTTGAAGTTCCAGAACCTCCACCTCACACACACAACTCATGCATATATTCATGTATTTTAATACGAAATAGCTTGCTTATATCAGAAAAATTAAAATGTAAAGATAATTCTGTAGCAATATGTTTCAAAGTCAGAAATGCAGCCAGCATGTAACTTAGTGGTCTTCTTACTTCTCTTGACTGACAGTAGTACATTGTCCTCTTTAGAAGATCTCCTGCTCATTTTGCTAAGTGCATAAAATGTCCCCTGAAAACCAAATATTTCATTATGGAGATTTCTCTTCTCCCAGAGATTATTATTTCTTTTTTAGTCCCGTTCGCCTTTCTATTAAAATTTATTTTTTTAAATAGATAGATAGATAGATAGATAGATAGATAGATAGATAGATAGATAGATAGATAGATAGATAGATAGATAGATAGGTGATATGTTTCCCAACTTGACAACTTGAAGATATGTGGATTTCGTCTCCCAGAATTCCCAAGCCAGCATGACTTGTGTTTCCTTACTAATGGTATTGCAAAGAAATTCCTCAACAAATTATCTGTGGTGAAATCAGTAAAGGATTTCGCACAGCATAGCTGAAGATATACATAAACAATCGGTTTCTAAGAGGCAACTGCCCTCTCCACTGTACACTTAGCTTTAGTGTATACCCAGGAGATATTTGTTACCTTGGGAGCATAGATATGTTCCTTGCCAAAAATCTAACATCTGCACAATTGATATTTATCAGGAAATTTATATTTGGTCTTGAAAGGAGAATTAATTGGTAAAAAAACCCCGAGAAGCTAGACTTGTATCTCCTTTATTTAGTCTTTAGCTTTTCTGTTAACCTGATAGAGAACATATCTTACCAGTCACCAGAACACTTAATGATAGTCATAGGGTACAATCAACAGTCAAATCATGCTAGGAAATAGTCAGTATAAATCGTAAGGATACAAGGGACAAAGTTACAGTCCTACAATCACAAGTGGGAGGGGATGGGTGATAAGGAGTGATGAGGAAGATTAGCAGTAATAGTAGTGCAGACTTTGTAATAGTTGAACAGTGCAATAGCACTTAGACTTATATACCGCTTCACAGTGCTTTACAGCCCTCTCTAAGTGGTTTACAGAGCCAGCCTATTGCCCCCAACAGTCTGGGTCCTCATTTTACCCACCTCGGAAGGATGAAAGACCGAGTCAACCTGGAGCCCGAGGGGATTTGAACTGCCAAATTGTAGGCAGCTGGCTGCAGAAGTAGCTTGCAGTACAATTATCCTTGATGTCAGTTTGAAAATGACCTTCAGCTGTGAGAGGTTCTTCCCAGGTTTCTTCCACCTGGGAAAAATAATGTAGTTGAGGGTGCTTTTTTTAAATGATATTTATGGGATGATAACTGCAATCCCTTTTTGGATATACTGTAAGGAATTAAGGTATGAATGCAGGTGGATTCTGCATCCCTCCCCCTGCCGTATCACTTGCTGTCACTTGGACATCACCATGGAAATAATCCTCAGTGAAACAAAAATAAGTGCAGAACCGGTTGGACAGAAAGTGCAGGCTGAGACAGCTCAGGGGAGGAAGGGAGAAATACGCGGCTTAAGGCCAGGAAGAAGACAGTGGAGGCTCAGTAGGAAAATTCCCTGTGGTTCTAGAAGATCTTAGTCCCCAGCATGGTGCCTTTGGGCAATAGTATATCAGCTGATGCATTCCTTGGTGATTGCAAAACTGTCTGCCCTAGATGTATTTTTTAGTGTAAATCAACAGTATTAAGCAAGTGCCAATAATACCTTTGTAGATCTCGGAAGCATTCTTAGAAAAATAAAATATTGGGTGGCTGTAGCCCAGTACTTTCTTTGTTTTCTAATATATGCACACTTTGTGATTGGCTACATGATCCAGTGGTGGGATTAAAAAATTTTCACTACCGGTTCTGTGAGTGTGGCTTGGTGGGTGTGGCTTGGTGGGTGTGGCAGGGTAAGGATACTGCAAAATCCCACTCCCTCCCCACCCACTAACCTGCTTTCCAGCTCCGTTCTCCTGTGCAGGGCAACAAAAGAAGACCCAGCCAATCAGCTGGGACTCGGAAGGGCGAGAATAGATTGGGACGGGGCCAGTCAGAGTCATATTTGCCAATTCTCCAAACTATTCAAATTTTCCGCTATCGGTTCTCCAGACCTGGTCAGAACCTGCTAAATACCACCTCTGGCTACATCGTACATAAATGTGATGCCACTGGAAAGTGAGAGTAACATTCTCAAATCCCCCCAAAATGCCCACTAGCTTTCTGTAGAAGTTGCTTGGAATCAAAGTTGCTGGAGGAAAACACTGCTGTGCTTCCCAAAAGGTGACTCCTATTTCTTGTAGTACCGATTTGTCTCACTGAAAGTGGATTCTGTCCATTTCCACTCAATGTGGTAAACTCGATCAGCAAGCCTGCTATCTTGCATAATATAAACAAACATCAGAGTCCCTTGCGCAAACATTTGTATGCATTTGTTCGTATAATCATTCTTCCTGCTGCACCAGTTTTGCGGACAAATGTAATTCTGGTAAGGGCACATTGGCTCCTTGGTAACAAAGTACTTGTGAAAGGATGCTGTACGTGCAAGGATGATGATGCAATTTCTATATAATCTTTCCACGATCGTGTTTAGGACTGCCTAAGCCCATGATGGCGAACCTATAGCATGCGGAGCCATCTCTGCCGGCACGCGAGCCATCGCCCCAGCTCAGTTCCACTGCATGCGCATGCACCTCCCATCAACCAGCTAATTTTCGGGTATCTGCTGCGCATGCATGAGAGGCGGGTTGCATGCGGGAGATATGTGCGCATGGGCGTGGGGTCACGTGCATATGCGCAGGGGGCGGGGGGAATGCAGGGGGGCACACATGCATGTGCAGGGGAGTGGGGAGTACGGGGGGACGCACTTGCATTGCATTATGGGTGCAGGCATGCACGCACACGCTTTTGGCACGCGATGACAAAAAGATTAGCCATCACTGCTCACTACAGATGGATATGTCTTTGATGCCACTGCATGTCCAGATTTTTTCAGCCCAGATCTGGTGACCTGATCAGGTTAAAGATGCCGTTTCAGCATGAATTCTTATGCCAGGAGTATATTCTTTTTCAGTTGGTGGCTAGAGCATGTTGCAAAATAGTTGCCACGTGTAGATTTCTACTCACAAAATAATTGCTGAGGTGGTACACATCATAAAACAGTCAGCAAACTAGTAAGTTTTTCTTTTTCAATCTCATGCACCTTTGGGGAGATGCTTCCTAGCTTTCCAGCGTACTATATTTGTCTCTATGTTCATTGGGTTACAAACATTTCAGAGGCATACTTGTAAATAAAATTCATGCAAGGAAAGGGAAGAGAAGGGATAGTCATTGTTATCTTTCTTATCAGTTTAATATCTGATATGATCATTTCTATATCTATATCTTTTGTAGGAAGGATGAGAATGAGTGGATCCAATAGTGAAAGAGGGAGGCGCCATTATTTTTGAATGAGGATTCAGGGGCAAAATAAGAAATACTGTATTCAAGTTGTTTACCCATGTTTGGTGCTTACATTGTGCCTCTGAGTGATGGAAAGTTTAAGGAGCATTAGTGTATAAAGAGACCTACTCTCACTGCTTACCCCCTGGTTGTTCACTTCTTAGCTGAGCAATGGGGAACTTGAGGCCTGTTTTCTGATTGTTTATAGCAGCAATAAAGGAATCTTGATAGGACCAATATGCTATTTAGAGCAAAGCAATTTCCACTCTGGTCAGAAGAATTAAAGATTCTCCAGTTCTGCTTCAGAAGGATACTGGAAACTTAAGAATCTTTGTATAATAAAAATTATATTTATATCTACTTAGAATAAATATATCAGAAGGTTCAGCACATTAACATTCCAATGCTTTCCTGTTCCAGAGAAGACATCTAGAAGAATCTTGCAGGGGAAAAAAATGGATAGGAATGTTCTCTTTTCGGCAAAGATCTCCTGTCTGATATCACAGAAAAAATAAATATTTTACTCCGCCCCTTGATTTGGGAGTGGGATGATGAATCATCTTCACTCATCACTTTCTTGAGCCATATATTCCATTAAATATACTGTCAAATTTTTGCCAGCTATCAAACTAAGTCTTCAAAGACAATGACAGAGACACTTGCACTGCAAACTCTTCTCTTTGGGGCCATCCACACTTTTGTGCCCAACAATCTTTGCCACAGCACTGTTGTGTTCTTGTGATGATGTTGTATTTGAGGGACAAGCAGCTTTCCCCTTATACACCTCAAGACAGTTTTTAAAAAGACCAAATATAGGCAGGGCTGTCTTAATGCATGGGCCTGATGGGCACTTGCTCGTTGGCCCCATATTAATCTGTATGTTAACCCTTCTAAACACCTTGTATCATATAAATGCAGCAACATATTTATTACATTTTAGTGCACTTTTTAATTGTTGGATTTTGTTGGAAGTGCCAATAAAATAAATATATGTTTAATTTTATTGACCATTTACATTTTTATTCCTGTGAGTAGTTGTCGTAGGGGCCCTAGTACACTGCTTTGCCCAGGGCCTATAATGCTGTTAAGATATAGGACAAATGCAGGAGGGGAATAGGAAGGGAAACTATTTCATTTGGTTTTTTCCCCCTCTTTTGTGATGTGGAACAGGGATGAGGCATTTCTGTTTATTCCAGGAGCTGCTTAACTCATGGAATGGAGCGGGAGCCGAATTTATTTATTTATTTGTTTGTTTGTTTGAATGATTTCTATAGCAAGCAGCCCATCTCAGCAAGCGATTCTGGGCAGCTGGTGAATGGAGGGATTTTTTCTTCTTTCTTCTGGTCGCTAGAGGGAGCCCAAACAGATTGACAGCATTCCTGTGGCCTGTTGTTATTATTCCAAAGTCAGTAGGCGAGAAAATGACGACAGGGCTAACTTTAAAACACTTTGGAGGGATTGGGGAACAAAAATGGTGCCATATGGAAATACCCTTGGAAGGGATCCAGCAAGATCAGCTTGATCAGCTTCCAAACTCCCAAATGGGTTAGACCTTCATCCCTTGATGCAATGCTGGAAAGTCCCTAGGCTATGCTGTAATGCAGACTGACTTCATGATTGGGCTTTGCCGTACTAGCACTTTAAGGCTGCGTTTTTGCCTGTTTAAAATGATTTTGAACTCACACAGGGTTTTGAAATCTGAAGCTTTGAAAGCTTCTATAAAATTTGGCTTTCTGCTCTGTTGTGGAATTTATCCAGTGACTTGAGGAAATCCGAAGTAGAGGTATAGTTCTGGATGTACAGCCACAATTGAAGCCCAACATTTCCATTGCTAAGCCAGACAATTGTGAGTTTTGCCCCATTTTTGGACCTTTCTTGACACTGTTGTTAAGGTGAATCACTGCAGTTGTTCAGTTAGTAACACGGTTGTTAAATGAATCTGGCTTCCCCATTGACTTTGTTTGTTGGGGAAGTTTGCAAAAGGGGATCCCATGACCCGTGATATTGCAAAAGGGGATCCCATGACCCAGGATATTATAACCGTGATAGATACAGGCTTGTTGCAGATGCTACAATGGTCATAAGTATGAAAAACAGTCATAACTCACTTTTTTCAATGCCATCGTAACTTCAAATGGTCCCTAAATGAATGGTTGTAAGTTGAGGACTATCTGTATACCAAAGTCTGAGCTTGAATAAACAAACGGGAATGCCTATATTAGCTACTTTCAGGTGGCTAATTGTAGCTTGGACTTTTGGGAAATCTCATTGAGCACAGATCCTCCAATCAAATACCTTACAAAGCTGCTTCGTTTTCCTATATTTTTCATTGCAGCTTCGCTTTATTTTTGTATGGCCTTTTCAAGCTTGTTTCTCTCCTGTACTCCTGCACTTTGTGGGTCCTTGATGAATGTGGAACTCCCACCCATAGCTGGCATCTCACATTGGGCAACGAGGGGGGAAAGGAAATACCTTTTGATTTAAAGGGAATAATTTGTTCTCTAAATAGCAGAGTTTTAAGTTTCTTCCTTTTCTGCTTTGGTTGACCATCCACTGTACCATGTATTTTGGGATAAGTGCCAAGAACATGGAATGTACCCTGTGGAATATCTCTCTCTCTCAGGTGGACTACGCACAGTTGGAGGAGGACTGTGGACACCTTGTTCACCAGGGTTGGATGAAGGTTTCTGTGGTCTGCCTTGGGGCCAGCCATCAGGGTGTGAGGATGTTTGTCAGAAGATTTACCTAAGGCCACCAGCAAATTCTGGATAAGGTGAAATTTAGCCAGCCGCCACAGGTTCTTTTTTTTCTTCATAAACTCTCAGCAAATATTGAAAAAAAAATTTTTTTTTAAGGAGAGTGGGTGGGAAGAAGGTTCTTTGACGCCTGTGGCCATTACTAAGTTTTGATAGCAGAGGTGGAAAACTTCATGTATGCGGTGTGCCTTGGAAGCAACAGCTCATTAAGTTGTTGGGGAAGGTGCTGGAGGGATTTTATAGGCCACCAAAAGATCCTCTGAGGTTTTAAAAGTAGGTCTACAACTTTTGCTTTAAATATCTCTCTGGAACTAAAAAAATCACGTCAATATTACTGGCAGCTTGAACAACATATGAGATGTTTATAACATTCCTCAACCTGTTCGCTTGATAAAAATTTCTCCTAGGGGGAAAAAAATATATCAAGGTGATAAGGTGATTGTGTAACTCATCATTATCTCTTTAGATATGTTGCCTTGTTTGTACAGCTTTAAGATTAGTCTCCCTGCCATCTTGTCTATCTTGACTGAAAAAGGTATACAGCTTAGAAATGTAGATTGTAATCGAAATGAGGCCATTGTTCAATCCGCTTCTTTTTAATCTTTGTTGTTGTTACCCAAATGTATTGGCCATGGTGTGAAAGTATCACCTGGCCTTTATTCAGCTCTCCTTAAAAAGAAGAATACAGGTTTGCAATGCTTTTTGTAAGGGACTGCCTTTAAGGACAACCTGTCCCTGTGTTTATTAACTCATCGCACATAAATGTCTGAACTTACTGGCAGGGATTCATCCGATAGAAGTACAGGTTCCTACTTTCTCCACCCCACCAATCCAATGCAGAAGAACAATGTCCTAAATCAGAAAGAGCTCATTCCATTGGCCGCTGGTTTGGGGACAGCACTTTTTTCAGCATAAACTGTACTTCCTCCCTCTCTGCAGATCTGCAGACAGGTAGACAGACAAAGACTGAACCTTGTTATGGTCTACAGCTTTCCAGCTGTTGCCTAGCATAGTTGGAAGGAAGAACCTGTGCAGGCTTTCTCCATCCGTACCATTTAAATCTATCTTGGATTTTTGGACGCTCTAACTTGTGGTTCTGGCTGTGGTTGTTATTTTTCAATTCCCAACTTGCTGTTGAGTCATACATTATTGTCATTTGCAGTTTGGGTGACAGTTTGCCAAATTCATGTTTGCAATTTTAAAAGGGTGAAGAATTGAAAGCCACAAATACAAGTCCTGTTAGACAGTGAAAATTTTTTAAAGTAATTTTTTTATTCTAAGACAAGTTTACATAGGCTTAAAAAATACAGAAAGAAAACGAAAAAGGAGGAAAAGAAAGAAAAATATAAAGAAGGAAGAGAAAAAGGAAAGATAACAAAAGAGAAAGGAAAGGAAAGAGTTTCTAAAGAAGCAACTTTCAATCACCTTTGCAGCAGTTACAAACACAGTAATTACCATCCCCATCCCAGGCAGTGATTTTTTTTATTTATTTTTTAGCATCTGTAGCCTCAGTGAAAAAAGGAATGGCTGCACTTTGGTATGTTAGTTTTAGAAATTTTATCCAGGTAGGTCCAGTATAGTAAGTTTGAAGGCCCTTATTCATCTCATTAGCTATGTGACTTTGGGATGTAGAAGCTGCATTGAGAGAGTTACAAAACCGACCTTGAAGTGATAAGAAAAAGCTACATTTCAGTGGTTTCATATGAGTAATTCAAAGACTAGTTTCTAGACTGCATTTTTTTTTGTCCGTTGCTCATATCAGCTTTATCTTCTTGTGAAGGTGTGAAACTGAAATTTAAAAAAAAAATATTTACATACAGCATTCTTTGTGTCATTAGGTGGTAGCAATGATGTGCGAATGTATACAGTATACATTCAGCACTTGGAATCTTGATGAAGATATGTTTTTTTGGCTTGTTGCTTTTATGCTCAAACACAAAAGTGATGCTAGGATTATGCTTTGGTTAGTTAGCACCAAATTGTCAATAAAAGTTATGTTCCTGGCGAGAATGGTCCTCTGTGTAAAAAGCTATCATGTTTAGTTTTTAGATATGTTATTTTTAATTACATAAATCCATTCTGGATTAGTTCACTCAAGTTCACAAATGAACTACTGATATTCAAATACAATAATCTATTGTTTTTAGTTAAATATTTTTCAAACCTAGACTAGATTTTTTTTTTTTGCTTGCCATCCTAAATTGGGCAATGTCATGGAGGTGATTGGCATATTGGGCTTGCTCCAAAACTCATTTTAGCCCCAAGCAAGTCTGACCTGGTTTGGGGTTTGAGTAACTTCCTCAGTCAGCTCACTCCCTGATGTATGCAACTTATTAACCTTATCAGAATAACAGAGTTGGAAGGGACCTTGGAGGTCTTCTAGTCCAGCCCCCTGCTCAACAGGAGTCCATATATTATTGCAGACAAGTGGCTGTCCAGTCTCTTCTTAAAAGCCTCCAGTGATGGAGCATCCACAACTTCTGATGATAAGCTCTTTCCACTGGTTGATTGTTCTCACTCAGTAAAGTTTTCCTTAGTTCTAGGTTGCTTCTCTCCTTAGTTAGTTTCCATTCATTTTTTCTTCCCTTGCCTTCTGGTGCTTCGGAAAAGAGGTTGAAACCCACCCACCCCTTCCTTATGGCAGCCCATCAAAGAAGAGAGGGTGTGAAGGATTTCTTTGGACAGGGTTTTCCAATCATAACCAATTTAATTATCTTTTATAATGCCTGAGACTGAACTGAAAGGTCCTTCTCTATCTTTTTAGTGGTTTCAGTTGGCTGCATAGAAGAGAGAAAAAGGAGAAACAGATGAGGGTTGGTGCCACAGTGATGCCAACCCTGAACTCATTACGCATAGGGAGGTGGGATCTCCTTTGTGGTGATCAGGAGATTAAAACAACAGCAAAAGCAGGATGGACACAGGTCTGCTGGGTTGACAAATGAGTACCTGGGGAAGGAGATCACTGAGTTGGCTATATCTCTGAGCGGATGTAACTGATGGAATAAAACAGCAAGATAATTATTAAGCTTCAGCGAAGAGCCATTTTAAGCAGCCAGTTTTTCTTAACATCATGGATGAGACAGCCAATTCAGTAAAGAATTGCTACTAAGAAAACCCTCAAAAACCCTCCAAAGGGGAACGGGTATAGTGTTAAAAGGGCTTCACATTAACCATTACTTACAATAACCTTTAAAGGTAGATGAAGGTTACTATCTTATACCTGGTTATCTTCAGCAATGCTGATGGAGAGATTGGGCAACTTGGACATAATGAAGTCACAGGAGAGGAGAGAAACTTGAATGGAGGTGAATGGATATAGTCTCTTTGCCAATAAGTTAGGTTAATCCACTGAAACTAGTGGCACAGACTGCTTTTAGTCATTTTGGGAAGTGGGTGTGGATAGACAGACACAAAGTATACTTGCATCCAATCATGAATTAAGGAGGGAATTCCCATAGGTATTGGTCGTAATCTTGCTTGTTTTTAAGAAAAGGGATTTGGAGATTCTTTGCCAAGAATCATAACCAGTGTCAGTTGTTTTGCCTCTATCAGCCTCACTAGATAGATGAGACTAGAAAATCAATTCCACAAGAAGATTGGGACTCTGCTTTATTGAGATAGGCTTAATAATAGAAAGCTGCAAGCCTGATTGTGCATTATTCTACCTTCATCTTATACCCCAGTAAGTCAAGGAGACATCTCCCTGATCCACTTCCAAATATTATCCTGCCTCTCAGGGTTTAAGCTGGGATGTCCCAACCCTGGCAAATTTAAAACCTCTGAACTTCATCCCCCAGAATTCCCCATTGAAGTCCGTAAGCCTTACAAGTTTCTAAGGTCAGTCACCCTGGCCTTAAATAATGTTTCAGCCTTCTTTGCCTAATGATTCCTGAATATTTTTGTCAAGGTCACCTACCCTCCTCTCCACAATCTCACATTTTTCTGTAAGATGGGCAGGTCAAATTCCACCAGCTAGATTTATAATGGTTACGTTTGTGGGTTTTCATTCTTATGTGCAAATGTTTCTTTTTGCTTTTTCTTCAGAGCTTGCTGTAATCTACCAAGTTTGGTTAAAATGAAACTTGATTCATTTCTCTCTTCTTATTCATTTTTTTTAAAAAAATAAAAGTTCACTTTATGATACTTTCATTGCTGGTGTTATTTTGTTGTACATTTTAGTGGAATGATATTTTAATTGTGTTACTCATTGTAACCCTGTGAAGGCAGGCATTACAAAATGCAGACTATTAGATCAATTGAACTTTTTTTTTCTTTCCATGTTAGTCTATCGTTTTTTTCTTGAATTTAGCCAATGGGCTTCTGTCTGGGGTCAAATACACCTGGAGGATTGCAAATTGGGAGAGGCTGCTCTTTGTTCTCTTACACAATGCTTGGTTGTAGTCTTTCTCATCCGATCTTTTGTAGCTTCTGTATTTCATGCTTTATAAACCATATTAACTTTTCACTTCTATTTTAAAGTGTGATAAAGTCCTGGCTGAATTCCCCTTACACAACTTATTAAAACTCCCTCTTTTGCATAATTACAAAGGATTTTTGCACATAGAAAAAGTAAGGAGGAGAACCTCAAGTGGATGTTCCACTTGGTTCTGTGAAAGTGCGAAATTTTATTCCTTTTACCTGTGCAGTTCTACCCAATCCATGGTCATAAATTGCCTTGCAAGTGTTTGATACAGGCTAAGTAGAATGCAGTGTTTTGAATACGAATGATTGATTCTTTGCCTATTCTCTGGAATGAAATGCATGAGAGCAGCTGCTATGCAGTATGTCCCAGCTTATTAGGCTGCTGGGCCGGTCCTGCTTGCTTTGTTTCCCATAGTGTGTGTTTTGTGGTTGAAACCACACCAAACTTGTAGAGGAGGAAACCCATGAGGGATTAAGAGGTCAGTCTGCATTCTAAACAGTTTCTGTATGTGTCTGAATGCAAGTCTCAAAGCTACTTTCTCCCGTCAGTGTCATTAGGAACTCCTGGAGGGCACAGGTGGAATGTGAGTTCCCCAAGCAAGAGCTAGTTCCCACGGGCAAGCATTGCTCCCCTGGGATGGAAGCCATTCAGAGACCAGCATTTGCAGACTCTGAAAGGATGGGCAGGCACATCTTGCTCCCCAAAGATTCTGGCCTCCATCTCTTGGGAGACCTGCTAAGATTTGGGGAAAGCAAGACAAGCTTTCACAATGAGCTTGTGTGACTTTCCATGCCTTGTCCACGAAGTCACCACTACATCAGCAGAAGAAATCAAGCTTTGCATGCAGAAGAGGAGATGCAAAATCACTAACAAAGACCCTGCTGAAATACTGCCGATCAAAGCAAATACTAAGATGTGAATGGTCTGGATCAGAGGTGGTATTCAGCAGGTTCTGACCAGTTCCGGAGAACCGGTAGTGGAAATTTTGAGTAGTTTGGAGAACCGGCAAATACCACCTCTGACTGGAGATTTTGCAGTATCCTTCCCCTGCCACGCCCACCAAGCCACACCCACAGAATCGATAGTAAAAAAAAATTGAATCCCACCACTGGTCTGACTAGATGACCTGGCATAAGGCAATGTCTTAAATCCAGTTCCAATGAATGTCAGTTTGATCAAACATAAGAAATATAGATACATTTTTCCCCCTTTGAGTCCCGTTGCCAGAAGTAAATAACTTAAGATAACTAAAAGTCCTAGAGCCATTTTGGCTGAGATAAGGCTGTGATACTGTATTGGATTTAGACTGGGAGAGGTCAAATTCAAATTTCCAGTGAGCCATTGGGCTTGCTAGAAAACCTTGAGGCAGGCAGGCAGGATAAAGATACATATGAAAAGCAACATGTCCTTAAAATTGTAGCTTGGCCGCTGCTGTTTAATACATACAGTACATTGTACATTCAAACGAGATAAACGTTTTCAGACCTCTGTTCTCAGGAGTTTAACCAATCCCATCTGCTTTGTCAACTGTGACTCTCCCCGAAGAAGTTATCTAGGACTTCTTCATTTTTGTGTTGGGATACTACAATGTGTGTTCTGTCCTTGAAGATGGCTTGGAAATGTCTGTTTCCACACGGAGTATTTTCCACACAGAGTACTTTCACAGAGTACTCACAGAGTACACCCAGAACTTTCCTTTCTATCATTGGAGGTATGTCCAGGAGGATTAATCCTACTTTACCTGAGATAGCTACAGTTTACCATTCCAAGCTTTTAGTGGGTCGGTAAAAAAATAGTGTTATTCCAGCACAGTTTTTGCTTTTCTCAAGTTAAGTGCCATTGTAAATTCTTCTATTCCCCACTATCCAGTCAGAGCTAAAGAAGCTTCTTGGATGAGAAGCAAAATGTCTTCAAAGAAAAACCGGAAAGTCCAACTGCCTCTTGAAAAAGCACCTTTGAGACACTGTCATTTTTTTTATTTACAGTCTTATCTATTGTACCCAAGCTTGAAGAGGAAGGCCAAATGAACACTAAAGTTATACTTCCCGATTACCCCATTTTATTACTGATAATTTTATTTATTTATTTTATTTATTTTGTCATGTGCATTTGATAAGATATATAAATATAAACATTAATACATGATATAGATGCGAATAAAAAGGAACACTATTCTCAACATCCCTCACTATTGGCAACCTTGCTGAAGTTGTTGTGAGTTGTGGTTTAGCAATGTCTATAGAACTAGAGGTTCCTCACACCTATTTTAAAGGGATTAGAGAAGGGACTTTCTTTTTGAATCAAGATGTCATACAGACAATGGGCAACTAAGTCAATTAACGAAACAGTGCCTCATCTCAAACAAACCTGTTCTTCACTTTTTATTGAGCTGACAATCCTGATTACAAAGTTAACTTTATTAAAATAAATAAATACACATGTAAGCTTTGTATCCTTGTTTTGAAGGCCAAAGAATGTTATTTGTTTCCATATAAAGGAGCGCATAAACTTGTTCCTTGTTATGTTTCAATATTCTCTTTTTGAAATTGTGCTTACTTTTGGCTTATTGACACAAGAATGTTCTGCCTGAGTCAAACTCCCATCTTTCCAAAGAGTGTAAAATGTATGTGGTTCCCAGCCTTAAAACTGTCTATACTAACTGGCTATACTAATACCATTCAATTTATAATAGTATCCCATATTTTTCTCTATCCATGTAAAAACACTGATGCTTTCATTACACGTACATACTACTTCATACAATTGTTAATTTATTTATTTGTGTTCCACCTTTATTATTTTTACAAATAAGTCAAGGTGCCAAATGTCCAGCACAATTTCCTTCTATTTTCTCCCACAACAACTCTTTGAAGGGAATTGGGCTGAGAAAGCTGGCTTTCATGCGTAAAGTAGGAGTAGAACTCACAGTTTTCTGCTTTCTACTCTGGTGCCTTAACCACTAGACCAAACTGGCTCTCATCCTACATCATCCATATAACGCCTTCTGTTCTCAAAAATTGTCTTCTCATTTAGAGGATCTCAACAACTACATTCAATCACAACTTTTCAAACTGTACCTTCATCTTGCCTTATTCACTCTTTCTTCATGTATTTGTTGTATGATTTGATCCTCATTCAGTCTCTGTGTATGACCAAATCTCAATAGACTTTTTTCTCCCTTACTACTCGGTTTTATATTTAATATACATCCATTCAGCACCCATTCTTTCTTGGCCCCCATCTCTTCTTGTTTAATACAAACATTTCTGAAACACCCCATTTCTATTATACTTACTTTTACATTTCTCCCGATATATCCAGCTCCTGTGTCAATTCCTGCCTCGATATAAAAAGTGTACGGATGCATATTCTGCTATAAGTTTCCTTCCTTCATTTCCTTTGCCCAGGGGCTTGTATATTTGTTTTTATATTCTTTATTTATTAATGTAAATTTATATTATTTTTATCTGTTGTTTTTATATTTGTGATTTTTATCCAGTTGGGCATTTTTCAATGTAGCTTTTGGTTGCTATACAGATCTGTTAATAAAAAAAATGTAATAGACCATATACTATCTATCCATTTTATTCTAAAGTTTGCATTTTCAAAACTTTCTATCCTTTAAAACAACTTTTTAAATGTTTCATAAACATTCTAGCAAGCAACACAAATTTACCTACTTGCTCTAGTTATTTTTTTTTTCATTTAAGTATAACTTGAAATTGTTCACTCGTTGTTTCACTCATTTTTCTTGTGAAACAATAGCCTTTATTAATTTTCTGATTCATTCCTCTTTTTGTATCTTGCTGTCCAACATTCACTACAATCTCTCAGCCAGAAATAAGACATTATATGAGTATAGAGGTATGCATATTTTCACAATTTGTAATTTTACCATAAGTACTCCTAATGTATTTATCAAATATATGTTAAATAGCCACTGGGAATTTCACTCTTCCCTGCTCAGTATTTAATCATTTGTTCAAAGCATTTTCATGCATTCTTTATTTCTACTAGATACTACTTTTAGTGAGTTCAGCAAGCAACTTTCAACTCTATACTTGATCAAAAAAAAGTCCATAATTCAAATCTGTGTTATTATGTTTTTTTCTAGATCAATTGTGGCTGAACTTTTCGGCACTGAGTGCCAAAATGGGAGCGCACGTGCACACCAGAGGCCAGAAGAGCAGCTCCCTGATGTGTGCATGCAGGAGCACCAGAAACTGAAAGCTTAGCCACCTGGTCTTCCGGTTTCTAACACACATGCATGCACGAAGACCAGCTGGCCAGCATGTGCATGCGCTCCAGGGAGCTGCTCTTCCAGTTGCCGGCAATCCCATACGTGTGAAGACCAGCTGGCCAGCATGTATGCATGCTCCGGAACCTGGAAGAGCAACGGGCAATGGCTGCCATGCCTGGAGAGATGGCTTTGAGTGCCACTTCCGGCACGTGTGGCATCACGGCTCTAGAATCAACAAATGCGCAATAAACTTTTGTTCTCACTTTCATACATTTTTCAGTGATCTGCTGAAGACCAATAATCTTCACACCCTTGGCCTAGCATCAAGCCAGACTTCTTTTCCCAAAATTTATGCATTGCCAAATAGCTTCCAAGGGAGTCTAAACCAACAGACCTTTTTGTAGTATTTATGTGCATTCTTTCCTTTTGTATACAGGGAGACAATAAAAACATTCTTCCGCTTACCAAGAAGAGATCTAGACTGTAGGCAGGTTAATTAAGTTGAACAATATATCTATGTGTTATACATTACATTAACATTGTCCAATTATATCTATGTGTTATACATTATATTAACATTGTCCATTGTCTACACCTGCAGCCTTCATTCAACATTCTCCAAGTATTCCTCATCATCAGGTTCCTGGATATTAACAGAGCACTCATTTCATTTCCATTCCTTGGCATACCGTTACCCTTTCTATATAAGTCTTCAAACTACTCCTTCGAACATTCTATTACTTTAATTTCAACTCAAAGCATGTTACAATTTTTTTTTATTTTCAATTCCATTAAATCTATTGGGGCTCCTTGTTTAGTCTTCTGTACCCATTTCCAAGACAAGCTTAAATTTCATCAAAATCATTCTGCATTTTTGTCTTCCTCTTTTAATCTCAACAATTTCTTGGTCTCTTTGACTATTTTCTTTGCAGCTTTTTCTTTCTAATCACATTATGCCGTATATGTTTTTCCATCCTGCTTCCTTCCTTTCCCTGCCTCTTTTACTTCATCATCTGCCAAGCATCAAACATTCATTATCAAACTTCCTATTAGCATAATGCCACAAATTTCTGTAGCACTCAGTAACATTGACACTTCATTTTGTTCCACATCCTCCTTGATGATGTCCACTTTCCATTCATTACATTGGAAAACTATTCTTTCTTCCAATACTATTTTGTATATATTGCCATTCAGCTGGCTTTGGCAAATTATGTTCCTTTTGTAAACTTTCACCAATTTTAAAGTTACCATTAATAACTTCTTAAAAATAGCTATTCTGTTTTCTATTCATTGTTTCCTAAAGAAAGTTTCCTATCATTTTTAAATATATGGTAGTTATTGCAAAGAATCAAGTTTCTCATCAGAGCTAAAGTCAAATTATAATTTCTTTCCCTAACAACATACAAATTTGTTGTCTTTTTCCCTGTTTCTTTTTATCCTTTGTTACTTTTAATTAATTTTTTTAAGTGTAGTCTTGAAGAAAGTTAACTTAAAAAAAAAACAAAAAAACAGATGACCTGAAACATAATTCATACGTTTTAGCCCTGCCGTTACCATTAAATCTGCAATATGTCTTCATTTCCCTGCATGCATCATCCTTCAGTGTCATTCTGTATGAAATCAGTCAATCTTCATTCAAATCCTTCTTCATTCTTGTAGTTTCACAGATGTACAACTTCCTTCCTTCCTTCCGGCCTGTCTGCCCGTATGTTGCAGTATTCTAAATGGAAAGTGAAAAGGGCATAAGTCACTGTTGTAAGGGCTTCCTAGGCCCAAAAAGGCTGTAACTGACACACCAGCTGCCCCGCTCTCCACATTTGCTGAAACCAGAGGTTCTGCAAATCCCAGGAGAACCCCTAAGGTTCTCCTTTAGGGGGACTTCAATCTAGAATTAACATGAGAGTCAGAGCAAAGTGTGTAGATACGAAGTCTGGCTACACACTTTGCCAGAATTAAGTTTTACCTTATTTTTCCTCCTAAAGTACAGTGCATCACGGTTTCCAAATGCCAAATAAGGGCATGTATAGCACTTCTAATTTACCTTAGGATACAAATGAATGTAATAAGCATGCTGATAAGATCTTATCTCAGAATGATAGATGACCTCTTCCAGTAGCTACATACTATGGAAATGTAAATTGTCTGGACTGTAGCAATTGGTATGCAAACACTCATGTAATATACACACATATATATGGTTATCTGTCTCAAAATTTCAACCTGCCTGATACCACTAAAGGTTAAAATATTTCCTTTCCCTCTCTTGCTATCTTGTTATTTGCTTTTTTTTTTTCCATGGTTTTATACATGGAATTTGAGAATGGGTTGAGAATTCAGTTTCTAATTTCCTCCCAAAACTTAGACTATGAATATTTTAGGGCGGGAAAGTATATGTGTGTGGAAAATAAAACAGTTCTAAAAAGAAATGGACTACACATATTGAAGACATGTGATTATAGAAGGTTTTATTCTTTGAAACGATAATGTATGCAAAATGAGTGTGTTAAAGAAACTTTGCTATTGATACTTTAGGAAAAATGGTTTCGAAGTTAAAGGTTTTATTATCTTTTACTGTGTTTTACACTGCATGGAAAAGTTCAGGTTTGCCTCTCTCCAAAGGCCAAATGCAGGGTGGGGATTGTTTCTGAAACATTTTCTCCACCCTGTCTCTATAGCTGGCTTTAATCCTCACCTGCGGGCCTGTCTCATAGAGGATACAAATTAATTTCTCTTCCAGATCCACTCCTGGACTCCATTGTGATAATTAGACAGTCTTTTGCTGTGCTATTTTACCACATTGATTGGGCAACTGTTACCTGGATATAAAAATAATGTTCCTCTTTTGCAAAGAAAGTGTATGTGAGAATACATGATTATAGTGATAATCAATCAATCAATCAGAATAGAGCTGGAAGGGACCTTGGAGGTCTTCTAGTCTAGCCCCATGCTCAAGCAGGAGACCCTATATCATTTCAGACACGTCTGAAGGCAAGCTGTTCCACTGGTTAATTGTCCTCACTGTTAGGAAGTTTATCTTTAATTCCAGGTTGCTTCTCTCCTTGATTAGTTTCCATCCATTCCTGCCCTTTGGTACTTTAGAAAATAAATTGACACCCTCCTCTTTGTGGCAGCCCCTCAAATACTTGAATACTGCTTTCATGTCCCCTCTAGTTCTTTTCTTTAGACTAGCCAAACCCAAATCCTGCAAACATTCTTCATATGTACGGTACCATATAGTCAATAATCAATGTACCATATAGTCAATTATGTACTGGTTTCCATCATCAGAATTTAAGTCTCTTCCCTTAACAGAAAACAATAAGAAGCAACAATTGGGCAGGATGTATTACTATGTTTTTGCTACTTGAGGTTTCAGGTGTGACCTTCAGCTCCTTGCAACCCCATTAAACATAAATCTTCATGTAACTCTTAAGTAACACTTTCTAACCTAGAATTGGGCAACCTGTTTCTGCAAGTAGCAAGGGCTGCACTGAGGCAAAATTGGTAGGCCCTTCCAACTCATGTCAGTTATCATGAGGCTTTATTTCTTGGTTTTTGAGGGGAGGAGGGAATTTTGTTTAAACTATATAGAGGCTTGTGTGTTTAAGAGCTTCAAAACAGCATAAAAATCTTTCTCAGGGTTTGGTTTCCAAATGCTTCATCATCTTGATAGCCTTTCTCTAAACCTGTCTCAATTTGTCAGTGCTGTTTTTTTGAATTGGACACAGCACAGGTAGACCATGACTTATGGACACAATTAAACCCAATATTTCCATTGCTAACCAAAACAGTTTTACCCCCATTTTACAACCTTTCTTGCAAAAGTTGTTAATTGAATCACTGCACTAGTTAAGGTAGTCATATGGTTGTTAAGTTGGCTTCCCCATTGACTCGGCTTGTCAAAAGGTAACAAAAAAGTGATCACATGATCCTGGGACACTGCAACTGTCATAAATATGAGCCAATTGCCAATGGTCCAAATTTTGATCATGTGACCACAGGGACACTGCAACAGTTGTGTGAAAAACAGTCATAGGTCACTTTTCAGTGGCCCCTTTCAACTTTCAAATTCTGTTTTAACATTGGTCAAATTGGTCATGCTGGTTACAGTATGATGGTTGTTTATTCAAACATGAGTGGAGTACCTGGGAGAGATTGAATTAAAGGTTCTTCTATTATCTCAGGGTCATTTGAAAGCTCTAGGATACTTAAGGCCCATGTCCTTCTATTTGTATGCATAAACTATTGGAGTACATGTCAATTGTTATTGAAATTACGTTTTTGAAGACATTACCGAACAAATAAATATGCTTCTCAAAAATATATTAGAATTTCATTTTCCATGCTTCTGGAATGCATTCCAATATTAAATAAAATGAGATCAACTGCTTTAGTTTAGGGTGTGAGGTTTTTTGTTTGTTTTGATGATCTGTGTTGGATAGAGGAGAAAAGGCTGATGTAGGACATATGATAGCACTCTTCAAATACCAGAGAAGATATTATGTAGAAGGTCAAATCCTGTTCTATCTCATTTTAGAAGGGATGACATGGATTTAAGTTATAAGAAAATAACAATTGAATGTTAAAAGAAACTTATTTATTTATTTATTTATAAAATTTTTATACCGCCCTTCTCCCTAGGGACTCAGGGCGGTGTACAGCCAATCTAAAACCCCAACAATAATACAAAAGTTAAAAAAGATTAAATTGAATATTTGGCCGAATAAAAAGCCCACCCCACCCCCTTAAAACCCCCAAATTAAAATTACTAAAAAGCAAATGGAGACAAATTAAAACCCTCTCTCAGCCCAGGCCGGCCTGCTCAAAAAGCCAGGTCTTCAGCGCGCGCCTGAAGGACCTCAGGTCCATGCCGGTACGCAGTTCCGGTGGCAGAGTATTCCAGAGGGCAGGGGCCGCCACAGAGAAGGCCCTACCCCTCGGGACCGCCAGGCGACACATGGCAGCCGACGGAACCCGGAGAAGGCCCTCCCTGTGTGCACGCACTGGCCTGCTGGAGATCACCGGTAGGATGCGGTCCTGTAGGTAACCTGGTCCAATGCCATGGATCGCCCTAAAGGTCAGAACCAGAACCTTAAAGCGAACCCGGAAAGCCACTGGCAGCCAATGCAGCTCGCGCAGGAGAGGCGTCACGTGGGCGCTACGTGACGCCCCCATGATCACCCGCGCGGCCGCATTCTGCACCAGTTGGAGTCTGGAGTCTTCCTAACAGAAAGAACAGTTTAAACAATGAAACCAATTATCCAGAGAGATAGTGGGCATTCTTTCTTTTAAGATGTTCAAATACATCTAAACAGCTATCTACATATGATGGTTTATGGCCAGAAGTTATAATTCAGTGATTACAATGATACCATCCAGTGCTTTTATTCTCATTAATCTAAATGTAAATTAATTGCATTTACATGCCATTTAATGAAATTCCATTTTTATCTTAATCTTGTTATTATTAGAATGCAGCTCTTGGCATGCCCCCTTGAAGCATTAAGTGTGATGTGTGATACACTCAAATGCAAGATTTTTTTTAAAAATCCTCTGGCATGAGACATCTTTTGTTGCAAGTTATATGAAATAAATCACATTATCTTCAGATAATAATCTGAAAGTGTATTTTTATCACGTTTGCAAAACTGGTTTATCTCACATGCTCTTATGACTTGTTCTGCATATCCAGTCCTTTGAACTGATTGACATGCCATCAATGCAGTTTTGGTAATCGTACACCTGGACTCCCAAAGTTATTAAATATATTGTATTTATTAGTCATACTGTATATAAAGCATCTGACATTGTCTAAGGAATATACAGTCTGAGCAGGTCATTTATATCTGTCACCACCATGCATTTCTAGGATTTGGAATAATTGTTGAATTAATCTGAGAGCACCAAAGCACTGGTGAGATTGAGGGCACAGGAATAATTAAAACTCCACTCAGCTTTAATGCTACTGACTTTTAACTCAAAAATTTTTGCTCAAGTCAAACTTAAGAAATGCGGAGATGGGCGGCAAACAGATTTAATAAATAAAATCAATCATAAATCAATAAACTTTGCCACTGTGATGGCTTCCAGATACCTATAGGTAGAATGAAATTGGTGAATCACACTGGCCTTCTCAGCTGTGTCGATACATTACAAACCGCTTACACTTTGCACAGCCTCAGGATAAGGAAAGACTCCCTCATAAGCATGTCAAGCAGAATGGCATATCATGTGAAATTATCCAGGATCATGATTGTTTTGGGGGGAATTTTTCAGCTAATAGTGGGAGGACAGATGGGTCTTAATGATGTGCTTTCAGGAACAATCCCAGACATTGAACAGTATGTCTGAGAGATCAAGACGTTGCATTAGTTATACTTCTGATATTATTTAATTCCCTAGTTTTGCAAGATCATCTAATTAGTAACTTTCATTCCCATAAAAAGCGATCCTTCAGCCATTAGCCCAAGGGTCTTCAAACTTGGCAAGTTTAAGACTTGTGGACTTCAACTCTCAGAATTCCTGAGCTAACATGACTGGAGGAGGAATTCTGGGAGTTGAAGTCCACAAATCTTAAAGCTGTCAGGTTTGAAGACCCCTGCATTAGCCAATGTTATTTGTTGCCTAGGTGATTGAAGTTTGCATTCATAAAACTTAAAGGAAGATCTGTGTTCAGAGGGACATAAGGTCAAATAAAGAGGCAACAATCATATGGTAGACTGATAACAATATTAAATAGCCTTTAGGTAGCTCCTTTGGTAGGAAATGGACAAGATATAAGATGATATAGTAGCCATGGTGAATTCTGATTTGGTACTGATAGTCTCTGTTTATTATTAACATATTATTTTACTTTGGTCATCTGATTCCAGGATTCTACTTCAAATGAAGAGGAACTCTGGTACTTTACATTGCCTTTAATTCAGTGTTGGATATCTTCAGACAAAAGCAAATAAATGATCTATAGATATAGCTTTATCATGGTTTCCTATGAAACTGAGGAGTTGGCAGGGTCACAGCTTAAATTTATAACTGATGTAAGTCAGAATCAAAGCTGAGAGAATGAAATAAGGTTGTTGGAGGGATTTCATATCCTGAATCCTGAAGTGAGTCCATGCTTGGCATCAAGTGATGTGTTGGATTTGTGTAATGTTCTAGGCTTTAAAAATGGATTATTTTAACATGTGATGTCAATCAGGCCATTATTTTAAGCCGTATTGTTATTTGAGGGCAGCATGTTATGAGAGCAGTAATTATGTTCATTTAATCTTGATTTAGCATTAAGAACCTCAAGAACCCAAATGGTAATGAGTTATCCATACTGTTGTAATAGCAAGAAGATAGCAAGGTTGTTGTCTTTAGGTGGGTTTACTTGGCACATGTCATTCAAAATGAGATTCCTACATGCTCATCCTCAATAGAAGTGGGCATTACCTTATATAGCTTCTGTTTTGATAGCTTATCTGGCCCAAGTGTCAGTTTATACAGAAATGTGTTAGTCCTGACTTCAAAGCAATGTCTCCTGGCAAGCTGCTTGAGTACCAACTAAGAAAATCTGAAATGAATGGTAAAGGACAAATCAAATAAGCAGACAGACATGTAAAGGGCATATGCTGAAACCAGAGAGAAATGACGTCCTACAGCCATGGAAGTGGGTTCTTTCTGAGGAAATATGAATAGAATAGAATAGAAACAGTCTGAAACTGCATAGAACCCTTCTTAAAGTATTTTAAAAACACTGGGAGCCATGTGTATACATCTGCCCTGGTATCATCTAAGGAAGAATTTTGATGTTTGGACAGGATTGTAAACTGGTAAAAACTGACAGTGGATGGGCAAGAAACCTGTAGTTTAAAACTAAAACTTCTGTCAACCTAGCAGTTTTAGACCTCACCATTCCTCGAATTGGGGAAGAAACGTCAGTGAAGAAATCCAGTTGCCTCCTGAAGCAATGTGGTTTAGACAGATTTAACATCACCTTGGAGTTTATTATCTTGTTTTAGAAACCAAAGAGAAGGGGATTTTCTTCATTCTTTCACCACCATGTCAGTTCAGATATGACACATGCACTGTTTGAAGAAATGATATGCTTCTTAAGTGCAGCGAGTAGGCCAGGCTATAGCCAAGAAGGGAATCCTGGTTTGAGTTGTTATTTGTTGTGCTGAAGGTAATTATCTTTTTCAGTCTACAACAGCATCTTTCTAACGAATTAAACAAATGTAAAACACAGTTTGTGAGGCTTGTGGCCAAATGAGATCCTTTTCTTCAATTTGAACCTTGAGTGCGGGAAGTTAACAAGTTTGCAAAAAAAAAAGTAGACAGGTGGTTGATTCATTTCCTTTTATCAGACCAAGGAGCAACCAATAGGTAGATGGGGCCTTGACTTAGATATGCAGAGAGAATAATTTCTGCTGAATGTTTTGCTGGAGACTGGCGATTTCCAGCTGTTGAGATCTCTGTTAACATTACCTTGCTGATGAGATCTGTTAAATTGAATATTTTTGCCTTTATTCTTTCATATTATTCGGTTAGAGGAAAGGATACACAGGGAGAAATGTTCCATTTGTCTGGGTTGTTCTAATGCTTTCTTTGCCTGAGAAATTCAGTATGGCACTTTCTTAGTAGGAACGTTTTAAATCCAAACAAATATTCACAAGGCTATATGGGGGCAGATGGGCATTGCACTTTCTTTTTTAAAATGGAAGGTTAAAGGAGAATCTCTTCTATCATATTTGTGTTTTTTTAAAAAGCCCAACATGCTAATAGCAGTACTGTGTAGTTTGCAAAAAAAAGTATTATTCCTTTTACCTTGGTAATACTTGGAATTACAAAGTTGCATGTTACAAAGTCATTCTAGGAAGCACAAGGGAAAAATAAGAAAACTTTGTAAATAGGCTAGTGCTGCCGATAGCTTGCTAGCTTTTTAGAAGTGGAAACAAGTTGAAAGAGATGGCTGAGTGACCTTGTGTGTTGTAAAAGAAAAGAAAACGAAAAACACTTCCCCTTCCCTTCAGCAGATTCCTTTGGTATGTAGGATTAATGCTAGATGGACTTCACTTGTGGCTAGCATTCATTTTACTATAAATTCCTTTGGGCCAGAGGTGGGATTCAAAATTTTTAACAACCGGTTCTGTGGGCATGGCTTAGTTGGTGGGCATGGCTTGGTGGTCATGTGACTGGGTAGGCATGGCTTGGTGGGCATGTGACTGGTTGGACATGGCCAACTCAACATCACTCACATCGAGGCACGCTTCTGCTTGCCTGGCCTCTCATGACTGTAGGGATGCTGCAACAGTCATAAGTGTGAAAAATGGTCATAAGTCACTTTTTTCAGTGCCATTGTAACTTTGAATGGTCACTCCATACAAGCAAAGTACCAGCAAAGGAGGAAAAAAAACTCCAGAGAAGTTCCTGAGACGGGAAGTCTAGTCCTGCCAAGAATGTAATAAGAGTTAATGGAGAGGCAGTTTCTGTAAGCAACACCAGAATGTTTCCTTCCTGCCTTCCTTACAGGATTAGACCAGTAATTTCTTCTAACAACCGGTTCTCCGAACTGCTTAGAATGTTAACAACCAGTTCTAACAAATAGGTGAGAACCTGTAGAATCCCACCCCTGCTTTGGGGTAAAGTATTAATCTAGTTCCAAAGAAGCTTATGGCAGAATTATTTTACAGAGGAGGAAATTTTACTTATAATAACAATTCACAACTGCAGCTGTTTGGAAGAAAGAAATCAGGCTGCCTATTTCAGACTTAAATTCAAATATTAAGATCGGGCCTTTAATGTATTTCCAATGCCCAACTGTTACAAGAGAGCATTTACTTATCATAGGTCAGTGATGTATACATCTATGATGTCCAAGTAGATAAAATCGCATTGGGGTAAAGGGTAACAGCTGTGCAAATGTCACAGAAGCAGCCACAATCATTAGATTCCTATGTTCAGATCTAGGGCAGGGGTGTCAAACTTAATTTCATTGAGAGATGCATCAGGGTTGTTTGACCTTGCGGGGGGGGAGCGGGGGGGCCGGGTGGACGTGGTCAGCTCGGCATCACTCATGTTGGGGGTGCCTGTGGCAGCCCAAGCGCTCTGCCAGTGAAAATGGGCTTCAAATCTCTGTTTGGGGCTGCAATGGCCTTGAGCTCCGTTTTTCAGGCACCGCAGAGGCACCACAGATCAGTTCTTCATTCCAGGGCAGCCCCACAGGCCGAATCTAAGCATCCCATGGGCCAGATCTGGCCCCCGGGCCTTGAATTTAACACCCCTGATCTAGGGTATATGATTCAGATCAACTTTTTTTCTTCTTGTTAAATGATTCCTGATTTCCTATATTTTATGGCATCAAGCATCACTGCACTGCATTTCTGTTAACCGGTCCGTATAAAATTTCTACGTGGAAACGCTGGATGAATGTGTGAAAAAGTTATTGTTTCCTTTCATTGTAAAATGATCTGTTCTTTCTGTGACACATCTTTCATTTGCCAACATAAAAGGAAGTGACTCAACTTTCATCTAAACAAGAAGTGCTAAAGCTTAGCAGACAGCACCTGTCTGGAGCATGGTTATTTATTAACCAGTTACCAGCAAAATGTGGTAATAAATACAGAAATATTATATCTTTATCTCAGAAGTAAAATACCTGCTTATTTTCCTTTTCACCAAAGTTTAACCTCCTCTTGCTTCTCAAATCATTCATTTGAACACTAGGAGGTGCAGGTGGTAATGAAATGGAAGGAAATCTGAAGTCAATAAGCCAGTTTTCAATATCACTTATTCAGGAGGTGTGCTTCGTGGCAGGAACTGTCTGATACCAATAGAATTATATCAGCCCTAACCTTAACTTTTGCAGAGGGACAGTTTAGAAAGCTTGATGATTGAAGAATCTGACACTAGTTATTAGTATCAGCCTGAATGAATCCCACCCCCTTTCTCAGCATTTTCTTGCTGATATAATTTTGATAGCCTATACAGGTGATGTTGATGTTGATAGTAGATCTACTATAGTTGGCCTAGAAAGCAGGGGGCTGAGTTCTAATCCCACTTTAGGCACGGAAACCGGCTGGGTGACTTTGGGCCAGTCACTCTCTCACAGAGCTCAATTCACCTCGCATGGTGATTGTTGTGGGAAAATAGGAGGAGTAGGAGTATTAAGTAGGTTTGTCACCTTGAGTTACTTATTAAATAATAAAGGTGGGGTTAAAAAAACCAATCAATCAAATAATATATTTATAGAGGGCCATGTTTATAGAGGACCATGTTTCTGTTCCTGTCTTCAATCTGTTTTATCCCATCATGGTCATACCCTTCTGTGTGGGCTAGATTTGGCCAAATTGGAGGTGAAAACAGAATAGTATATGATTTTCTCCATTGCATTGATATTCCGTGGTATTGCAAGCATTCCTGTTTACTGGCTATGGTATTAAAATAATCAACAAAATATATTTAAATAGCATATTTAACTAACTTCTGATTAGTTTCTTAAGTAAACACAGGCCCTACAAGCATTTTACTATTTAATACAAAATACTGAAAATCTGTAACCAAGAATGGACTCAGTACTTCAAATTGACACATGCATTTCAGTAGTAGAAAAGTAGTAGTACTTTAATCTTTTTTGAGTCAGGGATGTCCTTGGGTATGGTTAAAAAAAAAAAAGTCAAAATGGCAGTCATGGAAGTGTGATCAAAGTTCCCCCATTTTTAAATGTGGTGCACATGTGACACTCAAAATTCAGGTGGGTCTTTGAAAACAATCCTGTGGTCTCCATCTTAACTTTTTAAAAATCAGGTTCTGGTTTCAGAGCAAATGATATAGTGATTGAAACAGTAACAGCTGGCCAAATTCTCCTTCCAATGCAACTTTTAATGTGGAACAAGCTGTTAAATATCTAGCCTAGCCCTTTCTAAACTGGTTTTGGGGAGAAAACTCTCAACAACCTGTAATCCACAAAAGTTGTAGCCATGAAATTGGGAAAAGTTGGTCCAGATTTACTGAGCTCCTGATTCATTAACTTCTTCAAACTTGTATCTTTGAATCCAGTAATCGATCCACCCTCCCCTTCAGCCTAAGTTTTCTCCTTTTTAAGTTTCTCTCTTCTAGAGAAACTAATCTATTAGGCATTTAATGCAGTAATGGCTTGTCTAAGATTTTAATTCTAAGCTGGCAACGGCACTTTCCCAGAGTCTGTGAACTTCTTGTGCTGTTTGAATGTTTCATTCCATCACCCCTATGGAAATGAAACAAACACAATGTTAAAAAGTTATGATATTTATGTAGTTACTTACCAAGCACATCTAAATTATATTAAAGTAACCAAAATATCTTTACAATCCCCAAGGCATGTCCACAATTTCTGTGCACCCTTAATGGTTGGAAATTGAAAGTTGAAAAGTTTGACACACTCCATGCCAATTCAGGCCCAGACTCTTGTCCATACAGAGAAAATGTTGTAGATTTTCTTTACATTACATGATGTCTGGCAGCTCCACTTCAGGTATCAGGGTGTTTTGGTGCACTTCAGTTTTTTCCATTGTGGAGCAGCAGGATTTTCAAAATGGAGGTGGAGAAGTGGAGCAGGAAATGGAATGGAGTGGAGCAGGAAGTGGAAGTCGAGAATTATTTTGAACACCTACATACTTGATTTTATTATAATACTACAATGTCAATCCTTTAGAATAAGAATATATTTTATTGGGGGCATTTCAAATGTAAAGTAAAGATCAATTTTCAGATAGCTTAGCCAACAAGCAGTGCCTCATTATATCACATTCCTGTACCTTTTGAAGATAAACTTGGCCTGCCTGCCTGCCAGCCTGCCTGCCTGCTTGCCTGCCTTCTTCCTTTCCTTTCCTTTCCTTTCCTTTCCTTTCCTTTCCTTTCCTTTCCTTTCCTTTCCCATTGCTTGAACACAAGTTTGAAAAAGAACTTTGTTCTGGATGCATCTGCATGTATATTTCTGTTATATCCATAATTAATGGATTTACCACACTTCAAGCAAATTCAGAAATAGAGTGCCAAGCAGATGGTATCTGCGCACCAAAGCGAAGTTCTCTTCTATGGCATATATTTGCATGAGTAGGAGGTTACTAAAATGGATGGAAATAGTGGAGTGGTTACATTCAGAACTGAAGGGCCAAAATTAAGGGAATGGGTGGTGGGATTAAGACTTAGTAATTGCCAGGGGAAGGCTGTACGATTAAAACTGCCAGAATAATTTCCTTTCCTGCTTTGCTTTGCAGCCCACACAGCTTTGGAGATAAACAAAATTCCATGTCCTGACAAGTTCTTTTTCCTTTCTTTCTCCGAATCAGAAAAACACCCCAAATGAATTAGCCAAGAGAGCGTCTTGAGCGCTGCTAAGCATATGTTGGCTGAATAGAAGAAGGTGGAGGAGCAGGAGAAGTTAATGGCAAGCAGATAAATCTAGATACACATCATTATTTTATCCTTGTCTCTTTCCTTGTTTTCTCTGGATGAAGTTGTCTTCCTGTCCTGCTGATTGAGGTGATTTTTGCTCATTTACAGCTTGTGCCCTTGTCTAGAGGCCAGCAGTTTATAACTCCTCCTCTGAAGGCCTCAGAGAATCTCTGCAACTTGATGGTTGGTGCAGAAGTGAGTGTGGGCTGCAAGGCCAGGATTCTTGACCCTGGAGATCTCCTGCTCTACTGCAGGGGTGGCCCATTGGTTTCATCATTCAACCTCACTAACATGTGAGTTTGTAGTTCTGGGAGCTCCCAGATCTAGGAGTTTAAATATGTGCTCACAAACTAGGCTTTCATCTCTGTGAGAAAGCTGTAAGCTTGGAGAATCTGAGATTTCTTGATGTGGGATATCGTACATTACCTGATGTTCACTTTTGGTGGATTTTGAGATCTGGGTAGGTTACTAGGTACAAGTACATCTAACTTAACCAGGCAAAAAGAATGGGTGTGAGTGCAGTCTTAAGAAATATAAGTGAATAGCACTCATTCATTTAAGAAAAATCCCCTGATGTAGTGAAAGATCTGTAGCTCAAATAAAAGTTGTGGTTTATCAAGATATTAAGATCAACTTTTGTTTTTCCATTGCTTCCAATGTTTTCCACTGACATATTCATAGATGCCTTGCATATTTACATACATATATTTATATTTTACTGTTGTTTTGCACTTCTGGTTGGATGCTAACTGCATTTTGTTGCCTGTATCCATGGCAATGACAATAAAGTTGAATCTAATCTAAAAAAAAATCAACTTTTAAATTCAGTTCACCTCAGACTAAATTTAATTCCACAGAGTATTATTCTGCCAGTCACAAAATGCTTCTTTCTGCCTGACTCCTGAAATGAGTGTTGAACAAGAATGGCCCTTTTATCAGCACTGCCTGTTCTGTCATACACAACAAGTGGACCTGTCATCTGCTTAGGCAGCATCCCTAAGCCTAAAGGAACTGAATTTGGGCACAGAGCTATAAGAAGACCAAATCATGCATAGTGCTTGCTACTATGAGCAAATGCCAGATTCCATCTCCACACTGACATACAATCAATCTATTGTACCTTCATCTATTTCTGATTAAATTCCCTGGAAAAAGCAGATCTTTTGTAAATACATGTAGCAAATTTCTACTGCATTCAATCAAAATAAAAAAAAAAATGAGAGCCATTTGGAGTAGTGGTGAAGTTGCTGGCCTAGAAACCAAAAGATGATGATTTCTAGTGCTGTCTTGGGCATGAAAACTGGCTGAGTGACTTTGGGCCAGTCTGACTTTGGGCCAGTTCCTCAGGCCACCCAACCTCATGTGGTGGTTGTTGAGGGGAAAATAGGAAGAGGAGAGTACAGGTAATCTTTGACTTACAACGGTTCGTTTAGTGACTGTTCAAAGTTACATTGGCACTGAAAAAAGTGACTTATGACCATTTTTCACAGTTATGACCTTTGACCAAGGTACCACCTCCATGGTCACATGATCAAAATTCAGATGCTTTGCAGCTGATTCATATTTATGACAGTTGTAGTGTCCTGAGGTCACATATTCCTGTTTTGCGATTTTCTGATAAGCAAAGTCAATAAGGAAGCCAGATTCATGTAACAATTGGATTATTAACTTAACAACTGCAGTGATTCACTTAACAATTGCAGCAAGAAAGGTTGTAAAATGGGACAAAATTCACTTAACAAATGTTTCACTGAACAACATAAATTTTGGGTTCATTTGTGGTCTTAAGTTGAGGACTACCTGTATTAAATATGTTGGCCCCCTTGAGTTGTACATGAAATAAAAAAGCAGGATAAACAAAAACTAAATTTTTCTGCTGAACATTAGAAAGCCATATACAGACATACCTTGATATTTGATTGCTTTGAAACGCATCGAATCTGGTATTCAACGCATTTTGACATTACAATTTTGTCCCGGCACTCATCACTTGTTTGGTACTTGACATGCAAGCTAGAACAGTGTCAGTGTCAGTGCTGGTTCCCTCATTTATTATTCCTTATGGGAAAAATTTGTTTGGTACTAGTCATTTTTGGTACTTATCGTGGCTCCCAGAATCAATGAACAAAGTACCAAGATACCACAGTAGATTTTTTAAAAATTCAGGTTAATTCAGTGATACATGGAATTATCTCTCTGTGCTTATTCATGCACATATCCAACAAGATATGTGGATTATCCTACATGGCAAAGGGGAAGAAGAAATAACTGTTATAGAGAATGGCACATCCGTACAAATTATGGTATACAAATGTTACACAGGTACAAATTGTGGACACCTGAGGGTGAAGATATGCTGTAGATCAAAACTGTAACAAAATTTATAATATTGGTAGAGATACATAGTCACTTCTGCTTTGGATGTTAGGATCGTCTCATGGTTTGATCATGGCTACATGGATTATAGAGAGCCAGTTTGGGACAGTGGTTAAGGTGCTAGTCACTCTCCCTCAATCCAACTAACCTCACAAGGTTGTTGTTTTGGGGAAGTTAGAAAGAAGGTATTAGATATGTTCACTGCTTTGTATTGACCCAAATATATCAAAAAGGTGAGATAAAAAATAACAACAATAACGGCTATAGCCAGAAAACCCTTGGTTGTGAAAATTGACTTCTGAAGCCGAAATGCGAAATTCTGATGTTTTCAGTAAATTTGTCTCTGTATTGAAATGAAGCAAGTTAAATGTCAGGATTAAGGATCAAAAATGCATGACTAAGCATTAATATGTCTGCAGCAAATATAAAATCTTATGATGTATGTTTGTGTTCCTGAGTTCTAGGAGAGTCTGAGAGAGTTCTCTCTGGTTCCTGTCTTTTGATCAGTTGGAACCCAATTTGAGATGATAGCTCATTACATCATCTGCTTTCCTCTGAAAGGGGGAAACCAATTCTTTGGCAAGATGATAGCCATACCTGTTTACCCTCAGGAAGCCTGTCGGGCTCTCGAGATTAGATCTAGGTGAGGCATTTCAAGAAATATCATCGATCTTTTATGGTAACACTCCTTCAGATGAAAGAAGCAATCCGTCTGGGGGATCAAGTAACAGAGCAACTGTTTTCCATGCACAATCTGAGATATCTTGATTTTATGGACTCTGATTGCAGCTGAATTGTCATAATGGTAAATGGTTCATTAAGGATTTTTCTCCATGAGTTTGTCTTATCGATCATTATCATGACAGCCTAGCTAATGGCCTTTGCTGCAGCTTGTGCTGATGAGGCATGTAATGAAATGTTGCATGAAAGGAGCAGAGCGGGATATCAGTAGGAGATGCAGGGGCTTTGTTTGTTTGTTTATTGCTCTTATTTCCCCATTTTCTCTCACCACACTTTCTTGTAGTAAATTGGACTGACAGGTGATGAGTGGTCCAAGTCAATCAGAATCTTTGTGGTCAGTGAGGATTTGAGCTTGCTTTTATTGCAGTATCAGCCCTTACCAGATTAGTAGTTTACAGGTATTTTGGATCCAAAATTCCCATTGCTAATGAAGACAGATGCTAAGTGAGTTTTTCCTCATGTTACAATCTTTTTGCCACTGTTAAGTGAATCACTGCAGTTGGTAAGTGACTCATGCCGTTCTTCAGTGAATCTGGATTCCCCCGTTGGCTGTGCTTGCCGGAAGCCAGCTGGAAAAGTTAGAAATGGGGATTGCATGATCGTCGAATAGTGCAACTATCTTAAATACATGCCTGTTGCCAAGTGTCTGAATTTTAATCACATGACCATGGGGATGCTATGACCAGTCATAGGTCGCGTTTTTCAGTGCCGTTGTAACTGAACGGTCACTAAACAAATGGTAAGTCGAGGGCTACCTGTATTGTATGATATCCAGAATCACAAGTAAATTAGTGTCTTATTATGGGATATTCTGGGCCACAGATCAGTGTCTATTTTTAAAACTTGCCAACAAGAGTAATATTGGCACAGTTTGGATGATAAGCATAATGTGGTCTGTTCTCATTTGCTTTGTGCTATTCTTTAGGATAGGTATTTGAATTATCTTTTGGCAGGAGGTACACTAGTTTTTAATACTTCATAAGATTTGTTGTTTACGATATAGAACGCAGAGGTGGTATTCAGCAGGTTCTGACCAGTTCTGGAGAACCGGTAGCGGAAATTTTGAGTAGTTCGGAGAACCACCAAATAACACCTCTGACTGGAGATTTTACAGTATCCTTCCCCTGCCACGCCCACAAGCCACACCCACAGAACCGGTAGTAAAAAAATTTGAATTCCATCACTGATAGAAAGGATGTAGCAACTTCATCCACAAAACTGAGAATCATACTCTTTCTCAGGTAACTTTTTTAAACTAATAAAAATGGTGGATTTTAACATTCTTTTTCTTTCTAGCAGTCCCCATATCCTGCTATAAGCCAAAAGTTGGCATCCCCTTATTTGCACGAGGCCAAATAATTTATACACAATATAATAAGGAACAAAAGGTTAATTTTTGGACCAAGGCCTCATGCTAGTCGAACATTGTCCAGATGCTAGAATGTACTACTTGTGAGCCACTCAAGAGGCAACAGAGCTCACTTGTTTAGCCTACAAACGGGTGTGTGCTAGGGTAATTTGTCCAATCTAATTTCCTTTTCCACTATCCCCTTTCCTAAAGCAGCTTTCTCTCCCAGGTTTTGTTTGTCTGAGTGCAGGGGCTGAGTAGCCTCTCTTCCCTCTGGCCTTCTGTTGATCGTCTTTGGTCATGCACATATAGTTGCCAAGCAACAGAACGGAAGTGCCAGCCGGAGCCACATGGTTTTGTTCAGTCATTTGGTGTTGGCATCTTGGGCCAAAGCCTTGCTTTTTTCCTTGATCAAATGTTTCTAGGGGAACGACACAGCTAGCATTGCCCTGGAGGCTATTTAGACACAATCATCCCTCTTGGTTTTCTACTTTCTTTGGCTCTAGTTTTCATCTTTACTTGATTTCTGGCTGAAAGTTCCTGAATTTGGTTCTGTGTTGTTTTAATCCAGTTTCATCTGAGATTAACGTCACCTTCACTTTCTTTTCTTTCAACTGATAAACGAGATGACTTACTATCACGTCAAAACTTTAAAACACATTTTAAATATTAGCTGATATGATTCAAGTTTTAGACAGACATTGGCATGCTTCAAATATCCTTTGGTTTCTGCAAGATGTTTGACATGGAGCAAAGGGATCAATTCCCACACTTCCACCCAAGAATTTAGAAGTACATTTTTGGGATTTTCACACAAATATATTACTGGGCTTCCAAATGGAGGTGGGAGGCATTCTTAACCTACCAGACAAGAAGCAGTATGCATCTATTCAAGACATTTTTCCCCTAAAGCATTTTTTAGAAAGGCAAAGAGTTGTGACTAAACAGTTACAAATATCAGCCAGTGACATGTGATCCCCTTTTAGAATTCCATGATTGGCATACTCATTTTCCATGCTGATAGACTGTGGCATTGAGTTTTATTTTCCTTTAATTGAGTCCTGAATCCAATAGAAGAAAATATATATCAGGACTCATTGCTAAGACCCTACAGCACTCCCCTACATATAACAAAAAAGTATGGATCTAGTATATAGATGACAGCTTTGGAGGAATAAAATAAAAGCAACAATTAGAAAAGACACATGCAACAATCAACAATATTTTCGGAAGAATAAAATTCATAGCATCCTAGACCAAGCCAAATCCAAAAGATTCCTAGAAGATTGACATTCAGACAAACCACCCATCAATAGATATACATAGCAATAAATCATGTTTACACACTAATCAAAAGAGAAAATAAAAAAGTTAAGAAGGAAACATAAAGACCAGAATACATCCCCTCCCATCAGCCAATACCCAGATAAGCAGGGATTAATATCAGACAAGCAAGCAGAAAACAATACCTTAATCAAAGGAATTACCAAAGAGAATAAAGCTTATTTTCAGATCTGGCATTAAATCTGAGGGAAATGAGCTTCACAGACAGAGTTTCAAGAGGAATCCATGACTAAGGAAAAGAATGAGGTATTCTCTTCCTGACCATTCCATTGCTCATTAATCATTTTACTTTATAAGCATTCAGCATTAGACAAGTTCCTTTTAGCACTCTGCTTCTTCACTTTCATTTGAAGTTTGTTTATAGTCAGGGGCTGATGGCAATTAAATATCCAAATGGAATTTTTTGTTGTTGTTTGAAACTTGCATTGATGAGATTGGTACTTTCTGGCTGAAATGAATATAAATATTTACATAAATATTTTTCTTTCACTTGCAAATATTAAGTGTCTTGTCACTGAGAGAACAAACACATAGTTGCATTTTTAAAAAATCTAGATTTCTATAGAATTGTTTTCTGTAACTTATATTGCTTTTGTTTTTCTCCGTAGGATTTCGTGCCAGAAGGAAAGCGATAATGGGGATCCAGAAAGATTCTGACAGAAAGGCTGCCTCTGGAGAAAGGACCTCATTAGATGGAAAATACCTCTTTTATAAATTATGAAATTGATGCTTTATGAATTGTAGCCAGCCCATCATGTGCAAGATCTGAAATAGATACAAACTGTGGCTGAAGAAATTGGAGTCTATCCACTTTAGTCATGTGGAAAGCCAGAAAGATATAAATCCATCATGTAAACCCATCTTCATATCTCTTCAAGTTCACCGAAGTTTTGATCTAAGCTTCAGAAAACCATAAAACTGTGAATGGTACCTCGAATTAGCTTTGGAATAAATTTAAATAAAGATAGATTCGAAATTTACCTTCTCTGCATAAGGTAATCTTTATGTAGAAAAACGATAATTCTCATAGTGGATGAAAAAGCTGATGGAATTAGCAGAGATGACAAAATTGACTGCTTTGATTAAAGAAAAAAAATCACAATTACTTTTGTTTCTATTTGGAAGCCATTTCTGGACTTGACGTGGAAAAAAAATGAAACTTTGATTTGGGTTTCTACCGATTAGATAGGTTTGTTGTTATAGAAATGGCTACTTCATACTATTATGTAAAAGTAAAAAGTTGAGGTTTGTTGCTGTTATCTTATTCTGCTGCACCAGAGGGTTTTCTTCCTTCTCTCCCTTTCCTCTATACTTTTCCCTTCCTTTCTCCTTCTCCTATTTTCCTACTATGGTATTTTTGTAGTTTATATTATAAACTAATAAAAAAATCAAAATAAATTTATTGTCTCTGACAAGTAAAGGAATTAATCCCTTCCTTATGTATTCAGAACTTTTCTCACTACTAGCTTTCAGCTATGATGTATTAGTGCAATGCGAATTACTAAAATTCCTGTTGCCATTCTGGTATCTTTTTCTTGTTTGTGAGACCATAAACTTTGCGTTTATGTATAGTAGTTGAGCATGGAAGAACAGGTTTGTCTCTCTTGGGGTTTATTTTTAGACAAGTCCTTATTAGGAATTAATTTTATGAAATAAAAGACTTGCAGGTTTGTCTCATGGTGGTTTTTGGCCTAGAAATATAGGTAGTCAAAAAGGTATCCTTTTCTCATTGTAACGGCTGAGATTCTGGTAGGTGTAATATCTGGATAACACCAGGGTGAAGAAGAGTTTAACAGAGTACGACAATCTATAAATCATTGTTGAATCTTCATTAATTTTCATTTCTAGCATAACTAGATTTGGTCTTTATTAATTCGAATGCGGTTTGAATTTTTCCTTATGGAGCTCTATAACTTGGCATCATTTAACTAAAAGTGCAGTTGCTTCTCACTAAAGCTGGTAATTTAGACTCTCCAGTCTAAAGATTGAAAGACAACAGATTTTCTAAAAAAATAAATGTATAGAGTATAATGTATAGTAATGTTTAATGTGGCAATGTTTCAGTGTAGCAATCGGTATAATGTGGCAATGTTTCTAATAAATATAGAAATTTAGCACATGTTTAAACATAGTAAAATTCTTATAACTAGCAATATAAAAATTGGAAACAGTGTGTGGATAAGGAAGCAACATTCCTATTTGGGAATCTCTCTCTCCCTCCCTCCCTCCCTCTCACTCTATCTATCTATCTATCTATCTATCTATCTATCTATCTATCTATCTATCTATCTATCTATCTATCTATCCATCTATTACCTGTCTATCCATTATCTGTCTATCATTTATCATCTGTCTGTCTGTCTGTCTGTCTGTCTGTCTATCTACCTACCTACCTACCTACCTACCTACCCACTCACCCACCTATCCACCCACCTACCTACCTACCTACTATCTATATTTTATGCCTTTAAGTCAGTGTTGGCTCCTGGCAATATTGACAAGTCTCTGAAGTTTTCCTGGTAAGATTTCAGAACTGGTTTGCCATTGCCTCTTCCTTAGGGGAGTGACTGGCTTAAAGTCACCCAGCTGGCTCCAATTTTTAAAGCTCAGTAAAGCTGTATGTGTTAGCCAGTTTGGTGTAGTGATTAAGGCAGAATGGGAGAATGTTTAAAACTCACAGAGTCCCAGTTTCTAGCCTGGTGCCTTACCACTATACCAAACTGACGGTCGCTTACAGCTTTACTCTAGGACAATTAAGGGCTTGCTACCCAGTGTCACCCTCTCATAGGAAACTGCAGAGAAATAGGAAACTGTTCTGCTTAAGTATAACATGGCAGGTTGGACAAATATGGGTGAGTGCTTGGGATTAAGGATTTAACCATTTTTCAAATGGTCTGAGTGACAGCTCATGTTGTTTTTCAACACAAGCCTGTTGTTCTTTGGAAAGCTCAAATGGCAGGAAGGACCATAAACCTGTCTACTCTATGAGACTTCAAGTAGACTGGCAGACAGTTTTACTGTTTTTCTTTGGAGCTAGAAAGGAGAATTGGATTCTTCCCTTATCAGAACTCCAATCAATCTCAGTCCAATTCCCAAGTATCCAGAATCAGTGAGTGCTTCAAGGAAATCCCAGGGCAGATAGTGAACTGCACAGAAGGCAGCACCTGGAAGTGGAATGTGCAGCATGGTGTTCAAGAAAGCAAAATTACGCTTATCGGCTAGAGCAGCAGAAAAGCTTCAGTGTATTCATTTGGGCAGAATCAACAATATATTCCTTTCTCAGTTTAAATCCAATGTGAGCCTTGCTTCTTACAGAAAAGGTTTCCCTGTTTTGAATAGAGGGCTCCTTGGTACTCTCTAGGCTTGCTTGTTTTCTTGCAGACATTACATTGCCCAAAGTAGGTAACATCATAAGTCTGAACGATATGTTTGCAAGAAAACAACCAAGCTCAGAGAGCACCAAGAACCCCTCTTTTCAACCCTGAGCTACAAATATTCTCCTTTATACTGTAAGTCTCCCAATCGTTTGAAAGACCACTAACAAAGTATAGGTGGACTGATAGGTACATGATTATATAGTTATATACTGTATAACCAGCCCATGCAATGCCTGAACAGGTTAGCAGTTACTGTATATGGAATGCCTTTATGGAAACGAGGTGCCTGGCTTATACTGCAGTCCAAGCTAAAACTGCCATGAAGGACACTGATCAGTGACTGAAGAGGAGAGGACACATCTTCACCAGCTTCAACTGGCCAATAGGAATGAATGCCAGCTTTATCTTGCAGATTGTTCATATATCATGATCTGGCTCAGGAATAGATGGGGGTGGGGGGAAAGACTTTAAAACTGAGATCGCTATGGATGAGTTAAGCTTGCTATCATGGTAGACAATGAGTACAATCAAAACTCCATCATGAGAATGCCAGGTCTAAAACACTTTGTGGGACTTCTTAATGGGTTATGTAAACGTAAAATACTGTCATATTTGTCAGCTTTTGTAGTGTTTCATACATACACATCTCTTGGATTTATTACTTTTAATCCTTGATGTATCAAGTTCTTATTGAACTTAGAGCATTTGAAAGCGGTTCCGAGCTAGTCACAGTATAGATTTCACATTTTCCCACACTTTTTCAAAGGCGTACTTAAGTTGGCTGTTTTCACTTTAAAGAAAAAAGAATGTTGATAACCTCAAATCCGGAATATATCCCTAATCCCAACTGTATCAATTCTCTGGAGTTAGGTGCAAATGACTACGAAAGGACAATTTTCAGTTTGAAGCTTTTGCAGGGTGCCAATTTAGATAGGATTATGGGAGTGTGATGCCACAGTTGCTTTTTCTCAGAAGTGTTGGTGTAAGCACACTTGGCTCTTGATTTGCCAGCGTATACAAGTTGAAATGTGGAGAAAAGCTCAATACCATTTTGAATCTACAATGCCTATAGGCTTACAACATGGATTTAGAAATGGTGACCTACCAGATATTGTTGATTTCCATATCAGCATTTCTCACAATTGGCTATGCTGAGTGTGGTTGTCTGAATGTAGTCAGGGTCACAAATTCCTTCTGTCTGTCTCAAACGTTATTGCATCATTTCTGAATTTCTTAAATTACAATTTTGGAGAAGGAACATTATTTCTGTTATAATAGCCTACAGAACTGCAGACTGCTGCTATGCTGAAGTCCAGTTTTATAATAAGCACAAAATTGGGAGATGTCTGGTCATTTTACTTTTTTATTTTATTTTATTGGAAGTAATGTGCAGCAAACACTAGGCTAAAAACCACCCACAATCTCTTGTTGTTGTTTTTCCTTGAGAAAAATCTTCCGTTTTCTGTTATTAATTTTCTTTAAATCCGAATTTGTATTGGTGTTATTTTATTGCTGAAAAATGTTAGAAAACTATTGTATATTGGGAAAAATAAAACACTTGCCCAGAATCCTAGGCCACATCATGTATAAGGCAAAACCAAATGTCTGCATTCATCCCATGAGCATTTCACTGATTTTATTTTATTCTGTGATAATTGCACTACTTTTTCATTAATCTGAATAGAAACATTGAAAACAAAATTTTCAGCTGAAAATTCCAACAAAACATCCTTTCAGCGCAGAGTATTTAGGGGCACAGGAAACTCACAGATTCCTAACAACAGTACCACAGAAGTAAGAATTATAAGACAATAAAAGATTAAAAATTAAGAATTCTTCCTATTTGCTTCCAGTTCTAAAGAAAAATGCACCCAGTATCTTCTTCAGTGGCAATAGTCTATACTAGTGGTTCCCAAAGTGGGTGGTACCGCCCCTGGGGGGGGGGGGGAGGATGCCTTAGGGGGGTGCTAAGAGGCAAGGGGGCTGGCAGGGGGACACTAAGAGGCGGCAAGGGGGTGTTCGAGACACTGGTCCTGTGGTTCACTCATTGACTGTAGCACCGCTGCGGAGCCGATGCCTCCAATGCAGAAGCGGTGGCACGTTATGTGCCGCCGTGGCCGTGTTCAATGCCCCAACCCCTGCCACCTCTTAGTGCCCCTCTGCTGGCCCCCTTTATGATGCTAAGAGGCAGCAGGGGGGTATTCGAGGCGCCGGCTCCGTAGCGGTGCTACAGTCAATGGGTGAACTTGTAGGGCCGGCTGGCGCCTCGAACAACCCCCTGCCACCTCTTAGCATCCGCAAGGGATCCAGCAGAGGGGCACTAAGAGATGGCAGGGGGGTGGCACATCGAACGTGCCCGCACATAACGTGCCACCGCTTCTGCATTGGAGGCACCGGCTCCGGAACGGTGCTAGTCAATGGGTGAGTCTGCAGGGCTGGCCGGTGCCTCGAAAGCCCCCCTGCCACCTCTTAGCTCCCCTCTGTTTGCCCCCTTGGGGATGCTAAGAGGCGGCAGGGGGGAGTTTGAGGTGCCACTTCTGCAGGTTCACCCATTGCCTGTAGTAACGCTCCGGAACCGGTGCCTCGAATGTGGCAGCATGTTGGGAAAAGCCGCCGCCACCGCTTTCCCAAAGTGCCACTGCTGTTGCATTCTGTCTGTCTATGTGTCCGTCCATCTGTCCATCCAAAAGGTCTGCCTGTTTGCCTGCCTGCCTGTCTCTGTCTTCATCCATCCATCCATGTTCAAAGCGCCAGCCCTGCAGGAACATCGGGAAAGTAGAGCAAAGCCAGTCTGGGAGGGAGGGGGGGGGGAGAGAGAAAGAGAGAGAGACCTGATACAGCAGATTGAATGAGGCCTAATTTAGACTGAGGCCCTTTTCCACATTGAAACATCTTTGCCAGCACATTGAAACCTCTTTGGCTTCTATTAAAGGTTTTGTGGACGAAACATGGTCAAGACTATCAGGAAGCTCCCACATTTGTTGAGGCTTTAAACAGGATCCATTGGATCAGATCTCCACCCTAAAAATTACTTTCCCCCAAAGTATTACAGTGCCAATTCTGAAGAAGGCAAAACCAAAATGTACTGGTAAATTACAAGGAGAACACACACACACACACACACGCCCTGCTAACCCTGCTGGAGCAGGTGATTGGACTAGAATAGATGTCTCATTATTTTTCTCCTCCCTCTCTCCCTTCTTCTTTATTTCTTTTTCCTTCTGTCCCTTCCTTCCATGCCCCCTTCTTTGTCCCTTTTTCTTTCTTTCCCTTTTTCTTTTCTTCCTCTCTCTCTCTCTCTCAGGCTCACCCCTTTAGATCAGGGGTCACCAAACCTTTGGACCTCAGGGACCACCAAACTCATAATTTTAAATCCTGGAGACCACTAATATGAATTTTGACTGATGGTGGTTTTCTGGCGTTGGTGGGAGTGAGAGAGAGAGATCGAGATCTGATCCAACCTCTCTCTCCCCCTCTTTCTCACACACACAGGCAGGGGTGGGATTTAAACCCCTGAAGTAAAACTGTCAAAACTCCAAAAACAGGTCAAGTAGCTCTGGGGAGGCCAGGCATAAATTAGAACATTTGCTAAACAACTGGCCATTAAGTTAGGACCATTTGTATTTGGTTTGCCAGTCACCTGGCCATGCCCACCCAGTCACCTGACCAGCTTCACCTGCTGCTTCCTGTCTGGTAGGAAGCTTGTGATCCTTACAAGTGTGTTCAGGTACTGCTAGTTGGTTTAATTTACTTAGAAGAGTGTCTGGAATGATAGTATTGAATGCTGAACTGAATTGAAGTGAAATGAATTGGAGTTCATAAAGGTACTGGAATAATTTTTTTTATAAATGTTGGTTTTGATAGTCTCAAAAGATAATGAATCAAATAGTTTTAGGAAAAGGGATGGGAATGTATAAAGGGACTGTAGGAGGAAAAGGTACAAGATTTTTTAGCCAAAGATTCCTCTAAGTGTTCAGATTGTTCTCATCAAATTATGCAAAGACACACATTATTTCCGGGAGCAAAATGAGCATGTGCTATTCTATACCCTTGGCAGTAATTTACAGAAAGTACCAACGACTGCATTTTAAGCAGAAAAAAAGGGATGAAATAAAATGTATTGCATTTCATCAACTGAAGATCAAACATTTCCTGGATGATATTGACCTTGACATTACAGATACTTAACCAATGTAGTGCCAAAATGTTGGCACATCTCTGAGCTCTATCAAGAGCCCCAACTTTTTATTTAAATCAGTAATTGAGTAATAAAAGGGTGTGAACATAAAAGTAATCTCCTGGTATTTATTGAGGCTTTCTGATCTGGCAATAGGGTTTTTCCTCCTAACTGAGAGATTAAAACAGACAAATTGAAAGGTATATTTTTACTTTCAAATAATAGAGATTTTGAGTGAATTCTATCCAGAAAGCAAGGAAATTTCAAAAATAAAGAGAAATCGGAGGAGATACAAATAGAGGTCTCACATGGAGAATACACAAAACTTCAACAGGTACAACAAGAAAGGGATGATACTAAACAGGGCACTACAGGTATCAATTTTTCTAAATCTCCGGCTTGATGGTGGATTTAAAAAGCTTAACATGGAATATCAACGGAGTAAATGCTCCCCAAAAGATAAAAAAATATTATTTGAAAAAATCCAAGCAAGATATAATTTCCCTACACAAAAAGGGTAATATATTTGATTTATTCAAATTTGAAAGAAGAAACAGCAGAAGCAATAACAACAAACAAAATTGAGGTGTTTTATCTATAAATTCCCAACTAAAACCTAAACTGGTACTGTCTGAGGAGTATGATGGTGGTGGACTGAATAGAATTGTTGTGGTGAAAAATTGCATGGGATTAAAACTCTGATACTGGGAATTGATACCCCAAATTAGACCAAAATATTTTTAAATAAATTTATGGAGATATTAATAGGGGCTTGTTTATGGTTTATTTCCCCATAACTGGACAGAACTTCTGGAAAAAAATATTAAAAATCTGTGAAAGAAATTATCAAAAGTTTTCTATGATTTTATGGACAATTTAGGGCTGGTTGTTATATGGAGACAGACAGACAAATAGCAATTCAAGAGAGGATACCTACTTTTCTGAAAGACATAGCTCATTTTCAAGAATAGACATGATTTAGATTTCAAAAAATGGAGTTTTCAAAAGATACTATCAAATATTTTTCCTCACATAATCTCCCTGTGAGTTTGGTTATAAAAGAAAATGGAGTTCTTCTAGATGGAAACTGAATGAAATGTTGTTGCAGAAGAAAAGCAATAGCGGAAAACAAAACTATTTTTTTAAAAAAAAATTAGATAAAGACAGTGGTTTAAGAATGGTTTGGGATACAAGTAAAGCTTTTACTAGAGGTTATTTTATATAACACAATAGTGAACAAAATAATGGTGATCATGTATTTCTTGATAGGGAGTTTGAATATATATCAGCTGACTATTGCATATAGCAGACCATGAATATTTTTAATGGAACATTTATTGTAAAAATGACAGACTTGATTGTCTTATTTGGTGAATTTTCCAATTCAAAGAATGTTTAGAAGCAGTCTGCCTATTGTCCCCAACCTATAAAGTCAAGTTCTTGGTGCAAAGAAAAGTATATGGGTATGTGGTTGAACTTGACTCAAGGAAATCTTTATAAAAGAAAAAGATGCAGTTTTGGATTTGGATTTTGCCTTGTTCTTCATGAGAATATTTATTCCATGGAACTTAAATGAAATGTAGCAATTTTTATGAATATTATGGTTACATTATTTGCAAGAAACATAATGGTTGGCCAAATCAGATCTTCCCCCTAAATGTAAAACTCACTTCTATTTCAAAGTATATAGTTGGCACTGAAAATTAGAATAGAATAGAAACAAAGTTGGAAGGGACCTTGGAGGTCTTCTAGTCCAATCCCCTGTTCAGGCAGGAAACCTTATAACATTTCAGACAAATGGTTGTCTAAACTTCCAGTGTTGGAGAATTCACAACTTCTGGAGGCATGTTGTTCCACTGATTAATTGTTCTAACTGTCAGGAAATTTCTGATTAATTCCAAGTTGCTTCTCTCCTTGATTAGTTTCCATCCATTGCTTTTTGTCCTGCCCTCAGGTGCTTTGGAAAAGAGTTTGACTCCTTTTTGTGGTAACCCCTGAGGTATTGAAACACTGCTATCATGTCACCCCTCCAAATGTGTATGGAGATTCAACCATCCAGGTCATGATTGTCTTGTTTTTTTCTTTGAAAATGTTTCGCTTCTCATCCAAGAAGCTGAACTGATGAGAATAATCTGTTGGATGAGAAGCAAAACATTTTCAAAGAAAAAAAAAAAACTCCAAGAAAGTCCAGTTGCCTTTTGAAAAAAGCATTGGGATTGGCATGATAAATGAATTTTCTTGTTTATCATTCATTTTCCAGGTGTAATGTTCTTCTGTAATGAAATCTCAGGATTTCCCAGATTTCTTAATGTGCCAGTCTATGCAGGCTAGTTATCCAAAAGCTGTGCATAATGAGTCAAAAAAATAATAATTCCACTCAAGGACAAGTAGATCAATTGACTGAAGTGTCCACCTACTTTTGTAGTGTTGTACTCAACCATTATACTATACAAGGCCAATTTTAACTTTTGAAGTGATGGAAGTTATGCACTCCAAAGATTCTAGAACTAGGTCTAGAATCTTTGGACTAATTTCTGCAGGAAAACTTCATTGTATTATGGAGCTTCCAGCATTCATAGTTCTTTTTTAAAAGATAGAGCCTAGAAAATATATAGATTTATTTGTTTGCACCTTTGCTTGAAGTGATTTAAGAATTCTTTCTGCGACCGTGTATCATTCTGCTTTTTAAGTCTGATGCAGCAACTTTGAAGGCACTTAAAGTCTGAATAGGAACTGCTTTGAATTTCACTGTAGCAACAAATGGAATATAATAATAGTTCTACCAGATGAAGCTTGTAATTTGTGGTATGCTCTGATTTACTGTTAAAAATAGGCACCTATAACTGTTTTACCTGCCTTGGCCAGTTTCACATTATATTGATGAATTTGTTCTTTTATGAAGTGTTGGTGGATTCACTCTGAGTCTTCCGGTCTGGTAAGTATTCGATAGCATTACATCATTGAAAGGTTTCACTTTCCTGAGATCGGAAGCACGTTAATATCACGGGTTTGGGGAAGCGTATTATTTAAAGGATATTTGATCTTGCGTACAGGTTGCTGATGAGATGATGCCTGCTCTTGCATTCCTTGTCAACGGAAGTTCCATTTAAACTATCCTATGACATTTTATGCAACTCTTACAGTCAGTAATATCATACATCTCTGCCTGGAGACTACAGATCGTAAATCATACAGTAACTTTTGGATTGGAGATCTTTTCGCAAAGCCCTTCCTTGCCGTGCATGAGCCAGCAGTAACACATCCACACGGACAAGTTCTCACAAGCTGTATCTGTAAAAACTTGCTTAACGGAGACTGATAAATATCCCTTAGGTGTTGAAAACTGTTTGCTTTTTCCTCTCTCTTTCCCCACCTCCCTGAATCCTCCCAGTCAAGTCCCACTTACAGAATTGAATGGATGTGGCAGCCCTTGCATGCTGTTGGTGACCGAAAAATGATTTTGCGTTGCATATCAAATGTAGAAACATGAGGGTGATTGCGGTGGTAGTGAAAAACAAGTCATGGATCACATTGTCACAGCTGGAAAGGGAAAGAAACGAATATGGGACCTCTACTTCTATTTCTCTATGTTGTTAGGAAGTATATTAATATATTTTTATTAATAAATAAGTTTGGAAGTGCAGGAAATAAATTGTGTCTATGGTTTTGAGACATGCAGATATTAACACTTCAGCAAACCTGCCCCTTTGCTACTCAGAAACTGCAATTGATCCAAAATGTAGTTGTCTATTGTTGATGGTTGTTATAGCCAGAGGTGGTATTCAACAGGTTCTGACCAGTTCTGGAGAACTGGTAACGGAAATTTTGAGTAGTTTGGAGAACTGGCAAATACCACCTCTGACTGGCCCAGCCCCCATCTACTCTCTGCCTCCTGAATCCCAGTTGATTGGCTGGGTCTTCTTTTGTTGCCCTGCACAGGAGAACGGAGCTGGAAAGCAGGTTAGTGGGGTGGGACGGGAAGGGGATTTTACAGTAACCTTCCCCCAGGAGTGGGGTGGAAATGGAGATTTTGCAGTATTCTTCCCTTGCCATGCCCACCAAGCCACACCCACAGAACCGGTAGTAAAAAATTTTGAATCCCACCACTGGTTATAGCATATGTTTTTATGGGTCAAATCTACTTCATCAGAATCATGCTTGTCAGACATATTCGCTTTCCTGAGTGATATGCCATGAAATTGAGGAAGTGAACTCTCATTCACATAAACTAATGCAATTTTAGTATGCATGAGAGGTATCTGCATGCCAATTTTGAAAATATGGAGACAAGGTAAATTTCTTCTTCCGTCAATGCACTTTGGCCCCAGTAAATATCCATAATTCCCTTATACCTAATCCTACGTTAAGCACACTAAGAGATGATGGAGACAAGTGAGCAGTTAAGGTGCAACCCAAGGTGCATCCAACTAAACATGAGGATAAATTAAGATAGGCCTCCAATTTCTACCCTGATTTTCAGAAAGTGATAAGTAAATATCTAGCTCGCTTATTAATACATCTAGAATTTAAAGGAATACCACAAGGAGACATTCAAGAAGTTAGTGGCTGAAAAGACTGAAAATCTTCTGATTATCTTCACTGGAAGCTAAAACTAACCTATGCCCAATATTGCTTATACACTGCAACCATAAAATTGGTGTTTAAATGCTGAGAATTAATATCACAGAACCTTCTAAGTAAGTCACCAGAAAAGGACAAGGAGAGTGAGGTTAATGAAGCTGAATTGTAGGTTGCTGAACCTTTCACACAAAGCATATTTTGTTCCATAGATTATTTAGCAGTGTCTCCCTAAAGTTTTCTTCCTCCGGCTATTTTCTGTTCCTTCCAGCATCATCTGGTGCATATTTTACAGGGACTTGTAGATATTCTTCTCATTATGTCCCCTCTGGGACTCATAAAGTCCATCTGCTGGAGGAGCTGTAGGCCAGCTCCAGGGATTTCTCAGCCTTTGGTGTGGTCCCTGACACTGATGATTTGCAGATGCCAATGGAACATATGTTCTGCTACACTATTTGTTTTGACAGCTTAACAATGCCCAGTTCAACAGCTGCAGGTGTGCAGCTAGATGCTTCTGCCGGCCTCAAAGGGAAGAGAGTGTAAGAACTGAAAAAGACACAACCAATATTCCCAATACTCGTGGAAGTACTTAGTGTAAATCTTCAGCAATCCTTCCCAAAACATGATTTTTGACAGTGTTTACTGTGGAGGTGTACTCTGGAAAAGAGAAAGTTCTTATTTATTGGTGATACCATGACCATCTCTTTGGTAGCACAAGGTAAGCAGAATCCTCATAATAGCAATAGCACTTAAGCATATAGACTACTTCACAGTGCTTTTACAGCCATCTCTAAGTGGTTTACAGTCAGCTTATTGCCCCCAACAATCTTGGTCCTCATTTTACCGACCTCGAAAGGATGGAAGGCTGAGTCAATCTTGAGCCTGGTGAGATTTGAACTGCCAAATTGTAGGCAGCCGACAATCAGCAGAAGTAGCCTGCAATACTTCATTCTAACCACTGTGCCACCCTGGCTCATAATAAATAATAATACAACCAACATCCTTTAGAAGGCATTTTGTGAAATTGCAGCTATTAAAAAAATAGTTTCCCTTGTAACTACACATTCACAATTCTTTCTTGGTAATAGGTTAGTCATAGCATTCTTCTGAGATATGTTTACACTTCCCAGTCTAGTTTGCTGAGATCTCTTTAACCCACGTATGTACTAACCTGTCTAATTTAACTTTTCAAGATCAACCAAGGTCAAATAAGCTCTGCAGCTTGCACGTTAATCTCTTTCTCTCCATAGAAATGTTCTAGTCCTTGGTAAATATGGAGTGGTTGATTGGCATGCCATAAATTATTCCACAATTTTACAAAGTTTTTTTTAGCAATTATTTAATATTAGATATGAGACCAGCTCAGACCACTTCTGACTTAGTCAAGAAGAAGCTAATTATAAAGGATATTAAAAAGTGACCTAGAATTTTTATATATCATATTATATTCTTGAGCATGATTATGCATACCATGCTGGCATGCTTATAAAAAATGCAATTAAAATACTTAAAAGAGAAAAGCTGAGATATACGGTACATACTGTATCAACTTGGCTGGAATAGCTGAATTCGTTTTAATTGGTAAGCAGTTTGATTCTTCAGATCAAGACAATTATTGGCTTAATGCAGAAATGCTTACCTGTTCTTTAGCTACTGTCTTGCAATGTCTAGAAATGCATGAGAGTTTATGACAGTTCTTGTATCTTTACAAGTATAAAACAAACGAGGGAAAGTTGTTGGATGTGGTCAAATCATTGGTCCCTGAGATTACTTATTGCTCAGGTTTATCTACTTGACCAAAAATGATCATTTAAATAATATATAGGGTTCTTCTATTAACAGAAACCGTTTATTAATGGAGATGATAACAATTTGTTAGTTGATGGGGGAATTTTCCATTTGCACAACATTATGCTCCTGGAACTACAGACCCATTCTGGTTATTATAAGGCAAGCTTATTCACATTATATTAAAATTCTTTCTCCCATATGTTCAGATTTCTTTTTAGTTTCAGTTTCTAACCCCCAATACATACAAGTCTTTTTCTGTCTAGGTTTCCAGTATCCCTTGTAAACTATATACATTTTGTTGATGTATCTCCCAAGGAACTAGATCTGGAAACACTAACTCAATCATAAAAAAGGTGATATATGTGTATCTGTGCATGTGTGCATGGATCTCTGGGTCTCTGTAAGACATGCTTTTTCTTCTTCCATATTTCACCCCCTTTTTGTGTGTGACATAAACAGAAAGTTGAGTCTTTTTTAAAAAAAAAATTCCAAAATGGGATTAACTGTCTTCATCATTTTATTACAAAGCTTAAAAAGAATATGGAAGTTTAATTCCAAAACTATGAAAGTTTCAATAAAGTTTTGCTTAGGCTTCTTTTAGCATTCACTATTTGAAAAGTCATTCTCATTGATGTTGCCATGCCCACCAAGCCATGCCCACTAAGCCAAGCCATGCCCACCAGGCCACACTCACAAAACCGGTAGTAAAAAAAATTGAATCCCACCACTCACACACACACGCACACACACACGCACAGAAAGAGAGAAAGAGAGAGAGAGAGAGAGACGCAATTAGAATTTGATCTCTATTGTTGCAATCGCTTCTGATTACATCGGAATCCGAACATCATTTTTAGCTTCCATAACATCATCTAAGTAGAAAGAACTTCCCTATGATTCTGTGTTAAGGAATATGATTTGTGCATTCTTGAAATCATTCTCTCCAAGCAGATATTAGACTTGGCAATTAAATGACTACAATTTGTCGATGTGCATCGGTATGAGGAATAATTTTACAATAACAGAGAGACGGAGGGAGAACGTTGGTTCTGGAACTAGGAATTAGGCTCTGTGGAAGGGTGTGGGCTAAAGTTGCTCAGTGGGGAACAGCCAAGTGGGATCCACCCACTGAATGCCTCTACACGGCTGGGGTGGAGGGAAGAGGATAAACAATCGCTAACTATCTTTGCCAGTCCACATAGAGTTAAATGGGTAGGCTTCAGATTCCCACTTTTCACCCTGAACTTTCTACATCAGTTAGTAGTGTTTCTGCCAGGTCTTTTCTGCCCACCCCCAAATTCCTGCATCATTTCTCAAAAATAATAACAGCGTATATAAAGTGGCTTCTTCGTTGCAAGGGGTTCAGCTCTCACTTATTCTAATCCCAATATGCTTAAGCAAGGGAGACGCTCCCCAGTAATGTTTCTTAATTGTAATAACTACCGGGTTTTAGAAAGTGCTAACTATCATCTGTTGAAGAGCCAGGCTGGCTAAGCTCCATACCCCAAACTCTCTTGCTTGCTAGCGCCAGGTGTAGTCAGCTCGGATGAGTCTACAGGGTTGGGCTCCATTTGAAAATAAAACCAAGGGAACATCCATCGTCCCCAAACCACAGGTGAGGTAGTCTAAGGTGAAGGGTTAATGACATTTAAAGGGGTACTTAGCTACCATGAAGCCTGGTTAGCAAGATATTTTGCTTTTCAAGCTATTGTATTTCCTCTGCAGATCTTTCCAATAATAGCATTAATACAATAACATACAGGCAGTCCTTAACTTACAACCATTCATTTAGTGACTGTTCAAAGTTACAATGACTCTGAAAAAAATAACTTACGTTGTACGTTTTTTACACTTATGACCATTGCAGTATCCCTGCAGCCACGTGATCAAAATTCAGACACTTGACAACAGGGCATATACTTATGGCGGTTGCAGAGTCCTGGGAGGTCATGTGATCACCTTTTGTGACCTTCTGTGAAGTGAATGGAGAAGCCAGATGCATGTAACAGCCATGTTACTAATTTAATAATGCAGTGATTCATTTAACGACAGTGGCAAAAAAAAGTCATGAAAGGAGGCAAAACTCAAGCTAAACAACTGTCAAACCTAGCAACAGAAATTTGGAGCTTTTATCTTTTTTTTTTCTAATTCTTTCTTTAAATTCCTATAGTTTCTAATTCTGTATATATTTTTTTCTCTCAGTAAAAATTATATTAAAAAACAAACAGGAAGTAAAGGAAGTAAAATACACGGAGAGATTATTTCATCTTTCTCTCTCTTCCCCCCCTCAAAATTTAAGGCCATGTAGTCTACAGTTCTCTATTTGTTTTGCAAAAATGTTTCAGCAGTTGCTTTTTAAAAAATATATACATAAAAAAAAACGATTCCCCAAAGGCAACGTTGCCTTTCTCCCTCTCGTCTTGAAATTCCTCTTGCAAGATATATTGTAACTGTGCAAGGACAGCGTGTTTTCTCCAGTTTCTCTCACATGGACCCATCCTGACTGGGGTGCTGATATAGTGGCTGGAGCGTGAGTGGGAGAACGGGTGAAATGTTGCAAACAACACATTGAAGTTCCAAGTTAGAAGGTGGAGTAAGAGTAAGGAAAAAATAAATAAACTGGCTACAAGCACTACGGAACTTCAATACTGTCAAAGAAAAGATTGGCTTTTCCTCTGAATCTGCCTCTAGGGATGCAATCCTTTTCACCGTAGTTAACTGGGAACTATACTTCACTGGTTTATTCAGGGTTTTAAAAAGTGTTTTTTAAAGAGAATAATTCCCCCCTCAATCTTTTTTATTTATAACTTTTTTCTAAACATAGAGGACATTTGCATGCAAACGTCTCTTCATGTACACAATCTCTTACATACTTCTCTTAAAACACAACTTCCCTGATACTGCTTTTTCTTTTTCTTTTTTTGGTTATGGACATTTTCCAGGGTAGGCTTGTTAAAGTATGATTATTTCTTTGTGCATGCAGCTATTAGGAAGGGTTTTTTCCCCCTCAGCTGCCTATTAGAAACCACTATTTCTTTATGCACATTTAGGATCAGAAAAAAAAAAAGAATGTGAAGGGGATCTATTCAGTGTTTTGTCTGGGCTGCAGCAAAGTTTACTTGGGTTGATCTCCCTGATTTGGTCACTGAGAAGTACCCTGGAATTTCTTGTATCCCCGCTTCTTTCTTCCAGCTTCTTCTAAGTTCTCTACATGTGCTTTGGTCTTCTGGAAAAAGCTTTATATAATCCTCAGTTTAGTTCAGTCCCGCCTTTCCTTCTCCCTTTATCCAGTCCTATCTGGAATGTTGATCTTTGCAATGATAAAGCAAGGAAACAAAAATCAGTTATTTCTCCTTAAGGAGACGAAATACTTAGGTTCTAGGAAGGCCTATTCTCTGTCTTTAACTTATCCGGATAAATCTCACATATATTCTAGATTTGTGCAGCAAAACAACAAAGATGAGTAAGTTGTCGAACTAGCAGGATCCCCTGAATTGCACTTTATAGTACTGTATGTTGTTTCTACAAGTTTCGTAGGGAGAATATGCTGTCAAAGTCACATTCAGACAATTACTCTGGAAGAATCTTGTATGGAAAAGCAGCTTTTTCCCACCCCCAGTTCAAAGGCATTCCACATGTTTTCCATCATTTGGACTTTAGTAGATGGTCCAAAAGACAGAATATGGATGCAACATGGAAGGTGACAAATGGAAAAGGAAGGCGCCTAGACCCTGTCTTCAATTCCAGGAAGGAGTGTGTGTGTTGGTTTCTCAGTGTTGAGAAGTACTCAATGAACCTGAGGCCCGAAGAGAAGCGCTTCTGATTGCATCATAGTAAGGCCAGTTCATGAATCTTTAATTGCATATTAGAGGTGAAGCACAGTATTTCAAACAGAGGTTTGATTATAGCCTTGCTGTCAGTGAATTCAGTCTGCCTGATGAATGATTGAGGTGGTGGGGAGTAGTAGCGGGGGCTGGCAGACTGCTTTAACTAGTTAAGCCAGATCACTGGGGTCGGATAGATGAAACTACTGGAGGAAAGAGGGCAGATCAAGATCAAAGGTTCATAAAATTAGTGTGAAAATATTTCAGAATTCCTGAGATACTGGAAGTACAGCAGATGAAATCCCTCCACCAAAATTTTCAGTCTGATAAAATACAAATGTTTGGAAGCCAGGAGCAACTTCCTTCCTTGAACTCTGCAGCTTACTTTGGCTTAGTAAAACAAGTCACTAATCGAAGCCAGAATTGTTCTACTCCATGAGCACTGCTAGAGATAAGGGACACATTATCTCTGGGCCCAGAAAGTACTTTCAATCTTCATTCACCACCTGCTTCAAACCCTAGAACCTGACGTGGCCTTGCTAAACAATATAAATGTTCAATTGCTAAGTAAAAAGAGGTGAGTAGGGGATTCATAAAGAGAGAAATCAGTTGTCAGGAAAGAGATCTCATGTCCCTGGATTGTAAAGAGCTGTGAAGTGTTCAGAAACAAAAACGATGATGAAAAGATGGTGAAAATAATGCAATCTTGTTTTTGCAAGCGAAACCATCTGAATTTACCCCTTTGTATTTAGCCAATTCTACATCCTTCTGCCAAAAAAATCAAGGGTCCTGGGGGAAAAAATTCTCTCTCTCTCTCAAAAAGAAAAGAAGTAAGCAATAAATCTGATCTGAGTTCAGGACAGAGAAGAAGAGCAACTAACTTCTCTCCTCTTGATTACCAATGGTCTCATTCAAACCATCATCTGTGTTCTATATAATGAAGAGATAATATTGTGAGATAATATTCCTCGGCCTCCTCCTCCTCTTCCTCTCCTCTTCCTCTTCCTCCTCTTTTAATAATAATTTCTCATCCTATCTCCTAGGGATTGGTGGATGGTGACATTTTGGTCCTGTCCTAAAAACCTGGAGCCCTTATTCTACCTAATAGATATCTGTGAAATGAAACCTATCCCTGAATGATGTGATTTGTTATGGAGCTTAAATACAAGAGAGTTGACCCAAAGAACTGCTTTCCCCCAGGGTGGTAATCACAGCGGAAGGGAACAATGACAATTGACTCTTCAGTCAGCACTCCTAAGGACAAGCCCTGGGCAGCCTACTTGTTGGGGTGCCAGTTGAAGAACTGGTTCTGCCTGTAGTATATTTCTCCCCTGCAGCTTAGCAATCTCTAGAATGTGTGTAAAAGACTCCACATAGAGTAAATGCTGCAGTAAATGCTAAGAGGGGTGGGGGATAGGCTGCCATACAGACAGCAACCAAGGCATGCCCCATAGGACAGTTAAAGAGTTGTTTCCTTTTCCTCTGGGAAGGGAAGTGGGAAAAGCATTTCTTCAGCCACTACTCCATTGGAGCAAGATAATGTTTTGGGATAGTGACAGAAGTGCTTCCTCTCCTTCTCTTCTTATTCCTAGATTGGCAATGTCAGTGGAAGAGATAACTTTTGGACAGTGGAGGAATGTCCTGGCTCATCCACATCAAAAAGGAAATTTATTTATTTATTTATTAGATGTTTATTCTGCCTTTATTGTTGTTATATACGTATATCTCAAGGTGGCAAAGATACCTAATATTAATTATTCCCTTTTCCTATTTTCCCCACAGCAACATCCCTGAGTTTGGCTGAGAGAGAGTGACTGATCAAGATCAACTACTTGGCTTTTGTGCCTAAAGCAGTACTAGAATTCACAGTCTCCTGGTTTCTAGGCTAACACTTTCACCACTGCACTTGGGATTTCAGCAGCCAGGACCAGCATCATATGCCCAGAGCAACTTTGGATGAATCAATGGAAGTAGACCAGGCTTCAGCTGCTAATTTCACTTCAGCATGATACACTTCAGATGGGCTGGGCAGGATAATTTTTTCCTGAAAAGTGCCACTGGAGTAGGAAATAACTACATGAAGCTCTTGGTGAATTGAACATAATGTTATTTATGTAGGTCATCAAATGTGTTTGCTGAAGTGCCTCCAATATACATTTAGTATGTCATGGAGAAGAGCCCTTGGTTCTAGCAAGAGAAGAGCTCCTCTTGTAGCAAACCATTTATTTTATTTTTAAAAATCTTCCTTCTTGCAGGTACAGCTTTTCTAATTGAACGTACCAGATATAATCTGGACTAATGAAAGCCAGCAAGGAAGTCTTGACTACTGAAGGCAATTAAATTCTTGGACAGGTTTATGTTGAACAATTAAAAAGAGGTTTGAAAACACATTAAAAAATTAAACTCTAATAGGTTTTTTTCTTCCTTTGGGGAGAATATCACTAGTGTCTGGAGTTCATTAAATATGAAATAAAACTAGATATGTATCTGTTTCCAAGAATGTATATGTCTGTTTCCAAGATGTCACATAACATTCTAAATAAATTATACTTCACATTTTCTTCCTATTCATCTGCTATCAATTTGTTTAAAACAAACTATTTAAATTAAATAAACATAAAAACTGTGCATGGGTGTGTGTGTGGAATCTGATAGCAAATCAATTAAGAGGAGAATAAAGTATGATTCTTAATGACAAAGTGCAAGTATGCTTTTAAAAAAGATTGAAGGCATTTTATATATAAGGGCATTATATGTCATTGGAAAATCAGTCCAGAATGAAATAAAACAAAAAAGGCAATAGTTCTATTTCTCTCTGCCTAAGCTGAGAATTATTTTTCTCCAATATTACCTGGTATAACAAATTCTTGACTTGTTTTATTTCCTTACAAATCATTAACTATATTAATGGATGTACTGGACATTTTCTGTCATTAGAAAGATTTAATGGTTTACTATGCTTCTAAGGAAGATTTTTTGGTTTTCAGGAAAAGATCCAGTCAGATAAAAGTTGATTGATTATATGCTATCAAATGAGCAACCACATACATAGATTTCTCCCTGAAGACTTGTCCATAACTTGGTCTTTTAGATCTTCCAATAAAGATATCCATTGTCATTGTAACTGAGTCTACCTTGTTGGTAGTCGTTCTCTACCTGTCTTTTCCAACTTTCCCCACATTACAGACTTTTAGGGAGACCTAAGTCTTCATATGATGTATGAAGCCCAATGTAGGGTAAATTTGAAGTGAGTCATTTGTACCTTGAGTAAGAATTAGGGGTTGATTTATTCTATGATCCATTTGTTTGAAGATTCTCAGGAGTTTTGTCCAGCACCAAAGTTCAACAGTGTCAATACTGCTACTTCTTCAAAGTCTAACATCATAAAGTATCATAGGAAATACATTGCTTGCTGTATTTTGATTTTTGTAGGTATAGACATATCACAACATCCAAATATCTTTTCCAAGGCCTTCATGATTGCACTACCAAATGCTAGTTTGTAGTGTATTTCTTGACTGCTCGTTTTTTAAATGGTTGATGGTTGATCTTAAAAAGCATAAGCTATTCACACTTCTGTATCTTCATAACAATTCTAAGTTTGGCAGTTGTACATGTTGTCATTAGTTTGATCTGTATATTTAATCTTGGTTCCATATTTTCACTGTGCTCCTTGAGTTTAATTATCAGAGTTTGCAGAATATCTATATTTTCAACTATCAGATAGTGTCATCAGCACAGTGCTGATTACTGTTTCTTCCTCCAGTGTTAAAATTATGTCCTTCTTCCTCCAATCCATCTTCTCTTAATATATATGTAGCTTGCATATAGGTTGAATAAATAAGATGAGAGCACTCTGTCTCATTTGTTTGCCAACCCAGGGCTAGTCTGCTCTGCCATATCCTGTCCATAACTGTGCTGACCTGACTTGTATATAGATTTTCAATGAGAACAGTGAGGTGTTCTGGGATCCCTATTTTAATAAGCACATTCTACAGTTTGATGTGATGGACAAAATCGATGGCCTTTTTATAATCAGTGAAACACATGCTGATTTCTTTTTGGTATGCTTTGACTTTCTCAATTATCCAGGGTTTATCAGCAACAATGTACCACACTCCTCAGTCTTTCTAAAGCCATCTGGTACCAGAGGTTCTTATAAGTACAAAATATCTGCTAGAACCGTGATGGCAAACCTATGGCATGCATGCCGGAAGTGGCATACAGAGCCATCTCTGCCGGCACACGAGCCGTTGCCCCAGATCAGGTCTACTGTTCATGTGCACACACCTCCCACCAGCCAGCTGATTGTTGGGTACCTGCTGCACATCCGTGGGGGTGGGGCATGCACAGGAAATGCGCGTGCATGCACAGAGGTGTGCAGCACATGGGGGAATTGTGCATGCATGCACAGGGGGAGGGGGTGCATACACATTGCATTATGGGTGCAGGCATTTGTGCATGCACACATGTGTACATGCATGCACTTTCGGCACCCAGTGACGAAAAGGTTAGTCATCACTGTGCTAAGATATCTTGGATGTTGACACCTCTTACTAGGCAGTGCTGCAATATATTTCTCCTATCATTCTTTGATCTCTGTTGAATTGATTACCCTGACCCTTGATGTCATTGATGATGATGTTATCCATTTAATTGAATCCAACTCTTGGTGATTCTAGGCGCCTAGAATTTCTGTGCTCTAGATCAGGGGTGTCAAACTCATGGCCTGTGGTCCGGATGCGTCATGTGCTGGCCCCGCCCCCACCCGATTTAGCAAAGGGGAAAAAATTCTCAATACTTCACGTGATGCCATTGTGACACCGCGAGTTTGACACCCCTGCTCTAGATGGTGTCAGTTTTGATAATATCCAGCCAACATGTTCTTTGAAGGCTTGGTATACATTAAGTATACCAATTCAAAGTTGGGACCTCATTCTGAGTTTAGAAATCTTTTGGAAGATTCATGTCTGTTTCCATCTTCAGTATCTTTATAGATATTGTTTCAATAATGTCTTCTGTCTCTTCTAGTAGCTCTCTGAAACCCTTTGTTGATTTCTTGTTTGAGATTTTTGTCTATCTCAGCTTTGGTTTTTCTAGTCTTCTTGGCAATTTCCATGGTTTATTCTCCAGTTTATTTTCTTCTGTTTCTTCATCTTTGGCAGTCTCTTTTCACATTAATCCTTAATAACTTCTTTAACTTCATTCCATAGTTCCTCTGGTTCCCATCAATCAGATTCAAGACTTTAAAGCGATTCCTAATGTTCTTCTAGAAAATAGTGAGCATATGCTGAAGGTCATATAGTAGGAACTTGTTGTCTTTCTTCTTTAGTTTAGCTTGGAACTTTTAATGACCAATTTGTGATGTGCTCCATAGTCAGCATCTGGCTTTGTCATTAATGCTGTACCTGAGCAACTTCTTTTTGGAAACTTTTATGTTGTTAAAACATGCAGTGTAGAAACAAGATTATAACAAATAAACATACATTTTAGTAGAGTTGTGAGAGGCACTATTTTCTCTTTTGGCATTAACTTTACAAGCATCCAATTTTACATATGTTCTCCTTGAAGTAGCTGCCACATTCTATATTGCAGATAAATCCTGTTATTTTGTGGAGTATAGTAAGTAGCGTTAATCTGAAGTAAACAAATCAACCAATAAACATGAGCACACTAGGTCACTGAGTCTTCCTGTCCTATTCAACCTATTCACATGTGGGGTTGAGGTAGAACTCAGAACTGCAAGCAAAGAAGAACAAAGCAAGATGTGTTAGCATAATATGGTGAAGTTGCAGAAAGTGCAATTCCTAGCTGCAGATCTTTGCAGAAGGTTTTGATTAAGTTCTAGCCTTTTGGGACAACTGACAAGGGAGAGTTACATGTTTGAGAAGGTGTTCCTGAAACAGTGAAAGATGGTGGGGTGTCAATGGAGAGATTCGTTAGATTTGTTGTGGCAGGAATGAAATTAGTTCCTAACAACTTTCTTGTTACTGCTTCCAATTTTTGGTGGCATCGACACACCTTGCACTGCATCATGACATTCTTTTCTATTGCCCTTTCCACATATTTCCTTCCCTCTCCTACAACCAGTATTGTTCTGCACTAATTCGGTGGTGCAGTGGTTAGAGTGCAGTACTGTAAGCCACTTCTGCTGTAGCCAGCTGCCTGCAATTTGGCAGATCGAATCTCACCAGGCTCAAGGTTGATTCAGCCTTCCATCCTTCCAAGATGGGTAAAATGAGGACCCAGATTGTTGGGGGCAATAGCCTGACTCTGTAAACTGCTTAGAGTGGACTGTAAAGCACTATAAAGTGGTATATAAGTACAAGTGCTATTGGTATTGCTATCTTACCCATATCAAAGACCTGATGCTTTTCTCCTCACCCTATCCTCAGTTGCAAAATCTTCTTGCCACCACTTCCTATCCTCTTTTCCCCTAGAACAGGAGTCCTATGGAACAATACCTCATTTAATTACATACTTGCCTTCCTTCTATTTTTCAATCATTTAGATATGGCTCTGTCCTTTGGTGTTCTATTAAAGGCTGGTGCACCTCTCAGTTAGAGGAAAGTTGCACTTCCTTGACACAGGTAAACACTGCAAAGCCATTTAGACAATAGCTCCATTGACTTCAAATAGGACAGTGGTTCTCAACCTTTTCTTCACCATGGACCCCCTTTAAATACATAAGAGTGGCTACGGACCATGGCACAGACCCCAAGACTTAACTCAAGCTTTAAATCATAATATTTTTTCAAGCCTTCATGAACCCTGTGTGATGGCATTGTGGGCCCTCAAGGGAACCGCAGACCACAAGTTGAGAACCATTGAAATAGGATTTCATTTCAGATACCTAGGAACAGGATTGCAGCCTGATACCAGTAGAAGAGCATACTTGCAGCTGAGAGTTGAACTGTGTGGCCCTTGGTACTCTCTGAGCTTGGTAGCTTTCTTGCAGATGCTTCATTCCCCAAATTTTCAATTTCATTATACACATGTTGTGCATTGACAAAAATGTTTGTTTGTTTGATTGAATTATGTGACACCACAAAATTGGGTAATGAAACATCGGCAAAAAAACAACAACCCCATAAGGCTCAGAGAGCACCAAGGACCCCACAATTGTAATCTGAATTTTAAAATTATGCTGTTCTGGAACGAAGAGGAAGAGAAACAGGATTTAAGAAAGAGGTGTATGTGTGTGGCCTGCTGATAACTGTTTTGGCTGACTTTAGCAAAATTCCTGTTCTCCACCCTCATGGGTTGTTGCTGCATCGTCTTTGTTTATAGGTAAGTTTTCAAGGCAAACTCCAGCCTGTTCTGAAGTTTGTGTTGCTTAAAATGAGCTTAGAAGTAACAAGCAGATGAGAAGGACGTAGCTCAGCGAACAAGCCAAGTTTTTATATAAAGTCACTGCAAGTAGTTGCCTGTTAAAATCTGGGGCTTTATTCTCCTTATTCAAGGACAATCCTACTTTGCTTTACTGCATACTGCAACTTTGCTAGGCTTTAGAAAGGTTGGGTTCTTTAATTCATATTAAGATTGTTAATAGGATGATTTGAAACCAGCTGAGCTGGTTTATTCTCCAAACCTTTCCTTTAGCCCATGTGTACAATTTAATTTGTATAGAATCAAAATGACTGAGCATTTACAAATTAGATGCCCCTTCCCAGGGAATACCTTTGATCCTGACAGATTTGGTAGTAAACCTTTCCCCAAATTTCACCATTATCAAACTATGGAACGTTTTTTCTCTCTCCAGATCATTTGTTTTTCTATCTGGCATTCTAAAGACTCAAACAATACCAGGGGAGTCAGCTGTCCAGGTGAGGCAAGCAGGCATATAGAAAGTTACTGCAAGTATATAATTACTTTAGTCAGACTGACAAGGTATTTCATATGAGCTGGAGAAGTTAATGGCAAAACACTCCAGTATTGTACTGAGTCAAATACATGGATAAACAACATCGCTTGACAAATGATATAGTGTGATGTGACAGGAGGTTTAGTTGGATGGCAGTCAACACACTAGTGGGGAAGAACTGATGATCTTTTAGAGTATGAATGGTGTTTTATTCTACAATTAGATTAAAGCTTCAGGATGTCTAGTTGCTGATGTTGTTCTGCAGGAAAAGAAAATCCAAAACTGCAAAGGCAAAATTACAGTGGGAATATGGAACTTACTGTAAGTAGAATGAGCATGTGAAATTCAACACAGGCATAGAAGAAACAAATACGCTACACATTGATAGCTTAGGCATCAGTAAATTAGAATGGACTGAAGTTGGACGCTCCGAGTCCAAAGATCATATTGTTCATTAAGGACATGGAAAACAGAAGAAACAACATTATTTTCATAGTCAGGAAGCAAAGAGAGAATTTGGGAATAATGACAAATGAATTTCATAGATAACTCTTTCATGTAAGTTATCCTAGTTTATGCCTCAACTACTGACACATAAAAGGTGGTTAATGAGTTTCATGGTCAAGTTCTGTTAGCCCAGGGCTGTCAAACTCCTGGCCCGCAGGCCAGATGTGTCATGCACTGGCCATACCCACGCCCGGTTTAGTGAAGGGGGGGGGGAGTCCCAATATTCAGGTGACACCACTGTGATGATGTGAATTAGCCCTTTGAGACAAAAAGCACAACAATGAATCCTAGATCAATCTTTATTGTAAGGTTACATTAACAGAATCTTGTAAGACTGGAAGTATTTCTCCCTTCCCCACCTTTTACTGTCTAAAAACCTAGGAAAGGTCCCTTCTGAAATACTTCCCGTGTTCTCTCCTTCTGTGAACCAAGATAACTTCTACATGCCTTTTGTTCAGTCTGCAGCTCTTCCTCCTGTCTCCCAAAGCTAATCCCATAGACCATTACAAGCTCAATCAGAAATTGACAGAACCACGCAAACAAGATGTGCTGCTTGTGGTTGCAGATCGGAATGCCAAAGTCGGAAATAGTAAGGAGAAAGTTTACTATTTTAATTACGGGGGTGATTTGTGGAAGACCTGAAGAGCCAGATATGGAACAGATCATTTTAGAGAAAAATCTCTCCCTGTGGTTGTTAAGAGTCAACATTGAACTAATGGCACGTAATCAAAAGGCATAGATAGGATGGAGGATTTTCCACTTCCAGATTGCATCCTGTGGGCTACAGAAGCATGACTGAACTGTTTGCATTGACAAATGCAATATATTTTGGATTTCTTTAATATGGCCCATCAATCTCCATTAATTCTGATTCCAATGATAAAGAATGCTTTTCCCCTTTGAGTTAGTTAAGTTGGAGGAAAGTGTATACATAGTGTTAGAGAGAAAAAGATTACCACATCATAAAAACTGCCAGGAGATATGTACAATCTATTGCTGGCAGATTAAGGAAAATCAGAAATACCTAAAGATGTTTTTTTTATGAACCTGAGCAATGCACAGAAAAGAGATGCTTGCTTTTCTTCCCGTTTTAAAAACAAATGATTGTTGATTTACTTACTATGAAGTTTTTTTTTAATTATCACATCAAATTTTCTCTCAACCACAGGTGATTATTCTTTTTTTCCCCTTTGATTTAAATTGATTGGTTATTAAGCTGGCTGACTTGAGAGGACTTTGGAACTTAACAAGGAATCTCAGAAATTTAATAAGGATTGAAATCTTAATTATGTATGTCAAGGTTGAGAAACTAATTAGAAATTGTATGCCAAACAGAGAAAAGGAAAAAGTTTAGGGTTTATCTCAAAGGCTATTTCTCAACTAAGATTAAACTCATATATAAGCAGAACAAATAGAACCAGGTCTAGTAAAGGCCCCTTCTCTTTTTAAAAAGTAATTTGGGAAGGGAACCTTCACATTTTGAATTAGCTCTTTAGCATTTGTTACTCTAGATCAGTGGTTCCCAAACTTTTTCAGTCCACCGCCCCCTTGGTGCTACAAACTCATCCTCGGTGCCCCCCACCCAGGGATGGGATTCAAATTTCTGTGGGCGTAGCCTAATTTGAGAGTGTGGCTTCCTGGTCACGTGACTGGATAGGCATGTCTTGCTGGTCACATGACCGGGTAGGTGTAGTTTGGTGATCATGAGACTGGGTGGGCATGGCCAGGTGACTGGCAAACAAGTGGTCCTTACTTAATGGCCGGTTGTTTAGCAAGTGTTCTAATTTATGACTAGCCTCCCCAGAGCTACTTGACCTGTTTTTGGAGTTTTGACAGCCATGCACACACATACACACACACTCCCTTCTAACCCTTCTAACCCTGCTGGAGCAGGTGATTGGACTAGAATCAGCAAAGCATCTCTGATTAGATTCTAGTAATGAATAAAGTCTAATCAGAGATGCTGTGCCAATTCTTGTTGATTTGTTTTATTTGTATCTCTTTATTTTATGTTGCTGAATTGCATTGACATTTGTGTCCCTTCTTGTGCACAACCCAGAAGCTTTTGTGATTCTTTGCAGATTCTTTACCGACCTCTGGCTTTGCTTTACTTTTCAAACATGCCGCCACTGCTACGTTCTAGGTGCCGGCCCTGCAGGTTCACTCCATTGAGCCCACTGCACTGGAGGGACCTGCCCAAGCAAGTCTGAGAGAGGGAAAGAGAGAGAGAGAAAAGAGAAAAGAGAAAAGGGAAGAAAAAGGGACAAAGAAAGAGGGGGGCTGGAAGGAAGGGACAGAAAGAAAAAGAAATAAAGAAGGAGGGAGGGAGGGAAGAGAAAGATAATGAGATATCTATTCTAGTCCAATCACCTGCTCCAGCAGGGTTAGAAGTGTGTTTGTGTGTGTTCTCTTTGTAATTTACCAGTACATTTTGGTTTTGCCTTCTTCAGAATTGGCACTGTAATACATTGGGGAAAAGTAATTTTTAGGGTGGAGATCTAGTCCAATGGATCCTGTTTAAAGCCTCAACAAAATGTGAGAGCTTCCTGATAGTCTTGACCATGTTTCGTCCACAAAACCTTTAATAGAAGCCAAAGAGGTTTCAATGTGGAAAAGGGCCTCAGTCTAAACTAGGCCTCATTTCAATCTGATGCATCAGGTTTTTCTCTCTCTTTCCCTCCCTCCTTCCCTCCCATCTTCCCTCCCAGACTGGCTTTGCTCTACTTTCCCGATGTGTCTGCGGGGCTGGTGTTCGAAGCATGTATGTATGTATGTATGTATGGATGGATAAAGAGAGGGTTAGGTAGGTAGGTAGGTAGGTAGGCAGACCTTTTGGATGAATGTATGGATAGGTAGATAGGTTGGTAGATAGATTGGTAGATAAGTAGGTAGGTAAGTAGGTAGATCTATATTGGTAGGTAAGTAGGTAGGTAGGTAGGTAGGTAGGTAGGTAGGTAGGTAGGTAGGTAGGCAGGAAGGCAGGCAGGCAGGCAGGCAGGCAGACCTTTTGGATGGATGGATGGATGGACGGATGGACGGATGGACGGATGGATAGATGGACAGATAGATAGACAGATAGACAGACAGACAGACAGAGAGACAGACAGAATGCGACAGTAGCGGCACTTTGGGAAAGTAGAGCAAAGCCAGAATGGGAACTGAAGTTGCCAAGGTTGAGAAACACGGGCTGAATATATCAACCCAGCCATTCTGGTTAGAGTTTAGCATGCTGTTTGATTCCAGTTTTAGTCAATAAACCATGGCTATCTTCCTGCTCCTTAATGTAGCTGCTCCTTTGCCCCTTCTCCAGCCCCCTGCCCTAATTTTACAATGCTCTGCCCGGGAGGAGGAAGGTGTGTGGAAGCAGCCCAGACTGGCGGAGGTGTAGGGAACGATCACTTGGAAACTAAGTAAGCAAGCAAGCACAGTGTTCGGTTGGAAGAACTGGGCTGCAGAGGGAGGCTAGGTTCTACATCCGGGCCAGCCATGTAGAGCCAAACCAAACGAAGCCATGCACCTTGGAGAGCCACAGCTACACCCACCCGCATCCTGCGTGCAAGCCCAACTGGCTGGAAAGATGGAGGCCGGGTGGGCGTTGCGCGCTCCCTTGTTCTCCTCTGGGGAAGGGGGCCCTAATGCCGGACCACCCACCTCTTCCACTGCATGCCTTGGGAGTGTTTTGCTTTCGAGCCTTCTGGCGCGCCTCTGCCACTTCCATGGAGAGGGCAGCCTGCAAACTAAGGCCCCCCCTTTCCACCACCTCCCACCTCTCTCCCCAGGCTTGGCAAGGCTTGCTGCGCGCAGGTTCCGCATTTGAGGCACTGACTACGGAGTAATGAAACAGTCAATGGGCTGTGTGGCCAGCAGTCAGTGAGCCTGCAGGGCTGGCACCTCGAATGCCCCCCTGCTGCCACTTAGCGCCCCCTGCCAGCCTCCTTGCCTCTTAGTGCCCCCCTAAGGCATCCCACCGCCCGTCAGGGGGTGGTACCACCCACTTTGGGAACCACTGCTCTAGATATATCACAGGTATAAGCCTGTGATATATCCAAAGTGATAAGTTAGATTTGACCTATAAGTTAGATTTGACCAATAGAACAAACTGGAAGTTTTCCTTTACCATTTTTTGAGGATAAGATTTCTCTCAATGCCTTACACAGTATGAGCCAGTTTGGTCTAGTGGTTAAACTGCTAGCCCAAAACCCGGGAGACTGTAAGTTCTAGTCCTGTCTTAGGCATAACATCTGGCTGGGTGACTTTCGGCCACTCACACTCCCTCAGCCCAATCCACCTCACGTGGTTGTCGTTGTGGAGAAAATAAAAGGAGTTTTACATACGTTCACTGCCTTGAGTTATTTACAAAAAATAATAAAAGACAGGGTATAAATAAGTAAATAAAATACAGGACTAATAACATTTTCTTAACAGATTGTCTTCATTTCTACAGAAGACTCTCTGAATAGGAATATTGAATATGGATGTCTAATATTTTTGAATGTCTCTTTTTAGATATTTTTATTTGTGTACATGTATGGGTAAAATATGTTTATATGAAAGCAAAGGTTGTCCTGAGTCAGGGTCAATTCTTGTTTAACTCATGCACATGTATGTAGTTTCCTTAGCAATACACTGAAAGTGGTTATGATTTTGTGCTCCCAAGTCCAGCTTGCAACCTGAAGACTCCTTGAGGGTTAACCAATCCAAGGATTAACCAGAACTGCCCCTGCTGGAAGTTTTGAAAATCTTCAAAGTTGACTAGGTGCTGTCCCCTCCTGTGACATTGCAAAATAGGAAGCACACAATATGAAAATAAATGTAAACGAATTGGGCTTTGTGTAATTAAAAACTTAATGCAAAAATTATCTCTGCCTTTGATCTCCTTCCCCATTTCTTGATCCTGAGGCTACCTTTTTTGGGGGGGGGTGGGGGTGGGGAGGTGGAGTCTGCTTTTGAAAAGCCAAGTGGCTCCTTAGGCTGAAAGCAACCACTCAGCTCTGCTTTAGAGCCACTACAGAAGTGAAGGACATTCATCATATATGCCCAAAGTTCTCTTGCTGGAATACTTTATAGGTTCCATGTATCCTCAGAATTTCTCGGATTTTTGCCTGTGGATGCTGAGAATGTTTTCTCACTAGAAAACCAGAGCGTAGTATTATTATTATTATTTTTTTTGAAAAAGTTGGTGAGTGGTTAAGAAATAGGAAATGCTGCCCATTTCTACCATAAGCTACTTAACTAACTTTTTTTTGAGAGTGGGGAGGGTGCATTTATGTTTCTGGGTAGAAAAGAATAGAAAGGATCCCTAAACTCTTTGAAGAAAAGCCCTATTTAATTACCATCTTTCTGACCTTCAGAAACCTGGCAGTTATATGTCTTTAATCTGATTTGGAAAGCCAAGGGTGGCAAGATAGTTACCGCTGCTGTAGCTGCTGGCCATCAGGGATTTGAATGTGATAGGCTTTGGAAAGAGCCAGGCACAGGCTGCCCCCGCATGCTTCATTAATATGGGGAGATTAGCAGCCTACATATCAGTGTGGCTACAGTTCTCTGCCGGATGAGAAGAACCACAAGAAAAGATGCCCTAGTGAGCATCCACTCAGTTGCTTCTTGTGGCTCTGAGGAAAAACTGCCAAATCTCTTCAATCAAACCAGTTATTAAAATGAGGTTTGGGTTTAAACATGCTTTGTTTTTTAAGGAAAGATTTGAGGAATAACATGTATATCTCTTAGAACTTACTTCGTGGACTGAAAAGTTCTGGAGAACTTGAATGTCTGTAGGTCTTTTTCCTAGAGTTTTGGCTGGGTCTATTGTCAAACCTATTGCTCAGCTATTCATTCTGGATTTGCTTCCTCTATGAACCAACAGGGCTATGGTAGCTTTAAAAAAAGCATCCTGTTCTACCTCTGACATCCCTCCACCTTTAACAAAAGCTGTCTTGTGCAATCTGTGTCTTTCCCAGCATTCATTAAAAAAATCATCCTGCCCTACTCACTGAGTAATCTTGAGGAAAGGAATGGGAGCAGGCAACTTTTAGAGAACTCTTACTATAATTCAATCTCGCCCAACAATGAGGTATTTTGTACTCGGACAAGGCAAATAATTAATTGACTTCTTTAGAGTATGAATGAGCATTTTTTCCCCTTCTTTCTTCTTAAATTATATGAGGGACTTTCCGGGCCATTTTTCCCCTTGATGACTTGATGATGTGCTGTTATGAATGTGATTAGCTTTGTGGTACAATGAGCCTGGGGGTAGGAGATGGACTGTGAGGTCTGAGTACTGTAAGCATTTGTGCTAAGAAAAATAATATGATTTCCTTAAAGCTGAGAAAGGCAGCCTTAGAGATGGGTGAAGATAAGATTATCTTTTTACAGAGGCAAAGTTAAAATACACATCTGTTTTCAATATGTAGGCAATGAGTTCAATCATTTGCATGTCCTTTATCTTTCTTAAATCACCTTTATATAATTCTTATCAATCTGAGGCCTGTGGTTTGCTTCAAGTCAGCCACTTATGCTGGCTGAAAGTGACTGAAGTATCCTCTTTGTACATCGTGGCTGCCTGCTGCCTCTTTTTCTACGTGTCTGTGACCTGTGAGTTAGGGGAATGGATCTGAAGGAAATATGCAAGACTGGCAGTGAGTGTGGCTGGCAACATCCAGAAGGAACTCACAGAATAGGCCAAATGGCTCCATCCCTCCTCCTCCTCCTCCTTAACACACCAGACTTAACAATTATTGAAAAGAAAGACAAAAAAATCTGGATAGTGGACGTGGCAGTACTTGGAGACAACAGAATAGAAGACAAAAACTGGAGAAGTTAACAAGATACCAAGACCTGCAAATAAACATAGAACGACTGTGGCAAAACAAAAAACCAAAAACAAAGGTAGCATCAATAATAATAGGTGCCTTAGATGCAATCCCAAAACAATGAGAGCACTACTTGAATATCATCGGTATTGATAAATTCACCATCAGTTGCAAAAGTAGCTTTACTGGGAATAGCTTAGATTCTGGGAAAATGCCTGTAACACCATCAAACATCACCATTTCCCTATCCCAGGTCTTTGGGAAGAACTCAGTAGGCAGACAAAAAATGTAAAATCCAGTCTGAATATCTGATTGACTGTGCGACGAACCATAATAAAAATCTATGACCATGCAACATCTGTAAAACACTTTCTGGTGATGGAACCTTGCTCCTTTTTTGTATTTAAATCAATCTCCTAGGCAGTTCAGAACTGGTGCTCCTCCAAATGCTAGTGCCATTTTTTTTAGCCTCGAGTTCAGTGCTTTTTTATAAGTGTTCTAAACCTGTGATTAAAAATACATTTGTCATTCTTTGTAGATTACAATTTTGTTTGAAGGGAACCCATGTAATGCCGGATTGTACTTTCTGAATTGCCAGACAGGCATTATGCAGGCAAATGCCTCTGCAGAAATCAGGAGTCTGTTCTCTTTTGTAAGTCAAGCCATAAAGGCTACTCAGGGCAATGCCCAACAACCAGACATGTCTGCAGTAGCCTTTAATGGATAGAAGGAGCTGAGCAGACTCCAACCCCCAACTGTCATTGTGTCATTACCAACATAATCAATTAAACCTTGAATTTAGCCTGATGTTAACTTCCAAGCTAGGGAGATGTGAAGAAGGCAATTGTCATGTGGACATGTCCTTTAAAAACAGCAGGTCATTTTTATTTTACAGTTAAGAGAACATGGGTTTAAATCCAGATATTGAACTAGGATTGGAGAAGAAATTTACTGATGACCTTGGGCTAGTGATATTAGCTGCTGAAGCACACTGTTTGGGGGATGAAATGCAGGGAGATCCCTTATAAAACACTTTGAACTCACAGAAAAAAGTAGGTTTTAATGCTAACACACACACACACATACACACACACAGAAGGCAATATAGCAGGGGTGACCACAAAAATAGGAGAGTGGTATATTTCAATTAACAAATTAAGTTAAGGGAGACTGGCAAGTCTTAAGTTCCTTCTCTATTCTTAAACCTCTCTCATTTTATGGATGAAGAAAGCCTGCTAAATCCTATATCTACTAGTTACAACCTAGAATGAAGGAGAAATCTCTTGACTGTTAGACCAATTAATCAATGGAACAACTTGCCTCCAGAAGTTATGAATGTTCCAACACTGGAAATTTTTAAGAAGACATTGGACAACCATTTGTCTGAAATGGTGTAGAGTTTCCTGCCTGAGCAGGGGGTTGGACTAGAAGACCTCCAAGGTCCCTTCCAACTCGGTTATTCTGTTAATGACCTTTCAAGAGACCATGGAATTATTGCCTTAGAGCTACTTTCATAAAACTGCCTTTAACATCTACTTTATCTAACTCCATTAAATATTTTATACTCATATTTAATAAGTGCAATGTGATTTCTCTGTTGTCCTATTCCTCCCATTTCTGGAGCGGCAGCCAATGAAGGGGAGTAATAAATCAGTAATGTTCCATGACACTTTTCTTTTACTTGGATTCCCACTGAATTTGATGAAACACATTCACTGGTGGTCATTTTGTAGCACATTTTAGGAAAGGAATCCAAAATACTACACTGTCTGAATTGTTATTCTTTCTTCAAGTTAAATCTAATTTGATTCTAGTATTTTGAGAAAATAACTTTCAAAGTTTGCACCATCCCAACCAGTCCCTAATTCTTTAAAAACTCTTGTATATAGACAGCACTTCTACCAACTTTTCAGGATTTTTCTTTTCAATTTCCCAAAGCCTACAATAATTCCCTAAAGCAGCATTTAGATCATACCTGTATACGCAGACCTATCATAGCAACAGGCAAACAGGTTTTGAAAATCAGTAAAAGGGCTGATGTAGCAAGAACTGGCTACTGGAAAAGCAGGATGATTCAAGATTACTGACAGGTTTGTGGGCATCTCTTGTCTGGACCACTGGGGATTTCTACAACTCAGGGCTGGGTTGTTGTATAAGAACTTTGTGTGGGTGATAGATGTTGGATCAGAACATTAGGGCCTCTAGAGGTCATGTTTCGGGTGTGGGTAGCATTTCAAACAGATGCTTGACACAGGTTGATGCGGTTAAGACTTTATCTAAATCCCTTTTGAAGTCTATAGACAACATTTTGCTAAAAGTGGAGCTGAGCCAATGTAGGGTGGGATTTGGAACTACTTTAGGATTGTAGACGTAGATCCTGCAGAAAAAATTCTCATCCAACCCACACACACACACACACACACAAAAATCTGTATCTTCAGACCTAAAAAAAGAAAACAAGTATGTTTTGTTGTTGTTGCAAATGCCATCAAAATTGTCTTTCCTCCTCCTCCTGTCGAATTAGCTCTTCATCCAATTAACTCAGGGAGATAGGCAATTCCTGTCCTGTGAAGTTATCATGCCTCCTCTGTTTGGAACATCAATATCAGATCTCCACCCCAATCCCGTACATTCACATTATAGTAAATTCCTATTGGAGAAGTTTTCTTTATATGTAATCCTTTTCGTTTCTGCTGGGATAGGAATGCCTTCTCCTGTGTTCAGAGTCAGAGTGTTTGCCAATCACAAGATTTAGTTTCAGACTCTAATCTGGTAACTTAGAAAACAGCCATATTTAACTTGGACAAATTTGGGGGCTGCTCAGTTTAACCTGGAACAGAATCAAAGCTGAGATTTGAACTGGAAATGTGAAGCTTCAACACTCCCTTTGAAGCTTTTGTATCTTCTATTACGATTCACACATAAATGTCTACCTTATTAGCTTTTGGCCTTCTTGTGTAACCTTGGTAATCACCGGGATACACATATTTACATATGGAGAGGAAAACTGTGAAACACGATGTGCTTAATCCCACAGAAGGTAAATAAAGGAATATGAGTTAAAATATAGAATTTGACAAAGAGATGTTTGAAACCTGGGGGAAGTGCTAATTCTAAAGGAACAGTGGAGTCCAAGCAACTAGTTACAGTAAAAACAATAGATAAACAAACCCATATAAAACTTACTAATATATATCTAATAAAGTCAGATAAAATTACACAATACACAACATAAAAGCCAGGGCAGCTAGTCACTAAGGGCCAATCTAGAAGTAATAAATTCCCAAGTAAAGGAAGCTTAAATATTCACCTTAAGATTTATCATTTAGGGTATAGCCCTGATTATCTCACACCTCAAGCATCAGGGAAAATCAGAAAATTCACCCAATTCAAATAAGCATAAAGATTTATTGCAAACTTAAGCTCTCTAAGAATCTGAACTACTAATGGTGAAAGCAAAGCGGTAGGTAAGAGTCAATGAAATTCAAGGTGGGCTGGACTTAGATCTTTTGTGGGCACAAAGAATCTCATGACTGATGCTGCATTTGACCCCTCCCTTGGGCTCAGCCTAGTTGTCTCCTACAGACTTACACTTTTCTTACTATTTCTGATTTTCTTTTCTCTGTTTCCAGTGCTATGAGATTGTCCTCATGTCATGCGCAGATGGATAATAAATATTCCCCGTAGCCATGCACTACAGCTGCTGTAGGCACCTGTCATTTTCATCTGGGTAAATTCAATGCACAGGTAGTCTTGACTTGCAACCAGTTGCTTAGCAACTGTTTAAAGTTACAATGGATATTCCCTCCCCCCCAAATGTACTTACTATCTGGATTTGAAGTTCTGATGGCCGGGGTCCCCCTCACAGTCACATGGTCGTATTTTGGGCAATTGTCAACTGGCCCATATTTATGGCTTCCCACAGTCACATGACTTTGATGTATGTCTCTTTTTTTTTTGCCAGAAACAATTTACTTCTGGTTTGCAACAAAATACGACCATTATGAATGGTTTCAATTAACAACTGCGGTGTTCACTCAACAGCTGCCAATAACTGCTACAAAAAGTGTTGTAAAAACGAGTTGGTCATATGGGTGACTCAACTTATGATTCTCATGACATACTATGGAAATTTAGGCTTCATTGGGGTTGAAAGTGAAGGGCTACCTGGTATCTATCATTTCTTGACACCTGATACAAAAAAGCTTTTCAATATGTCTGTGATTTGTCACTGGGGCAAAAGAGAGGAATCAGGTTAAACTCTTGTTAATTTCCCACATGCTTCTTTATAACCCAAACCAGTGCCACAAAGGAATGTGGTGCTAAAAACAAATCACCATGATGGACAACACTCAGAAGCAGCCCAAGAAACATTTGAAATAGTACCTCCAAAGTAGTACAAATAATGAGCATTTCTTGAAGAGGCTTCTCGATATCTTTCCTGTTTTTGAAGAGCGGTTATTTGGAGGATGTAGTACAAATATAATAGTTATATACTAGAGTCAGCAAAAACAACAACAACCCACATTTATGTAGGCAATCTCATCATTTAACTTTTTTGCCCTTCTCTGGAGTCGCAGAGGGAGGAAGAGGAGCTGAAAAAGGAGGCAGGTAGAGTAAGTACTATCTACTCTGTTTGAAGGAGTGGGGGCAATCCTCCTCAGGCTGTTGTAGGGTTGTTAGTTTTAGTGTTTTTGTCCTGACAGGACAACTGAAACTCACCTGGAAATGGAGGGCTACCCATTCCCATCATGGTAGTAAGCAGGCTCATTAAGAGAGCTGCTTTCTATATAGTTGGTACAATATATGTGGCCCATGGGAATAAATAGTTACCTTGGGGAAGCAGCTATTTTACTTTACAAAGATGCCCAAGAATTAGATTTTAACTTTTTGAAATGCTGCTTGAAGTTATCCTTTTCCTGTCCCATCATTTTAGTTGTGACAGTTTATGTTTTGCTGATTGTATCTACTGTAAGAGCCTTCCAGGCTGGAAAACGAGATACAATGCTCTAAATAAAATGTCTTATGGTGGAAGCAATCTGATTTCAAGTTATTGACTTTTCTAAGCTAGAGTCCACAATATTAAACATAGGCAGATTCAGTTAAGAAAAAATTCTCCTAGATTAGTTCTTCATGCTCAGAAAATTTCACCTGTTAAAACAAACACCTGCCTTCTGTCTCAGAAACAGTGCCAGGGACCCAGCTACATTTTCTTGCACATATGGTTCCTATTGAGTGGCTTGGCAAAGAATCTGAGCATATGGCTTCTTTGGAGGGCTATCATCTGGCAAGTTTCAGAGGCAGCATCAAGACTTTTGTTACGATCAAGGATGCAAATGGACACCTTTCCATCTTTAACTCCACTGGCTTCTTTATCTGCCGTGCCTGAGGCAGTTTCTTTCGACAGGAGACGCAAACTGGGAACAATGGGTGATGGAGAAACAGGAGGGAATCACGAAATCCCCCAAATTCCATTGCTTGGTGCTTTACAAGCCCTGCCTTTAATGGTTCAAAGCAGATCCAGATTGCTCAGATTCCACAACGAGCTGGAAAGCTGGAGTGATTTATTTCTATCTCAGCTGCAATGTCTTTGAAAGGGCAGGAAAGGTACTTTTTTTTTTTTTTTTGCAGGGAGGTGAAATAGTATGCCCTGTGCAGCTTCTGGAACAGCCCCTGACAGCAACCCTTGTCTCTGTCAGGTCCTGAGAGGAATGAGGGCTTGATTGCTTCAACAGTTCAGCCATTCGGATTTGTTTTCTTGCAACCATACAAACGCACGCAACATGAAGGAGGCACGTGCCTGGGAATGGCCGATAGCACCTTATTTTATTTTACTTATTACTCTCTGGAGTTGAAGCGAAGTTAAAAACTTTTTACTCTTGCCAAATCAGTGGAGAAATGTTGGAAAGAAATAGACTTGGTGTCTGTCAATTGGAAAAACTTTGAAAAATGGAACCATTGAGTGAGACCCAATTTGATATGGGTAGAGAAGCTGCCAAATTAAAATCAGATCCTCAAATGGGCCAGATCAGGTGAGAAATTTCAGAGAAAAGGAAAATGGGGTAGTGGTGATGGAGGAAAAAGCTAAACATGCTGCTTTGTCCTAAGCTGCTCCTTCCTTTTCCTCCTGGCCATGTGATCTAGCACGGAGCATGTGATATCCACCTTATGCTTCCCAGTGCACGTACGCACACACATACGTACGCACACACACACACACACACACACACAAACACACACAAATAAACAACCATAACAATACCAGAGCACACAATAGATACACACTCAAGGTTAACTGCACCAAACTTGATTGCAGGAAATATGACTCCAGCAACAGAGTGGTCAATGTCTGGAATACTCTACCTGACTCTGTGGTTTCTTCCACAAACCCCAAAAACTTTAACCTTAGACTTGTCTACTATTGATTTCACCCCTTTCCTAAGAGGTCTGTAGGGGGCGTGCATAAGTGCACCAACGTGCCTACCGTCCCTGTCCTATTGTTTCTTTTTATCTTTCATATATGTACCCATTTCATGTATTCATAACTATGTATATACTTATGCCTATTATTTTGTAAGCTATTGACAAATCAAATAAATCAAATAAATAAATCATATCTTCGTTACAGTCAACAGACCAGCATGCTATATTTTACATCTGTAATCTTCAGGAAGGAAAATATCTTGCCCATAGTTTCATAGAGAATTAAAATGTCAAAATTAACCACAGAATCAGCTATGGTGAAACGATGAGGTTAAAATATACCTGCATCATGGCTATTTGATAGTAAGATCTCTAGAGTAGAGTTGTGAAATGCTTGCAATCAGATCCTCCCAAATTGCTATGAAGCAGGCAAAACAGTAAACCTCACACTTGTCTGCAACTGTTTGGACCTTTGCCCCATGCTTCCAGGGATGTGCTTTTCTTCCATCTTTGAGAAGGAAAGTTGCTGCCCTCATAGAAGGGTAGGAGCACCAGTTGCTGGGGCAGTTGGAGAAGCCCAGGGATAATGACAGTGCAGCGAAAGAAGAGAAGCCAGGAGGAATAAGGATCAGTACTTGGATGTGGAGGGGAGCTAAAAGTCTAGCTTAGTCTCCTTGCTTCTGGAGAAGACACAAGCAGAGCACTGTGGCTTTTTGGCCTTGGTTGATGGAGGGGATAGAATGGAAGGCCAAGGAGGCAAGAATCACTTGGTGGGAAGTGGCAATAGTATTTACTAGTAGAAATATCAATCTCATGGAATTTTTTACCTAAGCCTTAAAACAGGGCTGTCAAACTCGCGGCATCACGGTGGGAGTCACATGACATTTCATGACTTTTCCCCCCTTCGCTAAACTGGGTGTGGGTGTGGCCAGCATGTGACACATCTGACCCACGGGCCGCGAGTTTGACACCCCTGCCTTAAAACAGAGAAAAATAATGATGATCGCCAGAAGTTTCTTTGGCAGCCAAAGCAGAAAATAGCCATAGAGAGACAGAGCTCAGCAGCCAGATGTGAGGGGGCAGCCCTGCAATGGGACAATTACAGCCCTGCTGGCTGCTGATCTCCTTCAGGCTTTTCCAACCATGTGAATTAGATGTTCACATCGGAGCAGTTCAGAACAAAAAAGACCAGTTTCTGGTCGCTTTGCTCTAGTTTCAGGTTGTCTCAGTAGCAGGTGTGCCCCAGGGTAGAAGCTTTGTTCTAAGGACATGTTCTTGACAAAGGGTAAGCAAGCTATCTAGGTCCTGGGATGAGTTTTTAAACCAAATGCTATATTTGCATTCGTGGACAGTCTGAAACACCTTTTTCTTATCAAATTTAGAGTACTGCCCAGTCCTGTTCTAAACATCTGTACAGTTGCTATGGTTAGACTGAAACCCATACACACATAATTGATAAGCCATATTGAATCCAGTTGGATATACTTCCAGGTAAGCTTTCATAAGATTAGACTGTTATGACATTTATACACTGGAATCATTTTCCAGAAGGGTAGCTCTGGGTGTTAGTCTTTCAAAGCCAAAAGCAACAAAGAGACTTGTGGCATTTTAAAGACTAGGACTTTTTATTATTGCATCAGCTTTCTTAGAAATGGGCTGTGGGTTTTAAGAGGCCATTATTTATTTTGAGTTTTGAATGTTCTAAACTGGAAAATGAAAGTCCAATAAAGCAATTTAACTGAACGTTTCTAATGGCTTTTCTCAGTAAAGAAAAAGAAAAGTTCTATTCCCAAACACAGCTGCAGAAACTTTATGCCTCTGACCTAGTTTCTAACATGTGAATCCTCATTAAGTGAACTGTGAGTGACCTCTTTAGGAGTAAGTGGGCTAATCAAAGCTCTACTTTCCCCCACAGTTCAGTTGCTAAAAATCTTGCATTTCCTCCTGATGGTTGCTCCTGATAAGGAAGAATTGGATTTATGAAAGAGATGTAGATGTTTGGATAAGCTGTGGTACCAAAGCAAGCCTGCCTGACAAGTTAGGGCCTGAAAGGGGAAGCCAAAGAAGCCAGAAAATATCACAGTTGAGAGAAGGGTCATGGGAAATAAACTATCAAGAACCAGTTGAACATGCTATGTTGCAGGTGTAGCCTCAAGATCACACACCTTGGGTAACTCATGTTGAAATGATGAGATCCAGAACTTGACTCTCCTCTTGCTTTACATAATGTGCAGTGGGACACATTTAGGCCATCAAGGAACTAGGCATTTGTCCAAGCTCTGCCTTCTTATTGCATGACTTTGGCATGGGATGGTAGTACATGGTACACTTTTGTTGACTTCAGTCCAAATGTGGTACTGAAGAAGATGCTGAAAGGAGGGATGTAGGAGATCTTCTTTTTGTTAGACAATGTTGGTAACATGATATGATATGTCAGGGGTGAAATTCAAAATTTTCCCCTACCGGCTCTGTGGGTATGGCTTGGTGGGACTCAGTCTCTAAAAGGAAGAAGGTGGGTGGGCATGGGGCAGAGGTGGTATTCAGCAGGTTCTGACCAGTTCTGGAGAACCGGTAGCAAAAATTTTGAGTAGTTTGGAGAACCGGCAAATACCACCTCTGACTGAAGATTTTACACTATCCTTCACCTGCCATGCCCACCAAGCCATGTCCACAGAACCGGTAGTAAAAAACATTGAATCCCACCGCTGGCATGTGGGTAGGAGACTCAGTCTCTAAATGGAAGAAGGCAGGCGGGTGTGGGTGGGGCCAACCAATTCAATTCGTCCCTACTACCTCTCCTGAGGTGGTGTGTGGTGGTTGAATTTCACCCCTGGATATAAGAGTCTTGCTCTATCATTGAGGTGGAGGAGGACAGGGAAGAGGAAGAGTGAGATGATAATAATGATATGGGTGAAATCTCTTGTAGAAAGTTAGTACCCATCCCTCTCCTGAAAGAATGAAATATTTTGAGAATTATTAAAAAGGCAGAATATTATATTTCCCTGGATGAGAAATGGAGAAACATGCTCTTGGAAAGCAGCCCCCACCTTTCTTAATAGCTCTCAGCAGATGTCATCACTTAAGAGATAAAGCGATAGCCAGCTGTATTCATAAGCAAATATCCTAATCCAAGATCCAACAAAGATAGGATTAGCTCTCAGCCACAGTAGGAATTGCCCAAAGCCCCTTCATTGCATCATCTCAGTTGCACCACCTCCAGCAGTTCAAACTTCAACCAAACCTAGCTCAGACAAACTGCTAGGATTTGTACATGGCCCCATCAGAGTTTGACAATAGAACACATGTTCTTGAACAGGAAGTTCAAGTGCAAAGCCCAGGAGAAGGCATAAATACCCCCTCTCTCAACTCCATGTGGTCAGCTGCATCAGAACTACAAACATATGGTTCTGTTCGTCAAAAAATGGACCCTCTTTCCAATCAGCCTCCATTTTGTCTCCAAAGCTTTTCTCCCAGCTAGGAAAGGAACCAGATGGATATTTCTTCCAACACTCTATTGAAATCTCTAGCAGAGTGTGTCTTTTGGCACTTCCAAAAAAAAGGAGGAAGACAGAGAATAGAAAGCTGTTAAAAAATTCTAAAGAGTAACTGTGCATGTTCAGTAGACTGTATTTGCCTTAATGGATCAACTTCATGTAAACATAATGAATTTCTCTGAAAGTCTTTGTAGCTAGTGTAAATAAAATGAGTTGCCCCTCTTCTTCCTCATATGCATTTTTCATATTATGTAAACAGATTTCTACATGCATATTTTATTTTATTTTTAAATATATATCCCACTCTTAAAAAAAATTCCAGGACAGCTTACAAATCACAATTTTAAAAAATTGCAATCATGAAACCTGCAATAATTGCAAAGATGTATGTGTATAATCATGTACAATAATGATACCCTTCTGATCATTGTTAATATCTTAAATTGTTTGATATATTATTATATCCCCCATGCAGTGATTTATGTCTATTTATGTGGCTTGTTCTTTGCAACAGTAAGTTTGCATTAAGCAGACTTTTCATATTATCATATTGTAGGAGAAACATTCTGAAGAATCTCCAGTCCTCTGCAGAATTTCTCAGCTGGATACTGCACATGATATAGCAATGATTTTATCAATCCCTATCCATGTCATATGCTGGGATGTAATAATATATCAAACAACAAATTACCCATAATCAAATGCACATCTAACATCACTGAAAATTACTTGAGTGGCTGCCCTTCAAAATTTTATTTAACCTTTTTGAACATATATTTTATGACAGAGCAGTTCTTGGATTGTGATATAATCTCTTTGCTATGAAGAAACTACAAAAATAATTTATTTTGACATTTTTAGAATGGATAAGAATTTACTCATGTGTAAAACATCGTTCCTTCATGGCATTGCTTCGTTTTCAGGGGATTGTAAATAACTGCAAACATTTCCGGACATGCCTCAGGATGGCTTCGGTTGGGAAGAGGGGCTTGCATTGTTAGAGGAAGAAAATGGAGCCAGGAAAGTAAACCTGCTTGACAGGAATTGCACCGAGAAGCTGTTTTCCACCATCTCCTGTTTTGTGAATGGAATTCTGGGGTGGTGATCAAGGGGTGTGACCTTCTTGATTGACACTAGGGATTTATGTGGTCAGACAGAAAGCAGTTCTGACTTGCAGGCAAAATTGCAGAGGAGTCCAACTTCAGAAGCTGTCATGTTGAAATAGAGTGGGGTAGGCTCATAATTGGATAGTTCTTCATTTACTCACATATAAGATGCAAAGTTAACTCAGTATGTTTTGAGTACTCTGTATCTAGAAGGGTGGGCTTGGACTGGGAAAACAGACTTCAAACCTTTGCTCAGCCGTAAAAGGTCCGGTCCATCCAGTAAAGCCAGTCACAGTTTGTTAGCCAATGTATTTCATCAGATTGTTGCCAGAATAAATAAATATTTGGATAAAAATGATTGACCTATTTTGCAAAGAGGGCGCAATGTGCTTTACAAATATAACAAGCATGATAATACATTGAGTGCTTTTGCTCTTTGCAATGACATTAAAGTTTCTCTCCGATGGAATTACCTGGAAAACAAGGAGGTACAATGGGTTGAGAAGATGAAGCGGTGTTACAGAATGACAGCAGAGAAAGCTGTTTTGTTCTAACTTTGCTTTAGGTGCTTTCCCTTGTTTGATTTGGCAAAAACAGGGCAAATGATGGCTTGTTATTTATTAGATTTTTTTTTATCCTGTTAAATTTTTATTTATTGTTATCCTGTTTATTTTATTATTTGTTACTTTTATAAGAAACTCAAGGCAGCAAATGTATCCAACATATCTTCTTCTCCCCCCCCCCCACCCACCCCGCCTTAAAACAGCCACTCTGTGAAGTGAATTGGGCTAAGAGAAAGCGACTGGCCCGAACTCACCCAGCCAGCTTGCATGCCTAAAATGGGACTAGAACTCTTAGCAATCTCCTGCTTTCTAGGCCAACAGCTTAACCAAAATGATGATGAAGAACAGCAGAACAAAAATAAATACAGAACCTTTACAACCTCCAGTCTAGGCTAAATGAATTCAAGTTGTCAAGATTTGCAGAATTGCTTCCTAAGTAACAAAGGAAATAACTTGCAGGCATACTTTCAAGCCTCTTGTCGTTCTTTACTAGTCCTACCCTACTTCATTATCCCTTGATACAAAAAGAATTATACATGTTTAAGATTTTAAGCAGAAGCTGGAGAATCACCTGTTAGAAATGCTATAGAAGTATATTTTCGGTATTTAGCGGGAGGGTGGACTAGATGTTCTTTGGTAATACCTTCCCACTCTATATGATTCCTGCAGTGTTGTGACTTTAAAAAAAAAAGCTGAATGTTTAGACAACTGGTAACCAGGGCCCCAAAGAAAAGTATGCAATGCAACACCTCTTTTGCACTGCAAACTACAGTGTTTAATGGTTTGTCAAGTGAAAACAAGTCCCAGAGTTCTCTCTTGTGGTAAAGATGGCTGAGATACACCTAACTGCATTGGGAGTGAGAATGTTAATTGTTCAGAGATTACATGACTTCATTTTTGGTTTTATTTGAATATTTTTTTCTGTTCTATCACATCTGGCTAAGAAATTTAGGGTGGCTCTTACCCTGTTTAACAAGTAAGGTGGAAACGAGAAACACATCCCTAATTTGCCTGAAAACACACTCTAGTTAAATAAATGATCAGAACAGTTGTATACAACATTTTGAAGTGTCGTTACCATGGGTAAACCTCTACAGTACTCCGAATATTTCCACAATGTGTCCCACGAAACCTCAAATAGGCATGGACTTCGTATTCAGAACAGTCTCTGCTACATTTTAAATCAGAGAAATTCTTTAAGCACCATCATCATATTTTTTGAATGTTCAGGCAGATTTTATCCATGCATTCAATTCAGAACAGGCACCCACCCTTCATCGTGAATTTATTTCATCTTAAGCAATCATTGCCTTTGGATGATGTTTTATTTCAGAATGCACAAAGAAAAGAAAAACATAGCCACGATCATATGAAATAAGCAACAGCAAGGGGAAAAAAAGTCTAGTTTCATTGGTAGCATTTCCGTTTTCTAGGGGCTGTTCCCTCCTTCATGCCACAAAAAATGATTTTTGCCCTTTTTCTATTATTCAGTTGCTTTCAAGGCTAATTTCCTAAGCACCTGTTCCTTTCATGAATCTGTTTCTACTTGCTTTTCTGTTTCTCCTGGCAGCTGTCGTGCAGGAAAGTAATCTAAAATAGGTACCGGGGGAAAGGATTGTTGTGGGAACGGCTTGGGAGACCACTTGTTTGCCTACTTCAGGCCATTTGTAGTTTCATGGGATATTTGGCTTCATCCTTTCCTCAGTATCAAAACAAGCACCCCTTTGGGTACTGCAGTTCCTTTCCATCAGAACTATTTAGCTTTTCAGGCCTCTGATTTTAGTCACATTCAATTTTCCTCCAAAGGAAAGAACACAGGCTTGAATCTGAGACACCCCCGGCCTCTTTTCCTTTCAGGAGATAGCATATTTCCCCTTCCCTCCCCAGCTCTGGTTCAAAGCATTTCGATACCAGCATAGTCCAACTTTGCAGAAAAATATGCTCCCGATAAAAGGAGAGACTGGGTGCATCAGAAAGCAAGCAGGGACCAATTTGAAAAGGTGAAACCCTTCTGATTTTTCTCCTACTTTGGCTTCCCTACAGGGTTGGATTCTTCGGGAGATGACTTTCTGACGCTTCCACTCAGCCTCACCCCTCCTCCTTCTGCAGAAAGGAAAGAAAGAAATGGATCGAAATCTTTGGCGATACTTATCTGCCCCCATTCCCCCCTCCCCCCCCCCCTTATTGTCATCCAAAGCAAAGAGCCAAAGTTGATGACATCTTTATGAGGCTGCCTCCGGTGAAGACTATTAGGATCTATTCATTCTGCTGGAAGGGAATTTTTTTTTGCCTCCCCTCCCCCTCCTCCACTTCCCTTCTCGCTCCCCACCTCCTGTTTTGTCTCCCACCACCACCTTATCTCCCTCTTCCTCCTCCCCTCTGGTATTGGCTGGGAGAGGATGGCCTTGATAATTCACCACACTTCTATAGTTTTGAATGGAATTGCCCAGGAGAAACAAAAGGGGAGGGGGAGGCGAATGACCTCATAGGCTTTGCAACCGATTGGCTGCTCAGCTCCCACGGGAGAGGTGACATCACCCCCTTCTTTTGTCTTTCCCAGCTTCCATCTCCCCATCTCTCCTGCCTTCTCTGTGGGATGCTGTTGCCAGGGCGATGGCAAAGTCTTGTTAGCTTGCTCGTCCAAAGGAAAGGCAGTTCATTATAGGTTTGACAGAAGAAATGTGAGGGTGAGAGGAATAACTTACAGTTAACAACAATAACAAAAACAAGCTCCCTATTGTCTTTCTGTTTTCTGAATCCTGTCAAATAAAATGTGACTGAAGGGTGTATTTGAGATGGTGGTGTGGGGAGGGGAGGTGGATTGCATGGAATTCCTGCTAATTCCTTTTGCAGCAAATGCCCAAGTTAGCCTTGGCATTTTTTCAAGAGGAACAGAATAGTCCTAAATCTTCAGCTACTTTTGTTCTGATAACATAAATTATATCGGCTGTAAAAAGAAAGGCTCAATTCATAAAGGCCAATTGAATATCATTTGTTAATATATCAGAGGTGCTCCCATTTAAAGTTAACATGAACTGGCCTTTATGTTCAAGGAAGTTGCACTCTTGCTGGATTGTAGACAAAGTATCTGAATTTGTGTCTTACCAAAAATATGTTAGTCTTTGTTTTCTTTCACCACTATTTCACCATGGAAATATATGACAGTTCTAAGATGTGGAATTCCTTTCATCTTTATGAGATTAAATTATACGAAGGTAAAGATTGTTATCTTTGGCTCTTCAACTACAATTTTCCCAAATACTTTTTGTCATGTTATTTTTCAAAAGTGGGTTTGTTTTAGAGCCAATGTTCCAAATGCAAATTATTGACTTGATTTCTTTTCAACACGCCAGAGCTTTTTGTTGCTTAGAAAGTATAAACCAAAAAAAAAAAAAACCTTGTCTTTTAGAATACTTTTGGACCCATGCTTAGCTAAAAAGACAAATATGGAAAAAAAAAACCCACATCAGATATATATTATAAGTGACTGCTTCTTCAGAAGGTTGCGAGGAGGAATAACATGCCTCTATCCACCAACTACTTTAAATCTTCCCTTCTGTGGCAGCAGCAAAGCTTCTTCAAAGAAGAAATTGAATGGGAACAAACATGCAATCTCCTTTTGAAAAAGGTGTGACTCTTTTCTAGGAGCTGAAGCCGTTAATGGGACGCAGGGTGTATAGAGAAGTTTGTCCTCACCTCTTGAGCTCTAGTTTCTGGCTCGGCTCCCAGTCAGGCTGAAGAAATTCTTATTTGTTATATAATGGGCGAGCATGACTAACAAATAATTAGTCTGGATGTTTGTGTGAACCTTTCCATAAAAGCTCCTCTGAGCTGCCTGAAGAGGATGATAATGTATCTAAATGATTTCCTGTCTCTCTGGTTGCCAAACCCTGACTGAGTCGACTTAGCCAAGAAAAAACTCATGCACAATATATTTGTGCAGTGGCTGGGAGCTACTTTAGGAACTAAAAATAGTGTGGTCTTTAAATTTAATAAAGTGAGATCCAGTTGAACCAAGCCACAGCAAGTATCAACTGCATTGTTCACAGCTTATAAAGTTTTAGCTGAAATCGGTAAAAAAAAAGAAAAGAAAACTTCTGCAATATTTTGGTGTGTGTTAGCTGAAACTGAGACTATTTTGGTTCCATTATTCAATTGGACCTACATTGTCCTGATCCGTTCAAGGGAGACTGGTTGTATTACACTAGTGGAAAATCAAGCTAACAAAGATTCTTTGGGTTCACATTTTTACTAAAGTGGCCTTAAAAAAATTCATTCTTATTATTTCATGGAAAACAATGCACCTTCATTCATATCAAACCATTAAAGGCACAGTTGGTAAGACTTGAATACAGGTTGATATCTAAGGCCCATTTTTAAGTTTGGGATGGAACTAGTACAGAGTTTCTGACCAGCACTCTGCAGTAAACAAAAAATGCAAAGTATTGTGGTCTTAGTGCTTTTACCGCCATAGTGTTGGCCTGAAATGGGACTCATACCTGGTCATTATTGTCAGCACTGCTGAAGGTATCTCCCTGGACATTTAAGTAAAGCTTTTCCCACAACCTTCTAATTGCATCCATTCTTTGCTCTGTGGGGGAAGCTATAAATAGAAATGCTCCCATGGTTAAACTCAAAACTATCCCATATTCATATTATGGAGTTAAGCACAAATATAAGTTAACTATTAAGCAGTCAAGTTACATAACTACGAATTACTTTGTCTAAAATCTCTACTCCTACAGCACTGGCAAATACTGTTCAGTTCCGGAACTCGTAATCTAAAACCTAAATGCTACGTAATCCTAAATCTAAAAACCTAAAACTTCTACATCTAATAAAATAAAACTAACTTAACTAATTTATAGATAAAATTAAATAAAAAATAAACTATTTTACATCCATATAAAAGTAGCTATAATAGGAGGATAAAAAGGAGCTCACTAAAAAGGCTGTCAAATGGCAGCCATCTTGCCTTGCTAAAATCTCTACAATGTTTTCTTTACAAAGCTTACCACTTACATAGTTATAACTTGCATATGAATGTTTATACCTTTCCTTAAACAGCCACTGTTCCAGGGGTTTCCTTAAGCAACTAATGCTGGTTTACACTATACAGGAATGGTGCAGACCTGTTAATCATGGAAGGGGTGTTGCCTTAGTCCTTAAGAGCTGGTCATTCCATCTCCTTTACCCAGTTCTTTATCTGGGACATTATCAGTGTGATCAGTATAAGGGAATTCTCGACTTACAACCATTCATTTAGAGACTGTTCAAAATTACAACAGCACTGAAAAAAGGGACTTATGATCACACTTGCAATGTTGCATCATCCTCATGATCATGTGATCCAAATTCAGGTACTGGCATGTATTTATGATAGTTGTACTTCTTGGAGTCATAGTGAACACTATTTGCAATCTTCCCAGCCGGTTTCCAAACAAGCGAAGTCAGTGGGAGAAACCCAAATTTGCTTAATGACCATATGATTCACTTAACAACTACAGCAATTCACTTAACAGCAGTGGCAAAAATGTTGCCAAATGGGGCACAACTCACTTAGCAACTGGCTTGCTCAACAACAGAAATTTGTGGCCATGGGTTGAGGACTTCCTGTACTGTGATTTGAAGGATAAGGGAAGGATTCAGCTATGTGCCTCACTATCTAGCACAGTTCATGAATGAACTAACATAAATTGTCTTACAAGTGATGTTGGAGGCCTTTGTTTTAAGAAGATTCATAGTGAGATTACTCCAATAGCAGTAGCACTTATATACCACCCTATGGTACTTTATAGCACTCTCTGAGAAGTTTACAATACCAACATATTGGCCCCAACAATCTGAGTCCTCATTTTACAGACCTCGGAAGGGTGGAAGGCTGAGTCAACATTGAATTCAACCAGGATTGAACTCCAGGTTGTGGGCAGAGTTTGCCTGGAATACTGCATTCTAACTATTGTGCCACCAGGGCTCTAATAATTTTTATGCACAATTTCATGGTTCCCATGACTTCCCATAGAAGACATGCCATCCAAGTCTGAAGGAGAATGGCTTATACATGCCCATGCCAAAATGATATCCTTGGCAATGATGACAATTTGTTGTAATGTATTCTCTGCATTGAAGCTCAGATCTTGATTATATTGGCTCATCTCAGAGGGAATAGGAACTCTCCAAGGACTTTGGGGAAGTATTTTCTTTACCTAGATATGGAACACTGAATCTTCCAGATACTTGACTAGATAGCTTCTAATTGCACCTGCTCTATGATGTGTCATTTAGTACATGGTTGCATATAGAGCAGTTGCAAACATTAAAGAATAATGGCAGGAGGCTGGAACAGCTATATTATAGACTTAGGGACATGTCAGGTCGGGAACAATCTATTGCTGAAGCATTCACAACTGAATAATTGAATCACATTCCTGAATGTAGCATAGAGAACCACAGATGAGAGTTAACTTATTTTGAATTGTTAGTTGGATGATCTAGTCCTTAGTGGTTCTGGCCTATGTCCAGCTTCCACCTGACTTTCATTGTTCACAGTTGGGTGCTTCTTCATAGACAAGATTACTTGGATTCAAGCTGGGTTTGAATCTAAGTATTTGAATTACTTGCATTCAAACTTGTTATTTTGAGAAAAACGATGCCAAAGATGTCCCTCATACCATCTTATAACTTCTGTCTGAATCAGTATAGTGGTTTGTCTCCTGAGGAAGTAAATAATTTTTTGGGGGGTATTCTATTTGTGCCACTACTGATACATTGGACCCCTCCCAAATCTAGCAAGGGCTTCTAAAGACATTTTGACTGTCAATGATCTCCAATACTTAACTTTTGTGGTTGAGTTTCCTATCACCTATTTCCTATCAAGGAAATGTAGATAAAGCTCTTTCCTAAGAAATTTTCTTTGGATCTAACTGATTTTTACAACTTGCCATATTCAGCCAAAACATTGAAGAAGGCATGGCTTTTCCAGGGATACTTAAATTAAACAGATCTTTTTTTATCCTTTTCAATCTGGTTTAGGCCTAACAGAGTTAGCACAGGTTTCACAAAGTTGACCTTGAGCAGTTGAGGAAGAGCATTGGTGTGGAGGAGATAGAAAAAGATGGTGGATTTATTATCCCTGCTTCCTATACGACTCTTCCACAAAATGGCTGCTGCAAGTTTCACCTCCATCCTCTTTTCGTTCAGAAGTTTGTACTAGCTGTTAATCCTCCCTCCCCTTCCTCCCCCTTCTTCCCCACCCATTTTTAGAACAAAGGAGATTGGGAGGGGGAAAATGGGTAGAGAGGGCAGGCTGACAAGCATGGGAATCTGGAAGTCTATTCAGTGGTAATTATGGCCTCAATATGACTGGGGGTTGCAGGAGAGATGTAGGGGGGGGGCTGTCCATATGTAGAATGGCAACTCTAACAGGCCAGAGAGACAGCCTCCTCCTCCCCCAATTTGCTGAGGATGATAGAGGTCCTCAAACAAGGGCTTGGCTCTTGCAAAACAAGAAAATGAGGCTGAGCAATATAGGAAGGGGGTGATGGCTACAGTAAGACAGAAAAAATCGGGGGATGCACACTTGAGACAGGTGAATGATATCCAGCATGCTGCTACCTTGTCAAAGATCCAGTGTATGAAAAAGGCTTGCTGGTACTATTGCATCAAAGCAGTTTGGAGAAGGAAGCTGAGTTTCCAAGCCAAGCTCTCCCATTCTCTGCAAAGAAACGGCACTTCCATTGGATCAAGGAAGTTGAGATTATTAGTAATCATGCAATGATCCTGTTTTCTGTTCCTTAAGAATCTCAGCCTTGTATGATTGCCACCATCATAGTAATATTGTTATAATTAATGTCATAATTAAAGCAATTTATTGTGTGGAATAACTTAGACCTTCCTTTTTTATTTAAACCAACCACGCAGAGTCATTGGGATTAGGAAAGCAAAAAAATGTAATAAATTGATGTTGTTATGAACTATTAAAAAAAAAAATCATGGCCCCACTTTCCCCATTACTTCAAACCCATATTAATGCAAATGATTGCATAGAAAGGTGCAAAATTGCTACTTCTAAAGAGCCAGATTTCTTACTGATGATCTCCTTCAAAAGGATAGCAGGTAAAATATGGAGCAAAAGACTGTTCTTTTACAGTGACTTGTCTTTGCTGGAAATCTTAAATCTTCTTGCTCTTCCAAGACTCAGCAGCCCCAGAAGAAAAAGCAGGAATCATCTACAACATATAGTGTAAGGATTACAACAATCACTATGTAAGACAAACGGGAAGAAGATTGGCAGATCACATCCATGAACACCAACTTGCAGTCAGAAGATACTTATTTTCACAACACATGGACAGACTTAACCATAGTTTCAACTGGGAAACTGTGAGCATTCTAGTTCAAGTCAAGTCCAAAAACACGAGAGAATTCTTGGAAGCCTGGCACTCAGACAAATCAACCATCAACAGGCACATAGAGATAAACAACATCTATAGACCATACAAAATAGATAATCAAAAAGCCAAAAAACAAACAAAAAGACCAAAATACCTCCTCAACAGCAATCAACATCCAAATGAACATAGCTTAACGCTAAGATTAACACTAGACCAACAATCAAGAAGTAAACTATACCTCACCAACTTGGAAACCACCAACTCCGAAAAACACGCTAACAGTAAACAACAACCTAATCAAGGACCCACCAAAACCATTCCCATTAACATTCACAGAGCAAATATATAAAAATGGGAGCAAACCTCACTCCCCTCTAGTGCTGATGATGTTACCTAGTTTGGTAATGAAAAGTCTTCAAGAAAACAATCAAGCTCAACGAATAGCAAGGACTCCATAAACCAACCATTGCATGGTAGCATAAATGATTAGAACTTGGAGGTCAGAATAAGTGCTTCATGTATCTAAGTATGTCTGTGTGTCATAAATTAGCTACATGAAGCAACAGGGAGACTTCTAGCTATGATTAATTTCATTGCTTTTCCCATGGAAGATTGTTTAGTGTATCTGTTTCTCAGCACTGCTTGTATCTACTGAATGGAATGAAGCTTTTGCCCAGAGGGCTGTGATAATTGCAGCTTTGAGTCACAATCCCTTATGTGACTTATACAATGTATAATTAACAGAATAAAAAAAGGGTGGTCAGGTTATGCCAGGAAGTTCTGTGTCCTCTGAATTGCAAAAGAAGGTGGAGGGAGTGATGGAATTACTTGATTGACAGCTTGCCAATAGAGGAAGATAAGAGCTTGTCATAAAGATGAATCCTTCTATTGACTGATGGTTCCAGAGCCTAGGTGCTGTGAAAAGCCAATTTACCTTAACTACAGAGGACATGAAGCTTATCGAAGGCTTTCTGCAGGTGCAAGTCACTTCTCATAAGCAGGGTGGGATGAAAATAATGAAATGGTGTTTATATTTCCTTATGTGCAACCTATTGGAAGCAAAGTCAGTTAGGGCTGGGCAGTGGTCTAGTTCAACATTTTACTTCTAGATTTGAAACATCTACCAAATAAAGGCTAGTGCAGACTGTACTTGGAACAAGGGATTTTGCTTCTAAGGAATTTATGTTAAGAACCAGAACTGAACTGGCTTCTGCACAAAAATAAGACTACTGATTAAACTGAAACTACTGAACCTTTTTCATGACATCTATACAATGGAGGCTGAGTTTTGCATATGTGTAAAATCCCAGTCACAAATCCTTGCTGATCTACTAGTGTATTACAAGTACTTCCTTATCTATCATCTTTTGATTCTGGCATAGATGATCACTTTGCACAATATATGTATTCTTTGTTCATATTGCTTAAATGAAAAAGGAATGAAACATTAACACTTTTGAAACATTTGACCAGGCTCAACAGCCTCTCCCAAGGGGAGGGGTCAAATGCATCATAAGTCTTGAGTCCCTTCACACCCACACGAGATCTAAGTCCAGCCCACCTTGAATTCCACCGACTTATCTTCTGCCAATTTGCTTTACCATTAGTAGTTCAGATTCTTATAGAGAGTTGAAACTTGCAATAAACTTTTATATAGATTTGAACTGCCTCAGTTTCTTATTTCCATGCTTGACAACATATGTGTACAAGTAGTCCTCAACTTACAACCACAGTTGAGCCCAACATTTCTATTGCCTAGTGAGACAGTGAGTTTTGCTCCATTTTACAATATTTCTTGTCACCGTTGTTAAGTGAATCACTGCAGTTGTTAAATTAGTAACACAGCTGTGAAATGAATCTGGCTTTCCCATTGACTTTGCTTGTCAGAAACTCACAAAAGTTAATCACATGATCCCAGGACACTGCAACTGTCATAAATATGAATCAATTGCCAAGCATCTGAATTTTGATCATGTGACCAGGGAATCCTGCAATGGTCATAAGGATGAAAACGGCCACAAGTCACTTTTTCAATGCCATTGTAACTTTGAACAATCACTAAATGAATGGAAGTAAGTTGAGGACTACCCATATATTGAACTGAAGAATTATACCAGATGGTAACTTTGACTTTGTTATAACTTGGGTAAAAATTACAGCTTTGTGCTTTCCTCTAGACTTTAGCTCTAATCATGCAGAATGCACATTAAATGAAGTTTCCAGTCATGCTCAGAAAAAAAATGTTTAAAATTTAATTAGAATTTAAATCTAATCTGGTTTCTGGTTTGGCCCCACACCTCCCCAGCATATTCTTTCAAAGGCTACTATTTTCAAATCCAAAAAAGTTCAGAACTTTATTACTACATATGTATGTAGAATACAGTCTCGACTTTGCACACACAGGCTTTGCAGAAAATAAACTCAGCAAATACGTTCAACATGAAACCAAAGTTTTGGTCCTGCTTGATTTGGAAACTGAAACAGAGACACAAGACTTGGAAGACTAATTCTATGATGAGGAGTAGGAGGAATTTATTTGCTTTATATCCTGATTATGGTAATATGCATGGCAGTTTTGAATTCTGCGAAATAGCCTTTCTAATGCAACTTTCTTTCTTTCACTTCGCATTGCTCTGACTTGTTGCAAACCGATAAGAATATTTAAACACATGCAATTATTTTTTTGCATTTCTGTACTGGCCTTTTTTTTCAAAGCATTACAATAATTCGGTAAAGTAGGTCAGACTGAGAGGTACTAAATGGTCCAAGCTCAGCTTCATAATTGAGAAAAGATTAGAAACAGGGTCTTTCTAGTTCGATAACAAAAAAGGAACTTGGAAGAAGTTGGCTCCAGTACTAGTTATACTAGCTGATGAACTATTTTTCAGTATTGTAGGTTTAGCAAATTGGATAATTGACTTTTGCTGATTAGGATTGAATGATTAATTTTTATAATTTGATTATTGATAAGAAGTGAGATGTGGGAAAAAGAGATTTATTAGTATTGTTGATGAAATGTTATAGAAGGTGTTAACTTATTGAAATTGCTTATACTTGTCTGAAGAGTGGTGGGAGATACCTTTTACATACAGGTAGTTCTTGACATATGACCATTTGTTTAATGACTCATTAAAATTGTGACAGCACTGAAAAGTGACTTATGCTTATGTGACTTATGCTTATGACCAGTCGTCAAACTTATGACCATTGCAGCAACCCTGTGGACATATGATCAAAATTCGGGTGCTTGGCAACTAGCATGTAATTTATGAGGGTTGTGGCATCCTTGCATCACAAAAGCCATTTTCCAAGCTAGCTTCTGACAAGCAAAGTCAATGGGGGAAGCCAACTTCACTTAATGATTATAGTGATTTGCTTAGCACCCATGGCCAAAAAAGTTGTAAAATCAGGCACAACTCACTTAACAATTGCCTCACTTATTGACAGAAGTTCCATTCCAATTGTGGTCACAAGTCAAAATCTATCTCTATCTCCTCTCCTTTTTTATTTATTTTCTCAATTTCTTTTATTTTTCTTTTCTTTATTTTTCATATTGTCTGCATTGTCATATCGTCTTTTTGCTAAGCAGCGATGGACAAGAAATCCTGGTTTTCTCAGCCACATTCGAGTACAGATAGTTCTCAACTTAAGACCACAACTGAGCCCAACATTTGAGTTGTTAAGTGAGAAATTTGTTAAGTGAGTCTTGCCCCATTTTAGGACTTTTCTTGCCATATTTGTTAAGTGAAATTGTTAAATTAGTAACATGTAATGAATCTGGTTTCCCCATTGACTTTTCTTGTCAGAAGGGTGCAGAAGGTGATCACATGACCACAGGACACTGCAATAAATTAAGCTTGATATGTTAAATGTTGGTGAGGTTTATCATAATACAAAACACATTTAAGGATATTTTTAATACTGTAGTTGTTAATGGTTCATGTTTTCACAGTATAAGGGGAGAGCTTACTGCTTGGGCACTTTTATAATCCACAAAGAGAATGGAATAAAAGGACTGAAGTGGAAGCAAAGGACGCCATCTCCATTACAGAGTCAGGATGAGGACCAGCCAGTTATGTCAAAGATTCCCAGAAAATATATGCACTTTCTTTTAGGGAAAGAAGACTTTACTCAGCAGAAAGAAGGACCTATTAAAAGATATTCAGCTGTTTAGTTGTACCAATCCCAGGTAAAAGTGAACAGCCCAATACTGTACAGTGAGCCCCTGAAGATAATTATGAAACATGAACAATAATACCTTCTTACAATATCCACAGATGTTTAATGGATCAATCAGGGGTGGGATTCTACCGGTTCGGACCGGTTCGGGAGAACTGGTAGTTCCGGTGAGCATTTGGCACAGCCCACCCGCCCCTGCTCTTTCTTGTGCTTTATTTCCTGGTTTTTTAGCACAACTGATTCGAGCGGCAAAGCGGTTTGCTGCGTCTTAGTTGTTTTAGTCCCAGGGGCTGCAGTAGAAGGTAAGTAATTGAGTTGAAAATCGGCTTTTTAAAATGTAGAGCATGTGCGCAAAGTGCACGTGCATGCGTGAAGAACGCACTCACCGAACCAGTTGTTACACTGGTTGAATCGCACCACTGGATGCAATAGGCAAACACATACAAGCCAGTTTTGATTCTGCTGAAAAGCCCAACCAAGGCCTTCTTTTTGCGTCTAGCAAAATTCTTACCAAAGAGAACATTCTACGGAATGTAACTCAAACATGTCTGGTGCCTCCCATCCCTGTGGAAAGATGGAATCTTTTGTATTCCTTATAGCATGCGGTGTATAGAAGTCCCCTTTTCTTTGGTAGCAAGAGATGGTAAGCAGTGAAGGAAAAAAAACACCAGTTTGCCTTCTGTTTTCTTTGGGTGTTCCCCTGTCTCCAAAAAGGACTTGCGCACTCAAATTTACTGCACATGTTCATCCTTTAAAAAGTTCATTTTTAACTTTTAAAACCATTTAAAAGAAGACAATGGAGCTCACTTTTGAAATTGTGATTGATCTAATCATTGGGAGCCTCCGCTCCTCAGTGAACTGGCATGTGAGCATGTGTATGACTGGTGGGTGTGTGGGCATGTGTGACAATAGTGGGCACCAAATAGATTCAGTAGGAATGGTGCGTGATAGCAGTGGAAAAATGCCATTTGCTTTGGTCTGTGTTTTTGCCTATTGTTGGCATATTTATTGCACTGCCCTTTTGGGGAATCTATTTGGCCAACTTGTACCTATTTTAATTTCTCCTTGTGATGTAACTTGTTTACCAGGAGCAGCTCTGCTGCCTGGATTAAGGTCCCCCCCCCTTTTTTTTTTCCTGTTCTACTCTTGTCTTATCAGCAAGCAGGCGGGAACAGACCAGGCACAGTAAGTCCTAAGCTGTCATCTCAAGCAACGCAAATCTCGGTGCCCTCCCCTCCCTTCCCCAAACTCCTTTTCTTCACTGCTGCAGTGATTAGGATAATGAAAATCTTGGAGGCTCCTCTGGCCTGTGAATAGGAGCTTTGTCTTTGTCAAGAAACGACTTGAAACTTATCTGGAGGAAGGTGATAGTTATCTGAAGGCTTCTGAACAGTTTGGATCCTGACTCGATACAAAGAGCTTGTAATTTAAACTTCAATCTACTTATTAGAAATGTGAGATACTGGTTTAATAATAAGAATAAGCATACGACTCAACTCTGTTTTCCCTTTCCCACCCCTTGTTTTACTAGGTTTGGTATTCATCATTCAATGCAGCTCTTCTCCCCCCACTCTGACATCAATAGGGTTTCATTTATAATAATGACAGCTGTTTAGAAATATCAACATCAAACAGAAGTATTTTGTCAGATGGTTCTCAGTAGTTGCAAATCATCCAAACATGGATTGCATTCCTCATCATATTCTCAAGAAAAAAAGCTCTGACAAATATGTAGGGGGACTGAAGGCAAATCTTGTCATTTTTTTCAGGCCAGATAGCTGTATGTCAACAAAGTCATAATTATTTAGGGTTGGTTCAGATATTAAGATTTATTTCACAGAATAGTTAGTGCAATGCAATGGTTCTCTTTGGGAAGTCACATATAGTCATAGATATATGTTTATTGCCAGAATGAAAACTATGGGAATGATTATTTAAAAGGATTTTTTGCATTTTAAACTTTGCACTTTATGAAAAACACTCACAGAAACAAACTCGCGTTTATGCAGAAAGGTAATGCATTTTGAATAACAGACATCATCACTAGAATGGGATGTTTTTTAATGCATAAATAATGCAAAAGCTAAGATATATGCTGATCATAAAAGTAAGTTTGAACTTGACAATTTGGAAACCAAACTTATTTCAACTGACCAATTCAGACAACACACAGTTCAATCTAAAAAAAAAAAATCCTAATCTAAACTAAAAGTCATTTTTCACATTGGTTAGAATGGAAGATGCAAATGGTTGCAACCTTTTAAAACATTTTTTGACATTTCACTTTTTGAGATAGAATGCATTGTGCTGAGAGAATGAGGGAATCAAATCAAATCAGGTCAAGTCAATTTTACTAGCAAGGTAAAAAAAAAACCCTCAGTAATAATGATCAAATATAACAGGGATATCAAACTCAAGGCCTGCAGGATGCTTAGATCTGGCCTGCGGGGCCACCTTCCAAACAGTAAAGGACTGGCCCACGGTGCCTCTGCCGGTGAAAACGGAGCTCGGGAGTGCTGCGCATGGCACTCTGAAGCTCTGTTTTCACTGGTAGAGAGTTGCAGGAGGCCAATGCAGCTGAAAACAGAGCTCGGGAACCCGTTTTCACTGGCAGAGTGCTCAAGCCACCACAGCCGCCCCCGACACGAGTAATGTCAAGCTGATCACACCCACCCTGACCACGCCCATCCCCCTGTGTTCAAACACAACCCCTTTTTTGGTCAAATTTTAAAACTACTCAGAGGAACTAGTACTCAACTTCTTCAGATTTTTTTTTTAAAAAAGGAAAAGTACTTATAAAGATTTTGGTGGATATTTTTTAACAGAATTAGATAATATTGTTTCCTTCTGTGACGGATAAACCCTGCCAAATTTCAGAGGGATTAGAACATTGACTCATGTGCAAGGAATGTATTTAGGTGATTAAAAGTTTTGAGGTGATTAAAAAAAATCCTAATTCCCGATGTTGCTTGATAAATTATATGAAAACAGCAGATACTGTAAAACGGGTCTCTAAGAAACTAGATAAATTATTGAATGATAGATCAGGCTGTACTAATTACCTTCACAACTGATTTTGATCAGAACAGAAATATAGGGGGCTTGTTATCTTCATTAGGATTTAGCAGAGATAAGCAACTCTTTTTTTTTTTTCATGGACCTTATTGTGAGCACCACAAGTTGTCCAATCTCTTCCAGGACGTTTAGAAAGCCATCCAGTTCAAAATTAAGGAAAGTGGGTCTAGGGATTAGATTTGTGGAAAAGTAGGCTAAATCAGAGAAATCGTTGCTGTGATTTTTAAGCTTTGTTTCTTTAAAATAGTGTATTTGGGGACCAAATGTAATTACATTAGCAAACAAGTGCTCGTGTACCAATTTTCAAATAGGCCAAAAGAATGAAGCCTATTGTGCAAAGGGAAGGAGCACTGATAAGGAATGATGCTTGCTATCCCTTTCTAAAAGTAAAGGAGGAAATTATGTGATTGAAGCAAAAATAGTAAGCAACCTCCCCCAGCCTGGGAGTTTTCCATATGTGAGGATTTCAGAGCAAAATTCCCCAGCCAGCAAAGACATTGCTTTGCTTTGAAGTCTGGGAGTTGAAGGCAACCAGCAAGGCTAGCATTGATCTGAATCATAGACTTTAGATCCGCCCATGCTGTCATAGCACCCAAGGTAGCAATGGCTCTCCGACAATTTCATTCAGCTGGAACAGTTTCTGCTTCTTCTTAAGTACTTTCTATCCTTTCCAGGTCTTCTGTCAACATTTTGCAAAGGCCTTGGGTGGCCTGCCTTTCTTCCTCTTCCTTTCAGGTGGCATGCAAGTTCATAACTTCCTTGGGAGGGCATTGGTTTAGCAGATACAGAGTGACCAGCAAAGTGTACCCTGTGTACCATCATAATGACATTGGAGATTTTCCATAAAATAAATCAGTCCTTAAGTCAGGTCAGCTGACTAAGGCAGCTCGCAGGATAGCATTATACACCGACTTAAGATAAGAGATAGAATAGAATAGAATAGAATACTTTATTGGCCAAGTGTGATTGCACACACAAGGAATTTGTCTTGGTGTAAATACTCTCAGTATACATAAAGAAGAGTCTCTCACAACCCAAAGAGCTTTTACCACTTTTTCTCAAATGCTGTAAGTGAGCATCTATTAGTCTGTTTTCAAGCTCACTTCTAAGTTGAGGGCTGACATATCAATCATTTAATTTAATGCTTCTTCCCACCAACACATGCTCCTCTGGCACTTTGTGTCACATAATTATTTTCATTTTATTCTTTCACATCCTCTCTTTCAATAATTCTCTTCAGGGATGGGATTCAAAAAAAATTACTACTGGTTCTGTGGGTGTTGCCTGGTGGGCTTGGCTTGGCTTGGTGGGCGTGGTTGATGGGCGTGGCAGGGGAAGGTTACTGCAAAATCCCATTCCCTCCCCACCCCACTAATCTGCTTTCCAGCTCTGTTCTCCTGTGCAGGGCAACAAAAAAAGACCCAGCTGATCCGCTAGAATAGATGGTATAGAATAGATGGGGGTGGGGCCAGTCGGGTTGGTATTTGCCAGTTCTCCAAACTACTCAAAATTTCCATTACCGGTTCTCCAGAACTGGTCAGAATCTGCTGAATACTACCTCCGATTCTCTTGATATATTAATCTAATACTTTTCAATCCAGAACTCACGTTTTGCCGATATTCTTTCACTATCTTTTCTTTCAATTCTTTTCTTTTTTTCCATGTGCATTTTCCCCTCAAAGTTCACTGTTGATAATGTCTCATTCTGTAAAAAATGGTTTGTTCCCTCAGATACGTGCCAAAAAGACACCATTCTCATTTCTCTTGTTTTTCTAAATGGCCTAATCCTTTTTTCTTACTCTCTCATCTTCTTCCTCTCCATCCAGTTATGTCACCTAAAAGAATATTTTTTCCTCCAGGTATCATTAATTCGCAGTCTTGTACAATTTAGCCCCAAACTCATATCCAGTTCTTCTAGTTATCATTCACTGAAATATAAAAGGCAACTAGCCTGATCAAAGTGACCCAGCAGGGAAATGCTTTTTTCAAAATGAGAAAACTGAATAGGCTTCCCTATGCAATCAATCTGATTCTTGTGAGGAGGGTGACGAAGGAAGTTGGTGAAATGCCAGGCTTCAGTTGGCCCATTGTGTTGTCTCATCTAGTTGTCGGCCTCTATGCCATCATGACCATTTCTGTTTTGGTTGTTCCATTACCAGATGGTACTTCAATTTTCAGAGATGGCATACTTCTCAATCCAGAAGAAAGCTCATCTTGTTCCTTTGCTTGTAAATTTTCTGGATCCTTTGGGCAGATGTTGAAAACAAAATGGAAATTTCATTGGAAAGTTGGAAACAATATGTAGGTCATCCCAGAAGTAAGCCCACCAGGTTCAAAGGAAAAACAAGTGGCCATCCAAGTATCCATGCAATCACAAGAGTTTACTGGGTAACTTTCTTTAGGGAATGAGAAATAATTAAATTGAATTAAGATAAATTAAGCACAGAATTCATAAATTGATTAATTCCTCTTATTAAATAACATCTATCTGTTTGTCTGTCTGTTTGAGTGGTGTCTGAATTCTTACAAAAGGGTTAAAACAAAACCCTAAATGATTCTTTAGTCTATTATCCTATAATCTATGGATTTTTTGCAGGAGCTTCTGGGATGATAAGCGTTAGTGTACCAGATGAAAAAAGCTAATCTAGAGAAAAAGCAGAATATAAATGTAACAGCAAATAAACTTTCCATTAACTCGGGGTAGATTTTTTAAAGGAATACTGTTATTGTTCATGTCTAGCAAGAATTTAGTGAAATATTTTACTTGTAGCCACTTTGCCTCTGTTATGTTTTTTCATGGGTTAGATCTAGTGTTCTCTTCCCCCTTTCTCAAGATGCCCCTAGCATGACAACATTTGGCTTCTACAGATAGGAGGTGAGATACTTTGCAGCTATTATCTAGAGCAAACAGCTCAAGATAAATAAGCTGGAGGAAGCAATAACATTGAAGTTGTTTCCTTTCTTAATTTCTCAGTTGAATGAGCTAAGTCCTTAGGGCAAAATCAAAACCAAGTGAAAGCAAGTCTTCACAAACCAGCGTATTATTAATGCATATGAACTTGTTTAAGGATGAATAAATAAAGGACAGTTGGTAGAGATTTGAGGCATAACTGTTTTATCTAGTTGTCAGGCAAGAAGACAAGGCTAACCTTACCACCCTAAAAGTGGGGAAGAATGAATCATCATTGGTGCAACTGGTAGTACACTGGCTCAGGACACAAACATAGTTCCTCAGTACTATGAATGCCTTTTCATCTCTAAAAATGTATCCACGTCTAGTTTAATATATGGAATTTAGCTACTTTAATGCAGAAACATTTCTGCAGAGAAAAAAAAATGGTAAATAATGAATGAAAACGGCTCCATTTTCAATTATCTAACAAATAAAAATTGAAATTTAACACAAATCACATTTTATTTTTCTATTTAACAAAGTTTTTTATTATCCTGCCCTTTTGACTTTAGAAGTAACTCAAGGTGAGCTGGGCTGAGAGTCAGTCACTGTCCCAAACTCACTCAGTTGGCTTTTATGCCTAAGGCAAGACTAAAACTCAAGAGTCTCTTGACTTCTAGGCCAGCACTTTAATCACTACACTGCATTCTTGTGTAATTGCTGGAAGTCTGAACAAATGCAACACTTTGATTAGTGATTGAGCAGCAATTCATGGAGTTGCTTAGTTTTATGAAGTGTTTTATCCTATTAGAATTAAATCAGAGTACAAATTTTACATGATTTCTGATCTCATCTCTCCTACGAAGTCCAGAATGGGACAAAAGATATTTTAAACAAACCACTTTAGTACCGTTGAGGTATTTATGAATTAGAAGGTATTCCTAACAGTAGCTTAATACACACACTTCTGTTTTTGTGGAACTATAGCATAAAACAACCAATCACCCTCAAATGGGGGCAAATTAAATTAAAAGGTGAGAAGTTAATAAGAAGTGCCTTTTAAAGATTTGCCAACCTATAAGGGGAACAAATTTCACCTACAGCCTTAACCCACCTCTGTTTTTCCTGAAGTGTGTAAGGAACGGGTGCGTGTGTATGGAGTGTGTGTGGGCAGCTGGGTGATGTTTACATACACAGAGCCCCACGTGGCACCTTGAAAGAGTGACTACCATAGACAATAGCAGTCCAGGTGTTCTTGTTACAGCGTTTTGGCGATCTTCCGCGGGACTCCGTCCCCCTTCCTTTAAAGATCAAAGGCACTGGAAACAGCCTCCTGCAGATCCACCTAGGCACTGGGCTCCACCGGCCGTTTCCCCCCCTTTTTAAGAGCTCAGCGTCAGGAAAACCTGATCCCAAAGGGAGTCACTTATATGGGCTTCCCTTGCCTCCCCCCCCACCCCCTACTATCGTCTGCCGTCTGCCTCCCGCTCGGCTTGCCTTGGAAGGGGGACGGGGCTCAGGCCTTAGGTGGGGGGCTCCGCTGGCTTTTATCTCACTCCTACGAAGGGCGGGCTGAGTAAGAGGCGAGTATTTCAGTATGATGGTCGGGGGCAACGCTGAAGCCAACGGAGGGAAAAATACCGCGGCAAAAGAAAGCAAAGGAATGTATGGAGATTCTCAGTCATCCAGATCACGGTTGTCCCAAAGGTGTTTTTCCAAGAGGCAACTGGACTTTCTGGTCCAGAACTGGAGCAGAAAATCCAGTTGCCTCTTGAGAAAGCACCTTTGTGAAAGAAAGCAAAGGTTATTGCTATTGCTGCTCCCAATAGTAATAGACGTACAATCTCCAAATTAACCGAATTTAACTTGGACCACATCGACGCTGACAAATTCACCAGCAGTCAATTGCAAAGGGCAGCTTTGCTCGGAACAGCGTATAACCTGCGAGGCTACCTCTAACTACCAACAAACCACCGCATCTGCTCAAGAGGTGGATTAAAAAAAAAAAGCCAATTGCAGTTTGAACATCTGGGCAACCAACCATCATATAATAACAATCGCCCCTGTCCGTTTTCAAACTTGGGCTTTGCTGTCTCCCTCGCTCTCGCAGAGCGGAGGTGCAGAGACATCACTTTTGGGGCTGTGGGTGATCGCCGGGGGTGGGTGGAGGGAAATGGACGTCATTGACTCCTCGCGAGGCGACTGCCCGGAGGAAAGGTCCGGCTTCGCTTTCCTTTGTGTGCGAGCGAGGCTCGGAGCGGTGTAGGCGACAAGCTATAAGCTGTTGACAGGGGCCCTTCTTAATTAAATTTGAAAAACGGCCTATATAAGAAGGCTTGGGAGCCAGTCAGGCGATGGGCTCTGGGCCTGAGCAACCGCCACAGGCTAGCACTACCACCCACAGCCCTGATCCCATGACATGTGCGCGGATTAGGGAGAAATCCCTCTGCTCTGAGTTTGCCTTAACCCCTTCGGCTTTCCAAGACCAGCTTGCAGCAGAAGGGACCCTGGTAACTGACTGGAAGGTGGCTTTAAATACCCATGCGTTAATTGATATGTTGGTTTACATTTTGTGGCCTATAAAGAAGCCCTTAAAGGACATCAGCACTTTCATTCAAATCGCAAGCACTGGAGCAGAGACAGTGCAATGAGGTAAAAAGAGGGTTTTTTTAAAGGAGTATTTTTAGTAGAAAAGCAGAGTTGAGGATTCCTTAAGGGCCTTTCCTCACTATGATTTAAATTGCTCTGATAACAGATAACAGATAAATCAGAGTTGGAAGGGACCTTGTAGGTCATCTACTCCAACCCCCCCAAGCTACGCACCAATGATCCTTAAGTCAAACAAAAAGATCTATTTGCTGACCCCCCCTTCCACTGCCAGTCATTGCCAGTTATTTAGTAGCCTCCCTGTCGAAGGGTAATGCCCTGATTTGTGAGATCGGCACTTGCTAGTGATGTTTTTTTCTTCCTCTGATACTGATGTCATCTTTCAGCTGATCATGGGTTAGCAGGGAAAAACATCCATTCAGTATTTCAATCAGAAAGGGAAAGAAGGGATTTTAAGTTACTTTGCTTGGGCTTCTCTAAGCTAAGTTTGTCTGCCCCACCCACACCACAGTGGCATTTTCCCAGCTAAAAAACAGAATGAATACACACAAAAAGAAACTGGACAGAAATTCATAGAGAAGAGAGCAAAAACATGATTGCGCAATTAACTAGGCCCGGTAGAACTTCAACTGGTGAGCAATCATTTCTTTTTTTTACTTGGGGGTCTTAGGGGGAACTACATAGCAAATGGCATTTTCTGGACACAGCAATGATGAAAAACAGGGCTGCTGCATCTGGATGCTCCCTTAGTGGCAATTGGGAAGACCTTTAAAGTGAAATAGCACAAATTACTCCCTTTTGCTTTGGAAATAATAGAGTGGACGTTGGTTCTCCTCTATCTTGTTGAAAGCCTGGAAAGAAGCTGGTGAAAGAAGCGATAGATGAAAGGAATTTGGAATATAAAGTAATGTACAGATGCTGGGAGAGAAATAATTTCTGCTCACATAACAGTATAACTACGTAACTGTCTTTCAGATTCTGGTTAAGAAACAATGTGTATGTTCATATCTTGAAGTTATGGTAGAATAACTATAGCTAAAAGGAGGGAAAGATTACTTTTAGATGACTACTCTTACAGCAGATCAGCATTTCCAACTATTCCCTATGCAGGCATGACCTACACATCATTTCTAGAGGGCATGAATACATGGTATAATTCTCAACTTATTCCTAACCAACAGATAATGCAACCTCTGCCCAAGTTGTCTGGCTCCACATGTAAAACAGTATTATCTGTCTTGTTCTGGCTGCATTTGTTGTCTAGTTTGCACCCTTTTTTCAAGTTCTTGTTGGAAAATCCTTTTATTTCAAATGGCAGCAGTGGCAGTTTGCAGAAGGAACCTAGGAAGCTCCCTTCTCTATGATGGCTAGTTGTTGCTTTCCATTGCTATTTCTTTTAAAGGTGGAATGGTGAAGATCTAACACATCTTCACGGTTCCAGATTGAAAAGAGCTTACCTTCAGCATAAAACCTGAGTCATCATCGTTGACCTTTACAATACTCTTCCTTCCACAGAGGTCCAGAGCCATAAAAACAATCCACAGAAAGAACAATTTGATAAAAACAACAAAACAAGCTCTCATTTAAAAAAAAAGAGCACAATTACAATGGAGTCCATCTTAAAAGGCAGTTTAAAAATTGGCTTGTTCCAATATCAGCTGCCACTTTGCAGAAGGCTAGGTGATTGAATATGTCTTGTATGATATGATATATAAACCGTGCCCCTCCCCAAAGCAGTGTAAGGTCAGTGCTGCAGAGAAGGCCCTTCTATTGTTGACTGCATTGACAGCCAAGCCATTCCCCCATCTGATCTTAGTACACAGATATTGCAGCTTTGGGAGAGATGGTCATTTAAATACAAGGCCTAAGACCACCCAAGATTAATATACTTTACCTGTTAGGTTTATGAAGGAATCAACATGAAAAGACCTGAAAGTTTGACCCATTTTCCTTTTGTTGCTTTTGGAAGCCAAACAAAATTATAGCTCCCATCTTCTCCCTACCAACCACAAAAATTGATCAGCTTTTGGTTTAGAGAGAATATAAAGAGTCCCTGTCCCAGGATACTATTAAACTACTTTTCTGAAGAGACATGTTTCGTTGTCCTCTTGAATTCAGTGGAAATAAGCACAAGATAATTACTCTTCCTTTGGATAGGTCTAATAACAGTAAGCATGAACAGCCTTCTGTGATTTATGGAGCAGCATGTGATTCTTGAATAAGGCGTAGTTGAAGGCCTGTCATATGATAGCATTTATTCTGCAATATTTGTGGCTAGATTGCATGCTGAATCCTAGTAAAGTCAAGGTCATGTTTGCCCTATTTTCTGTTAAACTAGTTGTTTGAGATTGAATGGAATTGTATGAGCAACAGGGCAAAGCATAAAATGAAAGAACTGCATTGTTCTTCTTGTTGAGTAGTGAAGTTCTTTCCGATTGTTTTGATCCTGTGGACATGATTTCATGAAAACTGTCAATAGTAACTGTTTATTTGAGTTTGGTAAGTTTATCCTTCATGTCATCAGTGACAATATTTACCCATCTCTTCTATTGGCTTTTTAAAAAATTGCCTTTGGTTTTTCCAAACATCAGAGTCTTCTACAATGACATCTGCTTATGCATTACATGTCCCATACTTTCATGATTATTGCTTCCATTAAACAATCTAGTTTTACTTCATTTTGTATTAGTTTCTTTGTTGCTATGGTGAAACATATTCTTCCTCTCTTATTAAAAATTACAATTACAACAATAAAAACCAATACAAACTAAAAAATAAAAGCTGCAGAAAAAAACAGAAAACAAACAAAAAAAAGAATATAGGTGGAATGTGTGTGCATGTGTGTGTGTGTGTGTGAATATATATGTGTGTATATATATGTGTGTATATATATATGTGTATATGTATATATATGTGTGTGTGTGTATGTGTGTGTATATAGAAATCCATGAAGCCTCATTTCTATTCTGCCAAAATCTATTAAGAGTTATCAAAAACATCTCTTTTTTAACCTTGATCTGATAAACCAACATTATACTCCTTCCTTCTACAGTCTTGATTTTTAGTCCCTTTAAATAATGTTATAGAACTTTATTTTTCATTTTTTGACCCTTCTCACAAAATTTTTCAAATTTTTAACAAGCCTCTTTTGTAAATCCAATATAGGAAAACCATCCTGGTCATATTCTTGGTTTGTTATTTGCATATCCATTTTAATTATTAAGACATCAATTAGTTTTTTTCCAACTTAAAATCTTTTTCCTTCTGTCAGTTTTGTAGTCTGTCATTTGTAAATCCATTTTCAAATCAGTCTCAGTCAAGTCAGGTACAGCTTGTTCCATAACAAGTATATCTATAAAGGTAAACACTCTTAAAATGAACTCTTGGGTCATTAGTTCAAAAATATCTTTCATTATGTCCATTATTAAAATACTTTGCTTCAGTCTGTATTTGTAAATCAAGTCTGAGACTTTAATTGTAATAGTTCTCTCTAGTATCCAATTTTTAAAGTCTTACTTTAATATTACAGTGTTAAAAAAATAGTTAAAAAGCATTTGTTTTTATTCCATCTCACTGTACTTTCAGGTTTTTTTGCACTCCTTTCTTCTTCTTTGTTCTTTCTACTTTGTATTAGTTTGAGTTTGTTTTTATGTTTTAACACTTTTAATAAATTATATTTTAAAAAGTAATTAATTCCTAAATCTTGTATCAAATTGATCGTGACCCTTAGTCTGCTTACAGTTTTCTAAAATCAAAGTTTTAATTAACTTTCTGTGGTGTACATATGCCTCGGTTTGGCCATATAACATATTTATTCTGCAAGGCATACTGGCTTTAAATAGACTTGTGGATGCAATTCAAAATGCTGGTTATCACTTACATATAAAGACTGTCCTAGCATAAGGCCATATGTGATCACCTGTCTTCAGTTATTCTGGCACATCCTTTCTATTAAGCAATGCCATCTAATGGGACCCTGCAAGTTTGCCTTTTGTGTCCCAGGGAACTGGCTTTTGTAGCATTTCTCTTGAGAGGCTGGAATCATTATTATTCATTAAATTTATATATCACTCATTCCATTGTACAGCAACTCTGGAATGCTTACAACATTATAAATCAACAATATAAAACAAGCATACAGACGTGGTCCTTTCCCTGAGTTTTGGGCCTAGATACTAGGTGAGCCTGTTTTGATATGTTGAGTGTTTACTTTGCCTCATGCATGAAATATTTGTAATTTTTTAAAGTATAATATTTATTGTATTGATAGTATCCTGTGTTGATTGGATAGCCATATAAATCTATAACAAATAAATATTTTAAGTTTTCATTTCAAGCTGTCAATTTGTCTGAGACTGTTACTGCTTCTTTTTGCAAATTTTAATTCAAATTTCATGTTTTCTAATTCAGCATTTTTCATGATGCGTTCTGCATAAATGGAATAAGTAAGATAACAGTGTATAACTTTGCTGTATTTAATTTTGAACCATTTACTTGCTCCATATTCCATTTGAATTGTTGAACTGTTGCTTTAGTTCAAATGTTGCTCATTTAAATCTAAAGCGCTAGACAGTGTTGTTTGAGAGTGAGATGGGTGGCATATAATTTTTTTAAACAAACAAATAAAATGATTTCTGACCAGAATGGATGAATAGTTAGATATTTTAATGTGGAAGGAACAATGTGTTTTCATCTTTGTGTGCATCCATTTATCACAAAGGTGGGATAAATGCAGTGTCAGAAAGAAGTAAACATAAGATGAATGAATATATGTGAAAAACACAGCCAGCATTATCTTCTATGCGCTTGAATAAAAGCAGACAGAGCAATAAAACAGCCTTTGAAAGATGAGCCAATTTTTTTTACCCTTGCAATTCATTTAAAAAAAACCTGAAGGGAAAAAGAAACAGCTTCAAACAGCTCAGGTGATATTGTCTTTCAGGGTTGGCTGCTTCTTTTCCTTATTTCATTTTTTTTCTTGGACACGTTATAAACCTGAAACACTGTTTGGTTTGCCATTTCATGGAGGCAACGCCTGGGTGATGTGCTTTGGCGCAACAGGCTGAGCAACCCACATTGCCCCTTTCGTGTGGCATGTTAGGATATGCAAAATGGAACATTTTCTGCATGCTTCTTGGGATGGCGGGGGGGGCATGACGGGGGGAGGAACTGTCGAAAAATAACCAGCTTGACTCACTCTGTCTGCTTCCAACCTTGGCTGGATTAATTAATGGTGTTGGCAGAAGGAACTGCAATACTATACAGAGTCTGCCTCCAAAGAGAAAGCCTGAAAGAATTGGAAAACTAGCCTTTCATCGTTAGTCCATCATAATTTTCCCCTCAGGGTCAAGCTGAACGTGACAGTTGTCATGTAGCTCGCCTGTATGTGCGTGGGTGGGTAGCGGATGGATGATGTTTTTCTGTTTAACTAGAATAAAGAAGAAGCTGAACTGGCTTGTAACTATGGAGTAGTGGAAGGATACAAAGACAAACTCAAACTGAACACACAACTCTCTCACACACACATGCAAACAAACACAAATATGCTGCCAGATGCAGGTGCAAAAGTGAGGGTAACTTCTAAAATATAAATTGAGAAAACTGATTGCTCCTATTGAGTGATTTGTCTGGATTTTTTCAGCACACACTTGATAGTCTCAACTTCGTTCTTATGCATAGTTCATTGGCAGCAAACCTGTTTCACACACATCTAAAGTATGAGCTGGTGCAACTGGAGTGTTCATTATAGTATATGGTAGATTTTTTACTACACACATACATAAACAGAGTTGAATCTGTGTCGAATTTTGTAATTCCAAAAATTTTGTTTTAATTAGCTACCAAAACAAACTAGAAACATCAAATTTTCTACACCCCAGATTTCCAAACCAAATCAGCTCATTCTTTGTGGTATTAAACAAAACAAAAGTGAGGGTAGGACAAGAAGCAACAGGTGGAAATTAAACAAGGAGAGAAGCAACTTAGAAGTAAAGTGAAATTTCCTGACCGTTAGTATTCTGTGGCGGGAAAATGAGACACTCGCACTCTAGTTGATTGTTTCTTTTTAGTTCTTTTCCAGGACTGAGCGCCGGCGGAACTGCAGCAGACTCTCTTATGCTGGCTGCTCGCGGCTCGTCGGCCAATGACAGTTGTTTAAACTTCCCGCCATTTGGATCCACCAATCGCGGGTGAGTATGTAAATATAGAACAGTTAAAACAATTAATCAGTGGAACAACTTGCCTCCAGAAGTTGTAAATGTTCCAACACACTGGAAGTTTTTAAGAAGAGATTGGATAACCAATTGTCTAAAATGGTATAGGGCTGGGATTTCAAAAATGGTATAGGGCTGGGATTTCAAACTCGATCATTGAGAGTCGCATCAGGGCTGTATTTGACTTTGGGGGGCTGGGGTGGCATGGCCAGCTTGACATCACTCATATCGGGGGCACCTGCCAAGCTCCATTTCAGCTGCGATGGCCTCCTTTTCATTTCCAGTGAAAATGGAGCTTGGTAGTGCTGCCCGCTGCCCTCGTGAGCTCCGTTTTCCACTGTGTGTTTAGATTATATGTAAAAGTTCAGGACAAGAAAAACTGGAATTACAGTTGGGCTCAACCAGTGCTAAAAGGATAGTGCCCCCTTCCAAGTGCATAAGTATGTGATCATTCTGTGAAGCTCACCAGTGCATTGCTGGTTACTGAACAGATGAAGTGATCACACTGAAAAGCCACGTACTTGAGGTAGGCCAAGATGGCTATGGGAAAGTCTGCCTACCATGATTGATTCAGCAGTGGTCAGAGAAGAATATCCATTTATAAACATCCAGTGGCAAAACTATAATTTCTTAGCCTCAGTTTCCATCTTTTTGTCTGTATCCATCCATCCATCCAATCATATCCATCCATCCATCCATCCATCTATCTATTCCACCTATCTCACCTGTGTGATTCTGGGTGGTTTTGTAGTAATATCCATCATTAGAATATTGTTAGAAAGTATAAGGCTCCAGTGATCACATAAAAAGCTAATTTTAAAACAGTGGGAGTAAAAATTCTATGTGATCTTAAAATCTCTAGTCCCCTTCATCTTTATTTATTTATCAAATTTATATGAAAAAATGGTACACAACTCTCAAGCTGAAAGTGCTAACATGTTTTCATTGCATCAATATAGTCTTGAAAATTAGTCCATGAAAGTTACTGGACAATCTTCCCTACTTCCCATTTTTATTAAACTCCCAGCCCAGATATTTCTACACATCCACCCATTTTGACATACTTTTCTCTAGTCTATGTAACGGCACAATAATATGGCATACGGCATAATTTGCTATGGTCTTATCCTCATATCTTTCTTGCTTGCTGAGATATGAGAATAACTTGCTAACTTTTTAAGGGTTATCTTTTTATGAGGTCACTGTTATCTCTTCCCCAGCCCGCTGTCAAGGCAGCCTGAAATACTCTTTAGTTCTACAAGATGGGTGGAAAGCTTAGGAGACAGAGTTTTCAGTTTATTTGCAATGCTTGTGGAAGAATGTTTGGGGAATTGAAAATTCAACAACTGGTTGACATGAATCAGACTGAACGTCACAGATATTATCTTTGAGAGGTAAACCTCTGCTGTTCAACTTTGTCAGGTAGCTTCTATCTACCTCATAGAGGATTTGCAGATTTCCCTTCTCACACACAGGATTCTACTAGAATCTTGTAGATAAAGAGTTCACTTAATGTCTGACTGACACTTTGCAAAGCACCAGGGAGGCATTATGCAGCAGATACCTAATACTTGAACAAAATTTATATGGAAGAACACCACTTTAACACTGAATCAGATAAATATAAAACTAGATAACCTCAGCTATGTAGTGGAAATGAGAAGAAGGGTGTGTCATGAGGATCTGACCTTCAAGAATGCCTGGAGCTGATATTAGCAGGATGTGTGCATGTGCTCCAAGTTGTTCTTTAGTGTTGAAAGAAACAGTGGTCTCTCTCTCCCTCTCTCTCCCCCCCCTCCCATTAACAGATGGACTACGAATGCAGAAACTTAAACCAGGCAATTCCTTAATTTTCATAGGAAATTTTACTATTAACTTAATTTGATGGCATGTGCTATTTGTCAGTACTTCAAAAGAATGGCTTTTCTAGAATTTTGAAATTAAGTTATCAGTAGGCTTAAATAAAATGAAAAATAAAGAAAGCTCCTTATTACTTTGTATTCTATGTTTTTCTTTAATCTTTTTAGATGAATGCAGGGATTCAGAAACAGACAACTGGTTCTCAAACTTTGGTATCTTAAATTTCACAATCACTCTATCAAAGAAACTAGATTCCATCATGATAAAACAAATGTTCATTTCCCCTCAAGAAGGATATCTATAAATTTATAGTCATTTTGCTGTAAATTTATTATTTACATAAACTTATTACTCACATTGAATTCTAAAAGTTTAGTTAAAATTCAGTGAGTTACTCTATTTTCCATGCACACTATTTCTGAATCCTCTTTGTTGATATATGTACTGCTTGCTTGAGGCCCTCAGTTCTAAGTCATAATTTCTCTAACACTTTATTGTGCACATTGTATCCTGTCTCCTTGTCTGCAAATCTGGGAAAAAAACAATTCAAATTCTTCACAGAAGAACATTAGCATATGGTCAAACTGTGCTAAATATCGTAATTAAAATTAAGCTTGAGATATTTCTCTCAAAATTATATGTTAACATTTTTGCTAATTAATTTGCCAGTTTCAACAAAACTCATCTCAAAAAAAGGTGCAGATTGTGTGTGGCAGTACTTTGGAGATTTCTCAAAAACAGGTCAGTATATTTTCTGCCTATTTTCTGAAACCCAAAAGGAAGAAAAAGATGAGTAGTAAAGTAAAAGTAACAGAGAATGTTGTAAATAATACAAATTCTGATCTTTATTACAATTCTATTAATTGTTACATCTTTTAGTTTCAGTGGAACAAAACTCTGACTCACAAATACATGCTAAAAATGACGGCTGTTGGCCAAATGGCACATGATGTGCATGGTTTTTCATCAGGACCTTATTTTTTCTATTTAAATAACAGCTTTGGAAGTGTGAGTGATCAGAACTGAAACTATGCCAAGTTATGAAACCACTCCTTTTCCTTCATTGCAGCCCTGACACAAATCTTTCCTGAAGTTATTATTTATAATAATAAGAAGGATTATTTTTGCACCGATCACACAGCATTCTGGCAAAGCAATCTCTCAAATTCATAGTGAGATAAAAAGAGTTTTTAAAACCAACATCCATCCATCTCACCAGAATTTGGGTTCTTCTGATGTATTCCATCAGGGTTCCCATTTAAGAAAAAAACTTCAGCCTCAGGGCCAAGCGATGCCATATGCTGTTTAAGTGGTTTGAGAAGTCCACAGTCTGAGGTCTTAGGGCTATGTGCACACCCTCTGGAAAGCTTAGAGGTTGTTCACAGAGCTCTTAAAAAACTTGTCATTAACTTTAATCCTCAATGTAACTGAAGAAGAAGATACCCATAGGAAATCAGCAAAGATAATTACATTTAAATGAACTATAGCAGTGAAATCAACTCTAATTTGTATTCTGATCCCTCTAACTTTTTTTCACAATCCCACCTACTTTTACAGGGGTCATTCTTGATACAGGACCCAAAGCCAAGTGTAAACCTCAGCTTAAAAAGGGTTACATACTCCTGGTCCATTTGGTAATTCCTTATGGCAGACTTCCCTCATCTGAATGATGAACCATTCAAGTATGAAATTGAACCTTCAGAATTCCTATTTCTGTAAGCTTGTTAGAGAAGATGCTTTAAGGATGCTTTCCCAATCTGATGATCTCCAGGTATGCAGTTTTACAAATTTGATTCCAAGTGGTAGAAGGAAGGGACTTATTTCCTGCTGAAAACCTTCACTTCTAGCAGGGGTGAGTTGCTGGGGGCTCGGGAGAGCCCCTAGCTAAGACTCTGTGGGGCTTAGAAAGCCCCCAGTAACCTTAGAAAGACAAGCAGCAAGGGAAAGCTCTTAATAGGCTTAATTGAACTTCTGGGCGTTCAGCCAAGAGTATTTCACACCTCATAAAAGTGTTGCAAGCTAGATAAACAATCCACTCAGGCTTGCAAGGGAGAACCATTGAGAAAATCAGATAACATAGCCACAAGCCACCGAGGGAATGAATTCCCAATTAATAAGAATCATGTAACTCACCAGAAACTCCACTAAGACTCCAAGATCCATCTCACAGTCACTGCTATTAGCCTGGTTTCACCCAATCTTATTTAAGTATTAAATGCATGAAATAATAAGTAACTTTTTGGTATATATCTTTTTTTTAGGTAAATAGGGCAAAGAAGCTGAGTTGGCTATGCCCACCCAGTCATATACCCACCCAGCTATGCCCATCCAGCCAGTCATTAGGGCAGAGGGTCCCTTGCTAAAAAATTTGAAGCCCATCCCTGCTTCTGTGCCTTCAGTTTACTCAAGCCAACCCAAGTCCAAGTCCAAATTGCAGTCCATATCAGAAATATTTAAGGTCATTCCTAAATTTAGATTTATGAATAGGGAAGGAGGAAGGCCTCCAACTTCTTTTAATGTATATTTTGGTGCCTTCGAATCATTATTGACTCCTGGTGAGTGCCTAGATAAGTTCTTGCATTTTTCTTGCCAAGATTTCAGAAGTGACTTGCCATTGCTTTCTTCTTAGGGATAAGAGAGAGAAGAACTGGCCCAAGGTAAACCATCTGGCTTTATGTTTAAGGCAGAACACATGGTCTCCCAGTTTTTAGCCTGATGCCTTAACTACTGCACCAAACTGGCTCTCTTATATTGAGTTAAAGTATGTAAATTGGTGCACCCCTATACTGTTCTATATTAGTTAAAGAATTAAAGGCAACATAGCTATACACCATAATTATTTTGATCAAATTGGTATTTTACAGGTAATCAATGATTTATGACATTTGTTTAATGACAGTTGGGAACCACCTCAATTGGGAACCACCTCAGCTTGGGAATGTGTTCGGGAAAAGTCATTTTATGCAAGTATTGTCTATCAACCTTTGTTTCCAAACTTATGAGTCAAACAACAAACTGATGAAGGCAAAACTCTCAGCAGGCCTTCCTCCACCTGCTATTTCCAGATGTGTTGGGCTGGAGCATTATTAAGCCTGACATCCCACACATTTGGAGGACAACACAGAAGCTCATGTCAGGGAAGTTGTCTGAACACTGAGGCTATGGTTTTCTATCCTTCCCTACATTTAGCTATACAGAGAGAGGGAGGGAGGGAGAGAGAGAGAGAGAGAGAGAGAGAGAGAGAGAGCAAAAGCCAGAGAGAGACCAATAGCGAGAGCATAAACTTAGCATTGGAAAAATCTGACCAATTGCTATAAAGTTTAGGAAGGATTGCTGAAGCTCCTTCCTCATTTACTACTAAGATTTGAGGGTGCTGATGGTGAAACGGCAAACTTTAGCCACAAAGTACTTGAGAAGCTGTTATTAAATAAACCCAAAGGATACTGTTAGGGTTGTAATGAGATAAAAGAAATGGCAGATGAAAAATATCCAGGTTTCTATATTTAAGAATAAACTTCTATATCTCAGATACTTGGATATGATATATAGTTTAGTCTATGACAATATTCAAGGTCCAGAAACTAGTTATCTCTCTTAAAATTAAAACTTAAGAGCAAGGTGTTTTTTTTTTTTTTTTTGCAATACAGTAATGGTGCTTTATAAGAGAAAGATTGTCCTTAAACAATCTCTTAAAAAGGCAATTTAGCTTGCCTTTTTGACAACTGAGAGTAGTGTTAATCAGATTCTTAGAAAATCTTTTTAGATATTGCCAGAGCCAAAGTCAGCAAATTTGCCACACCAAGCAGCTTCATACTAATGTATTGCATGGGTGAATGTATTTCTGATGTGGGACTACTTGGTGCCACTTTCAGGATATGCACAAATGCAATAAAAATGGATTTTTAGGAACCACTGGCTTTTACCTGAGAATTGGAGAATTGGAGATGCCCACCTTTGCCTCTGCTTCAAGTCATACCATACTATAGGAAATAGCTAGTGGGAAGATAGCCATTATTTCTGCCCAGTCTTGCCTCCAGCAACTATTATTCCTCACTGGTCTGGCCTAGCCATAAATGTTTTAGAGTGAAAGCTCAGCTTTTTCCAAGAACTAGCTTTTGGCTTTGCATGCTTAATTTTCTTGTCTCCTTTTGCAGATACCTGCCTGCACTTGTTCCAACATCTCTTGCCTGCTGGCTTTCTTCCATACCTTCCATATGCTATTCTCTGTTTATTAGCTTTCTTGAATTTAACTAAGGCTACCAGATCTAGGCTGCAAATCCCTGGAAGATCTCTGGATGGCAGCAAATAGCAGTGTTGTACTACAATAGAGAACTGATTTCAATTTTAATTCTGACAGTAAAATAGCCAGGCAGTAAAAGTATATTTTCTTTGTTATATTTATCCAGACATACTTTCAAAAGTTAAGGCATATGAGAAAGGGGGGGGGGGAATCCTTCAGAAATACATTACCACGAAGAAAATCTGATCAATATACATATTCACATACAGTATGTAAAGTAAGTATGAATTTAGCTGAACTCATACTTAAAAACACTGAGAGGATTGTGTAAAAGAGCTAAACTGCATAGCACAGATTTATGCTGATTTTTGTCGGTCACATGACAACCTTATTATTTTGTAGAAGAGATGGAGCTGGACATCTAGAAATCTGGGACACATGCTAATCTGGGAGCAGTCCAGACTGAATCAGTCTCTGGAATTGGACAGTGAGAAAAAGAATACAGGTTGTCTTTGACGTATGACCAAAATGGAGTCCAAAATTTCTGTTCCTAAGCGAGATATTTGTTGAATGAGTTTTGCTCCATTTTAGGACTGTTCTTGCCACAGTTGTTAAGTGAATCACTGCAATTGTTAAGCTAGAAAATGGTTGTTAAGTGAATCTGGCTTTCCCACTGACTTTGCTTGTGAGAAGGTCACAGAAGCGGATCATGTGATCTGCAAATATGAATCAGTAGCCAAAGACCTGGATTTTGATCACACGACCAGGGAGATGCTGAAATGGTCGCAAGTATGAAAAATGGTCACAAGTCACTTGTTTTCGTTTGGTTGTAACTTCAAATGGTCACTGAATAAACTACTATAAGTTGAGAAATACCTGTACTATCTTTTTTTTTTTTAATGTCAATAGTCTTAATTAATTTGGAAAACAATGAGATTACATAATGGATGAATTATCTAACTAATCCATGATCTCTTTTTCATGAACTTGTGACAAGGATCAGTGTAATCAGTGATGGATGGACTGTGTCCTGACTTGTGGTGAGCAATTTCGTTGATTGGTGTCTCTTCTTTTCCCTTCTCAGGCCTTGTCCAAGGCAACTCCAATGAAAGGTTGTTGTGATTGTTCTGGTTGTGATTGCGACTCCTCTATGGTATGCTGAACTTTTGGAAAACAAATCAGGACCAGAACATTTGCATCAGTCCTTCTAGTTCAGGGGTGTCCAATCTTGGCAACTTTAAGACTTGTGGACTTCAACTTCAGCAAAGCTGGCTAAGGAATTCTGGGAGTTGAAGTCCACAAGTCCTGTTCTAGTTTATTCCAAGTAAGTGAAAAATCTATTTTGAAATATCATCTTCCATCTTGGAATTCAGACTGGTAATTCCAGTGTACACTCTTACTATTTAGGATCTAGCCTAAAATGGATGGTAAACATTTCTTCCAGAATTAAGATACCAGATATTACTTTTTGCCCCTCATCCTCAGCAATGCCATACATACCTTTTTTTGATATATTTGATTTGAAATAATTGCTTGCACAATGTTGATATGAATAAATATATATGTGACTCAAATAAATGTTTCGTGGTTATTAAATATGTTCTGAAAAACACTTTTTGAAAGTCCTAGTCATTTATTTTCTGACGATTTCGGCTAGCCAGAAGGCGTGGAATTCAATGACACACTCAAAAGTAGAAATATATCCTAATATTATATGAGTTATACAATAGTTTTACGGTACCCAGGCTAAACATGGATATTAGGATGGTTATCTGCATTACTTATACAGAAACACACAAGACAGTTGGCTTTATGCAAAAGCCCATGGCTTTTGTTAATAAACTTCATGAGATGAAAGACTAAAGCTATCTCTCTTAGCAAGCTTTGTACCAGGTAATTAAAAATCCATCATTCTGAGTTAATTGCATAGAGATAGAAGCTTTGCAATGTATATTTAGCAAAAAAAATAATAATAATCATGTGAATCATGTTTCCTTTTGTTGTTCAGGCCACAAGTTTCCGAAAGGAAGGATAAGTGCTGTTTCATATACTTTTCCTTGTGGGAATGAAAATGCTTGACAAGGTTAACCAAAATACCTTCCCAGATAGATCAGATAAATCCAAATGCAAAATCAAAGTTAGAATTAAAACCTCTAACATTTTTTCTAATATTTCCTCTGTAATTAAGATAGTTTTAAATCTGCAGAGACCAACATGAATGGCCAAATATAAACAACAGCAAGACAAAACAGTTGTGATATTTGCATAGAATAGAATAGAACAGAGTTAACCTTGAGCCCTGTGAGAATCAAACTCCCAGCTGTGGACAGAGTTGTCTGCAATACTGCACTTTAGTCACTGTGCCATCAGGGATGGATGGATGGATGGATGGATAGATGCAGGTGGATGGGCGGGCGGGCGGGCAGGCAGGCAGGTAGGCAGGCTGACAGAGAGACAGGCCAACAGTCAGACAAGGTTTCATTAGAAAGAAGAGGCAGATTGCACAGTAGTTTCCTCAGACCTGAACTGGCACTTTGTTCTTACTAAGATGCCACCACAAAATACTGAAGATGGGAGTCTCAGTTTTGTATCTCCATCAATTGCATCTCTAACAGTTTGACCATTAAGAGAAAAGAAATGACACATTACATGTATGAGAGGTAGATATTGCTAGTTCAAATTAGAATAGCCAATTACACATTGTGTAAAAAAAAAAGAGTGGCAGTTTAGTTTAGTGGTTAGTGTGTTGAACTTGGAATAGAGAGATCGAGGGTCACATGTCCATTGACCAGGAAGATCTCTGGGTTATTCTCAGTCCATGTCATTATTTTCTCACCCAGCTGCTTTTTGTTCTTCATATCTGGTTTATCAGAGAAAGCTCAAGAAACATTTCTATCTAAAAATAGCTGAGGCAGGTTCCAACCTGCCTGTGTCTGGCCTAGAAACAGAAGACCTTAGAGTGACTCAAAGTCCAAGAGAGCAGAGTTCTATGTGTCTAATGCATGTGTTGATTCAGTTTCCATTAGATGAATGTAAGTGCTATCATTTCACCAACATAAAATTTGCTATCCCTCTTGACAAGCCTTATTCTGCCATGGAGACAATGTTGGCAAATGGGGGCTGTCCTTATTTATAGTGTGTAGGATACATCAAGGAGTGTATATCATGGATTCCACAGCTTTGTTCCCCCACTACCACCACTAAACATCACCAACCAGTGTGCAAACATCACTTCTTCAATGTGAGATGGGGCTTCAGCTGAAGAAGACAGCTAAGTAGCCACACCCACGCTAAAACTATCCAATCATCAACTGTTGCCATGCAAAAACATTTGAACTAAATGAGACCACCAGATTTGTCTTGTTCATGGATTTAGCAACATTCCAGGATAATGTTCCATTTATATTCAAAGGCAGCCTGAATAGATTACGAGAATGGAGAGCATAATAGCTCTTCTGCTGTTTCAGTTGCTGATCAAACTGCTCCTAATTTTTGAGTCAGGGATCACCTTGAAGACCTGGAGTTTACAAGCAAAGAGGTTGGCGGTAAAAGAATTGGAATGGGCCTCGAATATAACGTTCAGGTTCAGCTTAAAATGACCAAATCTCATTCCCTAGGAATCACCTAGCTGGACTCTTGACAGAATGGCTGGGTAAACAAGTAGATTGTAAAGCTTCTTGTTGTTAGTTACGAAGTCGTGTCCGACCCATCGCGACCCCATGGACAACGTTCCTCTGGGCCTTCCTGTCCTCTACCATCCTCTGAAGTCCATTTGAGATAAAGGAGAAAATGCTATTTTAAACCAGTACAGGCAAGGATGACTTAGGGCTGTCTGATGCAGGGGTTAGGGACCGGATGAAGACAACATCAAGAAAACAAAGAAAGAAAAACAGGTCATTATAGGACATGTTTGTGCCACAGTTACATCCAAGTGAGGAAAGGGTCTCCAGGACGGATAAAAAATGGACTTCCTGAAATTAATTTGGCCAAGTTTGAAGGGAGGAAGAGCCAAACAAACATTATTTATAAATGCATCTCAAGGATTCAAGGATTCCCAGTTGGAATCTATGGTCATAATTCTTATTCTTGACATTCACATTATCTTGTTTCCTTGGCACCTGGAAACTCAGACTGTTGTACAGTTTGTGTTCTTAATTTATGGCTTAGTTCTGGTTTTACTTGGGACTTTCCTGAAGTCTCCCAGCTTTGATCTTTTAGCCTTGTGTGCTGTTTCTGCTTCCTGGCTATGAAACGCAAGCAAAGATATTCAGCCTCAGGCAACACAGCCTCCAAATTTAACCTACCTTTATGAAGTTATTGTAAAGGTTAAATAGGGAAAGAGATGCACCATATTAATTATGGTAGTTGGGGATTAAGGGAATTGGAATATTCAGAGAGCACCAAGACAGGAAATGCTACCTTTATATGCTTTACAAAAAGTAAGCTTAATATTAATTGCGAGGTTGTAATTAAAATGAGTAGTTTTTAACAATTAAATGACAGTTGTGAAAACCAATAATTAGGACTACAGGAAGGCCTCAGTTTGTGACCCGTTGTTTAGTGAATGCTCAAAATTACATGGCATGGAACAGGTGCTTTATGGCACACAAAGCCCTGGCCATCGTAGATTGTCATGCTCCATTTCTCTGAAATCACATGACTGCATGTCATGCAGATCTGCTTTATGTTCTGTTGTGGTGTTCCCTGATCATGTGACTATGATTTGAGATGTTTTTTGCTGGTTTTTGGTAAAAAGAAATACATTCAGATGGATGAATTTATTTGATATTTGCAGCATTTGCTTAACAACTGCTGTAAAAAAGGCTGGAAAATTACTTTTGATCACATGGTAACTCAACTTATAACCATAATGACTTATGACCAGATTTCTGGTCCCAGTTACAGTTGTTAAGTTGAGGACTCCCTGTAGAATTGTTGTACTAGGACTGGAGGAAGTGGTAATGAAAACTTTTCTCAACTGCTTCTTGTCTAGAAATAAAGCTTCTCTTGGAATTAATGAAATCTGAATCAAGGAAATACAAATTGCCGCTTTAAAATCTAGAATTAACTGGAAGATGGCATCTACAAGAAAATAAAACTATCTTCTCCATGTCTAATGATCATAACTTAGTCATCCTGTTATTGGAATTTTGAAACCAGACACATTAGTTGTGCTTACATAACAAATAATATATCTAGGTTACCCACTCTGATAATGAAGATGATTAAAATGTTGTTTCATAAGACTACATTCTACAGATTATAAAATCTCTGGATAATTTATAATAAAAAGATTAAAGCATAGACCAAAATTTAATCTGTTACAATGAAATGGTATAATCAACTATTAAAATCCTACCCTCAGGTATGTGTTTAAGGCTTTAAAAATGAACCCTAAGTCCCTAAACTTAGCATGGATTGTATCCTGAAGAATAATCTCAACACATTTAAGAATTTCAACAAAATTCATGCCCACTGGTACACATAATACACTTATGTATTATTTCAACCACTAAGCAGAGCCCTCATTTTATCCCCTTGGGTTCTGGCCACCAAAATGACATTTTAAAAAGCATGGTGATTCACACTGGTCTGTATTATTTGGGCAACACAATTTCTTCTGTGTCTGATGGTAGACAGAACTGGGTTTTCCTTCCCACTCAGTGAATCTAATTTGTCTGTAACAAGAGCATTAGAGGGAGAGAAAAAAACACCACAACTTACTATCAAGTCAAAGGCATGGAGGTCTAGGTTTCGCAATCAATGCTCAGATCTTATCAGGCATACTGATGACATAACCTGGCTGTACATCAGAGCTGGAGAATCTTTTCCAGCTGGAACCTCACCTAAGGCCATATGACATAACAGTTATGACATTATTGATCTTCCTTCACAAAGCTCCACCCCCATTTAAGAGACCAAAGAACTGACTTCATCGGCAGTGCTCAGATTTTTTTTCTTTTAACAAGGAGCCCTTACTAAGATGGCAACAAAGATTCCAGGCTTTATCTGGAGATGTATTCATTGAATTATCAACATTCCCTTAAAAAGCATTGATAATGTTGAAGGATTTGTGATTTCTCAAACCTACATTTAGACAGAGAGCCTTCTTCATATTACCGATTATTTGAGTACTTCAGCATACTAGGTGGGGGGTTTGCAGATTTTAAATGGAGGGTCTCATGTTGCTTCAGTTTCTGGTATATTTGAATCAAACATTAGATACTAAAGCGATATGCAGCACTACAAATATATTGGATTACAAATCTCATGATGAAAATACTTTATTGTCATGTTGTAAATTCAGCAAAGACTGGAAGTTATCCTTCCAATATTCTTCTTGTGGGCAAATTTTAATGCTGGGACCTTCCTTCCTTCCTTCCTTCCTTCCTTCCTTCCTTCCTTCCTTCCTTCCTTCCTTCCTTCCTTCCTTCCTTCCTTCCTTCCTTCCTTCCTTCCTTCCTTCCTTCCTTCTCTCCCTCCTTCCCTCTCCAGACCCACCTATTAGAGTCAGTTCCAAAGTAGGAAAAAAAGATCATGAGATTTTTTCTCAGCAACAAAAAAATATTATTATTTTATATGGAAATCAATTACTGGTTTCTTACTTTTTTTTACTGTCTTTGGATGGACAGAAAGCCTTGTTTATTTACTATTAAATGAAGCAATTGGAGTCATAAGTCCATGCTGATCTGTTTCAAATCACCTAGAGATCTATCAGCAGATCTTTATCTCCTCATCCCCTTCTGCAGCACAGGAAGCAGCAGCCTCTCCCACTTCCTCCACCTTCTGTAATACCATGTCCATAAAATGGTGTTGGAAACAGCAGGTGCTATTTCCCCAGTGTAAGCAGCTGGAAGGCTTGAATAGTTAAAAGTCTAACAGCAAATGCCTTCAATTTCTCTGAGTGACTTTCCGCAAAGCAGAAAGGATATCAACCACATCCAGAAAACTGTCTTCTGAGTGTAGTGATTAATTATTTTGGTATGATTTCACAGCACAAGTTGTCTGGAAATAATAGGAGCTGTTGTCCCCACAAACCTGGGAGGCATCTGTTTGGTACAGGAAGTATTACAAATGATTGTACACTATGTGATTTCATTGTGTAGCAGCACATTCAGTAAGATACTACTACAGATCTGCATATTTATATGAAATATTTATCTACAGCTCAAAATCCAGGGTTTTTAGAGTTCTGTATTTATTAAGACAAACCATTGTCAAATTTATGATCTTAATATCTAGAGATATCAGATCCCTCCCTCCACCCCTCCCTCCATCCTTGTTTATTTCTTTATTTATTCACTTTTTCACTTTCTTTAAACCCCATAGTGTAGGAAGACACCATACAACCTGATGATGAATATATTCATGGGGTGAATATGTGCATGTCACTAGTGTTTATTCAGAAGCTGACTTATGGGGTTTGTGCTCATCCCCACTGTTGAGTTGAAGCACTTTCTATCCATCCTCGAGCCTACAGAAAATGATAGGTATGGGAAGATGGGAAATATCTAAGGCTGATTTAAGTCTCTTGCCTCTAAGTGCTTAACAACCGCATTACAGGACAAAATGTTTGCTTGGATTTTGCTAGTACTCCTTTCCATTTCAACCTAGAGTTTTCACTGAAGGCAAACTCAGATTATTTTACTTTGAAAACAACAAGCAAAGATTTAACTCTCTTAAAAAGGCTATATTGCTGGGAAAGGTAGAAGGAAAGGAAATAGGATGGTTTTGTGTTCTATGATTAGCAACAAGGTGGAAGGACTCAGTTACAGTGTGATGGGTTTATTACTGGAAGTCCTGAAAGATCAGGTTAGGGACAGATTATATTTGAGAAAATTGATTGTTATATAGAAAATCTATGTGATCACTAAGATTTGACACTGATTTGATGGCACATAATCAGTCCAATTGATCCTCACCATTACCACCCCCAATAAAATGTTATTCATAATGGAAGATCAAAGGAGGAGTCCAGGAAAAAAAGCATTAATGTTCAATAAGTTTCACTCTTACAATAATAAATATTTCTATGCAACTATGATGTTAACTATCTCCTTTCTCTGGCTACTTTCTGTTACATCCTCTCCAGTGGTGGGATTCAAATTTTTTTACTACCAGTTTTGTGGGCATGGCTTGGTGAGCATGGCAGGGGAAGGATACTGTAAAATCTCCAGTCAGAGGTGGTATTTATGGGTTCTCCGAACTACTCAAAATTTCCGCTACTGGTTCTTCAGAACTTGTCAGAACCTACTGAATACCATTTCTGATCCTCTCTTTTGGTTAGATTTATATCCTATCTTTCTTCCGCAATAATCTATTTTGTTCAGGACAGCAATCTTGTAGGGTAGTTTGACATTGGTCTTTTGTAAGGTCACTCAGAGAGGTTCCATAGCCAGTTGTGGACATTTACTGGGTCTCCCTCATTTCTAATCAATTTCAATTATTACAGCACCTTAGATCTTAAAGAGAAGTTGCTCTATGGAGAATGCTTTTTAGTACATCTGCTGTCTCTTTTTGCCTTGGTTAAATAGCCAGTGTCCACAATCACAATGCTGAGGAGAGTGGAAAATAACATGACAAATCCTAAGGGTGGCCTGAGCAAGTTAATTCTACAGTGGACATGCCACTGAGCTTTTCAGTTATGGAACGATTGAAAGAGAGTTTGATCTTATGAACTCAAGGCAATAACATACAGCATGTAGCCAGTTGTTTGGCTTGGATGTCATTATCTCTCAAAACTGCCTTTCTTCACCTATAAGAAAATGTGAACTGCAAGGTCAACTGTCACTCAAACTTAATATGAGTGTTTCCAATGGAACTGAATATAGAAACTTCATCTAAAGGACTGCAGTTAGAGAATGCATACTATATTTACTGTCACTAATAACTATGTTTTCTGTCTTTATTAATACAAATGGCTTGGAATAAAATTTTGCAATTATTAGTAAAACATATCAAATCTAACATACCCTGAAATTAAATATGCTGCTGATAGACACACATAAAACAAAAATTAATTATCGATGGGGAAAAAACTGGTTTAGGTAGCGTCTTCAGGATTTCACTATTTTTATTTTTTATGGATTAGTTGCTTCCCTGGAATAATAAAACAATATATTTGAAAAAGCAAATCTCCATCTTTTAAAAAAAAAATATTTTGTAGAAATTAGTCCTAACAAAAAGATTAATTGACCTGGTACAGCAGCGAAAGTTCTCTCCTTCAGTTTTTCTTCTTGATACAAACTTTAATTTTAAAGGGAATAAATGGAGGGAAAGTACAAAGTAAATAGGTGGTAAGCTCGAATTGACAATCAAAGGGAACAATTTCTTGAACTGCTAGAACAAGGATAAATTATTGAATAATAAATGGAATAACAATATGTAATAAAATTGCAAATGTGACAGATAAAAGTAATATGTGTAATCAATATAGAAACGAAATAAGAATCTTAGATAATATTGTAAAGCAAGATATGAGAATATTTTAAGAAAAATGAAATAAGATATGAACTGAAATTGGATAAAATAAGTTTAATGAATTTAATATTTGAGAATATTTAAAAGAAAATAGAATAAGTAATAATTTGATATGAAATTGAACAAGAGAGATGAGTATGTAACTATGGTCATGTTTGTATTGAAATATAAAAACCTGGAACCACACTGCTCGCCAAAATAGATGCTTTTTTAAAAAGAAAAAGATAAAAACAAAAGAAGAAATTGAATAATGTTAAATATTATGTATATTTAAATAATATGGTGATTGGCATAGAAGAATGCATTGAGATATTGAATAATTAAATAATGAAGGATTATAATTTAATACAAAATGTAAGAGATATGATTAATGTTGTTATTTTTGTTTGCACCAAATGTATGATGCCTAGGTGCCACAGTTTATGTATTGATTTTGTATTATGTATATGTAGAATAAAATAAAAAACCTGATAGAAACTTTAATTTCCTGGAGTTTGCAACTCTTACATTCAAAAATAAAAGCTCTGAATGGTGTAGTTTTCTAATTTCTTTTTGATACAATCCTATATCCCTTAGACATTGCCTCAACTGTACATATTTCATATTCCCTGATGTAAAAATAATCTGATGATGGATTTCTCATTCTGCCTTCCTAAGTGTTGAATTTTCAACATTAGCAAATCATAAAATTGGAATGTGGTATCTATGGGGTTTGAATTGGAGGCCAAGGACCTGCTGGATTCTAGGATTCACCACTACCCCTTCAAATTCTGGCTATGTTTAGAGTTCTAATTCAATGTGCCAAAGAGATTTCCTCACAAAGTCCATAAAAAAGCAACACATTTCTTCATCCCTTCCTACTTCCTTCCTACTCCCATGCTGTCACTCTATTACCAGAAGGATAGATTCATATATTAGAAGGCTATAAGATCAAAGGATCTCAGCTCAATTCTTAATAGCAATAGCAATGACACTTAGACTTATATACCGCTTTACAGTGCTTTTACAACCCTCTCTAAGTGGTTTTTACAGTCAGCATATTGCCCCCAACAATCTGAGTTCTCATTTTACCCACCTCGGAAGGATGGAAAGCTGAGTCAACCTTGAGCCTGGTGGGATTTGAACTGTCAAATTGCATGCAGCCGATAGTCAGCAGAAGTGCCCTGCAGTACAGCACTCTAACCACTGCACCACCCAGGATAATAATCTGACAGATTACTTTTTTTAAATTCCAGAAGTACATAAAATACACAATATCCTGCGAATTCTTTAGTAAATCATTAAGAGGATTCTGATGGGACCCTTCTTGATAATTGACATTATTCCAATATCAGGTCTAAAGTTTCTTTTTAAGGCATTTCTGGAAACAGGACAATTTTCTTTAACCAAGCCAATACATTCTTTTTCTTAAAACAGGAAAAGTAAAAGTGAGGTATAGTAAGGTTTTTGAATTTCCTTAACGTGAAGATAAATGGGTAAGGACCTGCGGAATGAGAATCTTAAGGATTAAATCTTCATAGCAAATACATATTTTTGGGGCCAGGGATAGGTTGTATGCAGACAAAGAGATACGCTATAAAACAGACCAATAGAAGAACGCTTTCCATGTATTTTTCAAGTTTCCACTTGTCTCCTATAATTACAGGATATGCTGGGCTGATTAGCTGTTCCCAAAATAATAAGAGGTGTTGAGGTTAATAGCCAACAGGAAGTTGAAACCTTCTTCCAGGTCACCAAGGACTATTTTGTATGGAAGTGACAAAAAGCAGGTAGGATTAAGAGCTGTTGTTTGGTAAATCACAGCAGAAAGCGATTTACTTCCCTCGGGAAAGTTTGAGGGTAAGAGGAAATTGTTCTTTACAACTAAAAGCCTGAACTGCAATTACACAAGCTTGTCAGTTTTAGAGGTGAAAAGCATTGGTGGATAATGAAGGCATATAAAAGTGAACTTTGAACATAACAGTAGATGTTTGGACATTGCAGTTTGCTTTTCAAAATTTATTTTTTGCATGCTTTGGGCCAAGGGAACAATATTTGAAAGTATGTAACTGAACAACATTCTTTATATGTGTTTCATTACTTACATCAAAATGCTGTAGATCATCATATTACTGTTGAATGTTATTCCTTATTTGGGATTATTACACATTTTAAAAGCTAGTAGTTAATTATGGAAATGCTTACATGACCTTTTAATTGATTGATTGATTGATTAAATTAATTAATTAAATTTCTCTTCTGTCTTTCTGTTTATCCAACACTTGAGATGATCTACATTAATGAAAATTGTAAGTCATTCTCTTTGATGTTTGTTTGGGAAACATGACATATTCAAAATCCATATCAAAAACTGAGTATTTCATTTTCAAACACCAAATATATTCACTTGTCAATCTACTGATTAAAGGATGAATTTTGAGAAATCTTGAGAAGGCTGCTAGGTTTTATGCCATTAATAGAAGAATTATTTTGTTTGTTTTTATTCTGCTTATTGATTAACTGTACTTATTGATTACCAAGTACTTTCAGGCCATGATCCTAAATATATAAGTCAGGGACATTCTCCATTAAATATACTTAGATTTTTTAAGGGGTGGGGTGGGTGGGAGTGGAAAATAAGCAAGGCTAGAATTCAGTTGTCAGAACTTAACTAACAAGTTAGTCTGCAGAAATATTGCAACCTTTGAAACTGGAGAATGCATTCAGATCACATGAATTTTCAGTTGAATGGTATAAAATGTTTACAGTTTTATTAATATCTATATTGTAGGATTTTATAATCAATCATTGTATCTTCTTATAGTTTCTTCATTATTTTCTTCATAGTATAGTAAAATAATATTAAAACCTGAGAAAGACATCATAAAATGTATAAACCAATATTTCTGCTTCACATGGACACTAAAATATAAAATACAATATTACTCAAAAAGCTAGAGAAAGAAAATACCAACTGTAACTCACTCATTTCAATCTAGATTTATAAAAAATAGACAAATGTCTAATAACTAAGAGTTGATTGATATGATAGTGCCACAGATAAATTGGAAACAGCTGTTCTCCCTCTGCTGGATGATGAAAAGGCCTTTGATTACTAGATTACGGGTGTCAAACTCATGGTGTCATGTTGCTGTCATGTGATGTATTGTGACGTTTTTCCCCTTCGTGGAACTAGGGCGGGCGTGGCCTGTGTGTGATGCATCCAGCCTGCGAGCCTCCAGTTTAACACTCCTGGGCTTCTAGATTGAATTTATGAAGTGCATTCTAAGAAGATAAAGAGTTTTCACTGATTTAACATTTGTATCTTCACCCAGTGTCTAGAATGTATTTGTAATATAGCCTATTAAGTTATTTTGTGGCACCTGACAATAATCACCCTTGTCTCCTTTAATCTTCACTTTTGTTCTTCAAATATTGTTTTTTTTCAGCTGGACAGCTTCAAGGTATTAGAGGGGTGGTGATGCCTGAGACAGAATATAATCTTGTACAATATATGCTGACTTGATTATTTATTTTATAACAATATTATTGATTGGTCGTTCTATTAATTGGAACTTTTGAAATATACTGCCTTTGGGATCCACTATATCTGTTTATGATTATGTGCCATCAAATCATGCCAATTATTGAGGACCCCAGATTTTCTCCACAACAACTATAATCTGCATTTTATTATAAGAGATTGGATTTACAATTTGTACAGACTTAATAACATACCTAAGTTTACATCTTTTGTGAGATATATTTTAATATTTTGAATTAAATATGTCTAAAGATACATGTGCAATGTTACGATTAAAATTCCCATTAAATTTTTGTGCATAATTAATATTATCAAAATAAATATTTTATTAAGATGAATATATATTCTAAGAATGATGCCAATGTTAATTCCTTTTAGGTATATTATTTAGATAGATGAATTAATGAGAACATTTTCTTGGAAAGCTAAAGCCCCTTAAATATCCTTTGCCACTTTTAACCTACCAGTTTTTCAAGTATATAATTAGGATTTTATTTGATTATTTTATTTTTTGGAATTACACTTTTAATGATTAATTTCCTCTTTGGATCTACTTGGAGAACAAGTGTGTAATAGCTCTGAAAACCTGATAAGTTTTAGAGTCTACATATAATAAATTGCAATCCATTCTCTAACTCAATTTAGTTATTAATCAATAATAGTTGCACTTATTAATAGATAAGCAGTTATGTTTTCATCCCTAATTGCATAAGAAATTGATGCTGTGGCAAATTTGAAAATAGTAGACAAGATATTTTATTGGAATACTTGGGCTAAACAACTCTTCAAATAAATTGCTTTCTAGTCTTTAAGATTTTGACAGTTAGCATGTTGAGGCTTACCTACAATATTATCTTGGCAATTAATACAATTAAAACATGTATCAATTAAATAGTATGGCATGGTTGCTCTGCTTTAGCTCCCAGGTGTTTGAAGGATATTTATTGGACCCTTCAAATAATGCTTAAAAAGAGATAGACATTCAAGTTTTTATATTGCCAAAGCCAGCCAAAGTAAACAGAACAGATCAATAAATGAATTCCAACAACAATGCAGCTAAAAATATTTTAATTTCAAATAGTTGTAAAGCAGAATCTTTATACTAAATCTGATTGTGCTGTATTTCCTTTTCCTTCTTATACTCATGTAAATTAAGGAAGTATGTGCCTGAGTTGCTTTCAAATGTTATCTCATTGCTTTGGACTTAAAAAATGATTCACCTCTTTTAATCGTCTGGATAACAGTTCTTATATTTTTCCATTATCTTCATTACTCTCTACAATTATATAATTTGGGCTACCTTGCAATAACATTGACTGGGATCTTTATATGATGTTGAATTACATTTCTAAAATTTGGAATGAGTCATCTCATAAAGATGTTAGCTCTGTCAAGACTATGGCATGGCAAAGAGGATAATTTTACATACAGTAACAGAAAATTATTTTCCTGATTTTAAAGAAATGATCCAAGGTAAGTATTGGCTATCTATTTTTGAAAAGTCTCTCTGTTTTAAAAATGAAAAAATGCAGTATGTTGTTTATGGTCCAGATGTATTCATAGTTTTAAGGATTAACTTGAGTTTATATCATTAGAAATCATTATCATATACATGCTTTTATTAATTAGTTTTTCTTTTGTTACATTTATTTCAATTAATGTTTTTTGTTGCTTATTTAATTGCTTTTCATTTGTTTGTTGATGCTATTTTATATTTCACCATTAATTTTTTAATTTTTAAATTGCTTTTAAGTGTTTATGATCTGAAGAGAAAAAAACAAGTCATCTGGCTTAAAAAAAAAGTTGAAATTTACAATCTTATAAGTTTATTTATTAGTAAATCAAAAAATCTAAAGCCAATATACTTTTTTCATGAAAAGTATGCTGAATTATATACTGTTCTGCTGAAATGGAGATTGAGAATCAGTAAGTTTGGATGAAGAACATCAGAATATGCTGTTGACTGACAATCATGTTAATATAGTTTAATCATCTGCTCCTTTGGTTAGTCCTTTGGTTTATAGGACATATCATAGCAAAATCTCCATATAGTTATGTAGTCTATGTCATTCTAACTGTGTATTATTTTGTATTGAAACATCAAGTTCTCTCACTCCCTTTCCCCATCCAGAAACAGCTACAATATTTACTTGCTGCTAGAAAGAGGAGGGACGGGAAGGGAAAAGAGGAGGGAAGGAAGGAAGGAAGGAAGGAAGGAAGGAAGGAAGGAAGGAAGAGTTCTGATGCTTCCTGCCAGCTTCCCACAAAGAAACTCAATGAAGAAGCCAACAGGAAGTTGGAAGATGCTCCTGCCCCCATTGCTTTTTTGCATACTGTGTATCTCTGTGAATGGGCATCTGTCTGAAATAACGACCCAATGGGTTGTCTAGTTATATTATATTATTTCTGTAGTCATAGCCATATGCAAACCCAGGTCCTGGTCTCTTCTTCCCACCCCCATTACTGAGGATGATGGATTTCAAGATCCTTCCATTAAATAATGTCATCTTGAAAGCATGCCTTCTCTGTCACGGAACCTGTATTCTCAAATAGTATATCCCCCCTCCCCCCAATTAATGTATGGCTTCTACCATAAAGACATTTTGAAAAGCATTGAAAACGTGGTTATTCTCCTAGACCCTGGGATAAAATGGTGGTGAGCAGCTATAATATTGAGTTATTTTTGTTGTATTATGTTTTCTGGTTGCACATCTCATTGTTCTCTTACAGTGTGTTTTCATATTTTACTGGTATAAAGCATCTAGTATCACTGGGAATTGGGCTTTTAAAATAAATTTATGGAAATAATGTTTTTTTTTTAAAAAAGGTAATTATCTGGCTACTGAAATCTGTGAGTGAACTTTATCTTCAAGTCAGCAACAGAGGTCAATTTTAAGTGGAGTATTTTTTCCAAACCAGGAAGCCAAACAAAAGCTACGAAGGGGGGATTCTCAGATGCATGGTAATCCATGACCCTTTATGGATCTGGAAGAAAACTTTCAGAATATAAGAAAAAAAGTATGCCTCCTACTTTAATTTAGGAAATAAAATCATAACTATTTGCGAAATGCTATGTTAGGATCCCATCCAGGCAACAGCCTATTGTGTTAAGACCCATTTATTTTAAAAGGAAACAAAACAAGCATATGGTGGAAGAATGAAAATTAAATAAATGTCTCCTGATGTGTATTTAACTATGGACGGAACTTGTGCTGGATATTTTTCTGTGATTCTTCCTCAACCTAAGCTTTTGTGTCAATTATCCTATTTATCTGCTAAAAAAAATAGAGGAAAAAGCATAAAAGACTGTAATCCAACTCCACAGTGACCTGTTTAATCCTGTCCTACAATATGAACTGAAAAACTTGCAGGGCAAACAACGGCTGCAAAACAGACAGAGAAGCAAGATAAGTATCTTCCTTCTCTTTGTCTTAATTGCCTTTGATTTCTTGCGGAAAAGACCTGCCACTATTTTGGAAATGTTGCACAGAAAAAGAGGCTTCCCTGGCATGTTGTAACAGTTCTGGTGAGAAAGATTCCTTTTTGAAAGTGGAAGTTTTGAATTTCAGGGAGTAGAATAATTCAACGGCTCTCCAACAAAACATCATGAAACAATAATATTGTTTCTTGCTAAAGCCAGAAAGTATAGAATTCTGGATCAACAATGAGAGACAGTACTTTTATATTAAATAATGGAAGATTGCTAAGGAAGAGATGAGGCATCAAAGTTTCAAAGTCTCACACTCTCCCTCCCCCCTTTGTGTGTGTGTGTGTGTGTGTGTGTGTTGTGTGTTCCTTTGTGTATGTAGTATGGGTATATTTCCAAAGAAAATTACATGGTAACTTATGCTTTAACTATTTTTTAAAAAATAATTGATGTGTATTTATCCAAGCCGGTGGTGGCATTTAACTGACCTTGGCTGATCTTGACATTGGGCAGAAATATTGATATGCATGTGCAGCCAATTTTCCTATAAGCATGGCAATTCATTATATATTAAATTTATATTAAAAATTTGAATGGAATCGATTATACATGTATGTCTCTCTGCATCCTTATGCAAATATAGATTGTCAGAATTCCATAGACTATGCTGGGAAGGATCAATAAATATATGATACTCATTATAATACTCTACTAACCCATTTTAAACTCATTAATAAAAACATTTGTAACATCAATTTTGCCCTTGGCCTGCCTATTATTTCATTTATTTCAGCAAGTGAGCAAATAGCTAACTAGCTTTTATCAAGTAAGGTTTGATTGTAAGAGAAAAAGAAAAGACACCAAGATTATTTGAAAACCTCTTTAAGACAAATGCAATTTGGGGGATTAAAAGATAACCAGAAACCTTTTTAATACCATAAACTTGTTTTTTGGTTTGGACTGGGATAATTTTGTATATTCAAGGAGTATCGCCATGCCTGGAATGTATCTCCTAACCTAGAGCAAGGTTTCTCAACCTTAATCAACTTGAACATAACGTGGACTTCAATTCCCAGAATTCCCCAGTCAGCTGTGCTGGTTTGGGAATTCAGCCAGCACAATTGAAGTCCACACATCTTAAATGTGTATCATGGATGGGAAACCCTGGCCTAGAGCTCTTCTGATGTGCTAAAGCTGTCTCTCTTGTGGTGAATGTTCTAGTTTAAAGATGAAACTAGCCATGTGGATTGGATATCTTTTTTCTTACAGGTTTCCAGCCTTATTTAAAACATTCTTGAGACGTTGAGGTTGAAATTTCCAAATTGTTATTCTCTCAGGTGGAAAATATTCTCCTGACTCTATCATCTCCTACTGTGGGGCATTTTCCACTCTATTGTTTTCATGTCAACCTTGAATACTCATCATATTTGAAAGATGTCTTAACAGGAGAACCACATTCCCCAATCTCTGTAGCTAGGCTGCCCCAATCTGTAGTCAGATTTCATATCCATTTAAAAACTATAGAGGGGAAAAATAGCCAGCTGCCTAGGCTGTTGCCAAGTTTCACTGAGGAAAAGAGGATTTCTCATGAAGTTCAGGCAAACAAGGATCTGTAATGGAAACCCTGCCCCACCTTTAATGCCTTGAGATTAGTCATGAAGTCTTCAGTGTTAATTACCATAGCCAAATAGCAACTTTAGTTCACTTGGGCTGCAGCCTAAGGAGTTATCTGAGAGATGCCTCAAAGGCCGGATATATTGGTTTCCCATCCAAGGTAAAAAAGGTCAAATTACATTGGCACCCTGGGAACCTGTGCAGGCCTTGCAACATTTCCTATAATCTTTGTTAGATGACATGTTACTACCTTGCACACAACCAATTATTAATTGAACGTTGATGTCAGGGTGTAATTCAGGAGTCTCATTTATGTTTTGAGTGACATGAAACAGAGCAAAAGTGTCACAGACTTCCAATACATGTAGCTGTGGGATCAGTCAGATGGCAAGGAAATGCAGCTTTGTTGCAGCCTTCCCAATAGGGTATTTCCTGAATATTGGGACAGCAACCACCCCAAGGCCAGGGATTTTAGGAATTATATTTCAAAGGTGGTGGGAGAGTGCTGAGCTGGAGAAAGCTGGTCTGTTGAACAACAGTGAAGTTGCTAGGACTGGTGGACAAAGATATCTCAATTCAATCTGGACTGCAAGCCAAACATGACTCTAGATGTAAATACCTATAGAATTACATTTGAGCAGATCTGCATAAAATTCAAAAGCTGAGTTCTAATAGTTTTTTGTGGTAGAGAATTGTACTATTAGATCTGTAGGCCTAATGTACATGTGCGTTTTACTTATGTTTATCAGATGGCAACCTGCTAGATTATATACCAAAGAATAGCTCTTACAGTTTAGGGAAGGGCAGTTTCTATGATATGGCATGAAAATTTGTGTAAGCCTGCGTATGCATTGAGATATCTTTCTGGATAGCGGCCAAATGTTTTGAAACTTTTAAGGACATTTCACTTAGAACATTGGAGACTGGCTTATGCAAATGTTTTTTAAAAGTTGATTCTATTGGAACGTGCAGATGTACAATTTTTTTAAAGAAAGGGGTTTTCTTTTTTACAAAAAAATCAGATTAAAATTGTGTTCAGATTGGACATTCATAATGATAGCTCATCTGTGAAAATCTCTGCAACTGAATACGTACTTTTACTTGGAGTAAAAACCCACGGAATTCAGTACCAATGCACTGGTTTAAAGAGTTAGCTTTTTGTAACGATTTTCAACTGGTCATTCACCAGAGCTTCTTTTACTTTTTAGCATTGATGGAAATGCATAAAATATTGAAGGTTCAGCCTTTGTGTGAGGTCATTTCAGCAACAAAAATAATACTGCTCTCAACGGATTATTGCTTAAAATAATGGCCTGTTAAATGGCTGGTATGAGTGTGTGTTATCAACAGGGTGGGCAGGGTTATTATTTTATTATTTTTTACTTTTTATTAGTTTTATTTCTCTTATATTGTGTTTTTATTTCCTGTAAGGTGTGTTGATTAGGTGTGAGTGAGTAAGTGGCATTATAAATTTTCCAAATAAATAAATGATAAGTAGGAGACAGTTTCTTTCTATTCACTGAAAGCATTTTTGCATTGATTAAAAACTTTGGGATTAGAGATGCATCAGAAATCAATGAACTAGGAACATTTCTAAAAGTTAGTGAATGTGGTAGCATAATCAGCCTCAAATTACTTGAGTTGTACTGTAATTAAGAGTGCAAATCTGTGGCAATGTCCCAATATTAATATATAATTCCTTGACAATTCTTCATTGCATTTTTGGGAGAATCTGTTTCTTGATTTTCCTGCTTTATTCCAGGTGGGATCCCAGGAAATCAGGAACAGTATAATTGGAAACTTTTTTTTCTTAAATTGTTAAATTGTATTTTTAAATTATGTTGATAATAGTTAAAGCCTATTTAAAAATCTTATTTAATTGTTCAACCATATTTTAAAAATAAATTAAATAGATTAAATAGTTAAATCTTCTATGTAAAATCCCAAAACAAAGTAATGTAGACTTTTATAATGCATATATTGAGTGGTAAAGAAAAGAAGAAGAACTGGACCTGCCCCTTGTTCCCCTCTGCCCTCAGTTGCAGCCTTTGTATTTCATAATACCATATCTCAGGTAGGCAGGTATGTAATACCCATTGCAGCTTAAGTAGCAGTAAAGTGGAAATTGTGGGAAGGTTGGTTAATTTCTTGTTAAGTAGATAATTGGCCTTCAGTTTGAGTAATTACTTATATTAATTTCTCAGCAATGAGTTACAAGAGGTTGCAAAGCTTGTCCCTTCAGATATCTGTAGTTTTCTCACTTCTCATTTGAAATTAATGAGGCAATTTTGTTTCTATACTAGAGAGGAAAAGGAACAATTATTCTCTGTCAATTAGACAAGAGTTGGGTTCACATATTACTCAAAATCTTGATTTGCTCAATCACAGTTTAGTGAAACAGCCATAATAAGCAAGTTTTCCATACATTTTGAATACTATTATATATAGGACTGTCCCCAGCAACTATCATAATACTGTGTTTTCCCGAAAATAAGACCTACTCAAAAAATAAACCCCAGTCTGCTTTTAAGTGTGCACCTAATATAAATCCTACCCAAAAAATAAGCCCTAATGAAGATCATAATCAGCCCGGGGAAGGGATGTGGCCAGCACCAGTTGTGGCGACAGTGCAGAGGCCAAGGGCGTCCGGCAGCAGCCACAACCTGCAAAGTACAGGTGAGTTGATTGTCTATCCAAGCAGCAGGCAGAGGTAGGGAGGCAGGCAGGCAATCTGGATGCACCACAAGAAAGCCAAGAGTCGGTGGGCAGGAGCAGGTGGGTTGACCTGTACAAGCTCACCACCTTTTGTGCATGTGCTGGGGGGGTGGGGCGCCCAGTCAGGCTGATCACCCTGAAATCCTATTTTCCCCAAAATAAGCCATAGTGCTTATTTTGGAGCCCCCAAAATATAAGCCTGGGTCTTATTTTCAGGAAAACACAGTACTACATATCCAGATGAATAATACTAATACCATTTAGTTTACTATGCTGTAAACATATTAATAGCAGAATTTTTAAAACTAATACCTGTGTAAAGTGTGCTAAAGCAATGGCAGAATTCATTACAGGTGTTCCTTGACTTAAAACCATTCATTTAATGACAGTTCGAATGGCATTGAAAAAAATGTTTTATGATAACTTTTCACACTTATGACAATTGCAGCATCTCCATGAACATGTGATCAAATTTCAGACACTTGGCCACTGGCCTGTATTTATAATGGTTAGTATCCCAGGGTCATGTGATTACCTTTTGTGACCTTTCAACAAGCAAAGTCAATGGGGAAGCCAGATTCACTTAACAATTGTGGCAAGAAAGGTCATAAAATGGGGTAAAACTCACTTAACAATTATCTTGTTTAGCAATGGAAATTTTGGGCTCAGTTGTAGTCATACGTTGATGTAACTTGCATGTTACTTCAACGCATTAAGCTGAGCACACTGAGTCAACAAATGCAAGTCGAAGATTATTTATTATTTATAGAAGATATTAAGCTGTGGACTCTTATGCAAAGATGATGTCCACATATTTTTTCCTAATTCATTCATCCATATGTGCAAATATTTGTAATTTTTTTACTCCATTATATTAAAATCCTCCGAGCAGCATATATAAAATCTACTTGTTGCCAATGGCTTATAGTTTTTTTAATGGACATTATTTTTGCTAAAAGGTGCTATATTGTTTGGTAGCAGGACTAATCATAACTAGAGGAAGAAACCATCTCCATTTTATTTCTAGACTTTTACTGGCAAAGCAGCCTATATCTGTAGAAGCCTCACGTTATTTTGAGTAGTTTTTGTCAGGGCGTTTTTTCCGTGGTCTCCTCATGAAAAAAAAAAAAAGCACATGAAAAGCGAGGCTTTATTTCACATTTGGAAAGAGCTGGCTCAGCCGACTGTCCAGCTGTAGCCAGGCTTTCTCAGCAGGTCATCCTCTTTTAATAAAGTCTGTACCTTGCAAGACAACTTCATTAAGGTAAGCCTCCAGAGAGAGGGACATGGCTGTCAAATTAGGTTTGTCAGGACATGGAAAGATTGCCTCCAGGACCTTTTTGAGTTAGGGGAGGAAGAGAAGAGGACCTCGTAGCAAAGTCAAAGATGGTTTCCCCTGCTAACCTTTAGATGCAAGGCCAAATCAGGGAGAAGAGCTTTTGAGAATTTTTTTTAGCAACAGAAATTTTGGGTTCAATTGTAGTTGTAAGTCAAAGACTAGCCGTACTTGTAATATCTTTACTTTCTTTCCTTTTACTGTCATTCCTTCAACTGATTTTCCTTCTTTCCTTCATCCCCCCTCCCTCCCTCTCTCCTTCTTTCCTTCCAGATATATCTAATATTCCTTTCTCTTCCTATTTTCTTCATAACAATAAGATAATAAGATTGAAGGAGAGTGACTGGCCCAAACTCAATCAGCTAGCTTTCTGGCCTAAGGCAGAACTAGAACGTACAGCCTCCTACCTTCTAGCCTAGTTTAACAACTAAACCAAACTGGCTCACTCTGCATTGTCTTTTGATTTGAATTATATTTCTATTTGGGGGGCAGCAGATGGATAATGGCAACTATTTTTCAGGGTCAGATTGGTGGGAACAAAGGATTCAAAAGATGTTGCTTCCCCAATGAAAGCTGCTGGTTCAGCAAAAATGTATGAAACAATCTCAAATCATTTTGGCAAGTGCAGTCAGATTTTGTTGTAAACTACTTGTAGTTTTGACATCTTACCACATACAATGGTTCAATATTAGACATTAGTTTTTAATAACAGAAAGATGAGACACAAATATGACAAAAATATAAGCTTTTTGCCCTAAACAATATAGAACTATTTATTTACTGCTATTTTCTTTTTGGAAAATAATATTTTGTAGAGAGGTCACTAGTTCTTCAGGCTAAATTAAGCTGTAAACTAGAAGGTTGCAAATTTTCTTTTGTTTTTGTTTAAACATGTTTGTTCCTCGGTATTTGGCAATTCATTAAAAATATATTTTTAAATATCAATTCATGATATGTCTGCATAGTCAACTCTGGCCACATTTTGTGAATTATCTGATTCACTACAACATCCCCAATTGTCCGACACTGTGCATATGTAATCCTCAAATTACGACTGGTCATTTAGCAACCATTTGAAGTTATGACAGATCTCCCCAGGGCTCATTACGACATGGATTTGAAATTGTGATGGCTGCTCCCTCTGGATCACATGATAGCATTTTGGTTGCTTAACAACCAGCCTGCACTTATGATCATATGCAGCATCCCATATATCACAAAAGTATGACATTTTTTGCCAGAAACTGTCATTTACTTCCTGTTTTCAGGAAAAGTCGTGCATTGCATACAATGCATTCATTGTATGGTAATTTACTTAACCACCACCACAAAAAAGATTGTAAAATCAGGCATGGTCACATGGTAACCTGTTTAATGACTGGCATGACTTACAAAAGTAATTCCAGTACTATTATGATCACAAATTGTGGACTATTACAATCCTAAAGGAAAAAAAAGAAGACTTTAAAATTGTACTACAATCATTTAAAAGGTAAATAACACACCAATAGCAACAGTTCCAAACAATTATTGCTTTACTAGGAATGCCTAATAATATTGATTAATATTAGAAACACCTGGAGATGTTTGAAAAATTGTAGGTACAGAATGTAATTTCTCTCACTCCTACCCTGTTGACTTTTTCTTTCTGTTTCCAGCCTGTCTTGATTCCTGGAAACTGCCTGGACAAACCCTGGCAGTTTTCCTGGCAAGATTTTCAAAAGTGATTTGTTGTTGCCTTCAACTTCCTAGGCCTAAGAAAGAGTGACTAGAAGGTCTCATGGGTAAAGCAAGATTAAAACTCTTGGTCTCCTGTCTCTCTATCCAATTTAGGAACATTTAATACCATCTTATCAATATCTGAAATTCCTAGGTTAAAAAAGAATTCTTTATGGGGCTGAAAATTGGCAAGTATGTCAGGTAGCTCTTCTTATTTTTCAGGACTCCTATTCGTCATCCCTCTTGTATGGGAATTCATTCAGTCTCGGAGGATTCCAAATAGCCATGGCCAAGTGCTTTTGGCACCGATTCTCCATTTAATCAAGAGTGTGGTGAAAGTTGATAGAACAACATTATACCATTATCAGCAAGAATCATCCATGTGCACATTGAAATGACGTGGAGCACAATTCCAGTCTCGGAGTGCTTTTGGCTTGGAACCATGAAGAAAAGACAGGAATTAAATCTTTTAACGTTGCTTGTCCCTATCCCCTCCTCCTGCTGGAGGCAGAACGCTGTTGAATGGCATGGCTGAACTCCAGCCCGTCTCAGCCACCACCTCTTTTTCTCCCCAAGCCCTCCCTTGCCCTTTTGTGGAGATTTATAGAACTGAGAACAAATGAGCAGACATGAAGGCCTATGTGTTTAGCATACTAATAATAAGACCCTGCTTCTGTACTGCAGGGCAATGCAGGGTCAGGCCAGTTTAGCCATAAACTTTATTTATGTGGTTTATTACAGAGCAGGTGCGTTGCCAAGCCTGATCTAAGAGATTGAAAGATGTGTCCAACAATATATTTAATTTTTTTTTAAAAAAATAGCCAGGGGCCAGAAAGAAGATATTGAGGCCTGTAGCCCAAAGCTGAACGAGTTCACTTGGAAGCAAATCACACTGACTTCTACTTGGATTCATTTTCCTGTAAAGGTGCCTATTACCCATTTTCCACAGAATAAGTCTGGGAAATGAATGCAGAATGATTTCCTGGCAAATGTGTACGGGATCAGATTGTTCATGAGTAACTTTCTGAAGTAACAGGAAGTTAGGAGGGAAGAGAAAGAACTTCAAAAATTTACAGAAACATCTTTCTTTCTTTATACTGTAGCAATAAGTGAGGAAAGAGAGAGAGAAAAAAAATTCCAGCGATATTGTAATATAGCACTATTTTTATCTGTAACACCACCAGGGGTTTTGCAGTTTCCTGGCTTCTGGCTTTAATTTCTTCCTGTCTGAATCTTGTGACATGATTAAAAAGAATTGCAGCCACAGAGAAATCAGATGACATGATAACCTACTATTTTGTCATTGGACTCTTAATGTTTTCCCAACCAAATGTTCATATGTTGCAGATATGAAAAATACTTGTCTTTTCCCAACTTCCTTGCCCTTTTCCCCCTGAATAGATTTCTAGCATTTAGCTACGGAAATACATAATTTCCAAAGGCAACAATTATAGCAGTTTGTGAACCTGCAGATCGGCTCAGCTTGTATGATTTGTGTGGCTCCACGATGTTGATATTTTGAGCATAGCATTTGAAGCCTTTCAGCAGAAGCTTTAAAGGGCTTGCTATGTGTAATTTGGCAGAGATCTGATTTGAGCAGATTTCTAGCATAGCAACCTTGCCCTCAACTTATTTTTAAAAAGAAGGTTGCTAAAACAACCTTTATGCAACCAAGTCATTTGATATTATTATACCTGTAGGAGCTGTGTTATCTGAAATGGCAACACTCAACATCTCTCATACTGTAATTTTTTAGCATCCCGAATAAGAAATTCCATAATAATGAGCTTCTTCCGTTCATTTGTTGACCATTTTATCATTGCTGTAAATGTGAAAACATATCATATGAATTTTTGAAATAAGCTCCATTTGATGTTTTTTCTAATCTTACATTGCCAAGAGAAGTTAATTCTGCTTCTGCCATTGTCCAGCCATAAACTTTCAAGTTTTGTTTTTAATTTTTCACCACTTGAGGTAGCTTTTTTGTGGCTCTTTTCTTGCAGTGACAAGCTATCAACACAATACTGATTTACATTATTAAAATCATGTGAATAATTGGGGAGGCACCATGGATCAGTAAATCAAGCAACTGATTTATGGGCAGAACTTTCCGCTCAAAGGGTTTTTAAGAAGCTGGTCTGCCTGAGATCTCGGTGAGCCAGTCAGCAGAGATGGGAGCAGGACCCCTGAATCATTTTAGGCAGCTCAGCATTATATGCTCAAACGGCTCTTTTCAGTGTTGGATAATAAGCTCGGACGTTTAGATCTGTGTCACCATGGTTTTCAGTGGAATGTGGAAATGACCCTTGCATTCCAAAAACGAAACAGATGCTCCCACAGGAATCCACAGGAGGCGAAGGAAAACTTGTGACTAACCAGGAAAGGAAGGAGATGGAAGAGAGGAAATAAACCTCAAAGAATCTATCTCTTGCTTAAGGCTGTCAGGTCTTTTTAAAAAAATAATGAAGAGGGAGAATTCTGTTCTGTAGAATTCATCTCAGCTGAAGGGACATTTTATCAATGATCTGTAGATCTGGAAATGAAGCCCTTCCTAAAAGTTCCTTCATTACAGGATTCTTCCTCCTTCCTACCTCCCTCACTGAAAAATGAAAAAATGGGGAATATTCTGCCTCTTCTTCCATGTCAGTTATACTGGTCCTTCACTGACATCCCAGAAAGCAGGAAGAAAACAAGTGCAGATTGCAAAAGGGATTTGCCCTCTTCCCCTTCTCACCTCACATTTTCTCACCCACTGACTGTGCAGTTAAATATAAGCCCGCTGCCACCCACAGTTCTGAATCATTGCCTGGAAGGAGTTCATTTATTCTTGACCTCAGGCGGGAGTGTAAGGAAGGGACCGTCTCTCAAAATCTGTTTACACCTGAGTTCCTGTAATTATTGCGTTCGTGATAAGCAAAACCCGAAAAATAAATGAGTGTGTATGGGGGGGAAATAAAGTCTTTTGTGAAAAGTGAATAAGCATTCAGATGAAATACCGCCAAAGGAACAACTCATTCAAAGCAGCCGTTTGGAGCTGGGAGAGGGAGGGACTGGTGGGGGGGGGAGCAGGGGAGAGGAGTTATGAAATCTGTACAGTTTTCTTTGGGAGCAAAAATATAGTTCTGCTTCCCCATCATCACAAACTTAGTCTAATTCCAATCCAGTAGCATTTAATTTAATTCTGAATCTGACAAAATGTCAGATAATTTATTTGAACCCCCATTTCTGTCTGCTCAATGAAATAAGCGACAAACATATAGGATTAGATAAAAGTGGGAACGGAAGAGGAAGAAAAGCACAGGACTTGGGCAACATAAAAGCCATCTGGTTGACTTTGGGGCAGTCACTCTCTCTCAGTTCAGCCCACCTCAGGCTCACCTGTGGTTGTTGTGGGGAAAAGAAGAGGAGGAAGGAGCTTTATGTGTATATGTTCATTGTCTTGAGTTAGTTATTAAGTAATAAACATAGGATAAAAATCAAATAAATAAATAAATAAATTGGTAGATTAGGAGCCGTTCAGAGGTGGGTATTCAGCAGGTTCTGACCAGTCCTGGAGAACTGGTAGGAGAAATTTTGAGTAATTCGGAGAACCAGAAAATACCACTTCTGACTGGCCTTGCCCCCATCTATTCTCTACCTCCCAAGTCCCAGCTGATCGGCTGGGTCTTCTTTTGTTGCCCTGCATAGGAGAACGGAGCTGGAAAGCAGGTTAGTGGGGTAGGAAGGAAATGGGATTTTGCAGTAACCTTCCCCCAGGAGTAGAGAGGGATTTGAGATTTTACAGTATCCTTCCCCTGCCACACCCACCAAGCCACACCCACCAAGCCACGCCCACTAAGCCATCCCCTCAGAACCAGTAGTAAAAATTTTTGAATCCCAACACTGGAGCCGTTCACGTGAAATGTCAGAAAGAAGAAAAGAATCTGATCAAGAGCTGCTCAGCTGATAGATAAGGGGCTATTCTCACTGATTTATAGTCCCAAGCCATATACTGAGCTGCAGGCCTATAGAAATGCCCATGGTAAATGCCCATGGCCACCTAATAAACTTCTGAAAATGAATTCAAAAGCTGTTTGGTTTCTTAATGTATCTCCATAGTCTTGCATCACAGTCCTGAATCAAACACAGACTGTGTGCATTTACATGCTGTTATTTATTCACTATGAACAATATTGCCTGGATTTATACTTTTCTAAAAGTCATGGTTTGTTTCAATTATGGTTCACTGAATAAGCCACAGTTGCTTTAGAAACCTCATCATCCAGCAGATTCATCCCATATATTACATCAAAAGCTCAGTTATAACCTCTACAGCAGTTTTTTCCAACCCAATGCTCCCTCTGTGTGTGATATTGCAATGCTATGATGGATTGAGCATCAGAGGGGAAGGATTTTGTCAATTTAAGAACCTTTTTGAAAGAAGTCTGGATTAAGAGACTGCACAGTCCTAAATTAGATAGGGGATGGGGGGGCGGGGAAGTTGCAAGTAGCTAGACCCTAGCATCTCACAGGATTTAGCTAGTAACTGAGAAATTTATAGCTTTAGTTTGACAAAATTCTTGTCTATTAGGAACATGAAAATTGAATTCAACTGGGTCTCACTGTCCCATCTCTGGTTTGGGACTGGCATTAATTCATAGTTCACAGTCTTTGGGGGAGATTGTACCAAGAAATTGTAGGCTATTGGCTAGAGTGGTTGGCAGAACTTCCTAGAAAAGGGCAACAGCAAAGTCCTTCTGTATTGTTGCCAAGAAAATCCTTAGCCAATGAAGTCACTGCAGATTGAGTTTCACTCAAGGATTGGGTATTTTTTAGCCTAATGCATGGAGGGGAGGAAGTAGCCTTAAGAGCCCAATAAGAGTGCTGTGGTATGGAAGACGATGAGAGAACAGTTTGCTAAGATCTGCCTAGGGATCTAAAGGAGGCAAGAACTGAAACAAAACTTCCTAGTCCTCATTGGGAGAACATGAGATCTTATTCCTTCACAAAACCAGTCCTATGAGATCCCAAACTCATTTATGCTACACTAAAATTTCAGAAATAGAGACTCCAGTACTTAAAGCACCTCCAAGAAATTTTGGGAATTAACCCTCTCCCCAACCCTCAAGAAATCTAAAAGTTTTCCAAAATTGCAATTTTATTTCAGTGGAACAGAAAAGGAAGATGATTAAAGACATGACCTGGAGATGAAATTACATATGGAAATTATATTTAAACTAATCATGTGTAAATATACATTCAGTGAAATAAAATTTAGGGTTTTGTTCTGGTCTTTGAAAAAGCCAAGTGTGGCCTTTGGTCCTAAATATATTGCATACCCCTACTAAGCCAGTTTCCAGTGTTGTTCTGTACTCAAGAGTTTAGTACCATTATTTCAGTGGAGTCTATTTCCAGGCAAGTTGTATAGGATTGCAGTCTTAAACCTCTGTAAAACAAGTTAAACCACTTGCTAGTTATTTGAGGTGTACTGTAATTGAAAGAAGACCTGGGGTCTCTTTACCACAAGTCACAGACCTTCAGCATAATAAATCCTGAATGTGCTTTCTTTAATGGGGGCTATGTTCATCAATATGCAACCCTTTTGATGAAAACATTTTCTTTCCTTTCTCTCTTAGTGCACCCAGATCATTTGCAAAGCAAAACATCCGCCCACTTGTCAACTGAAACTTTCAGAGTTTCTCTCTGTTCTAATCATCAACCATCCCCAGGAACCTAGGTTAATATTTTGCTAAGATCCTGTTGCCTAATTGTATGTTACCATGCACTTCACTTCCCATTCTTTGGGTGCTTAAATCTGAGTAGATTTGCAAGGAGGCCGGTGAGAAATGGTGCAGAATGCAGAGTAACTATTCACTAGCCCTTCCCCTGAAGCAGAAGAGAAGGGGATTTTTTAAAACCTGTTCCCAATTTTTTTTTGTAGTACTTCTGTAAACCTCAGAAAAAGACTGTTAACTTCCTTCTTGTAAGCAGGTGATGCCATTCAGGTGTCTTGACAATAGAACTCAGAAAGTATCACATGAGACCCTAAAACAGGATCTACAATATTCCATGTCATGCAATGTTTCTCTTCATCTATTCCCATCAATTGCCCACTTTTCAGACTTTCTGGCCAATCTGTCCTTTCAAATTGTCAACAGAGTTTCCTCTAGATCAGGGGGTGTCAAACTCACGTCACCACGGTGGCATCACATGATCATCGGGACTTTTTTCCCCTTCACTAAACCAGATGGGGGGCGGGGCCAGCACATGACACATCCAGCCCGTGGGTCGTGAATTTGACACCCCTACTCTAGATCTTCTTTGGAATTTTTTCCCCTACTAAAGCTTTGATTCTGTCAAATTTGTTTGAATTCCTTCAACTTTTGAAGGTCTCTTGAATCTGGCTTGTGCCATTTTTAAGTTCACAAAACTGGCATTCTCAGAGATGGGGAAGTGATTACTTTCTAGATTTTACTAATTTCCTATTGACCCCGGATACTATGGCCAATTAGTATATACTGTTTTAATTAGATTAATATACTGTTTAATTAGATTAAACAGTTGTGGGTAATATGGCGTCAACTGTACTCCCAAGCCTCTCTCTCATCCAACCTAAAATAATGCTTTTGGGCTCCACAAAGACCTGTATTGGAAGAGACTTGAGGGACTAATTTGTCTTCTGGTAAATGGGTTTTACTCACTATGACAGTTATTTGGTGCTTGCATCCATTATATGCTCTCAAAATTCCAAATATTTCCTTAGCCCAGGACTGTCAAACTCCCAGCCCACAGGCCGAATGCATCATGTGCTAGCCATGCCCATGTACAGTTGAGTGAAGGAGGCAAAAATTCCCAATATGTCACGTGATGCCACCATGATGACATAGGTTTGATATCCCTGCCTTAGCCCAAAAGTCTATCTATCATTTTGATAGAGGTTACATCTGAAATAGTGATGGAAGAGTTTCGGAATATCAACAGTTATCAAATATATCAAGAATTAAGTGCCACCCCTTTTATATGTTAACATTATCACATGCCATGCAGAGGAAGGGAACTTTGTATGGTGGTGACTGCCATCTTTCATTTTATTGACTCCCTCTGCCCACCACAGATGCCATTGCAATCTACCAAAGATGAAGTCTTCCATATGGTTAAGATACAGATCAACCTTTTTTTTTCCTAATGCAAATTTTTTATTTTCAGACACAGATCAACCTTGTTGTCAATTTATTTGGACTACCTCATGAACCAGAGTTATGCGTTTGTGTATTAAACTTCACACAAACACATCATGAATATCAGTTAACATTTGACATGAAGCTGCAGCAATATCTCCAAAGCTCCATTTTTAAAATGTATGATATTTCTTATCTATTCCTTCCCATTTCAGTTACAGGCTTTCATTTCTTCTGTTGAAATTTTGAGCAACTTATATCTCCATCTGCAGAACTTCTGCCTCCTCATATCTTTCAGCTGATGGACTTCAGCATATCTTTCAAGGGAAAAGATAGTTAGATGTCTTTGTAGCTCTGCCTCACTGGAGTCATTCAGCGTATTTTGCATACAACCAAATAAATGCTAAAAACACAAAGTAATGCCATATCTTTCAAGCAATTTATTTTATTTCCCCTTTGTAGGATGGGGAATTTTTTTTGCTTCTCTATGATTAGTTGAAGCTTTGAGTGAGGTAATGATTAAATGCCTTCCTTTGATCCTAGTTCTCAATGTTTCAAGGACAGTAGAAGTAAAGATGAAGGCAGATTAAGTTTGCATGAGGGGAATTGAACTTCACCACTACCAAGTACTCTGATTCTGTTTGTCAAAGTAAGAGAGTGATGCAATTCCACCTTCACTCCACTTGAGACTTACTTCAAAATTCTCCCTCATGAGCCATTTAGGTCCTGGAAACCTGGTAGACCAACTGCTGGAAGACGTTTGGTGAAATAGTTGCCTGGCAGCATTGACAAAGACCTACTTTCTCCAGCAATTGGAGCTTTAATACGAAGCAAGACAAAATGAAGTGGTACATATCTTTTGTTTTCAGAAACCTTAACAGAAGCTTTTAGAAATCTTGGGATGATGCCAGTTCATCAAAGCTTTGCACATTCTTGTGGAAGGCCAGTTTCACGCCATTTTTGAAGGGATAAGGAGAGGAAGGCATAGAGCAGAGGTGTCAAACTCACATCGTCACGGCGTCGTCATGTGACATATCAGGACTTTCCCCCCTTCACTAAACTGGGTGTGGGTGTCGCCAGCACATGACGCATCTGGCCTGTGGGCCGGAAGTCTGAAAGCCCTGGAATAGAGGTTAGGTAGAGGAAGGAGGAATTGCCATATAAAAGGATGCCATTATTTTGCTGAGCAACAATATTAAAACAATTATTTAAACAAAAGAACAAAGAAATAGCACTCGATGAAAACAGTGTGACTATTTTTCTCAAACACAAAAATAGACACCTTAAAAGAAAGCTTAATCTAAAGTCTAGATGACATCACAAAACTCAACATCTCTTTGTTTTCAGTATAATTACAATCAAAATAGTCCACGTTTTATTTCTGGGCAAAGATAGGGCATGGGACCTATCCCCTAAGGAAGCATGTCTTAATTTCGTAGCCTTGTTTGTGAGCCAAAAATAAGGGGATGAAACCATGGAGGATGACCATGAGGTCCTGCAGTCCAGTTGGGCAAGGGTGGATGGGATAATATTCAGCTTTGACTTAGAAAGCAGATTAAATGGTTTGCAGTGGGCCTTCATGGATACATGCTACAAGCTTCTCCCCATTACTTTTCTTGCCACAGTTGATAATTTGACCATCTCATGAAAAAAAAAATCACTGTTTAGCACTATGTTTTAAATATTCTTTCCCTTAGGAATAAGAATATTTACCTGACAAATTCTAGTGGATGCCACTAAGGTTGCACAAAACTCAGAGTGACTATTTTGTTTTGGTTGCCTTCACTGTGATATAAAGATATTGGTCCTCAAAGAAATTGATTAATTTGAAAATTGACAATTGGGGAAAATGAATTCCGTTATATCATACCACTACTATTGCACTCCTCAACAGAATCTTATGTCTGGTTTGACTCTAAAACAGGCATTAAAGATCATTCCTGCAGTCAACATCTTGTTGCTGTACAGGATCAGCTGTCTTTCCGGATCTGAAGAAGATGCCAATCAAATAGGAGAATTTGCAAGCACTCAATAGCCTAACCTTTCTGCAAAATCTTCATTTTGAAAGGGGAAGATGGGGAATTCATCAGAATGCAAGGGTTAATATTTTCTCAAGTCAGGAAATTCCCTTTTTTATTGCAGTTGAACACAGCCTTCCAACATTACCAAAGGCCACAATTAACATGTAAATATACTCTAGCCCATGCTTTGTTTTAATGTTTTACTTTTTGTAATTACTGAAAATGGCTGTAATTTATTTTGACTTATCTGTTATTCAGAATGTTGTTTCTCATCCAAAGTGGTGTACCACCACTGGGACAGAAATACATGTGTGTGCCTGTTAAACTGTCATTAAAACATAACTCAAGAGAAACTTGGGAAAAAAATATGAGCTCTAAAGATGTGATCCTTAGCTACTTGCCTTGAATAAGTCTCACTATATTCAGTGAGGTTGATCTTTGAGAAGGCTTTGATAGGATTGGAGAACGGCCATGTAATTTTAATAGCCAGATCCGTGGGGGCTGGGGAGGGGGAGTAATTAAAAAAAGGGTCAGGATTTGCTTTGAATTAATATTGTCCTGAAAAAGCCAGTTAGCATCCAATCCCTCCTTCTCAGCATGGAGGCAGACTAATCACGGTTTCATAATAGGAATTTTTATTTAATCCAGGGTGTACCACCTGCCATTATAACCTCTCTGGCTTTCCAAAAGTTTACATTGGTCCTGGCAAATTCTTTAAGTTATTGCTTAGTGGTTACTATGAGTGAAGGAAAAGCTCTTATGTATAGGAGGGTAAATACTTGCATTGCATTAAAGTATTCTAATTTTTGTTCATTTTAAATTATATCACAAAAACATTAGCATTTACCCTGACATGATCTAATCCTCTAGCCTGGCCTGGATCCCAAATATACAATGTCAGCTCTCTCTACTTTCACCTCACTCATGTAAGGCCGATTCTGCCCTGCCTCTCTTCAGGCAAGGCAGGCAGCAAAAGAGAGGGGAGGGTGGGAATATTTTACCTGCAGCTGCTGGGCTTGCTAAGAGTAGTGCCTCACCCCATGGGAGTTGAAGTCCACATATCATTTTCATCATGAGAACAGACTGGAGATATACAGATAGCAGTGATACACTTTGGAATCTAAAATATATGCCAATCTAACAGTTTAAATTGTGTCTCTGATCTTGAATGTTTTGTGTAAATTTTGCTTTAGTATATAAAGCAAATATTATATTATCATCTGAGAAGGTTAACAAATCAGACCAATCCTCCCAGAACCTGTAAGTAGGCATTCAAGATGAGCCAGGAAATGACTGAGGCAGTGACCCATCACACAACTTAAAGATACAGACAGAAACTAATTGAACTAACCAAAAATCAAACGTGCATGCAGTGCTGTCATGTTTAATCTATAAGAATAATATGTCTTTTCTCTTCTTGTTTAGTTTCTAGCATCACATCTAACAGATGAAAAGGAGCCACAGACCAAAAAAAAAAGATGGATGCCATCTCATTTCTTATCAGCATAAACAAATAATGCACAGCCTCTGTTTGAAGATCTGTAATGAAGGAGCACTTGCCACATGATGTGGCAGTCTGTTTTCTGGCTGGTATCTCAGACAATCACGAAATTCCTGCTGATGCCTAGCCTGGTCTTCCTTGGTTTTGGTCCTGCTCCCTGGGGTAATACAGACTGCACCATTCTGTGTGACAGTCCATCTGATATTTGGAGATTGCTTCTCTCTCTCCCACCCATCGCTAAACACCCCCAAATTCTTTATCTATACCTCATAGAATAAAAACTGTACACTAAACCAAAAAATAGACAATGTGGTTAATACAAAATAAACAAAAATCCTGATATTTCCCCCTTTGCTTACTTGCAGAAGCTACTCAGGACCCGAGTTGCATCTAACCAACACCTATTTTTTCTTCTAAGTCCCTACTATATGATGTTGCTTTCATTCCATGCTGAGCCCCTGGATGAAACAAACCTGGTTCCTCCTTGGCTATTCTGGTATAAAACTGATTCTTTCCTCAGTGTCTACACTGTGGGGGTCAAACTAGTCAGTCTGGTGAAAGCAGCATTCTAATACAAGCTCCATCCCTTTTGTTCATGTATTGTGATATCACCTACACATCCAAAAAGGACAGAGCCTGCAACACAATGTGTAATGATGCTTTCTTTTTTTTTCTTTTTTTTGAGGAAAGCCACCAGACCTGTGAAGGCTCATGATTTCCTTCCTGTCCCAAGGCTGTCTACATACACCAGCTTCAAGATGTGTAAAAATTCTGTTGATCTTTGTCATCCATTACATTGGAAGGAAGTCAGCTGACTGAGAGTGACTGAGAATAAAACCTCACAGAGAGAGAGAATTGGACCTGCAATGTGGGCAGTAAATGTCATGCTAGTAGAGTTTTTGCTGACTGAAGAAAGTATAAAGCACTTCAACTTAGCAGTGGAAAGGTCAGTGCTCCCTATTATTAACCTTGCTCTGTGAATCCCCTCCCCCCAATATTATGTGTGCCCTCCCACCAATATAAAGTTATCCATCTGTACATTAGAGCAGTTGTTGATGCTCAATACAGAATGCAATGTGCAGTTTTGCATTAGATTTCCTTATTGTAATGTCAATGAGTAATAGACTGGCTAAAGTTTATTGGTAGAAACTCAGTCTTCCAATTTCCTTGTAGCAAGTGAACTCATACTCCATGTTTTCAGCTTCATCGATGCTGCATAGCTGGATGATATAATACATTTTTCATGTAAGAATTACTATATAACATGTTCATCATGTCAGGTATGTTCATCAATCATTACTGTAACTAGGACCACTGTTCGTATTGATTGCCTTTAATTTTGCATACTCATTTGCAACTTCTTATACTACCTCACCATATTAAAAAGAAAAAAAAAAACCTTTTTTGTATTCAAAGAACAGGAACCCACTAGAAGAAGATCCTGTGAAGGAAAATGCAGAAGGAATTTAACTGTGCAACAAATGCATCTTTAGAACACTCACATTTATTTAATCAATTTTTATTCCACCTTTATTATTGTTTATAGGTAACTCAAGGTGTCAAACAAACCTAATACTCCTTCCATCTCTTATCCGCCCCCCCCCCCTCACCGCAACAACAATCCTGTGAGATAGATTGGCTCAGAGAATGACTGGACCAAAGTCACTTACCCAATTTTCATGATTAAGGCAGGACTAGAACTCATAGACTCCTGGTTCCTAGGTCTGCAGCTAAGCACATCAAGTGAAATTCACAAATATTCCACATTTTATTTATGTACTTATACAAATACCATGATTCCAAGGTTGTACAGATTGGTCATCGATGCAATTATAAATTTTATTGGAGTTTTGCCAGCAGACAAAGGCAGATAGGGCTTGTTTTAAATTCATGGTGCAAAATACTATAATAATTATTTATTATGTTACATTTATAGTATATACCAGCAGAGTGAAAGTATAGGCACAATTATTATGTTACCAGTTAAGAAAACTGCACTAAGTTTATAAAATTGCTTTAGAACTAGTATGTTTTAAAAATTGGATACCTAGAAATAAAGTACATTTTATCCAGGCAGTTATTACCTACTTTCTTCCAGTAAGTTGCTGGATTTGTGTAAACAAGCAATCAAATAATAAAAGTTTGAATAATAAATGAGTTTTCTATGTTGTAACTATAACATTTGCAAGTGTTTTACTACTGCTAATTAGCAATTAGTGTTTAGCAAAATTTACAATCTTGTTAGCAAGTTTTTCCATTGCAGCTGTTATCACAAGCAAACAGTCAGGCCTGAGGTTTTGTTGACTTCCACCTTGTCTCCCAAGCCTATAGAGCCATGCTTGTTTGCACACTAGTAGTATAGGCCACATCAGTAAACTGTAAAGCATGGATCTAGTCCACAAGAAATACCTACCCTTGATATTGTGATTGATATGCTTTGGTACCTGAAGAATTGACTTTTGCAGCCTGACTTATTTTGAACAACAGAGTTATTAAACTACATTCTTCTTTTTCTTCTCATCCACTTAGATTAAGATCTAAGAAGGTCCACAACAAAAGAGATTGTGTTAGCAATTTCCTATGGCTGATGTAGGTACAACATAGCCACTGCAACAGAATGTAATCTCTTATTAATCATGTCTATTAGTGCCTGAATATTTACCTCAATAAAGAAAAACGGAGAGCAAAAATTAATCAGTTTTGCTTAAATTTCTGGAAGAGGTTCACTCTATTGCACAGGGAATCTGCCAGTTGGATTTCTGCATCAGTTCCGGAGTTCCTGACCTGCTCTCTATATTTTTCAATCACTTACATGAGGTCTGGCTCTTTCTCAAGTTCTTTAAAACAAAACCTATTTTAGTTTTCCCTCAGTTACCACCCATGTATTGCATGATGCATGGTTAATGGAAATATATTCTCTGTTATCCTTCTGGCTTCATGTGCACAGGATGCTGACAGCCCAGGCTGTTAGACCATACAAGTAATCCTCAACTTTCAATCACAACTGACCCCAAAATTTGTGTTGCTAAGTGAGACAATTATTAAGTGAATTTTGCCCCATTTTAGGATCTTTTTTTGCCACAGTCGTTAAGTGAATCACTACAATTGTTAAGTTAGCAACATGGTTTGACTTTCCCATTGACTTTGCTTGTCAGAAGGTCACGAAAGGTGATCACATTGAGTCCGGGACATTGCAACCATCATAAATATGAACCAGTTGCCCAGTGTCCCAATTTTGATCACGTGACCATAGGGTTGTAAGTGTGGGGGGGAAAGGATATCACCTTTCTTAGTGCTGTTGTAACTTCACACAGTCACTAAATGAATGGTTGCAAGTCGAGGACTACCTGTACATCATGGTGCGCCATCAAAGGCTCTCCGTGTTTAGGTGGCATTCTCTGTGGTTACACTTTGCTTTGGTCTTCCTCCCATCCACCCAATCTTGACCGAGTTTACCTCAACCATTCTCACTCCTTTTCTCCCTTCAGAGGAAACAGGAATTTCCCATTGATGGAATTTCCCTGCCCACAATGCCCCTCCTCCCCTTCAGCCTCAGACCCAGAGAGAAGCCTTTTCTGGCCCTCTCCCACATCTGCATGACAATGCAACCATCCGGGCTGCCCTTCTGCTATTAGGGTCTAATGAAAATGTAACCATATTTAACCCCCCACTGCCCTAGATTAGTGAAAAAGGAGGCCCTAAGTGGATTGCATTCTTTTGTATGATAAGCATCACTCTCTTCATAGGGATTGGGCCCTCCCTTTGCAAACCCCATCTTACTCTACAGGAGGATGAAAAAAAGGGGGAGGGGGAATAAAGGGGAAAGAGAGAGAGCGTAAAAGCTAGCAGTGTATGACTAACTCTATCCTCTCAGCTGTCTACTACACAATGGGCAAAGTTATCTTTTGTGGCATTAATGGCTTTGGTGGAGGGGGTGCGCTGGAAGAGGTAAAGAACAATATGTGAGAAGCTGAGGCTGCGGGTTTCCCACACGGCCCAATATGTCTCTCCGTGCCCCCCTCTGGGACAGGGAGTTTCATAACGAGGCGGCCTACAGCTGATCCTGGCTGATTGGCTCCCCCCCCCTCTAACCTCATCTTCTTTCCCTCTCCCCTCTTGGCATTGTGCTCTTGAGGGGTGAAAATCCTTCAACAGCACGAAGGATGAGGTGTGCCTGAAATCCTCTTTTCCTGATTGATTACTTATGTCATATGATGGCCGAGACTCCCAAGATTTGTAGTTTGTGTGTTTGCTGGGATTGAGGAGGTGGGGGGAAGCTGTTCTGGCTTTTTTTTCCTGTATTGATTTTTTTTTTAATCCCCATCTTCCATCCACAGATGTTTATTCATAAGATCCATGGATTGGCTGAAGGAATTTCTTGTGGTCCTTCCCTCCCCCCCACCCCCTGCATAATTGTGCTTGGCAGTTAAGATGAAAAAAGAAAGGGACAATGCCTCATGAAGAGTCTTCTGGAAACAAAAAGGTTCCTTCCCAACCTTCTTAATAGTTGTAACTAAAGAGCAGAAAAAGTCCTGGATAGTGAAAGTAGAGATGTTTATTCAATGTCACTGATGTCTTTGTTCCTGGATTTAAGCCTCCGAAGAGAAATGGGATGGATTAGAGTAATTATTTTCCTTGCACTCAGGAAAATAAGCATTTTACAGCAGGGTATCTTGTCATCCTGTTTTAAAGGAGAAAAGCCTGTGAACACATTATTTATCTTGGAGTTCAGTTCAGCACACAGGGGTTTTCCAAAGGAGATCCCAGGAAATGTCTCTCATAGCACAAGTCAAGGTTGGGTGTAGGTTTTGAGACTTTCCTGACCATTCACCAGTTTTTTATTCCCCCGGCCAAAAGAGCTTCCCGGTATTTAGTCCTACCTTAATAGGATGATATAAATCATGTTGGATTTTTTTTTCTTTTCTATCTACGAAATATCAGAAATTGTGTAAGAGAGGAGCACCACATTGGGTCACAGTTACTCCTTATGTATTATATTCTCAACAAATAATTTCTTCTCACTGAAATTTTTAATTGAATACTTATTAAAGCATTTTTAATTGACCCACATCATTACAGGTAGTCCTAGATTTATGACCCAAATTTCCATTGCGAAGCAAGACAGAGTTTTACAACCTTTCTTGCTAAAGTCATTAAGTGAATCACTGCAGTTGTTAAGTTAGTAACATGGTTGTTAATTGAATCTGACTTCCCCATTGACATTGCTTGTCAGAAGATCACAAAAGGGGATTACATGACCCTGGGACACTGCAACTATCATAAATACATGCCATTTGCAAGCATCCAACTTTTGATCACATGATCATTGGGATGCTGCAACAGTTGTAAGCGTAAAAAATAATCATAAGTCACTTTTTAGTGCTGTTGTAATGTTGAATGATCACTAAATGGATGGCTGCAAATTGAGGACTATTTCTACACTAGTATGCTTTGGATAATTTAATGGTATGATTTTACCAAAGACATGCAAATCCACCTACGAATGTTTACAGTGATATGCCAGAAAGTAAATTACTTTATAGTGTAAACATGCCTACATATTTGTAGATGTGGGTGGGTGCATGTGGGCGTCCATTTGTGTATATTTGAAATATTTGGTACATTTGTAAAGAAGATATGATTTCAAAAATTGCAGATTAGATAGTTACTGAATGTTTAAAGCAGTTTTAAATTTGTTCATTATTAGAATAATTCTGAGTTCTGGAGAGAGAATACTGGTTCAACATGACAGGAAAGTTGTATGTGCATTAAATATCATTTTTGAACAGAAAGACTCAGTAGTAATAGCTTTGCAAAATGGACTCTGTTGTGGCTATGAACAGGGGTGGAATTCTAACAGTTCGTCCCGGTTCGGCTGAACCGGTAGCTCAAAGATCATCTTGGAGAAAATCTGACGATTAGCTGCTGGGCCCTCCCACCCAGGCTCCATACTGACCTTTATTTCCTGCTTTTGACGCTCAGCTGAATCGTGCAGCACAACAGATTGCCATGCGTCAGCTGTTGAAGAGACAGGGAGAGTGCAGGAGTATGTAAAGCACCTCCCCAAGCCACGCCCACTGAACCAGTGGTAAACCAGTTTGAATCCCACCACTGGCTATGTACGTACCATATATTGCCTATTAGAATAAGTGAGCATGTGTATGTGGAAACTGAAAGTTGTTAACGAAAACCTGTTCATAGAAAAGCTTGGGACTTGGTATTGTTTATTTACTTGTTTGAGGTAACAAACAGATCTCTAAAAACTTGACTGTTTTGCAGTATACAGTTTATAGTCTTTGTCTAGCAACAGAAAGGACTGTGTTCAGATCTTCACTCTGTTTTGAAAGATCTGCTTAAGTGACTATGGACCAGCCACTTTTTATCTTGTTTTATACTGAGGATAACGGCAAAGGAAAGGATGAAGTATGGTGCATTGAATTCCTTGTAGAAAGACAGGTTACGTTAGAATTGATGAATGAACTATGAATTAATGAACTGATCCAATAATCTAGCAATGAGTCATAGAGATCTTAATCAGTGCTCTTAAAAAAAAAATCACGAACTTTGAATCTCCATCAAATTCAGGCTTTCTTTTGAATACAAGGGGTAAAGAAAGACCAATGTAAGTACTTTCAATAGGGTTTATGCCCAATCCAAGTTCCATTCATCTGCTGAGGCATTGTTACATAACATAGTTGAGGTATGATGCTGCCCTAAATGTATGTATCCTGCCTAAGCTATTTTTCCACATTCCTCAGTTTATAAGAACTTTTTGGCCATTTTTCTCTATACAAAACCTGCAATCTCTTTCCCTTCTGGCGTGAGGGTTGTTAGAATATCTATATTTTCAATAGGAGGATTTCTGTAACTCAGGATTTGAATCCATGCTGCTCTCTGAGCTTGGTTGTTCGCTTGCTGATGTGTCATTATCAAACTAGAGTAGGTGAGGTAATGAACTATCTGCAAGCATCCAACTAAGCTCAGAGAGCACTAATGACTCCATAACTATATCTACATTTATGTCTATCAGCAACATAGTTCACTAAGGCCTTGATGACCATAAACCATGGGTGTCAAACTCACAGAGTCAGGTTGCCGTCACATGATATATCACGTTTTTCTCCTTTGCGGAGCTGGGGTGGGTGTGGCCTGCGTGTGCCGCATCGGGCCCACAGGCCAACAGTTTGATACCCCAGCCATACATTATTTCCTATCATTGTGAGGACAACATGGATGGGGATTGAGTTCTTTGAAAAATCCTTTGAAGATTGCACGACATGATAGAAGGTAGCTGGGAAAAGGAGTTCTTGTGGAAACTGCGTTTGCAACTTTGAATGGATTCCATTGGATTGCAGACTCCAGTACGAGGTTGAATTTGTGACAATCATACATGAGATACAATGTAAATGTACCATCAAAGGCTCAGAGTCACATTCTGTAGAATGAGCAGGAAGAAGCTTTATATTTTGAGGAAGGATAAAAACACAGGACTATCTAAAGTAAGGGTCTTCAAACTTGGCAAGTTCAAGACTTGTGTACTTCAACTCCCAGAATTCCTGAGATAACATGACTGGAGGAGGAATCCTGGGAGTTGAAGTCCACAAGTCTTAAAGCTGTCAAATTTGAAGACCCTTGATCTAAAGAATTTACAATACAGTCGTGCCATCTGAAGTTACCGAACAGCATAACAGTTGGAATTAATCATAGAATCATAGTTGTGGAAGGGACCCTGAAGGTCTTCTAGTCCAACCATTGCTCAAGGCAGGAGTCCTTATATCATCCGGGACAAATAGATATCAAATCTACATAGCTTTTTCAGGATTGGATTCAAACCTTAGAAATGGAAGTGGGAAAACTTAACCACGGAAGTACCTAGAGTCAAAATTCAAGCAACTCAGAGCTTTGTTTTGACTTGGGTGACCTCTTAAGAAATATGGAGTTTTCCTTGGGAACAGGTGGGAGGAGGAGGAGCAGGAAGAAGGAGAGCAGACTTGTATGAATTTAGCCAGCTTTTTGTTCTATGGCTTTTATTCGTTCAGACCTCGATGGGGCTGATTTAGAAATCCTAATCAGGGAACAGTCTCAAGGCTTCCTCAGAGAGCCACAACTTGAACTGATCCTGGGCTGCTTTTGTTCTCCAGTGACAGCTGAGTTCATGCAGCACTGGGAACAGTTTGAACAGAGCTCCACGCTGCAGGAGCCAGCAGCTGCAGACTTAACTCTTGCTTGTCCAGCTGTTAGTTGGAGCTCGCAGACAGGAGTTGCAATGGGAAGAAAGCATCCGACCAATCACGGCCCAGCTTTGGTGGGAAAGATGCTTAAATGCTTCAGCAGAGGATCAGGTTCTCTCACACTAATGAGAAGAGAAGATAATTGGGGGAAGGGGGAAACTGCAGAGACAAGACATGGCAGGGGGAAGAAGCAGAGCAATGTTTGCTGTCAGGATGGAACCAGATGATTGTATTAAGAATGTGGCACCTTTTCTCATTTTGGTTCCAGAAAGTGAAAAGTCTTAATGAGAAAACCTGTTTTGCATTCAGTTGTTGCAATGAAGATAAAGAAGGTGTCTATGAGAGATCAAGCAAGAGAGGAATCAATTTTGCCAGACAAACGAAAACAAATAATTCAAAATTATCAGAGCAGCTTGTTCACACATTTGACTCCTCAGTAAGTCACAGTCATGTGCAACAGGGCTCTTCTGCAGTTGTGAAAAAGTAGCACACCTGTGATAAATCATGATCAGTCTTGCTTTCTTCAGAATTCCCACTGGTTACAGATTCCATTTTTTCTTACTGGTTACAGATTCCATTTTTTTAGCCCATCAGTGTTAAAAAAAACAGCCTCAGTCTTAGCATCATTTGGATATCTTCACTGGCCTAGAGTTCCTAAAGTAGAATAAAGAACATTTTATTGCAACTGTGTCATCGCTACAAATACGAGTACAATTATGTATCACCACAACTGTATATCACATTAGAATCACTGTGTGGAAGCTGCTGAAACTCACCTGGGACCTGTATAATGGAACAACATTTCAAAGATCCTGGTGCCCCACATCCATATTACTAAAATTATTCAACATGTAACACATAATTGCATCCTATTTGAACATGTACTTACTACGCCAGCTGTTTGAACAGCACCTAAATGTTTCCATAATGATATAATATTTGTTTCTAGCCATCAGAGTATATATATGTGTGTGTGTGTGTACATATACATATATCACACATTCAAGCATGAATAAAAGACAGAATAATTTAGAGCTAAACTTCAGATTTATCTATAGAATTGCTGAAAGTAGTAGTCCTTAATTGACTATCTAAAAGTGCTAAAAATTATAAATTAATACTACTGCTATTTCTTATGCCTCTCTTCTTCACATGGGACTTGCAGGGGGAGAAATCTTTTAACATGCCTACTGTCAATTAACCAGTCACATCTAATTAACAAACCCCACCATGTTGATGTCTTAGCACCTGTGTCTGTTGTATCCCCCTTTCCTACTGAAGTCTTCTGGTTGCCCAATCATGCTTGGCTGATATCTCCATGGCAATGGAAACAGAATCCATGGTACACAGTCCATTTGTCACCAATTGTCACTAGTTTGTTCTCCTTGCATAAGAACTAGACTGTGTTACAGGGGGAAAGACAGAGGTTTCTCAGCCATCCTTAGGCAGGAAATCTGCCAATCACCTTGCAGTCAGAGGTGAGGTAGGTAAACTAGACATTGGGATTCAGGGTTCTTATGTTTCTGTTGAACTGTAATAAACCAACATATCATGACATATGTTATTGTGAAAGAAGCTATCTAACCAACCTGAATAAATCTTATATGGATTTACTAATTATAAGGAATCAGAGTGAACAGGGACAAAAAAAAGAACAAACAGCAATAGCGTAGCAGGAATATTTATGTGAGAATGGCCAACTAGACAAAAATTTCTGTGCCATCTTTCTTTCTGCCTTTTTTCCCCATGCTCTGCTGGCCTAGCAAGACCATCATCAAAGAGCAGCATGAAGGAGGAGGGACAAAGAAATGTGGATGCCAAGCAATGGAGCATTTTGTTGTGTATTGACTGTAGTTTTCACTCAGGTCCATGCTTCAAGTGGGAAGCACGGACCTGTCCCATTGGTTGATGCCGTTTGACAGCTGGCTATAAAAGGAGATGTCAAACGGCATCAGCTGTTGCCGCTCCAGCTGGCTGCCGTGTTAGCGCGGCAGTTGCGGTAACCCTTTCTTCGTTAATAAAGTTAGAGCTGAACCTGTTGCCTTGGGTGTCTGCCTCAAGTAATTCCTGCCGCTCCACAATACTGGCGACGAGGGCGGGATGCTTATAAGAGGCAAGCCAGGCAAAAAGGACAAAGAGCGAAGTCACTAAGAGCTGAAATCGCTACAGAATTGCTGTCACTGTTCGCGAAGCGCGATTTTTAAATCGCCTCAGGAGAAGAGGCACAGCTGAGAGGATGATGACTTTGAATCCTGCATTCCCGCCTTTCAGACCGACAGCAGAGACATGGGAATCATACAGGAACCGGTTTGATTGCTTTTTAGATGCTATAGACCTTACTGACATTTCTGATCATAGAAAAAAGTCTTATTTTCTAAGCTTTTGCGGAGCCACGGTATTTGGCACTGCAACAGCATTATTGGCTCCACGATCTATTAAGACTATTCCTTGGGAAGAATTACAAGAAATTCTCTCCAACCATTACTCCCCTAAGCCTTCTAGAATTGCCAGACGCCATGCCTTTAGAAGGCGCACCCAGACTGAGGGAGAAACTATTAGTAACTACATGGCAGCACTACGAACAGCTGCCTTACATTGTGAATTCAGGGACTATCTAGAAGATATGCTGTTAGATCAGCTGGTCTGTGGAGTTAGGGACCTCAGGCTGCAAATACGGCTACTAGCTAAAGGGGACCTAACCTTAAAACAAGCCATAGGAAAAGTCCCAGGCTGCTGAACTATCAGCACTCTCAGCAGCTAAAATACAGGGAAATCCAATTAAATTAGATAGCCTAACAATTCATTTTGATGAAGCCTCCACTTCCTCTTCCTCATCTCCTCTTCTAAGCCTTTCCACAGAGGAAAGCTTAGAAGAGGCTACTGGGATAAACCACCTCAGACAGCCCAACCCTAATCAAAGGGAATACAGACAGGTTGCAAATCAACCTCCACGAATGCAGCCCACCTGCTTAAGTTGTGGGGGCAACCATCTCAGGGCATCCTGCAGATTCAGGAATGCCATATGCTTAAAATGCCAAAAGAAGGGTCATTTGACAAGAATATGTCAGGCAGGAAAGACCAGCCTCAAAGGCCTCAGAAAGCCATACAATTTCCAAGACAAATCGAAGATTGTTTCACATGCTACCAAGCTAAGATACCAAAAAATAGTTCTAACAAAATTAGTGTCACTGTTTCTATAGAAGGTAGACCATGCAGAATGGAAGTAGACATCGGCTCTGCACTATCCATCATCTCGTGGGGCACCTTGAAACAACACCTTCCCAGAATAACAGGAAAGAAGATTCCAGGCTGCAATCTGACTCTACGGGACAACCAATGCAGAACCATTCCTATCATCGGAAAAGGCAAGTTTCTAATTCATTTTCAAGATTTTAAGGGTCACTTGCCTTTAATGATAGTGGATGGCGCCCTCCCAAGCCTATTGGGACTAGATTGGATCCCTGCCCTGGGCCTCCACATAGGTGGAATCCACGCCATTGCAAGTTTAGAAGTTGACTCTCTGTTCAGGGAATATGCTGATGTATTCAGCGAAGGCCTAGGCTGCTATGTGGGAACCCCAATATCCTTCAAGGTAGACCCCCAAGCAGTACCAATCCATTTAAAACCCTGCAGGGTACCTTTTGCACTTCGTTCTAAACTTGACAAGGAACTAGACAAATTAATTAAACAAGGCATACTACAACCTACAGATTTTTCCAAATGGGAGACCCCAATAGTGACACCTCAAAAGAAAGATGGAGGTTTGAGGATATGTTCTGACTATAAAAGCACAATAAATAGATATTTACAAGTAAGCGCTTATCTGGTCCCCATCGTGCAACATTTACTCCATTCCTTTGAGCCTGCCTCCATTTTTGCAAAGCTAGATATGTCACAGGCATATCAACAGTTCCCTATTGATGACGAAACTGCAGAGCTGCAAACCATAGTGACACACAGAGGCGCTTTTAAATGTACACGCCTACAATTTGGAGTTGGTGTAGCCCCTGGAATTTTCCAGTCTCTAATGGAAAGGCTTCTGCAAGGGTTACCTGGCGTTGTACCATATTTTAATGACATTCTTATATCTGCCACCAATCAAACTCAATTGCTACAGAGAGTCACAAGTGTCCTTGAACGTTTTAAAAAGTCAGGTCTCAAATTAAAAAGAGAGAAATGCACCATTGCCACTCCAGAAGTGGAATTTTTAGGTTACAAAATTGACGCCGCGGGTATTCACCCAACAGAATCTAAAGTAAAGGCCATTCATGAAGCTCCCACTCCTACTAATAAAACTGAGCTCCAAACTTTTCTGGGATTTCTAAATTTCTATGCTTCGTTCCTGCCCCATAAAGCTTCAATTGCAGAGCCTCTTCACAGGCTCCTAGACAAGCAGACACCATGGCACTGGGGGCCAAAAGAAACTCTTGCTTTCAAGGAAGTCAAAGCGCTGCTTACGTCCAAAACTGTTTTAATACAATTCAACAAGAATTTATCACTAGTACTAGCTGCAGACGCTTCCCCTTTTGGAGTAGGGGTTGTTCTGAGTCACAGACTGCCAAATGGTGCAGAAGCATCTATTGCCTTATTTTCAAGGACACTATCCTCTACTGAACACAACTACAGTCAAATTGACAAGGAGGCCTTGGCTGCAGTTGCTTCAGTAAAGGAATTCCATGAGTTTCTCTACGGTCATCATTTTGAACTGGTAACAGATCACAAACCTCTGTTGGGAATTTTATCTGGCACTAAACAAACTCCTCAGATTCTATCCCCAAGGATGACCAGGTGGACCTTGTTTCTGGCTGCATATTCATATACAGTGGTCCACTGCTCTGGAAAAATGCTTGGCCATGCAGATGCCTTCAGTCGTTGTCCCCTGCCAGTTCCAGTTGAGGACCCTGTGCCAACAAATGCCGTTTTCCTGGTGGAAGAACTCAAGCTGCCTGTCACCGCTTCTGACATCACTGCCCATTCGGCCAAGGACAAGGAAATTTCCCAAGTCCTTGACTGGGTAGGGAGGGGGTGGCCTGCAACCCCTTATCCATCAGAATTCCTACCCTACAAGCTACGCCAACAGGAACTTTCCTCATTGCAGGGCTGTTTACTGTGGGGAACCAGGGTAGTGATCCCCCCCAAGCTACAAACCTCAGTCTTAAGGGTACTTCATGAGGGGCATCCAGGGATAGTTAGGATGAAGGCCCTCGCTCGCAGCTACATATGGTGGCCTGGTATGGATGCCCAAATCTCTAGCTGGGTTAATTCGTGTCAGGCATGCCAGGCCACCAGACCGGCCCCTCCAGCAGCCACCCCTGGGAAGAGGCAGGAAGTCCATGGTCCCGAATTCATATTGATTTGGCTGGCCCTTTCCATGGGCGTACATTCCTAGTAGTGGTTGATTCATTTTCAAAATGGGTGGAACTGACCTTAATGCACACCACAACCACTGAAGCAGTTAATAAGGCATTGACCAGGATGTTTGCCACACATGGCCTTCCTGATTCCATTGTATCCGACAATGGCCTCCAATTTACCTCCAATTTGAGGTCTTCCTAGCCAACCTGGGCATTAGGCACATATTAGTAGCCCCATTTCACCCTGCAAGTAATGGTCTGGCTGAGAGGGCAGTCAGATCTGCTAAGGAGGTACTATAGAGATTGGAACCCATTAACTGGCATGCCAGACTGGCCCAATACCTTCTGAGCCAACATACAACACCCTGTACCTCCACAAATAGGTCACCAGCTGAAGTGCTAATGGGACGCTGTTTAAGAACCATTCTTGACAGGCTTCACCCAAATTATGCCCCAGTGCTTCCCCTTGGGTCAAACAGCCAAGCCAAGGGTTCCTAGAAAATGACTTAGTATACGCCAGGAACTTTGCTGGGCACCCATTATGGTTACCTGGTCGTGTGGTGGCAGTAACTGGTCCTAAGTCTTATAGAGTCCAGCTATCAGATGGGTGTGTCTGGCGCCGCCGTGTGGACCACCTGAGGAGGCATTGGAGCACTACACTCAGAGGTCATCTAGATGGTCCCGATGCAGAAAAGCTACCCCTACCTGAAGAAGCCTGCCTTCAGCCCACCGGTGATGACAGCCTACCTGGAGAAGAAGCTGACCCAGGTCCTGATCCAGTTCCTGATGATCCTGCAGCCTCACCACCGATGGAAGCCATGCAGCAAGCAGAAGGCAGCAACCTGGTGCCATTTTCAGCCAAACTAAGAAGATCAGGACGACTGCGCAGGCACCCAACATATTTACAGGACTACACATGCTCCTCTCTGGGAGGGAGGAGTGTTGTGTATTGACTGTAGTTTTCACTCAGGTCTGTGCTTCAAGCGGGAAGCACGGACCTCTCCCATTGGTTGATGCCATTTGACAGACGGCTATAAAAGGAGCTGTCAAACGGCATCAGCTGTTGCCGCTCCAGCTGGCTGCCGTGTTAGCGCGGCAGTTGCGGTAACCCTTTATTCGTTAATAAAGTTAGAGCTGAACCTTTTGCCTTGGGTGTCTGCCTCAAGTAATTCCTGCCGCTCCACAATACATTTCATGTGAGCAAATAGAGCAGCTGTGTAGAGGGAGCCATGATCAGGAAAAGATTTGGAGCAGGAGTTCCCAAACTTTTTTTAAGATGTGTGGATTTCAACTCCCAGAATTCCCCAGCCACCATGAGAATTTCTGAGAACTGAAGCCCACACATCTTAAAGTTGTCAAGTTTGGGAACCCCTACTTTGGAAAGTAGTTTGAGTTTTGCTTTCCTGCCTCCACCCTCCCAAGAGTTGGTCTTGCAGTGCTCTTGAGCAGGGGTGTCAAACATGATTTCATAGAGGGTCACATCAGGTTGTATTTGACCTTGGGGGGGGGCGGGGGGGACATGGCCAGCTCAACATCTCTCGTGTCGTAGTGCCTGTGGTGGCCTGAGTAATCTGCCAGCAAAAACAGGCACCTGAGCTCCGTTTTCGGCTGCGATGGCCTCCTGCAATACTCTGCGTGCAGACCTCCCCAGCTCTGTTTTCACTGACAGAGGCACCGCAGGCCACTCTTTCACTGTTTCCAGGGTGGGCCAGATCTAAGCATCCTGCGGGCCAGATCTGGGCCCTGGGCCTTGCTCTTGAGAATGGGAGAATAAGACTACTTATTGAATTACTGGGCAACAGTTTACAATCCATTGTTACTGTGCAAGGCAACAGTTCTGAAACATCCATACCCCAATAAGGATTCCCTTGATTTTGTAGATATAGCTCTAGGGTGAAAAGAAAATAGGAAGGAACCGAGGGATGATAGAAAGGACTTGAAAAGATTGACATTCCTGTGACTAACCATAAACCCATCAATTTAAAAAAGGTCAGTGCAGTGTAGTTTGGCTAGTTTAGAATGAATTCTGATTCTCGTTCTAGGAAGAAGTTGCAAATCATCTTCATCCTTATCTGAAAGTGACCTTGAACCATACAAACCTCTATTACCATTACACCACCAGTGGGGAATCTGTGGCCGTCCCACAATTTTTGGTCTTGGCAAAAATGGCATAGGGTGAAAGACTAGGCTACTCAGAAAATTGGAAGCACCTCTGCTGCTTTCTGCCCTTCTCTGTAAGCCCTCTGCCCAGCTGCAGCATGGGGAAATTGGCTATAAAAGCTTTGCTGTAAAACAGCTTAGGGTGAGATAGTGAGTTGTGTGCTTTCTTTCTTTCTTTCTTTCTTTCTTTCTTTCTTTCTTTCTTTCTTTCTTTCTTTCTTTCTTTCTTTCTTTCTTTCTTTCTTTCTTTCTTTCTTTCTTTCATAAGCAATCTTTTTCTCTAGCTACTATGAGTAGTAGGAGTAGCTGTGGGGAAGAATGGAAAAGAGTGAGTAATAGTACATGAGTATGTAAGGGCTTGTGGGTGCCAGTGTGGGTGGGGAGCAATGCCGAGTTAAAAACTAACAGCAAATCTAAACTCCCATAGTGTTCAGTTGAGCTTACTCCTAGGGAAGTAGTCATGAGCCTTCAGCTTGAATCAATATTAAACCATCTAAATAAAGTGATTGTCAATGGATAATTGCACAGTATTTGAGAATACATGTTTGAAACAAGGAAATGCCAATTTTAAAGATTTACAAGGAATTTATTGAGGATATAAGTGACCAGTTTATCAACTTTTGGATAAGATATGACCTAATCCGCTTTGCCTTTCCGGGCATGTGCTTTACCATATTGTTTTACTTGGCATCAGTCAGTCGGAACCTCTCATTTTACAAAAGGCCCCCACCTTCTCTAGAAGTTTATCTGCCTAATTTAGTTTGGATTTTCCAAGAGGCGGGAGAAGAACTATAAATGTCTGTCCTGACAGAGTATTGCACAGTCTTCCACATCTTTCTGAGTTTTCTATCAATGTGGTCAAATCAGGAGTCTGAAGTTCTACTTTTTTAGCAGCATTATTTGAATTTATTTAATGATGGAGTAGGAATTTTAAGAGAACTACTGCATACAAAAAAGGTTGGTCTCTCCAGGTAACAAGAGAAAATTAGAACTAAGCAGCCCTTTATTTCTATTTCAGCAAGAATCTGATGGCTGAACTCACAAGGATGTGAACATAGTCATTTGTTAGCCATAGTTAGTTGATTAAGCTACAATTGACTGTACATCATACATTTTGCTAAGCCATAGTTTACAGATTCCTGGGAAAAGACTTGCATTATAATCTAGTTAAAGTTTTAGGGGTCTGTATAATATCTGAACTGAGTCAATGAATTTGCTAGGGAAGAGGAGAGAAGGATGCAGGGCCCTGAAAATCTTATTAAACTTCAGGACTTGAGCATGTTGGAGATTGAATCTTTTAAAATCAAAGGTTCTTCCAAAAGTGCCTTCAAAGGGATCTCAAATACTACTTTTGTGCATATTCTGCTAGCATTCATTAGATATATAAGCATCTAAAAAAGCTTATGGATCATAACACCACCTTGCCAGCAATCAGCAACCAAATAAATCAAGATTAACACCAAGATTAATAGATCAACAATCAAGTAGTAAAAAAATCCCCCAATCAAAGAACTACCAACTCAGAGAAATAAATGGTAAACAACAACCTAACTGTGGAACCACCAAGAAAACTCTCACTAGCATTGACTGGGCAAGTCACTTGAATATAAATGGTCAGCAAACCCCACTCCATTCTAGAACTATGTTACCTAATTGGGTAATGAAACAACTGCAAGGAAAAAAAATCAAACATCCCTCAGACTAACATGTTTTATGGCATCTAGCTCTGTTTTGCTATCCATGTCAGTTCTGATTTATATGCTTTAGATTAACTTTTAGATTTGGAACACTATGATATGGTGATTAGATGCTCTAAATCCAGATTCTTCTTTTGCTATCAAGCAAATAGCTGTATCAGCAAAGACAGGATTTTAGTAGCCAATCCCTATCCCTTTGGGGTACAGCTGCTCCTGAAATCAAAGCAAAATCCCCTAATCTTTGGCTACATTCAGAAAGAGACATGTGATTTGGATTCAGACTGGAAAGCTGGAGAGTAAAGTTCATTTGTATTTTCCCCTGACTATTTTCTATGGGTTTCCCCCCCTTAAAACAATAGCAGTTTTGATGAGCAAAGTAATCGTACTGACACTTGTTAAAAATCTTCTGAGTTCAATTTTGAACTTGAGTTTTCTAGAATGCAACTTTTCTGGCAATGAAAATTAGTATATGGCAGCTATCTGAAAAACAGATGAGACTAGGAAACCATGCTAATGCATGCTAATACTACCTTTAGTATAAATATAGTAACAAAATATTTCAAATCTGAATGTGCTTCCCCTTTCTTTTATCTTTATAAAAATTAAGGAGAATCTAGTCTGAGATGCTTTCTCAAATTACAGTTCTATCTCAGACTGTTTTATCTGACCCGTTGTCTTGGTTGCAACTTTTTCTTCTGATCCTCAAGACTATTCCTTCTGCCTATTGCTACATAAAGTTGGACCTTGTAAAAGACATCAATGGGCCTTTCCTTCCTCACAGAATAAAGTCAAGGCTATCAGCTGCTTAGGCCTAGTGGGCATATTAAGAATTTTCAGTACTTTCTGTGGACAAGCTCATAAAATTGTCAGGTGCAAGGAACAATAAACAATAATAGGTTATTGTTGTTCACCTACAGTATTTATAAGAATCTTTTTAGACTGCCTTCTCTAGGGAACAGGCAGATAAAGTCTTCAAGAGTCTAGCCTCTGTTATTTCTTCCCATGGAGCAACTCCAAGCTAGCCACTCCCCGCACCCTCACATCACTCTGTCTCTACTCTAGCAAGAGATTCCACCTCAAAATGGCTGCCATGGAGCCTCTGAGCAATCAGTCACTAATTTAATACCCCTCTCCCCCAATAATCTCTCCTATTTCTACTTGCCTTTGCCCCGGAAGAGGAGAACACATTTGGAAACATAACAAGGGTTGTAGACAGCTATCATGCTTAATTTTAATCATGCTTAATTAATTAGGGGGCATGCAAAAGCGCACCAATGTGCCTACCGTCCCTGTCCTATTGTTTCTTTCTTTTTTCTTATATGTATCCATTTCATGTATTCATAACCATGCTTATACTTATACATGTTACTTTATAATTGCTTGACAAAATAAAATAAAAATAAATAAATATATTTATCAATATGCATCTGAGATGAAGATCAGGAAATATTTTTGGAAATAATTCTAACATTTCATGGCTGCTTTGCCTCACAGTGTTCTAGCCTTTGATTCTTTAACCAAAGTGTAATGAAAAATTATTAAGAAAGCAATATTATCCAGAGCCAAGGAAAGCATCACTGGGCATTTTAATGCTCACAGAATTCAAACAGAGAATCCTCCTCTTGGTTTATATGCCTCTAAGCTATATGCGACTATTATAAATCTGTAGCTGAAAAGGATATCTGGCTTCAGGGTTTGAAATTAAGTCAAATGAATTTTAATAGGCAATTAAGGAGGCAGAAAAGGCTGAAAAAACCTCAAACTCTTTGCTCTGGTAGCAGGAGCATAAAAACCCAAGCTGGTGTTTACAGGCAGAGCTTCAAACCTATGTGTCTGGGGTGGGTTGAGAAGTACTATAAAATAAGAATTTCAAGATCATATCTGACAGGTATACTTTGTTGATACTCAGGCCTTTGTTCCTGTTGGGCCCCATTTCCAGAAGAAATCACTGGCTCCTGAGACACTTATCTCTATCTTGGCTAATCTTGGAAAAGCTACAAAGGGTTGAAATGGTTAGTACCTAGATTAGACTTCACCAGACTTGACCCTATGGTGGTAGGCAGGACTGGCAAGAAAAAAATATCCTTCTGAAAAAAGCAATGGCACATCACTCCTTTATTTATATGTTTATCAACAGTTTGCTCATTACTATGAAATTGGAAACATGAGAAAGAATGTCTCCTGAATTGGTTGTAGGGTTAATAACAGCATATATATCCCTCTGGAGGTATTGATCCAAACCATTTCTTAGACTTCAACAGTGATTTTCTGTAAATTTTGCTGAAAAGCAAAGGCCTAGTGCCAAGAATTAGGAAGGCCGTTTTAGAGCAATAAGGGAATATTAGACTTGTTTTTTCTTTTGCAGTTCCTGGCCAATTCAGCCAATGATTTATTATTTTCTGGGATTTTTTTCCTTTCTTTATTTAACTTTCCTTGTGATTTCTTGTAAATTAATTTCAAGCTATGACCATTTCCACAAGAGTAGAAGATTTGGTATCCTATACATTCAATAAATAATGAATGGCACATTCAACCTCCCTTTAATGGACTATTCCTGTCTGAAGGCTCCCTTTTGAGGTCTGATCTCCCATCTATCTTTAGCTTGGCAATCCAGATAGCACTGTCTTTGTTTTCCTTTGTTTCAAATAAAGATAGACGCCACTGAGGTTAATAGGAGTTATCCCAGAGAAGTGGTAACAGAATTGTCAATTTAAGAAGGTTAGGGGTGTGCCCCATTCAGGGGTGTTACCAGCACCCCATTCAGGGGTGTTACCAGCAAAATAAAATTAACTTATAGATATGCTGCCACATAGTAAATAACCAAAGGAGTGAAATTCTTAAGCCTCTCTGAACATAATGCCTTACTTGGTTACCAAGGTGCAGGCCTGCCAGTTTCCAGCCTCTGGCCAGCAAACGGTAGAGGGTTAGCCTGTTGCTTTGCAATAGAGGATTAAGAAACTATTGAAGAGTGAGATTAGGCAAGTTATTTAGAATTCCCTGGAATCGCAACTCACCAAATGTTAATCAAACAGCAGGTTTATTAGAAGGGTCTCAAAGGACACTGGAATTTATTTGATGACAGGAATACACAATAGCTCAGATGCCTAATATTCACTAGCAATCTTGAATAGTGCCTTAACTTATATATTGCCAAGTTTCCAAGAGTTAAATCAGGAATTTCTCTCTGCTCTGCTCTCATGGCTTTCTGGAATTAAAGCTAGTTAATTTTACCTGAAGATGGCCAGCACCAAGTTTTACCGAAAGAAGAACTTTTGTCTGCAAAATTGATTCATGTTAGGAGCTGTTATTCCAGGTAGTGGACAGGAATAAAATAAAAGCCAGTCTTTTCAACATTACTTTCACTTCAAGGCATTTAGGCTAAGCAATTCTGTGAGATCCAGATTCAGCAAGATAAATTGCCTTTCAGATAGGAAATCTGTACCATTCCCAGTGGCTGTGACATCTTCTGCTTCCCTTCTTAATAATGAGAGAATAAATTTCATTCTGCTCCCATCATGAAACTCAGTATCGGAGGGATTTTCGCTAAAGTATTAAATCTGAGTAACATTGTGCTACACTTCATGTTATTTCATGCTAAACATGAATGTTTAGTCCCATGAATATTCTCTTCTTGTGGCTTCTAAAAAAGGAGAGGAGCAAAAAACCCTCCAAGGCAAATTATAATTTATCTCTTACCAGAAGGAAGTGACTTAAAGTTTTGTTCTGGCACTAGCATTATATTTATGTAAATGTGTTGAAAGTAGCAAAGAAAACACTGTCATCCAGTCTGTCCTAGTTGATGGCAATTGGGGAAGAACATAAGATTGGGAGAAGCTTTCTTAACCACTTGTGTGAAGTAGATATCCAGTTGCAAAACTCAAAGGAAAAATTAAAAATCTATATTACCAATACAAGTAATGTTATGTACTTTGCTTGAAAATATAAAAGTTGAACATGACTGAAGCAAATAGATTTTTGGTGGAAGATAGTAAGAATACAGCTAGTCTATCAGATATCCAAAATTATAGCATCTATCTTGGTGGTTCCCAACTTCCCTCCTAGCTTAATTCCAAGTGAAAAGTCATAGATCTGTCTTCATTTTTCTTCTATATTCAGAGGTGTCTAATTATTTCTGCTAATTCTCTCTTCCTCTTTCCCGACCTTCAACTGTGGTAGATATTAGGATCCCAAAGCTGAAAAGATTCCAGACCATTGAGGAGCATTTAAGACCTTCTTATTATACCCATTATGCTTATTCATTAATGAAGTAGCTAAATTCATAGGTACATATTAACATGCAAATTATATATGCCTCTAGTCCTGCTTTTGAATTATTCCTTAAAGGACAAAAATTAGATAATGCAACATTTGCTTGAGAAACCACACTTATTTCAACAAGAGTGATGATGCAACATATCTGGCAAGGAACGTTCCAAAGGCTGTTAGATCAAACTTGCATGCACAACTCATTTATTAATCTTTTCTTTTGTATCTCTAGCATGGAAGCCCAGAAGGGCCAGATGGCAAAATTTCTGAATAAACACTCCCCCTTGAGCTTAAAAATCCAGGGAAGAGTTTGTTTCAGACTTTTGTGTTTTTGAATTTTCAAAAAGAGAAGTGTAGCTGTGAGGAAAGGAAGGGGAAAGCCTACTTCGGGATTATGGAATATATATTTTCTAGGATGTAGGAAAAAATGAGTCACAAGTTGATTTAGGGGGTGGTGGTATCTAGATCAGATTGGGTTTACTTTGTTTTGGGTATGTTAAACATTCATTTGGAGCTACTGCATCTGAGGCTCATTTGAGCCTTTCTGCTGTTCTTTATAAAGAGCAGAAAGATGAAAATATTTGACTTCTTTTTGTCTTGCCTCTATTTCCCTGATGAGGTTGGACAGAGAAAAGGGAAGAGTGAAAAGTAGTATCACTTTGAGCAACAACAGGTGCATCTTGCTGAATTATCTAGATTTAGTGGGAGGCCAGGCCTTGTGATGAGAGAAATAATACCTGATAATCAGATCAATTAAAAAAACCCAGAATGCACCCATAAAGCCTTAAAGGAACTTCAAGCAATAAAACCTACATTGTGTGTGTACTTGCCATGCTAAACATTCAAATCACATGGATTCAGATGCCATGAACAAAAATGACCAATGGAGTAATACTTGGAATTTAAAACTACACAAAGGAGATAAAGTACTTGGAAGTATATAGCTTATAAGGAATGAATGATGTTATAAGAATGGTATTGTTTTCAAATAAATGTATTACTGTCACAGATCTCTGGCATAATTTGCTATAGAGATCAGAGAACCGGCAAATACCACCTCTGACTGGAGTTTTTACAGTATCCTTCTCTTGCCATGCCCACAGAACCAGTAGTAAAAAAAAATTGAATCCCACCACTGCTCAATTTTTCAATTTCAATTCAATTGATTCAATTTTCTCACTATCTACCTCCTGGAGTCACCAAATAAACTGAGGTCACATCAAGAGCACAAAAAGCTCTTAATGATCAGATTGCCATAGGGAGAAAAATATTGCTTGCCAAACACTTTATATGAAAGGGAAGTCTTACATTTGCTGCCTTACAGTGTGCAACTCTGTGAGGACAAGGATACTTAAATTACAAGGTAATTTAATCGCATGTCTTTATGTATCTTGATCAACCATATATACAGGTTCTCAACTGGAACTTGGCTGCATCTCCTTTGAGGACCATTTGAGACGTTACAGACTTAAATTCTAGCTAGAACAAACATCCTGGGACATGCCCTTGGCCCAGCTTTGGGATAATTACACCTCCTCCTTCAAAAAGCAAATACATTTGGATTTGTCTTCTGGCAAGCTATCCCTCCTATCTGTATGTGTTATGAGTCCAGATAAAGCTTAGGCAAAGATCTCAGAGTATTTTGAATCTTGAAATCCAAAAATATAGATTAAATATTTCATTTCACTACCATAAGCTGGAGGGTGCTCTTTTTCTTATACTAGAAATTTTTCTCATATGGTTCATGCTCCACATAGAAGGGCATTTACATTGGTGCAACTTGATACCCTGTCTTCAATGGTGTTATTATAGGCAGGTAGAACAATCTATTTACCAGTATCACTTTTGCATGTGCTCATGTAGGGATCTTCAAACTTGACAGCTTTAAGACTTGTGGACTTCAACTCCCAGAATTCCTCCTCCAGTCATATTAGCTCAAGAATTCTGGGAGTTGAAGTCCACAAGTCTTAAACTTGCCAAGTTTGAAGACCCTTGTGCTCATGCAGCAAGGCAGATGGTGTGGAACATGTGTTTCTAGACTGCTTCCTGTAATATACATTGTGCCTTGATCTCCCAGTTATTAGTGTGCTCTTTCCAACCTATCATAATCCATGATTGTAGATCAGCTGCTGCAAGATCAGCATGCCGAAAGGATCTAAGGACAGGAAATTTGTAGCTTGTTAATAGCAAGTGAAGCCCTACCTTTTCTACTGATTTTTAGATCTACATTTACTGGGTTTTGCTATGCAATAAATGCTACTGTTTATATATTTTTAACTCTTCCTATTTATTGTATAATTTTATTTTATTTTTTTACTTATTTAGTCTGTCGATTACGTAGATACATGGACAATTTTTTTAAAAAAAGGACATTATCTCTGGAATGAAGGAAGACACTCTTGAACCTGTTTTCTTGCCTGTAATGAAAGCACATGTTGGCCTATATGAATTTGTTGGTACTGCTGGATTAGTGACAGCAGCTGTCCCACCAGAGAGGAAATATCAAGTACATGAAGCAACAACTTCATGGTAACAGGATTTCATAAGCACAAATCCTCTCTTGGCTGAAGTGTTTCCTCTTGGAGCTTTGCTCCAAGTCAAGTAGATGACTAAAGCATTTCCACTCCTTCCCTTCCTCCCACCTCCTTTTCCCCTAAGGAATAAAAATTCAGGTTATTTGTGCCAATATTATTTTAGATTGTGGCTGGGGTGAGAGGGTGGTGGCAGGGGACTGAATTGTCTTTGTCCCCTTTTCATTCTTGATGCCACCTGCAATGAGCTAATCAAGTGCCAATCTTCAAATTCTGGTCATGTGCACAAATTCAGTGCAGCTTTTTGATGTGTGCTGCTCATTAGTATTAGGGAGATTCTTCTTATTTGAAAAGGTTAGAAGAAGGATGAGTGGGGATCAGTTATAGGACTTTCTGTTGTCCTTTCTCTCAGGGGTGGGATTCTACCAGTTCTGTCCACTTCTGTAGAACCAGTTGCTCTGAAGAGCAGCAAACAGAGAGCATACATAGAACCGGTTCTATGTCTGCTGCTGTTTTGGCCCACCCGCCCACCTGGGCTCTTACCTGATCTTTATTTCCTACGTTTTCAACCTTAGCTGCTTTGGTTGACACAGCTGTGGTTGAAAAAGCAGGAAAAAAGAGCTTTTCCAACTGCTGCGCACCCATGCGTAATGCTGCTCAGCTGTCCAGGCAGCAAGCTGATGACGATATACACGCGCGCGCAGCAAAATGTAAAATCACCGAACCGGTAGTTACACCGGTTGGACCCCACCCCTGATTTCTCTAGATAGTTTTTCAATCCTGTTTTTCTATCAGACTTGATAATCCTTCACTCACTACATACCTATAGAGGATTTAAATAATTCCTTCAAACCTGACTGTGTAAGTTTGTACAAACACCAGGGTTTGTCATGCTGAATGTAAATACAGCTCTTGGAAAACAGGACTTTGATATCTTTCTTGCAGAGCATGATTTTTTGTTTGTAAACAAAATGGCATTGGTCAATTTTTATTTGTATTTGTATTGCTGCTGTTCCCATGGTGCACTAAGTGTTCTGTTCTGGTTAAGTGAAATAACTTATTGGGACTTGATCATACAAATCAAGCCTATTGATTTGAAATGAGGTAAGGGTTGGTGAACATTCTTGACATTCATGTCCGTCAGGTTTTTGATTATCTCAGTGTATAATTTGATTTTACTTCATATTATGACCCTAATCCCATTAGGAGAGCTATAAAGATGAGATAGGACTCTCAACTTCCAATGTGTTTGTGGAGAGAGAGAGACAATACATGTGTGTATGTTTCATTGCACAATAATCTGGTAAATTGCAGCCTCTCTGACTTTCCATAATACAAATGTACCACAAACGAACTTAAAACATATTCAGATGACTCAGAAATGTGGGAAGCCATGGAGGCCACAAAAAGATGGAGAGAGTGTAATTAAGAAACAGGCACCCCCCTCCTCCTTCCCATTAGTTCACAACTATAAAGGAAGCTCAAGATGACTGCAAAAAGAAATTGAGAGTAAAGCAGAAAAAACATTGTATTGCAAACTTTCAAGGCATTTGAAAGACCTATCTTGGCCTTACAGTTCTATAGCCTGCACAGCAAGAGAGAACTCCTCACCACTGAAATCACCCTGAAAAGATGAGTGCATCCCAGTTTACTGGGTAAAACTCAGAGTGACATTTTAACCGATTAGTTTCTCAAAGGATTCTCCCAACTTATGTGTCTACATGTTTATGGAATTCAGAATTTGACACAGCTTCTCCTTACTCCCTCCATTCATCCTACCGTGAAATTGGTCTCACACACACACACACACACACACACACACACACACACACACACAGAGAGAGAGAGAGAGAGAGAGAGAGAGAGAGAGAAACAGACCAAAACACAGAGACTCAGACACAGTTGTGTGTACACACACAAATACCCAAGGATAGGCAAAGAACTTGAATGAAACTGATACCTCAACTGCTCTGTAAGGGTAAATGAGCAAGATATATAGATGTTAGCTATGGAACTTCCTATTAATAACAAAGTTTGATACATCACCGGCTTATAGACAGCCAGATGCATTTCCTCCCCCCTCCTTATTTTCACATGTTGCACCCACACGGGTCAGCCAGAATTTTTTTTTGCTGTCCAAAACAGTAGGGGAGTTAAGTGGGGAGAGGGGAGAGTGGAGAAAGCTCTGCTATTGTTTAATTTTGGGAAAGAAGGGGGGAGAGGATGCTAAGGCTTAAAGTCAGTCTAAATGTCTGAGGCAGCGAAAGGGTTTCCGTGATTTTAAACCGGTCCTTCCAAAAGATACAACATACATTGCAACATTCCTACTCGAAATTCCTGCACTTGGGTGGCAGGCTCAAGAACAGCTGCAGGTAGCTGATTCATTGCCCAAATCTCTACTAGGGGGAGAAAAGTTACAGGGCCCCCTGCCAAAAATGAGCAATAGTTTTTCAAGCTGGAAAAGGCCTCCTAAATAAGATGGATAAGGGAGTGAGGTTGGGAGTGGGGAAGCAAAGTTTTGGAAGCTGGTGCATATATAATCGGATTAAAGTCCATGAGTTTCCTCAGCAAGTTCTTAAACAGTTGAGCTGCCAGCTCCTGAAACAAGGACAAGGGGAGGGAGGGGAGTTGGGAGTTGGAATGGCATTGTAAAGAAGGGAAGAAAGAAATCTGATTCAGAGTTGAAACACTGCATGGAATTTTCAGACATCCCACTTTTTTTTCTATTTTTCTATCACCTTCCTTGATTGGTTAGGCAGAGCCAAGATTCCCAGGTTCTAGAGCTAAAGAATTCCATATGGTGAAGAAGGTCTGAGGACAGGACAGTATCACTGCCTATATGACAATGTGAAACACTGTCACAAATTCATATTTAATCCCACAAGTGCAAAAACAAGGCTCACAAGTGGATTGCAAAGCCAGAGAGTAAGAGTTCTTCTGACACATTGGGATAAAATATCCTTCAAAATCAAACCCATCCCTCCCAAGAGCAATCTTCAGAACAATGATGTCTACGCTGTAGCTCTAAAAAAAAAATCAAGGAAGCTGATTGACAGGTTGGTTAGTTTATTGATGTAATATAAAATATGGCTTCTTTTTTACTCATTCAAGGAGAAGGGCTGTGCAGTTCACTGCAGCAATTAATTTATAGAAATCTTCATCTTCACCATCTTCATTATTGTTATCATTTTCATTGACATCTTCATTATCAAAAACAATATTAGCTGCAGCCAGGAGTAGGTTCCAGTGACTTGCTTGGACAGGATTGCTCCTATGCAGTTTCTCTGTGGGCTGATCCTAGGGTGCAGCTTGGTTTTCTGAGGAACTCCATGAGATGAAACCAAGAAGTGATGCTCCGAGCATAGAATGAATCCAACCAAACTTGAGCAAGAGCCCATATTTGGGCCTACATCCTGGCAATAAGAGAGGACAAAGGTTATTTCTTTGCCCTTACTGTATCTGCCAATAGCCCTCCCGCAGTCCTATTTTAGAAAGAGATGAATGGTGTAACTGTCCGTTGACTTCTTGATCATTGAGCAACTTTTAATATGGTCGACCACAGTTCGACACAGTTGAGGTGGCAGAAGAAGCTAGGAGTGGGAGGCAGTAGGTTGCAGTAGTTCATTTCCTTCCTCAGTGGTCATTTCAAGCTGGTATTGATAGGAGGGGAGAGATCAAGGCTACAGTCCCTTATTTGTGGAGTGCCTGAAGCTTCAACATTCTGCCCCCCTTCCAACATTGTCAGGAAATCATTGGGTCAGATCACTTCAAAGTTCAGTATGCATAGATTATATCCAGGTTTATATTTCAGCACTGGGATGTGAAAGTGAAGTTCTCAAAATGCTGCAATGGATACAAGTGTGAAAAATGGTCACCTGTCATTTTTCTTCAGTGCCATTGTAACTTGGAATGGTCACTAAAGATTGGTTGTAAATGTACTACTCCCTGTACTTGGCACTCCCCCCACTCAGGGTGGGTAGGTAGGAATGCTACAATCCTTTTGACAATTATTATATCACCTTCTTGCTTAAAAAAAGCCAAAACTACAAAAAGCTGCTGGCTGCAAAAAGATGACCACCCTTTGTTTAACTCAAGAAAAACAAGATATTAAGAAAAATGACAAGAAATAAAAATAGAAAAAAATAGAAAAAAAATAAAAATAAATAAAATAAACAGGCAGTATTACAACATCTGGCAAAACTGGTTTGACCAGAGCAGGACTTCAACAATTGTCCATACTGCAGTCAGAGAGAGTTCCACAATGCTGGCTTTGTGTCTCTGTAAAGTTAATCTCCAATATAGCCTAAAATTGAAGGCATGAAATAAAAGGGGGAGGGAGAATGGAAGAAGCAATATGTAGGGTACTAAGGGAATTATGACAAAAATATTACCATTCCTTCTCCTTCCACCATTCCTGTGTTTTTGGCCTAATGCACAGAATAAATGGATTTTGACATGCTCACTTCATTGGGATGGAGAAAGAAATCTGTCTGCAGCATGATGATGTCACTCACAGGATGATATTGTACATGTCACACGAAGTTCAAGTAGAAGCAAGGTACAACAGAGGCACAAGGGCTGCTGTTTCTATCTTGTAATCACCTAAAATTTCACTCTCTCCATTAAGTTAATGACCAATAGAAATAATCTGAGAAAGTACATTAGGCCAATTTTGGGATTTTACATTCCAGTGAACCCCTTAAACCTTTGATCGTTTCAGAATTTTTTAAAAAACACTGAGCTGGGCTAAGTTCACAACATAAATAATGCAAACTTGTTCTTGTGAATCTGAACCTTAGTTATTTTGTTGTGGAACTAAAGTTCCTTGTCCTATTTACTGTAGCTGCCACTGTTACTTTCAGCAAACAAACTACATTTAAAACTAATTTGGAACATTGGCTGTCTATAGCTCATTTCACATCGATGTCTAAATATGATATATGTTAGCCTTTCTTCGTCATGCTATCTGAGAAGGAAAATTCTGTAGATATTGCACACTACTTGAGCACATCTCTAGAATGCAACAAAGTGGGCATGTTACCATTTCACCTAAATTAAAGCTGGGGTCTCAAAGCTTGAAGACTTGTGGACTTCAACTCCCAGAATTCCTGACTGAAGGATTGCTGACTGAAGAATTCTGGGAGTCGAAGTCCACAAGTCTTAAAAAGTTGCCAGGTTTGGAGACCCCAGAATTAAAGCAAACTCTTCCCCCCATAGTCACTGATTGAAAATGAATTTATTGATTCTAATCAACAAACATTTCCATGTCCTTGGATATGGGAGCGTAGTTCAGGCTAATGTAGCTGAAGTTAACTGATGCTCAGTTCCCCTTTTAAAGATTAAAGATGCCGCAAGTGGTTGAACCTGATTTTTCTCATTAAAATACAAAAAGATATTGGAAGCAGTACTTGAGTTGAAATTCACACCTCTTAAAGTTGTTGAAGTTGAGAACTGCAGCACTAGAGGAATATCAACAATTTTTCCAGCAACATTATTACATGACATCATATAATATATTTTGCATGTAAGAAATGATGAAAACCCTAAATCTCATGACAGGAATCTTGGGATGCAACACATCTTAGAGGAGGTACTCTTAAACCTAATAGTTAATCCTATCCCTTTTTTATGAATCCCTGGGGCAAAGGTCCCTATTTTTAGTTACCTTTTCCTAGATCAGGCTTTCAGATTGAAAAGTGGTCCAAACAAAGAGGACAAGGTCCCAATGACCTTGGTGCCCTCTGATCTTGTATTAGGTTCTCACCACAAACCCGTATTTTGACTTTCTGGCCTATCATCTACATTTATTTATTTATTTATTTATTTTTAATTTGTTAATTGCTTATAAGATAATAAGTATAAGTAAAAACATAGTTATGAATACAGGGATACATATAAGAAAAATAAATATATATATATAAAAGAAACAATAGGACAGGGACGGTAGGCACGTTGGTGCACTTATGCACGCTCCCTACAGACTTCTTAGAAAAGGGGTGAGGTCAATAGTAGACAGTCTAAAGTTAAAGTTTTTGGGGTTTGGGGAAAAAACCACAGAGTCAGGTAGAGACATTGACCACCCTGTTGCTGAAGTCGTATTTCCTGCAATCAAGTTTGATGCGATTAACCACGAGTTTGTATCTATTGTGTGCTCTTGTGTTGTTATGGTTGAAGCTGAAGTATTCATTGACAGGTAGGACATTGCAATGTATGATTTTTTACATCTATGTAAAATGGTGGCTTGCAGGTTTGCATCTGTGAATTCATCTGCATGTAGACAGTTTTCAAAAATGTGCAATATTTCCTTTTAGGGGAAAAACTACAGGCTGGGCTGCCTGCTTGTCTTCTTTCCAAGAACTCATTATAGAAGGGGAACTTGAAGGCTCTTGCTCCATTTCATACCAGAGTTGGACTGAATCGCTCTTCAAACAGAGAGCTATTATATAAAATAAGATCTACAGTCATCCAAATGTTTCCTTTTCTCCCTGTCTAAGGTGCCTTCACATTCCTTCTTTTGAGATGGAGAAGGAACATCAACCCTGTCTTAATGAAGTTGTCTTTCTGGGAAGTCACTGCTGCTGCTTTCCCCCCTTTTATTTCAATTTCTTCTGTTCCAAAAGCCAAATTCTGGGAGTGGGTTAATGGCACCTTTTCTGTTCCTCTTAGTTGATGAAGAACCTGAGTCTCTCTGTCTTTGTCTCTCTGTTTCTGTCTCGTCCTACCACATGACTGTGGCTACTAATTCCTTTCTGATGTTGCCACTGCCTTCTAAAACAAACACAGATTTGGTGGATTTTCCAGGCGCTTCTTCTGTTCATAGCTGAAGCAGAAGATTCATCAGCCTCCTGTGCTTATTGGCATAAATATAAAGGCTGCATGGAGCTGTTTTCATTAACCAGATGTCTGACAGGGCCTAGCCAGGGGTGGGATTCAAATTTTTTAACAACCGATTATGTGGGTTTGGCTTAGTTGGTGGGCGTGGCTTAGTGGTCAAGTTATTGGCTGGGCATGGCCAACTCAATATCACTCACATTGAGGTATGCATCTCCTCTCCTGGCCTCTCATGACTGTGGGAATGCTGCAACAGTCGTAAGTGTGAAAAATGGTTATAAGTCACTTATTTCAGTGCCACTGTAACTTTGAATGGTCATTCCACACAAGCAAAGTACCAGAAAAGGAGGGAAAAAAAAACTCCAGAGAAGTTCCTGAGACAGGAAGTCTAGTCCTGCCAAGAATGTAATAAGGGTTAATAGAGAGGCAGTTTCTGTAAGCAACACCAGCATGTTTCCTTCCTGCCTTCCTTACAGGATTAAGCCAGTAATTTCTTCTAACAACCGGTTCTCCGAACTGCTTAGAATGTTAACAACTGGTTCTAGCAAATAGGTGCGAACTGGTAGAATCCCACCCCTGGGCCTAGCTCTCAGTCTCTGGACAAATATGGGCTTGAAATATATTAAAACCTTTGTTATACTGAAGTATTCTCTTTGTACACTGAACAGTGTATGATATTTGTTTCTAATTTATGTGAGTTAAATCATTATGGGTTGTGTTAGGTAAGAAACAAGTGAAATATAGCTTATTCAGAATAGCTAACTGGCAACATCTAATTAACTTTGGTCTTGAAAATGAAAACAAAGTCATATCTGGTTAATACTTCAGTGGGAGATCATTAGGAAGCAATAGATTGTAGGCTAGGCTAAAAAATAAATAAGAAATTTTGGAAGAAGATAATTCCATACTGTTGCCCAGAAAACTATACAGATGCATTCATGAATTCACCAAGAGTCAAGTTTGAATTTTTAAAAACCTTTATTAGCCTATAAAACAGACAGCTACCAGATGGGGGCAAAGATTTGCTGTTCTAGTCTTCCTCTAGATCGGTGTTTGTTAAGATTGAGAAACAATGAACTAGTATTTTTTTCAACCCAGGTAGGGTAGTCCTTCCTTTATAGCTCATTCAATCATACAGTTAAAACTTTGTGACCTTGCTTCATGCATAAATCAATTAGTTCAAGTCTGAAAGTTATCTGTTCTAAGAAAACATAATTTATCAAGATGTTTGGAAATTAATTTAAGCAATGGACATGAATGAATGATACTATGTGTACTGATAGACTAAAGTGTTATTTCTCCAAAAGCAGCAAAAATGATTGGGATCTGAAACTCATATCTAAATTTTGTGACAAAAGGGTAGAAGTCTGAAGAGGGAGGAAGTATGTAGGATCATAGGAAATTCCTAATTTTACCTGTTACAAATCACTTCCTCTCCCACAGTTCCTTTTAATTTTAAATTAGTTCATCAAACACTAAAATTAAATTTCAATTTACTGGGAGCTTTGCATGCTATATTTAATGGATTGCCTGACATTTCATTTAGCCATCATTTCATTTCAGGGTGATACTTATATAAGGCTTTTAAAATTAGCACCGCCTTTCAAGCTGAGAGGGTCAGAACAGAGTTTGCATGCCATAAAAAGCTTCTTATCAAAGCTTATTTCCTCAGACCTACCTTTCATCTTTTATAATATTTACTTTGCAAATCCTTGAACTTAAAAGCGTTAAACAGGTTAAGGGAGGGAGACAGAGTGAGCGAGCAAGAGAGCAGAAGTAGGAGCTAAGATACATTGAATTTAGATTGTCAGTGGGCTGTAAAAAGTTGTAGATAAGGATAAAACAATTTAGGGCATTTTCAGAATGGTAAAAACACATAGCAGGTTGGAAATCCTCTCTCCTCCCTGTTAATGTCAGAGGAGAGAAGGTGTTCTTGCCTTAAGGCTCAGGCATGAACAGGGAAATGCAAAGATTTCTAACTTCTCCTCTCTACATAAACATATGGCAGAGGGAGGAAAATCCATCTCTTGGAGAAACCACCACCACTACATCAACATAGACAGTACTGAGTTAGATAGATCAGTATACTGTATTGGTATAAGGCAGTTCATATATTTTCATGAGTCCATTTAGTCCGGTTTGTTTGAATTGTTCAGGGGAGTACTGGATTGTCAAATTTTCAGCAGGTTTTCATATTTCAATTTTACTACCATTAGCTTCCCAATGGTTACAATTAAGATCCTTTAAGTCACCCTCAGTTGGGCCTTTCAACCTCTTGCTAACATACTGAATCATGCGGGTTGCAATAATCCCCCAATTGCCTCTCAGATAGAACCCATTTTTGGCCATATTCCTTTGGCTAAGCAGCTGCTATTCCATCCAGCTGTTCTTTTGATATTTATCAATTGACTTTATTTTGATATTCCTGCAAACCAAATTGTGTTCTATCTTGCTATGCTTATTCCTTGCATGCCTATGGGTTTGAAGTTAGACAATATGGTTTATTTAAGATAGCCTGTTCCTACTAAAATTCGGTCTATTAGTGCTTGGCCACTTTCCATTTGCCATTGTTTCCCATAAATTGTTTTTACTGCTGTTTTATTCAAATTGGCTAAGGATGCTGTATAAGGTGGATTCTCCTACACCACCACCACAAAAAAAATCTTGTTTGTTTGAGCCATGGTGCCTGCTTGTCCTATAATGATGTTCTCTTTCATTCTTTTAAAAAAGATTTGCATCACCACTTGTAATCCTTAAGACTGGCATAATGCAAAAGTGCATGAACTGATGTATATGACACTGAAATTTGCCATAATTGAATTATATATTTGCAGTAGGCCAAAATCTGCCTGTAAATTGCTGTTACTTCCAAATACTTGGTGTCTTCAGATTTCACAAGGAAAAAACACTCCAAGATACATCTCTTCTGGTACAGGAGAGTTGAAAGCTACATATTTGTGAAAACAGGATTTGAGATTGGCTAATTTTTAAGAAAATAGTATTTGTTTCCCTGAGTTTGGGAAACACCATGCAGTGACACTGCATGGTGTTTCCCAAACTTGTACTTGTACTTGTCTTTCATTAAACTCTAAACATCTAGACATCTAGATTACTGAAGCTGAAGCTCAAATACTTTGGCCACCAAATAAAAAGAGAAGACTCATTGGAAAAGACCTTGATGATGGGGAGGGTTGAAGGCAAAAAGAAAAGGGGATGGCAAAGAATGAGATTGTTAAATAGTGTCATCAACACAATGAACATGAATTTGGGCAAATTCTAAGATACAATGGAGGACAGGGAAGCCTGGCATGCAATGGTCCAGAAGATTGCAAGAGTTGGACATGACTTAGCAACTGAACAACGTCAAGACATCTAAACACCTGAACCTACCAGAATCTTACATATCCAAAAATATTTGAAAGTTGGGGATCATCCTACTCTAACAATGCCTCTTTATATTATTTAATACACATACAAATTGATCTAAAAACTCTTTTATTTTGGATCACTGCCTCAGAGAACTTGGGACAAGCATGATATTCCTTTCCCTTAAAAACATCAACAAAAATACTTTCTTTTTATTGAGCACTTTACTCTAAAAATCTTTCCACCATCATCTTTTCTGCAACAACAGGTGTGATAGCTGACCTATATTTGTTTACAGACACGGGTGGAGGAAGCTAATTCTAGAGAGCTTGGCAAGGTGCTCTGGATTAATCATTAATCACAAACTCTATTCTTCAGCTTCTCTGTGGATTTATCTTCTCCTTAAAGAATGTTTTGAAGTAGCCGCATTTATAATAATGGGGCCAAGTGTGGATGAAGAGCAGACAGAGTACAATTACACAACAGTGATAGGACATGTTACTCACTGCACGTGGGTGGTCAGGAATCACTTTAGGCATATGCACAACTGTCAATCACACATGTGTTATTGATCAGACCCCACCCCCCCAAAATAGGGTAGACATTAGCTTGGATATCCCTATTAATACAAGATATTTGGCTGTGCAACTGGTTGTGCCCTGTTGAAATGAAAATGTGCACAGCTACTGTCACATGGTCCCATGGTGCCTTTGATCAAGATTTTTTCACTCACCAGGCATAGTCTCTTAACATTAACAGCAGCTCTTCCCATTTAGTAAACCATGGCAGTGTATTTATCTAATCACAGTATTTCTATTCTGCCCTTATAATTTAATAAAATGCCTGAATCAGCAAACATAGTAATGGTGAAACACTCTCATTAAAAGAAAAAGAAAAAACAAGTTGAAAATAAATAGCAGCAGCAGGTAGAAAGCTAGCCACCAAATCAATCAATCAATCAAACTCCAGGGCTATCAGAAGGCTGAGGAGCAAAACCATCAAGAGAAGACACTGAGTTATCATCAGGGAAAGGAATGCATCTCTGAGTGGTAGAAATAATTGTAACAGAGAAGGTCCTTTCATGTCGTAGGATATATAGAAGGCCTTGGCTGACTTTGGTAGACTGAAAAACTCATGTAGTCCAACTTGCCAGCTTGTTGAATGCTGACTTACATTGTCAGTGGCACTTTGGAACAGAAGGCCAAAGGGTGAGAGGTTAACCCAGGGTCATCTTCTGTATAATGAAGAATTGGTTATTTTATAGACAGTCCTCCTTGAGGTTTTTTTCAGAAAAACTGAGCAATGCTTTTCCTGACCATAATAAAATTAACAAAGGAACAGTGAGATAAAAAGTAACTCAACCTTAATAATTCTGTGCAAGCTCACTGTAGGTTTAAAACTGGTTAACCTACTTTGTTTTCCTAAATGACTCATCTGGCTACAGTATCTAGAGAAAGAAAAGTGAATGAGATTGTGGTCTAGACAAAGATCTTCTCCCCTTCGGAAAGTAATTGGCTGAAAGCGACGACGCTTCTGGTTGCTTAACTGACTGTGGGGATGTACTTTCTGAGCAGGATGGTCATTTGAATGAATTATCGTGAAAAACTCCTTGGTGCTCTAATGCTGATTGATTAGTCAATTGATTAGCTGACAGAGGAAACAGATCCATCAGTTCATGTGTTAGTTACGGTTACTAAAAATATCCATCTAGTAGCTGTTAAATGCAAGGGTGAAAAATGAGGGGCTGCTTTGAAGTGAACTGCCTTTCTGCCCAGCCCTTGTTGATGCACAAGTGTTTTCTTCTCCCAGCCTGTTCAGACAGAGAACAAGCACTTCCTATGTCCTATTGCCCTCCTACCAGATTTCTGAAGTCGTATCCTTAGGCAAAACACAGGAAGTTGTGATCACCATGGACATCCAAGGCCAAAAAAGGTCAAAACCCAATTCTGGCTGGAGTTCCTCAGTGTGTTTGCTTTGCCTGCCCCATGGACCTTCTGACCAAAGGAAAGTCAGGCACTGACCTTTCTAGTGACCCAGAACTGGCTCATCGAAGCTCCTGATTGTAACCTTCTGGATGACATAAGCAATTTTAATAAAGTCCTGTGGAGATCAGACTCTTAATATGACGCCTCCAGAATGCCCCAATTCTCCAGAAGAACTCTGTTCCTTCCCTGAACCAATCAATCAGGCCATTTAATTAAACGTTTCAAACCTACTGGAGCTCTAAAAAGCCAAGTACTTTGGTTGCAATTCTTCTGTAGCACCTTCTTTTTTAAACTGGAGTTGAAGCCAGAATAATTTGTAGAGTTAAAGGAAAAGGCACCTTGATTTGAGCTTGACCCATGAGGACCTTGTAGATTCCTCATGTTGTTTTCATGGCAATAATTTGAAAGTGGATTGCTATTATGGTGTTTTTCTGGATTCCCCTCCATTTTTTTTTATTACAACTGTGTTATTTCTGGGCAGTATCCATCTAAATGCTATTCAGTTTTGACTCTGTTTATGTTTTTCAGCTCAGAGAAGATTGAAAATTCAAATAACTTGCAGGTATATATTTCAATTTTTTACAATAGACGATATTCTTATATGCATAGAATTTTACCAACATTTCAGTATTTTCTATTTTTTACTGAAATTGAATGGTTGTAAATTGAGGACTACCTGTATTAGATTGCAGCATTTAGAAGTACAAGAAGTTAACAATTTTTCTTTAGATGTTTAGTGTATCTGGATAAAGAAAGAGAGGATGGGAAAGCACAAGGTATCAAAAACAAGCTGAAAACTCCAATTCATCCCTTCCAGTAAGGCCATTGCCTATCTGTATCAGTCTCTGTCAAATAATAACAACCATAACACCAATTGGCTGTTTGGAAGCCTCCAACCTTCCTAAGTGGATAGAGGAGGCAAATATGATAATTGGTGAAATGTTCCTTTGTTTGTGAATTTGTTGTCCTATCTTTCTCATCTGATGACTGTTGAAGAAATCTGTAAGGTCAATGTCTATAGTCTGCTGATACAGAACATGTTTGCATGGTGAAAGTCCCAGGTTTAGTCTTCACCATCTTTAAGGAAGTTTTTGAAAGATTCTTTTGAAAGTTACATACAGGCAGGGTAGGCAATAATGAATTCCACAATAGGACACTAATAATGTGCTAATCTACTCCAGTCAAAGATAGGCTTCTGTGTGGACTTTTCATCTGGAATAATCCCATGGGTGAACTTTCTTCCTCTTTGTAGGTGGGCCACATAGGTTATTCTCAAGCAGCTTCAGGGTTGACAGTGGTCTTTGGTTTGTATGTGCATATTTAAGACTATAATTATTCAAAATAACCCAAAGGGAAAAGGAATTGGATACAGCTCCAGCTGATAAGAGCATAAGGAAAACAGACTGATTCATTCCCTGCTATCTGCATCTACCTTAGGTTGTGGACTCCTTAGCCTTTCATGAAGTCTCAAGCAGGTTAAGTGAGAGTACTAAAAGCTATGGGTTCAAACAATATGTAGTTTCATGCTGGCTGATTGGCAAGTGTTGCAATACAGATTGTGTGCCCTGCGGAAGAATCAAAGGCAGGGATGCTCCTAAAGGTCACCATCAAAGTTTTCTTTCCCCTCTGCACTAGCCCCTGATGTCCTTTTTCTGTTGTTCCACAGGATGGATGGAGAGAGGAAGAAAGCAGGCTTCCTGGTGTGCCTTCTTCCTGGTTTGCAGCCTTAGTGGAGTGCACCTGTTTACCTCTGAACTCAGACTTCATAGTTGGTGGCCCATATTCTTCAGTAGGATGGGAATATGGCTGGGGAAGGGGTTCTATTCCAAATTTGCCTTTCTCGTTACTTTAACAGTTGGCTGATTAATAGACAGATGGAGGAAATGGGCCTGTCACTCTCATGCTGATAAGGATCTTCAGAGTATACATCTCTATTGCAAATAGCTGTTTCAAAGAAAATGCAAGCTTTTCAGGAAATGTCTTACATCAGATTCTTTTATATATTGCATATAGAAATGCAGATTTCCATGGATGCAGTGGCAATTGACTGCACTGCCTAAGAGAGCTGCATTTCCATTCTCCAGAGATGAATGGGGAAAAAGCTAGGAATTTCTGCATACCCTTAATGGAGAAAACATTTCTCTCCTATCATAAGAAATGAGCGTCTTTAGGAATCTAACACTCAATGAGTTAAGGACATTACTTCCTTCATTATAAAGTCTAACAGTGTGTTAAAACAGATATGGTCTGCAATGATTAGCCCATAATGATCTTAAGGCAACAAACAGTTGTTCTAGCAGCAGTGTAACACTAGTAGATACATAAAATACAAATATGGAACCAGAGTGACTAAATGAAGAGTTCAGAAATAGCTAAATATAGAGCTATACATAGAACATCCATTAATGTCATCTGGGAATAGAATATTTTTCAAGATTTGCTTAATTGGGAAATGATATTTGTTGGAATGGCCTGGCAACACAAAATGATATGTCTAGAACATCCAACGTTAATATTTTTAAGGATGGGACTACTTCAGAACTTGTGGTACACTTGGATGGGTGTAAATGGTCAAAAGTACTAGGCCTTTAAAAGAAACCATCAGCACTGGATATTAAGATCAGGAAGTACTAAGAAATGATATAGTAGTAAGTACAATGATGTTTAAGTGCTTACCATCAAAAGCATCTGGACTATTGTGTTTTTTGTATTTTAAAATGTGTTGAACAATAACTCATGTAGATCTGTTCCACTAATCCAGCCTGGAAGTGAGCAGACTATGTATAAACATGATAAGATTGACTCCTTCTAGCTACTCATGAGGCTTTGCAGAGGAAAGCCAAGGGCAAAGATATCATGTGCACCATGAATTCATCACACAAATTATATGAATTATATCTTGCACTTTATTTGCATCAAGATATGATTGATGCAGATTACATCATCTGTGACATTTGTGTGATGATGTCATGATGGTTTCTATTGGACAGCCATGCTTTCATTTCTCTTTGTGATAGTTCTGGATGTTGAACAGAAGGAATGGGGAAAAAATGGCAATAGACATTTGCAGAAAGAGCAGGGACTTGTAGCAAAAGCAGTGGCAGTGTCACATTTGTGAACCATTGTTGGTAGCAAAGGTAGCTTTAACTTCTATTATTTAGCTTCTGGATAGAGGCTGAGGCTCCTGGACATTGAGGTTGTTGGATGGAATGGAGTACTTTAATTTCCTATCTGCTCTGATCACCATACAACTGAGACAGGGAGAGGTTAGTAAAGAGAAGTTTTGAGCACTTGTATATAAATGTCTTTGTGTGCATGTATGGATGGGTAGACTATAAAAATTTCTCCAGCTTGGTCCCACTTGCATTTGAATAGAATCAGAGGAAGGATCAGAGGTTTCCTTCTTCTAAAAGTTCAGGAGCCTTTGCTCTACTTACCTTGCATATTGTGTTTGATTGTGGTTTTGAGTACCTTGGAGAGTATAGGGATTATGGAAGTCAATAAATTGTTGTCTCATAATGTATCCCCTCTCAAGTGTTTGCTGTTCCTCTAAGCAGAACATTGAAATTCAATATTGCCTGCCTGAGGTTCTCTCTAATAGGAAAGTCAGTAGCAACTGCGTTTCAACCAGATGTCATTCAACTTAGCTTAGCTCAATGGTGCAATCATAGTTATTTGCATTGTCCTGACCTGGAGGGAACTCCTCTAAATCTCGTGATTCATCATCATCCATCAGAAATTACCAAGAGGTTTTTGAGGCAAACCTCTCTCACCCCTATGGTTTTGGCAGCAGAGGCAGCACATGGAGCTCTTGATATTCAGCAGTGAAACAATATCATGTTTTGAGCAGAGTAAATTTGGCCCAAAATATATTTATCTATCTTTGAACTACAACTCTCTTTTGTTAACCACTTTGTGGTTTGTGTATTAGAAGAATGCCATTCCTATGATTGTGAATATTTAAGCACAAATCCCCAAAATATTCTCTTTAGAAGCACACACATTCCTACAAAATTGAGTCAAGCCAATTTGCATTTGCTCTGGTCTTCCATCAGGTTTGAAAAGATGCCAGACAAGATATTTTTATGGGCACCACTGTGGCCATTTGTCTACTTTCTTTTCCTCACATCCCATTTTGTTGCTTTCTCTGACACTGGAAAGAAAAGAAGCTGGCTTAATACATAGTTAGATCACACAAGACACTACAAAGGAACAACTTAATCAGCACAGGGGGAAATTTTGCTATTTCCACTGTGTCTGGATTTCAGAGGCAATTATGAATTCTACCTCAGCTAAGTAGCAGCATGTAGCTGATCTTGGCTGATTTTGAAAAAGCTAAGCAGGATTAAATCTCATTGATACTTGGATGGGAGACCAAAATCAGTCCCCCCAAAAAATAAATGGAAAACAACTTTGCCAATAAAATAACAGGAAATCAATAGGAGTCAAACTTCACTCATGGAAGAAGCTTCCCAAGAATTCTAAATTCTGATGCAACATTGATGGAAAAAACATTAATTTGGACAAGTGGCTATTCATTTGTGGTTAGGTTTTGGCTTCTGACTAGTATGGGTTGGATTTGTAGTGTCTTTTTGTGTTGGTTGCAGTTTGCTACATTATAGAATTATACATTATAGAATCCTGCCCATATTGGTAAAGATCAGCTGTGAATTAATGGGTCATCTAAAATGAACGGATAAGAAATAAAAGCTTTGTGGTTTGAATAGAAATAAAACACCTGCTATTCGCCATGACTTTTAGTATTATAATGGTTCTATATTTTAGATCCATAACTTCACTATTCTTTGTTCTAAATAATCATTTATTTGCCTTATATAAAATGTGTAATACTTTAGTTGTATTAATTTCATGCCCAAAATTCTTAAATTTACAATTTTACTTTGTATTTTATAATTCTACAGCTTGTTTTACTTTAGTCAATTTCTATGCTATATGGGCTGTATTCATATTCAGCAAGTTAAATGTGACTCTTGTTTTGCTTTGCTGGTCAATGACTGAAATAAAATGACTGACGGTCTGTTAGAGGCAAGAAAAAAGTCTTGAGTTGAAGTCTCTAATGAAAAGAAAGCAAACCTGTCTGTGTCTTGGAAGCTTTCTATTTATTTATTTATTTATTTATTTTATTAATTCCATTTATATACCGCCCTTCTCCCAAGGGACTCAGGGCGGTGAACAGCTCATCTAAAACCCCACAGAAAATACAAAAGTTAAAAAATATTAAATTTAAATCGGCTGCGTAATAAGACTAAGAAACCCCCCCCCCACCCTTAAAACCCAATTTAGAATTAAAAATGGAGACCAAATTTAAAATCATTTTCTCAGCTCAGGCCGGCCTGCTCAAAGAGCCAGGTCTTCAACGCGCGCCTGAAGGCCCTCAGGTCCGTGCCGGTACGAAGTTCCGGTGGCAGAATATTCCAGAGGGCGGGGGCACCCACAGAGAAGGCCCTACTCCTTGGCGCCGCCAGACGACACATAGCGGCCGACGGCACCCGGAGCAGACCCTCCCTGTGGGAACGCACCGGCCTGTTGGAGAACGTTGGCAGAATGCGGTCCTGAAGGTAACCTGGTCCCATGCCATGGGTCGCCCTAAAGGTCAAAACTAGAACCTTGAAGCGAACCCGGAGAGCCACCGGCAACCAATGCAGCTCGCGCAGGAGAGGCGTCACATGGGCGCTACGTGACGCCCCCATGATCACCCGCGCGGCTGCATTCTGCACCAACTGGAGTCTCCGGATGCTCCCCGCAGGGAGCCCCATGTAGAGGGCATTACAATAGTCCAGGCGAGAGGTGACAAGGGCCTGAGTGACCGTGCGCAAGGCGTCCCGATCCAGGAAGGGCCGCAACCGGTAGATCCGACGGATCTGATGAAATGCCCCCCTGGAGACGGCCGCGATGTGATGTTCAAGTGACAGCCGTACATCCAGGAGGACACCCAGGTTGCGAGCCCTCTCTGTGGGGGGCAGAACTTCCCCCCCAATAGCCAGCAAAGGTGTCAGCTGGCTATATCGGGGCGCCGGAAATCACAGCCACTCGGTCTTGGATGGGTTGAGCCGAAGCCTGTTCCCGCCCATCCAGTCCCGCACGGCCTCCAGGCACCTAGACATAGCCCCCACAGCATCGTTGGGGTGGTCCGGAGTGGAGATGTACAGCTGGGTGTCATCTGCATACAGATGACACCTCACTCCAAGACCACGGATGATCTCGCCCAGCGGCTTCATGTAAATGTTGAACAGGAGGGGAGAAAGGACCGACCCCTGAGGCACCCCACAAACCAGGGGCCTAGAGGTGGACCTCTCCCCCCCCGCCAACACGAATTGCGAACGGTCAGAGAGGAAGGAGGAGAACCATCGAAGGACGGTTCCACCAATCCCCAACCCCTCCAACCGTCGCAATAAGATACTATGGTCGATAGTATCAAAAGCCGCCGAGAGATCTAATAGGACCAGGACAGAGGAGAACCCTCTGTCACGAGCCCTCCAGAGATCATCAACCAACGCGACCAATGCCGTCTCAGTGCTATGTCCAGGCCTGAAGCCCGATTGGAAATTCAATCAATGAATTTGAATGCCAATTCAAATAATAATTTTCCAGGATCTCAAATTGCAAGGGGAGAATTCACAGAGAGAAGGTGCTTTCCATTGGAGAAAAAACCCCTTTACCTGAAGAAGGGGATCTAGGTGGTTCAAATTACTATCCTTCTCCTACTTCTCTTCCCCAAATGTCAAATTGAACTTTGTGAGTTAGAACTGGGGATAACCATTTTTAAATTCTTGCTGAAACTCACTGCTAACATTGGCCCAATCAAACTGAAGGCAGAAGTGGGCAGATTTTAGTATTTAGCATTTATTTGATTTGTCAATCGCTTACACGATACACATAAGAATAAATATAGTTTTGAATACATGAGACAGATACTTATAAGAAAAATAAAAAAAAAACAATAGGACAGGAACATGATTGGTGCGCTTATGCACACCCCCACTTCTGCCCACTTCTGCCAGATCCCTTCAAAGTTTGACCAGTGCTCAGACCAGGAGCTCACAAAAGATTGGAGCTTGGGGAGTGCTTCATAGAAGGTCTTTCTCATTTCTTCCTTTCAAGATGTCAACCGTATCCATGCCATGGTTGCATGCTGCATGCATGCAACTTCAATTGCAGCTGTGGTCACTCCCCCCCCCCCCTTTCCACAGATGTCCCTGGGGAAAACAAAGTTAAAGGTATGGTCCAATCACTATCTTAACCTTACCTACCATAAATCAGTACAGACAAGTAATGCTTTGTCAGCCTCCTTTACTGTGACAGAGTGGGGGGATCTGACCATTAGGCCAGCGCTGTTTATGCCAGCAAAGTTTTCTTCTGGCTTAAGGACTGGTGTGTAATACTTGAATGTGACTATCTGGAAAAGCCTTCAAACCCTCAGAAGCTTGGCTTTTCCTCCCATGGGGTGGAGGGTTCCTTTATTCTGGACTTGATGGACAACTAGCTTAATTTGCATAAGGCAGCTTCTTCTGATTTTTGTTTTAAGACAACAATTCTTTCTTTCTTGCAAGATCTTTATTCGTTTGAGACAGAACACAGGATTAAAAAAATAAGGACTTTAAAAAAAAGTTTTTATTCTCTTCTCTTTCCTTCACACGCAAAGAGACATGCACAGTAGCACACACTGATCAGTGAAGAGAGTCCTTTTCAGCAGCTGGGATCGGAAGCGTGCCACGAGTGGGTGCAAGAGGATCCAACTGTCCCCAATTAATTAATTTTGAAACTATGCGGAGTGCCAGTTTGCATTGGCTAAAACTGTGTGAGAAAGTGTCTCCCAGATTTCTGTAGTTGTCCAGGATGCAGTTTTGTCATCTGAGGCTGCTTTGCATAACAGTGCATCGAGCTCTAATTATGCACAAGGGATGCTAATGGGCCCCAGGCATGTTGGAGCACCCTGGGAAAAGTATCTCGAGGGAGGGAGGGGGAAGGAGGAAGGGAGAGAAAGAAAAGAAAAAAGATAGAGAAAAAGAAAAAAGAAAAAGAGAAGAAAAAAAAGACACAAAAGACACAAAGAAAAGAGAGAGGGGGAGGAAGGGAGAGAACAGAGTGCTATAAATGTAACAAAGCAAAACATTCTTATTTAATGATAATCTATATGATGATAAGTATGATAAGGTATTATAGCAGTCTATGGCTCCCTTCAACATCAGACCCTCTCAAACTCCTCCTTTCACAACCCTGTATCATCTGAATTGCCTCGTTAAGAATCAATTGTGGAACAAGATTGAGGAAATGGTATTTTTAGTAAGAGATGAGCAGGAAGACAGATAGTAAGGGAAATACGGAGCTAACTGGTTTTGGTGGTAAGATTACAACTGAGCTCAATTCCTGGTTACTTCATGTAATTCACTTGGCAGCAATCTGGAAATGGTTTGGCATGATCTTCTTCCATGACGTTCTTTAGATTTTTAGCCTATGGCTGTGGTATTGGATCTCCCAGCTAGGTACTAAACCACACCCAACCCCATCTGTATTCTGAACCCAGACCAAGTGACAGGGGCTGATTCTTGATGAAGCTGAAACCACACGTAGCTCAGAATGCTGAGTTTCATCTAGAGGAGTATTTCCCGATCTTAGAAACTTTAAAATACAGGATGTAGACTTCAACTCCCAAAATTCCCCAACCAGGAATTCTTGGAGATGAAGTTTGCATATCCAAAGTTGAGACTGATCTAGAGCAACAAGGGATCGATGTAAGCATATTCTATGTCATAGTCCCACCCTAAGCAGATCGATGGACTTTAAAGTGTAACTCCCCACCCACACATTACAGTTACGCAATAGAATCAGTTGTGCTTCAACCCATGAGTGCTTGGAAACCTCTCTTCTGTCGGAGCCCTAGGGATACGCCAATTTTTCCACAAAGCCATCCTGTGATTAATCTAGTGATTAAAATTTGGCAGCCCAGCAACTATCAACATGGGCCATTTCTTTGGGCCAGTGAAAGGATTTCATCATCTTTGACTGCTTAATAATACGATTGGCACTCTCTGCTTGGTAGCCTCCAAAGGACTACAAAGGCTGTGGTGAAACCGTGGCACTTGAAGTCTGTTATGGGAAGAAGGAGGGAGAGAAAAGCCAACAGTGAGGATTTGAGAAATGGTTGAATGTGGGGATGCTGACTTATTTCTTCTTGGAAAAACAACAGCCCAAGTCTGTATCCCGTCCGGCCTCCTCTGCCAAAAGATGCTTATTGTTTGATTGGGCTGGGAGACAGATTAGAGGCCCCAGGTAGAAAGTCATCACAATCTGCATTTAAATGGGCCAGTTATAAAAGGTAGGGAGCCCAGGAGCCCACACCATTATTCTGCCTTCTCTAAGCTCAGTAATCGCTCTTTATTTTCCCTGTAGTCTGACCTGGGAACAGAGTTTCTAATTGCCAGGTCACTGCTGCTAATATTGTCATTTCCAGCCAATGAGGGTGAAACCATGGCAACACCACATTTTGTTCCAAGTATTTTGAAGAAAGAAATTTCCCTCCTCATTTTAGAAAATAGCAGGGCATTGTTTTGTTTTTTTTAATGTGCATTAATTTTACAGGGTTTGAGGTTTTTTTTTTTCAACGTACCTTCCATTCTTCCTATCTCAGTTTTGCCTTTTATTAAATCTGCCCTTGATTGATTAATTATTTTCATCTTCAGAGACCAAAGAAATTCTGAGAGAAGTAATTTTCTCTGTCTGATATGATTATGGGGCTTGATCTAGCTAGCAGCTTCCTGTAGAAAAGAAACATCACAATAAGTTTTAGATCATTTTAAAACAATAACAAAAAGAAAACATGATTGTATTATCATGTCATTTGATACTGACCTGCAGAACTATTTATGGGTCAGTCTGAGGAAGTGGAAATCTGCAACCTTGGAGAAGAACTCCCACACTGAATATTTCACATATTTCTAAGCTTGGATCTGGGACTAAACTTCAGGGTCTTCTTCAATGACCATTGAGTCTAAAATGACTATCAGGAGATTGGCAGGTCATGTGGATAGCAACAAAAAAGACCAGGGCAGTGGTTGGAATGAAAGAAACATTAGGGCCAGTGACACTAACTGTAGCATATTCTCATATAAGAGAGAGAAAAAGAGTTTTAAAAACATTTTATAATTATGAAAAACATTTGGACATATGCACTATAAAAATACTAGTTTTACTGTGTTTACGTTAAAAATAGATTGCTCTTTTGTGCAGAAAAGGGACACAATATGATGAACTGCCCTGGCCAGCCAAAGAGAACCCTCCTTGGCCAATGTAATTAAACTATTAGATTTAAAATTCTAAAATTTACCTAGTGCACCAATGGAATGAATGAGTGAGGCTTATTTGTGTCTAAATATCACTAACAGTAATAGCTGCTTCATACATTTGTCAGGATAAAGACTTTGTTATAAGTGACAACATAAACCAGAAGCCTTTGCCTAGACTGGATATTAAACATAGCCATTCAAATAGAAGCACAGGAAGTCTGGTAAGATTACATATATTAGGTTTTTTTAAAAATTCATCCTTTCTTACTTTTATAAGCAACCAGAGGTGGTATTCAGCAGGTTCTGACCAGTTATGGAGAACCGTTAGCAGAAATTTTGAGTGGTTCGGAGAACCAGCATATACCACCCCTGACGGCCCTGTCCCCATCTATACTCTGCCTCACGAGTCCCAGCTGATCGGCTGGGTCTTCTTGCGTTGCCTGCATAGGAGAACAGAGCTGGAAAGCAGGCTAGTGGGGTGGGGAGGGAATGGGGATTTTGTAGCAACCTTCCCTGTGGAGTGGGGAGGGAAGGGAATTTTACAGTATCCTTCCCTTGCCATGCTCACCAAGCCATGCCCACCAAGCCACACACACAGAACCAGTAGTAAAATAAATCCTACCACTGTAAGCAACTCAAGGTGGCAAACATACTTATAACTCCTTCCCCTTCCTCTTTTCCCCACAACAACCCCATGAGATGGGTTGGGCTGAAAGAGTGATTGGCCCAAAGTCATTCATGCCTCAGGCAGGACTAGGCCAGTACCTAAACCACTATATCAAACATGGCAGATACCCCTCCATTTATTAGGAAAAGAAAAAAGAAAAAGAGAAAATTGTGACAAATTGAAAACTTATCCCTTGAACAAGGAACAGAAGTAGAACAAGCATACTAATTCTGTCCCTTGCCCAGTCTCTCACATGTAGGAAGCAATTATTTATAATAAAACTTCTATAGTTGGGAATTCTGCATATGTTAATATGAATATGCATATTAAGAACCCTCAAAGCCACAGATACCAAATATACATGGGTATACATTTTTCTTTGAAATTACTTGTTATCTTTTTGACACTGTAATTTTAAGATGAGCTTTTATTCATTCTGCTTTTTAATATCTCAAACACCATTTAAACAATCGCATAAAATAAAATTGCTTTCCTCTAGAAAATAGAACTTACAAGTTGATCCTATAATGCCTCAAGAAAGTTATAGGAGAAAAGCAAAGGCCCCTGACCAAGCCTTGGAAAAATGACTTCAGTAGATGGCAACTGTGTTTGAAGAAGCAGATGGCTTTAGGTTCCACCAAATACTACCCCATCAATCACGGAATGGGCTGCTCTTACAGAATCCATATAAGTGGAATTTCTGAAAATAAAGAGGAGAAACCATTTCTGTCCTCTGCTTTCCCCATTTCCTCATTTGGTATAAAATTTGGTGAGTGGGGAATCTGCTAATAACTTATGCCTAAAACCTGAAGGCACGTAATTTCCCCTTCCTTTAAAAACTTGTTCGTCCAGTAATGTAAGTGGCAAGTTGCAAGGGAATCCATAGTTCTGAACTGTAAGAGTTCAAACACTTCCATAGCAGCAGTCACATTAGGAGACAAGGAATTTGGGTCAGGTTACACAATGCACTGGGACATCTGTAACCAATTTTTCCAGCAGTAGCTACAGTTGCTGGGTTTAAATAATGGGCAATAATGTGATTTGCTTGGTTTGGGCTTAGTGTGATGTCTGAACCTTGGACATTATGATTTAAACCAAGGGTCTTCAAACTTGGCAAGTTTAAGACTTGTGGACTTCAACTCCCAGAATTCCTGAGCTAACATGACTGGAAGAGGAATTCTGGGAGTTGAAGTCCACAAGTCTTAAAGCTGTCAAGTTTGAAGACCCCTGGTTTAAACTATAAGAACAGTACAACCAGAGGCCACTGAATCTTTTGAGTCTTTGAAATCTTCAAAATGTTGTGTAAGAAAGATTATTGAGAGTCATCCTTCTATAATATGTAATTTAAATTTCATTTCTATGTAAAAAAAAATGGTGTTTTTTTTCATTTAACTTTCCTCCTACTTTTGGGATTTTGGCACCTGGCATGACACTCAAAAGCCAACTGTGCTAACCAGCTGAATAAAAATTGTGCATCAAGATTATAGCTTTGCCTTATGTGTGAAATAAGTCATTATACATCATTTAGTGGATGATATCCAGTGTAATTATGAACTAGTATGAGTCAAGCACGTCGGAGTACTGTTGATTGAGTTAAGAAGCAATATGGCAGCTAAGAGTGGTCAACTTTCAACATTACCTTCTTACCCAAAAAAGTAGTGTTATTTGCCCCATACAGGTTAAAAAAAAGAATCATGCAATCAACTATATTTCTCACTCCCACTAGCACATAAGGCCATGAGCACTGAAGACAGTAATTAAGATCAGGAAAGTAGCACCAAGCAAAATTTAAATTCAGCAAACTCCTCTTATTGTTTTCTTCATCAAATCAACTATCCCTATTTCCCACGACTGCATCAATTGAGAAATCTGTCATGATCTCCCAGCATAACATGGACTTTGGCTCCCTGTCTTAGGGACTTTTGGTTACTGGGTTGAGCTCGTAATATGGATCACTTCGTGGAGATTCTGTCATGCCCTTTTCAAGGGGTGCCATGGGAATCTAAGTGATTTAAGAAACAGAACTGGAATCATATTGGTTGATTTTTTCCACTGAAAGGGAGTAAGTTAATTTTAAACTGCCCACTGAAGCTTTAAAACTTCTGTCCAGTCCTGTTATTAGCAGTTTAAAATTTATGAAGTGAGACTCTGTGTTGATAGCAGTTGATGGTCAAGCAACTTGGTGTAATTATTCCCCATATCTAAGGGAAAAGCCCAATTTCACACTTATACCATCTGTTTCTCAACATTTTCCCTGTATCCAGAATGAGCACAGTCCTAAGTCTACTATAAAATATCAAAGAATGAGGGGAACTAAATTATATTGAATAGAATATACTGGAGAGACCCAAGATCAAAGTCCTTGTATGACCAACTACATGTTCATGGAAGATGCATAGAGCAAGTTCCTAATTTTTTTAAATAGAAACTTGCTGTGGAAGGCTATCTGAGGAAGAAAGCAGTGGCTATCAAGAGTTAAAGTTTGACTCGTATCCCAGAGATAAGCCTACAGGTATTTAATAATAGGCTACCATTACCCCCTTTGAATTGGGCCTTAAAACAATATATAGAGACCTGAAGGTTTGTATAAAGTGTTTTCACCAGCAGGAACAAGGATGCTAGATAGGCAATCTAATGGCACAAAGTTATTTTGGAGTGCTGCTGAAACCAGAAAGTGAATACAAAAGGTAGGAAGGTCATAGGAAGGCTATCTCTGCAATGAATGTATTATTTAGTGGTAATGGTAGCTTTGTACTCAGGAGTACTTTAGTGTAGATGTGTACTAGAACAGTCAGAGGAGCATGCTTACAATATATAGTAAACATTAGCATAGGCCTCATTTCACTCTGAATCCATTGTACTCTTTATATCCCATCAGAGTCCCCTCCCAGTTATGTCAAATGGGACCAGTCTACAGTATTATTCAGAAGAATAAACCAAGCCAAAATACTCAGAACTAATTTGGGACTGGGGCTGATTCTTCTTCCCATTTGTCATTTCCTGTTTTAGGCAGCTTGTTTGTCTCTGAAGGTTCACACACACCCCTTCTTCAAAAAACAAAACAAAAACCTTTGAACAATAATCTGAAATTGAATAAGAGATATCATTTTATAGATTGGCAGGAAAACCAAGATTAGCATTTGTTACACTTGGCTGACTTTGTCTGTGACAGGAAGCTAAGTGAAGAGTGACCTATTTAGGACCAGGTGGCAGATAAACTAAAGAGCTCCAAAGCTTTAATCAAGAAGTCAAGAAATTTCTTAGCAAAAGTCACTAACAACCAATTATCAGGGGTGGGTTATTACCGGTTCTGTCCCACTTTGTAGAACCGGTAGCTCTGAAGAGCAGCAGACATAGAACTGGTTCTATGTCTGCGGATGTTTTTGCCCACCTGCCTGCCTGGGCTCTTACCTGACCTTTATTTCCTGCTTTTTCAACTTCAGTTGCTGTGCTAGGCACAGCTGCAGTTTAAAAAGCAGGAAAAAAGTGTTGTTTCAAAGGCTGCTTCTCTGCATGTAGTGTGCTGATGACACACGCGCAGCATGCAGAAAAGCACACCATAAATCACCGAACCTCATAAATCATCAAACCAGTAGTTAACCCTGTCGGATCCCACCTCTGCCAATTATGTATTGTCATCTAGAAAACTGAATAGTTATAGCTATTTGTTGTAGAGTGGTGGTAATCACTCAGGCAGACACCAAGGCAAAGGTTCAGCTCTCACTTTATTCAAAAATAAAGGGTTACCGCTACTGCCATTCTAACACGGCAGCCAGCTGGAGCGGCAACAGCTGATGCCATTTGACAGCTCCCTTTTATAGCCGGCTGTCAAACGGCATCAACCAATGGGAGAGGTCCGTGCTTCCCGCTCAAAGCACAGACCTGAGTGGGAACTACAGTCAATACACAACACTCCTCCTTCCCAGTGAGGAGCATGCGTAGTCCTGTAAATATGTTGGACGCCTGCGTAGTCGTTCAGATCTTCTTGGTTCGGTTGGAAATGGCACTGGGTTGTTGCCTTCTGCTTGCTGCATGGCTTCCATTGGTGGTGAGGCTGCTGGAACATCGGGAACTTGGTCAGGACCTTGGTCAGCTTCTTCTCCAGGTAGGCTGTCATCCCTGTGGGCTGGAGGCTAGTTTCTTTGGGAGCTGGTGGTCCTTCTGCATCGGGACCATCTAGATGACCTCTGGGTACAGTGCTCCAATGTCTCCTCAGGTGGTCCACATGGCGCTGCCAGACACGCCCATCTGGTAGCTGGATTCTATAAGACCAGTTACTGCTACCACACGACCAAGTAACCACAATGGTTGCCCAGCAAAGTTCCTGACATACACTTTGTCATTTACTAGGAACCCTCTGTCTTGGCTGTTAGACCCAAGGGGAAGCACTGGGGCATAGTTTGGGTGCAGCCTGTCAAGAGTGGTTCTCAACCGGCGTCCCATTAACACTTCAGCTGGTGACCTATTTGTGGAGGCACAAGGTGTTGTATGTTTGCTCAAAAGGTATTGGGCCAGTCTAGAATGCCAATTAATGGGTCCCAATCTCTGTAGTACCTCCTTAGCAGATCTGACTGCCCCCTCCGCCAGCCCATTACTTGCAGGATGAAATGGGGCTACTAATATGTGTCTGATGCCCAGGTTGGCTAGGAAGATCTCAAATTCACAAGAGGTAAATTGGGGACCATTGTCAGATACAATGGAATCAGGAAGGCCAGGTGTGGCAAACATCCTGGTCAATGCTTTATTAACTGCTTCAGTGGTTGTGGTGTGCATTAAGGTCAGTTCCACCCACTTCGAAAATGAATCCACTACCACCAGGAATGTGCGCCCGTGGAAAGGGCCAGCCAAATCTATATGGATTCGGGACCACGGGCTTCCTGCCTCTTCCCAGGTCCTAGGGGTGGCTGCTTGTGGGGATGACCTGGTGGCTTGGCATGCCTGACAAGAATTGATCCAGCTAGAGATTTGGGCATCCATGCCCGGCCACCATACGTAGCTGCGGGCGAAGGCCTTCATCCTCACTATCCCTGGATGACCTTTGTGCAGCACCTTTAAGATTGAGGTTTGTAACTTGGGGGGGATCACTACCCTAGTTCCCCATAGTAAACAGCCTTGCAATGAGGAAAGTTCCTGTTGGTGTAGCTTGTAGGGTAGGAATTCTGATGGATAAGGGGTTGCAGGCCACCCCCTCCCTACCCAGTCAAGGACTTGGGAAATTACCTTGTCCTTGGCCGAATGGGCAGCGATGTCAGAAGCAGTGACCGGCAGCTTGAGTTCTTCAATGAGGAAAACGGCAGTCGCTGGTGCTGGGTCCTCGACTGAAACAGGCAGGGGGCAGCGACTGAGGGCATCAGCATGGCAAAGGGTTTTTCCAGAGCGGTGGACTAGTGTATATGAATATGCAGCCAGAAAAACGGTCCACCTGGTCATCCTTGGGGATAAAATCTGGGGAGTTTGTTTAGTGCTGGATAAAATACCCAACAGGGGCTTGTGGTCTGTTATGAGTTCGAAATGATGACCGTAAAGAAACTCATGGAATTTCTTTACTGAAGCAACTGCAGCCAAGGCCTCCTTGTCAATTTGACTATAGTTGCGTTCAGTGGAGGACAGTGTCCTTGAAAAGAAGGCTATAGGTGCTTCTGCACCATTAGGCAGTCTGTGATTCAGAACGGCCCCTATTCCGAAAGGGGAAGCATCTGCTGCTAGAACTAGTGGTAAATCCTTGTTGAATTGAATTAATACAGCTTTGGACGTTAGTAGCGATTTGACTTCCTTGAAAGCAAGACTTTCCTTTGGTCCCCAGTGCCATGGCGTCTTCTTGTCTAGAAGCCTGTGAAGAGGCTCTGCAATTGAAGCTTTATGGGGCAGGAATGAAGCATAGAAATTTAGAAGTCCCAGAAAAGCTTGGAGCTCAGTTTTATTAGTAGGAGTGGGAGCTTCATGAATGACCTTGACGTTTGACTCTGTTGGGTGAATACCCTTGGTGACAATTTTGTAACCTAAAAATTCCACTTGTGGAGTGGCTATGGTGCATTTCTCTCTCTTTAATTTAAGACCTGACTTTCTAAAATGGTCAAGGACACTTCTGACCCTCTGCAGCAATTGAGTTTGATTGGTGGCAGATATAAGAATGTCATCGAAGTATGGCACAACGCCTGGCAACCCTTGCAGAATTCTTTCCATTAAAAACTGGAAAATTCCAGTGGCTACACTAACTCCGAATTGTAGGCGTGTACATTTAAAAGCGCCTCTGTGTGTCACTATGGTTTGCAGTTCAGCAGTTTTGTCATCAACAGGGAACTGTTGATAAGCCTGGGACATATCTAATTTTGCAAAAATGGAGCCAGGCTCAAGGGAATGGAGTAGGTGGTGCACCACGGGGACCGGATAAGCACTTACTTGTAAATATCTATTTATGGAGGATTTACAGTCAGAGCAGATTCTCAAATTTCCATCCTTCTTTAGAGGCGTCACTATAGGGGTCTCCCATTTTGAAAAATCTGTAGGTTGTAGTATGCCTTGTTTAATTAATCTGTCTAGTTCCTTGTCAAGTTTAGGACGAATTGCAAAAGGAACTCTGCGGGGTTTTAAACGAATTGGTACTGCTTGGAGGTCCACCTTGAAGGATATTGGGGTTCCCACATAGCAGCCTAGGCCCTCGCTGAATACGTCAGCATATTCCCTGAACAGAGAGTCAACTTCTAAACTTGCAATGGCGTGGATTCCACCTATGTGGAGGCCCAGGGCAGGGATCCAATCTAGTCCCAATAGGCTTGGGAGGGCGCCATCCACTATCATTAAAGGCAAGTGACCCTTAAAATCTTGAAAATGAATTAGAAACTTGCCTTTTCCGATGATAGGAATGGTTCTGCATTGGTTGTCCCGTAGAGTCAGATTGCAGCCTGGAATCTTCTTTCCTGTTATTCTGGGAAGGTGTTGTTTCAAGGTGCCCCACGAGATGATGGATAGTGCAGAGCCGATGTCTACTTCCATTCTGCGTGGTCTACCTTCTATAGAAACAGTGACACTAATTTTGTTAGAACTACTTTTAGGTATCTTAGCTTTGTAGCATGTGCAACAATCCTCGATTTGTCTTGGAAATTGTATGGCTTTCTGAGGCCTTTGAGGCTGGTTAAAAGTCTTTCCTGCCTGACATATTCTTGCCAAATGACCCTTCTTTTGGCATCTTAAGCATATGGCATTTCTGAATCTGCAGGATGCCCTGAGATGGTTGCCCCCACAGCTTAAGCAGGTGGGTTGTATTCGTGGAGGTTGATTTGCAACCTGTCTGTATTCCCTTTGATTAGGGTTGGGCTGTCTGAGGCGGTTTATCTCAGTAGCCTCTTCTAACCCTTCTTTTGTGGAGGCTTCATCAAAATGCACTGTTGGGTTATCCAGTCTAATTGGATTTCCCTGTATTTCAGCTGCTGAGAGTGCTGATAGCTCAGCAGCCTGGGATTCTTCTATGGCTTGTTTTAAGGTTAGATCCCCTTTAGCTAGTAGTCGTCTTTGCAGCTTGGGATCTCTAACTCCACAGACCAGCTGATCTAATAGCATATCCTCAAGGTAATCCCTGAATCTGCATTGTAAGGCAGCTGTTCGTAGTGCTGCCATATAGTCACTAATGGGTTCTCCCTCTAACTGGATGCGCCTTCTGAAGGCATGGCGTCTGGCAATTCTAGAAGGCTTAGGGGAGTAATGGTTAGAGAGAATTTCTTGTAATTCTTCCCAGGGAATAATCTTAATAGATCGTGGGACCAGTAATGCTGTTGCGGTGTCAAATACCGTAAAAGCTTAGGAAATAAGACTTTTTTCTATGGTCAGAGATATCAGTAAGGTCTATAGCATCTAAAAAGCAGTCAAACCGGTTCCTGTATGAGTCCCATGTCTCTGCCGTTGGTCTGAAGGGCGGGAATGCAGGATTCGAAGTCATCTTTCTGTCAGCTGTGCTGCTTCTCCTGAGGTGATTTAGAGATCACGCTTCGCGAATAGTGACAGCAACTCTGTAGGGATTTCAGCTCTTGGCTAGTGATTTTGCTCTTTTTTTTCCCTTTTGCCTGGCTTGCCTTTATTTAGGATCCCATCCTCGTCGCCAGTGTTGTAAAGTGGTGGTAATCACTCAGGCAGACACCAAGGCAAAGGTTCAGCTCTCACTTTATTCAAAAATAAAGGGTTACCGCTACTGCCGCTCTAACACGGCAGCCAGCTGGAGCGGCAATAGCTGATGCCATTTGACAGCTCCCTTTTATAGCCGGCTATCAAACGGCATCAACCAATGGGAGAGGTCCGTGCTTCCTGCTCAAAGCACGGACCTGAGTGGGAACTACAATCAATACACAACACTATTCTCACCAAGAGTTGAGCTTGACTTGATATCATCTTTATCTATTTATTCCAAGATTTGAAAGAAATTTATGATTCTGTAGATCATGTCAGAATGTGAAGCATACTAGGACTAATAATTGAGCTATGTGTGTGCATTTTCAAGTCAACATTAATTTCTGGTGATTTCCTGAACAACTCCATGAAGTTTTCTTGGCAACATTTTCAGAAGTGCTTGCTACTGCTGTGAGAGAGTGACTTGCCCAAAGTCACCTGGCTGGCTTCATGCCAGAGGTGGTATTTTGAGTAGTTCAGAGAACCAGCAAATACCACCTCTGACTGGCCCCATCTCCATCTATTTTCTGCCTCCGGAGTCCCAGCTGATCGGCTGGGTCTTCTTTGTTGCCCTGCACAGGAGAACAAAGCTGGAAAGCAGGTTAGTGGGGTGGGGAGGAAATGGGGATTTTGCAGTAACCTTCCCCTGCCACACCCACCAAGTCATGCCCACCAAGCCATGCCATGCTCACCAAGCTACACTTACAGAACTGGTAGTAAACATTTTTTTGAATCCCACCACTACTTCATGCCTAAGAAAGACTAGAACAAGGTCTACTGGTTTTTATCTAGCTTGATGTCTTTAACCACTACAGTAAAATGGCATTAAAGGGTATGTTAGATTATCTGTTTATTTTTTTTAGAAGCCTTTATAATAAATTTAGGGATGCTGTAATTATTGAATTTGAAAAATCAAAAGTGATACAATTTAGGAAAGGGAGTGAGAGAATGAGACATATCGTCCCCCATAGCTCTTTAACTTAAACAAATAGGTAATTAGAATAGCAGGATTGGAAGAAATGATAGCTGGAATGAAAATTGGAGTGTGTGGTGTCATCTACATATGACTTGGCTACTGGAAAATAAGCCCTAGAAGCAATCATGAAAATAAATTAATTTTAATGTTAAATACATATGAAATGCCAATCAGCCTGCTTAGTGAATTTACAGTTGACAGCAAAAATATGAAAGTGGTAGCCAGTGGTTTTGGGAGCTGAAAAATAAATTTGGAGAATACTTGGAGAATAAAGATATCAATTCCAGGGAGGAAGGCATTAGTAAATATACGAAAGATCATGAACAACAATGATAAGATAGAGTCTCGGTGGTGCAGTGGTTAGAGTGCAGTACTGCAGGCTACTTCTGCTGACAGCCAGCTGCCTGCAATTTGGCAGATCGAATCCCACCAGGCTCAAGTTTGACTCAGCCTTCCATCCTTCCGATGTGGGAAAAATGAGGACCCAGATTGTTGAGGACCCAGATTGTTGAGGACCCAGATTGTTGAGGACTCTGTAAACTGCTTAGAGAGAGCTATAAAGTCCTATAAAGTGGTATATAAGTCTAAATGCTATTGCTATTGCAATATGTCTATGACAACAAAGGTAGTAATACTAGTGAAAACTGGATGCTCAAGATCATTGCACATTTGCAGGGATAATTTGAAATAATTGATATTTGTTCATAGAATTGCTGGTCCAACTCAATGTGCCTTACTAATTCATAAATGGATTGTTCTGACAAAGGAAGGATGAAGATTGCAATTCTGTTTGAGCAATTGAGGCATATGATTGAAATAGAGAGTCTCTGTGGCAAGTTGTAGTAATTGATTAAGAAAAGGATTAAGGAGAAATTGTGGACAGCTGTGAGCAACAGCTGTAAAAAAGTTATTTCTATGGTGGTATCTTTGGGAAAAGAAATCAATGAAGGACAGTATCATAACACTTTCATATAGATCACTGATGGGATTTTATCATTGTGTATAATTCTTGCTAGTGCTTCCCACTTCGAGACTATTTTAAAAACAAAAACAAATATAAATACAAAAATATAACTAGTCTTGGAAAGTGCAGAAAAAAACTGCAAATAGGATCAAGGAAATAATGCATGGAAGTGCAAATTGTGGTTCAACACCTATTGTGAGCTTCTCAAATTATCTCTAGAGGTTCAGAGAAGAGCAAACAGGATGATTAACGTGCTAGAAACTGTATTTGATATTCATTGAAGTATCTGAGTAAGTCTGAGAAAAGAAGACAAAGGGCATATAGGGTAGCATTCTTCAAATACAGTGAAACCGCATTTTAGTAAACTTGATGTTTGGTATTTTTTATGAATATCCATTACATATAATAGTACAACATTGTGGCAATATAATGTGCATCGTTGCAATCTTTGGTATCAAGGACTGATAAACTGAGAATTTACTGTCCCTGAAAGAATGTTAGATACAAGAAGGTAAAGCCTGCTCCCACTAGTTCCAGAGTGCAAGTTATGGAATAGTGGATTTAAGTTTCAGGATGGCAGGTTCTGACTGAATGTTAATAGAAACTTGCTAACACTAAGAGCAGTTCAGTTGTGGAACTATTCGTCCAGACAGGTGGTGAGCTTCCTTCCTTACATAAGTTGCAATGAAAGCAGACAGCCATCTGTCTGGGATATTTTAAGTTGGATTCCTGCACTGAGCAAGCAATTGAAATGGTTAGCCTAAATGCCCTCATCCCACTCTAGCATTCTGTCAAAGTATTGGACAAACCTTGGTGTTATATACTTCCCCCCTTCTCCTCTCTCATTTTTTTCAATATATCCCCTCTTTTAGAACAAGGTTCCCAAAATGATTTTTCTTGAAAACAAAATCTTTGTACGAGTTGCAAAATAAAATGCAATGAGCTCATAAGCTATCAAAGCAATAAAAGTCTTAGCCAAACAGGTTCTGAGGTGGGTCTGTGACAATTCATCATGGCCAGCTTGCTGCAGGACAAGAGTTACATTAATATCAAAGAAAATAGTGGAATAAAATCATTAAAGAAAGGATGCAAAAGGAGGGACAGTATGATGTGTGTATGGCCAAAATTAAAATAATTATTTATTTTAAATAATTAAATAGAATTGTTAAATCGCTCCACACCGAATTGTCCTATGGTGAGTTGTCCTGCAGTGAGTTAGCCATGATGAGTTGGCTACAGCGAGTTGGCTGTGGCATGTTGTCCCATTCTGTATGAAGGATGTGCTCAAAAGCTGTAGAAAAGGAACTTCCTGAAGTTCTCACTGTCACAATTTGAGGTCATTACGTGAGACACCTGTACCATGGCATCTTAAGATTGACATAAAGACAGGGCAGAGGACAGGTCACTGAATAAGTTCATAGTGAGCAGTGGTGCCCTTGATTCATTTAAAATAATTTATAAATCCTTGTCTGATTCTATAATATGTTAACTCTTCTCTATATATCTACGCCTACATCTCCAATAATCTGTGATCATTTTTGTTTTGTTTTGAAGATTGCTTTCCTTCATGAAAAGAAATCAGGATACGGAAATAGCCAGAAAATTATGTTTGCTATTGGTGATATTTAGAAGCGGATTCCGTCAGGAAACGTAACAGCAGCAGCACTGGTTCACCCACTCATAAGGCTGCTGTATTTTGCATGGGTGATTTGGATTTGGAAATATTTAAGAGTCACCATAAGGAAGATGTTGTTGAAGTTTTATGGTAGTTGAATTAGCGCTGCCTTTTAAGCTTCATTTTCATTTCATTCGTTCATATGGTTGATCTTTCCCCTTAGACTTTTGCTGACTATATATGTGGAAGCTGTTTTTCTTTAATGGAATATCTGCAGTAGAACTATTAGTCTTTAAAAGCAATGAGTGACATAGCAGTCACTGCACCAGCAGGGAAATATGTAGGTGAGAGATATTATGACACAGATGTTTGTTTCGGAATTTATGAGAGTTGAAAACTGTCTTGGTTCACACCTTTGAACTGATTTGGGTTTCCCAAACTACCCTAAAAATTGATAAAGGATATCATATACATGCACATGTGCTTTAGCTTACAAACAAATATGAATTTGAAGCATCATTTTGAAAGAGATGTTACTGTAAAAGCACTCTTTTTCTGTAAACCAGAATATACACATTTCTCAAGAGAACATCTGTGAGGGTCACATCATTCAAATTCCCAAAATAGACAATCTTTAGAACAGAGCTAAGAAGAAAAGAACAATTTGTGTTTCTGGCTTGGTCCTTAAATGTTATTTGCAAAACAGGATTTGACATACAAGCAGCACGAAGATCAATGATTCCAATTTGAATCTCTGGCATATTATTTTGACCAGAGGGTTTCAAAAATCATTCTGAACACACCAAATCAAATTCCTGATGGTGGGTTTAGTTAAAAATCTGATTGCATGAATATAAGGATTTTTTTTAAACAGGAAAGTGCTGGACTTGCCCAATTAATTGAATTTGGCTGATTAGGCTCCCTATTAAGATCTCAATTGACATCCACCCACCCACCCATTCTCTGAAGCCCGGCCCTTTCAGAGTACAGTAATGAACTGGTAGTGAAGGTAAATATGGATGGCCAGGTGTTCTAATTTTGTTTGGAGAGATCAGAATTATTCCTCTATGTCTGTCACTCTTCATTTTTGTGTACATGGAAACATATAAGGTGCAATCTGGATGCAAACTGGTCCCTGAATAGATTTCAGACTGGATGCAAACTGGTCCCTGAACCACTAAATTGGTTTTCTAATAACAAGTGTTTTTTTTTTCTTTTCAACTAGAGCAGCAAAGAATATGTATTTTTCTACCTATGTGGAGTAAGTCACTTTAAAAATATTTAAATGTATTTAATAGCAATGTGTGTTTGCATATTCAATGTACAAGTTTAATTAATAATAATATAACTGCTTATCTAGCTGTTAAGTAACCATGTAATAGTAATCATTCAATTCTGCAAGAGAAAAAGAGAAGAAAAATATTATTTATGAAACTTTGGACTTAGTGGGACCAACTTCTTATTTAATAGAGCCAAGAATGGACCAATCATCTGATTTACAGGACTTCCTTCATGGCAATTAACAATCTTACTTATTTCTTTGCACCATTCAGTGCAGTCAGGGTTGTAAAATATAGCATTTTTTCTATCTTTTTTCTAGCTGAGTTGGAACTTACAATAGACTTTAGGAGACTTGGATAGGGAATCAAAAACAAGGAGTTACAAAAGAGAAGGGAGGCAGAGTTGGAAGCGAAGTGTTATGTGGTAAAATGAAAAGGTTTCAGAAGTTGTTTGTTCTTAAATTGGAGTCATAGATGGTACAAAGTTAAAGGACTGTGACAGATAGCAGGAGATTTAATCAAGTTCTTGGATTATTATTTTTTGGTTTAAAACCACAGTTTTCATCAAAAATTGGAAATATGGAAATAGCTAGAATATATTTGTCTCCTTCTCTCTCAGGGCTTAAGAATTTGAATAACAAAATCTGATTTTTCTTTCCAGATACATTGGCCAAATTAAAGGGAGCTGGGATTTCTTTTCAATGTTTTCTAGCAAATGAAAGTAAAATAATGGAATAGCAGCTTATGTTGGAATAGTTTCTGGGCATTTTGTAGGAGAGGTTTGGAAGAGGGGAAAATGACAATAGATGCATGTCATTGTCATGCTGCTGGTACAACTTACCTGTGACAAAAGAAAGGACACAAATACATAATGCTGGGATTTGTCTGATGGCATCATGAGTATGTTGTCATTTTGGCCTAACCATGCTTTGCTACAGCTGCTGCTGTTGCTAAGGTTTATTTTGCATCCTTTTTTACCAAGACTGATAATTTTTCCAAGACATATCGTTTCCCTCAATGTTTGTTTGTTGAGACTTATCTGTCCTTGTCTTTAAAATGAAATTAAGGCTGCTGACTATCAGACCCCAAAAAACACAAAATATTTTTCCCCTTAACAACAGAAACAAAACTAAGCAGTGTGGTTTACAGTCTTCAAAAGTTGGCACCAAATCTAGGTCAGTAATTAGTTGACTTGATAAAACAGATATTGTTGTTGTTTTCTCCATAAACTGTTTATCGACAACTCTGGCTGGAAAAGACCACCATTGTGCTGCCTTTACTGCAGCTCTTGGATGGAATTGTATCTTGCATTCCATGGGCAGCTAACTTTGTTGTTCAAGCCATGAGCAAGATCTATGTGGGGACAAATTCCACCAATGCTTTGAGAGCAAGAAAATCACTAAGCAGCAGCAGTTTAGATTAAAACCCAGAAGTTCAAGGAATGACCTCATCTGTTTTTTTTGCTGGAGAGGATTTGCAAGCCGGTATGATCCTGTGAACTCCCTAGGTGATTCATGCCAAAGCAAGCAGTCTACCTTGTATCCTTCCATCGTCATTACCTTCAACAAGGCAATGTGTTTCTTAGCCAGGGTTCTGTTCCAGGCAGCCACCCAGCCTAAAGCTGGCAAGTGCAAGTTTTTTTGAGATTTGTGAGGCCAAATGTGGGCTTGTGCTGCATTAAGCACAGAGCTAGGCAAAGGAAGGTCAAACTTCAATCAGCCCCAGGCAGAATAGTCAAAGACTGATGTTATGGAGGTTAAACTCCAAAAGCATCTGAAAGGCACCCTGTTGTTTTCTTCTGACTGGCTCAGCCATCAGCACCATCCATATCTGATCATTTTTTTCTGAATGAAAGGTGGTAGAAGGGGACTTGCCCAATGGGTGTGGCCAGTAGTTCCTATGAGTTACAGGTGGAAGCAGGAGCCCATGCATGCACTTTAGCATCCTTTGCTCATAAATTGGATGCCTTTACCCATTTTTAAATGATATTTTTAATTGAACATTTTAAAGGAAAAAAGGCAGAAACAGAAGAAAAACACAAAGCAAATAAACACGAGATTTACAAACATCACATGAGTAAATTAAGTACACATCCTGAGGATAAAGTTTAATTCTAAATATTTGTATTTCCTATTCTAAATTGCTCCTCTCCCTCAGAGATTTAAAGTATCATATGTCATTTTGAAAATACCATTATTCAGATTGATGAAGTTAATGTGAAAAATTAGTCCTATCTTGTAAAAAATCTATTTTGATTTACAAAATCATGTATGCCTTAAATAAGATGAGCCTAGATTTCAGATATGGTATGTGTCCATAGGTGGAATTAGTTCAAACCTAGTTTCCACATTAAATTAAATTGAGTCAGATTTATTTTTAAAATGTGAAGTTATCTTAGACAGTGAAACCTACTCTATTTACTCTTTATCTGCCATAGGAATTGTATGTATTTTCTAATGAGAAATGTAAGGTATCCTAGATGTTATTGGCATGTACAAAAGTAATTCGGTATGCTCTGTAGAAATAAGTTTTAGTAATATTTAATAAAAAGATTGCAAGCTGGAAATTCAGCTTTTAGAATCAATTTCATTCTGTTATAGATCTTCTTTTAAATTTCCTAGGATTTACTACATTACCATTAATATGAGGGCAAGATCTAACCTGATAGTTATATTTCCCAGACTTTTTTAAAGAAAATGTATTACCATTTAACAATTCATACTGGAGTGGTATATTATTTGCGATACATTTTATACCAGTTTTCTCTAAGTGTGATATTTAGCACTAATTTTTTGATTCAACTGAATTTCCCACTGTTGTGCATATTGTTTTCAGTGCTACATCCAATTAATTATACAATTTTTAACTTATGTTTCCAACTCACATTTCTTTAGCCATTTCAAATAAGGCCCAGCAAATGTTTCAAATTTTGTATTACATGGTTTTCAAATTCAGTTGAGTCTTGAAGCATTCAGTCTTGTTTTTGTAATTCCTTTAGAAAAATGCTGTTTGGTCGAAGATGTTGGTACTGGTCAGATATTTCTGTGCATTTTGAAGGCAACAAAACTAAGTTAATCTATGTAACATTGCCTGGCACATGTAAACATATGCTGAAAAGAAAATGATATTTTCAGGTTGTGTAAGAAATAATATGCTGGAATGTTAAAACTATGGGAAGTTTTATTTTCCCTGTTTAAATGCTGAGACATCCATGATTCCTTCCATTTATTTTGAAAGAGAATTAGCAAGCAACACATCTAAACAGACTGTCAATCCTGAAAAGTTGGTTAGCTAATTTTGTGATAATTTGTAAATTGATTTGAGTCTGATAGCTATGTTATTATAGAATAGGGTTGTACAAGACTCTAGACTCAGTTCCAAAACTACTATGAAGAATATAACACCTGTTTCTACTCTTTAAACCACTTGTGACTTTTCCAAACCATGTGTTCCCAGGAAAAGATGCAGTTGTTTTAAAGAGTTGTAGATAGGTGACGCTGTACACTCCAAATTCAACTTTGGTCAGAACAGTATACACTACATTTTTCAGTAGACTGTATATAGGTTAGGTCACCAGTAGATATAATTGCATCAAAGAAAAACAATGCATCTTCACTAAGATAGTTAGGATCACTTCCGGAATTACAGCTAAAATAGCTCTTTCATTCCAAGTTTAATACAATGTATATTTATTGCAAACAATAATATACAAAAAGGTAAGTTTTACAGAGACCCAAAGGATTTGCAAACAAAATGACTGAAAAAAGTGTTCTTTTATCTAAAACTAATCTTTTTGAAAGGACATTAAATTACAGAAATACTTTCAACAGATCTGCTTTTTTTAATATAGAAGTAGAAAAGATACCATATGATAAGAGTGCTTTAAGCTTTTCTTCTACTGAATTCCCTATAAAATAATTAACAAATATAACATTTTAAAATAAAAAGAAGTTGGCTAACTTTTTCCAAAAGCAATATTTTAACTGTTTGGCCACAAGTTCACCAGTATTGCTTTCTCTAATTTTCCTCCCAAATGAAGTGAAAAGCTGGTTAGGCACATTGAGAAGCATCCATTGTCTGGGGGGTTCCAGCAGCATCCGTTCATTTCTATGGCACCTTCAAGGGACAAATAAAGCCCTAATGGAAATGTGCCACTCCCTGCTTTGTTGGTTTACATTCACTGTTGCTTTGCTTCACTTGGGCAGAATAAGCCTAGGCCTACCCAGAGAAAAGAGGTGGAACCTTAAGGCGATACAGTGGATTCGACCACTTTGGATAGCAATTTAGGGAATTTGTTGAATGTTCCTTCATGCAAAATGAAATCCCTGCAAGTCAGACATCCGCATGCAAAGGAAGGTTTGCTGATTGGCTTTAACCTGGGGGATTTTTCACAAACGAAAGAGTGACTCAAGCCCACTCTTACCTTCTGTGCTCTCCACACTGTTCCATTAATTTAGTCCAGATCCAAATCATGAGTCCAAAAGTATTCAGTCAGAAATAACTCAGTGATACATTAATTAGCCATGGTTTGTTTGTACAATGAGAAAAACAACAAAAAAAGCTTTCCAGTTTATTCTTACCAAAGAAATAGAAAAGATAGAAAGACAAATGGAAGCAGGTATTTGTACAAACCTAAGACACATTCCGAAGGAATAATAAAATACAAAAACAAAGACTGAGAGATAAATAAAGGGTTATTGATTTAGACCATAATTTAACAATTAGGCACCATATACCCTCTGAGTAAGATGCTGGTATTTCTGTTTACATTACAAAGCTTTCTAATGTAGAAGGGGGGAAATTGAAAAAAAACCCTCTTGATTAAAAACATCTTTTTCACAAAATAAATATATATAATTTTAAAAGAAGAAAAACCACCTACTACTGTCATCCATGAACCTTGCTAAAGCTGGTGTCCCTGTGTCATTCCCATCTTCTTTTGTAAGCTGTCTTCATCGAATAAAGTATTTTAGCTTGTCATGCAATTGACAGGGAATACTCTTGGTTTTTTGAGTGACCGCAATTTGTCTTACAAATGTTGGTCTGGTGTTGGAAGCTGAAGAAAAAGGATCAAGGCAGAGAATGCTGGTTCTGGCTTTATAACGTGGTGCTTGTAGTTGCAAATAAAATAATAATAATTAAAAAGCTTCAGACCTGTAAAACTGAGCTCTCTTCTTGGGAGTTCCATATTTTCCCTTGGCAGGGCGGAAGATAATTGTGCAAGTCTTTTGGAAGATTTCACAGGATTTTTCTTTAAGGCTTCTGATAGTGTTATTTTAAGGCTCAAGGTATCCTTGCTTTTCCGTTAATCTTTTTTTCTCCCCATATTTTATTTCCATGCTAGAAAAATAGAAGTCTATTTCCAAATTCCCACGATCATGTTAATGGGCACTTCTTTCCTTTCCTCAAAATTTCCTTTTCCTTGATTTTTAATGTACACATTTTAGTCTCTAAAAGTGACTGTTAACTATAGAAAAATACCTCTGACAGCAGGGAAAAAAGCTAAGGCATATTCTTTTGCTAAGTGTGGTTCAACTGTTCCCCCCCACCCCCCCAAAAAGGAAAAATCAGTTTTTAAAAGTTTCTCTAAAAACAAGTACGTATAAATTCCATCATATTGGTAACAAATCATACACAATACATACTAAAAAATATTTAAAATAGAGAGTATTCCTCACAGAGGAATACTTTGAGTTTATATTTTTCATTTTTTTGTTTTTAGTTATTGTTAAAAAATAATTAACAAGTTCATACCTATGCAAGCTAAGCTGGCTGTTTGAAAAAAATAAAAACTGCCTTCAAATCAAAGGATTTAGTCCACCATGGAATGTTTCTTGACTGAGAATAATCTGGTCAGTTTTGAAGGGGTGCTGTAGTGCACAATGCATTCTGGGATATTTTTTTTCCTCTCTTCCATTCACTTTTAGCTTAAAAATATTTTTGTAAGTCTGGGGAATTGACATCATCCTTCAGAACTTTATGGTCTGGTGAGCTGTGTATAGACTGGCTGTTCCCAGTGCTGTGGGCTATGGGTTTGAGGAATGGAAGGTACCCCCGTAGTGTCTGCAATCGGGGTATACATGGGCCTCTGGGTGGGGTTCATGTAAGTGAATGTAGAATAAAGGCTGGAACTCTGGCTGGCAGCATGGCTGTAGTAGGTATTGGAGCTCTGATGGTCTGTGTAGTCATACTGGGAGCGAGTGATGGTTGGGTAGGAAGAGCCATAGTGCTGGAGATTGAAGGAACTGTAGCTGATCTGCTGAGGTGAATGCTGCTGTTGGTCAGTGTAATGGCTGGGACTGAGCTGCTCGGTCTTAATATGTGTCCTCTGCTGAGGCTGGCCTGGTTCACTACTCAGGGTGGTGAGTGTGTGCTGCGGCGGCGGCGGTGGTGGTGGTTGTGGCTGAGCTTGGGAGGGTGGCTGCTGAGAAGGCGGTGGTTGTTGCTGCTGCTTGGACATCCAGACGTGCCCAGTGCCTGCTGGGGTAGCTGTGGTACTATTGATCCCGTAGCTGCTTGTGTAGGTGACCTGGCCAGGCTGGCCATGGGTGACCGGAACTCCTGGGTGGCCATTGGGTGGGAGATACTGGTCAAACTCATTAACATCAAAAGTCTCAATGTTAGAGATGACATCACTGCTGAGTTCCCCAATGTCCACGTCTCGGAAGTCAATATGAGGTGGCTGTCTTGCTCCTTCTTGCAGAGGGCGAACTTCCCGCTTCAGGTCCTGCTTGCCAGGCTGGACATCTGTTTTAGGAGTGGTAGGAGGAGTAGGTGGCCCTTGAGATTGCCCTGTAAGGAATACAAAGTAGATAGTAGTTGTTACCAAAGGGGGGCAGGTACTCTTTGATGCCTTTGAAGTCACAGGGCAAGCAAGCCACACCTGGGTCTCTTTCCCTTCTGATAACAGGCACAGCCAGAGGGCCATAAAACTCCCACCAGCGGCCACTTTTAATAAGCAGAAGGTGTTGCATGGCAGTGATAACTTAGCTAAAGATTAACTCTGGCTGGATGCAAAGGAGACGACGGAGAGCTTGCCAATAAGAATAAAGTACCGATGCAGATTGTTGCATGTAGTTGAAAACTGGCTGCTTTATACAATAACAGATGTTTATAGTTTACAAGGGGTGGTAATTCATTGAGATGAAAATTAAGACTTAGTACTACTGGTGGAATAGCTTAGCAAAGCAAAGAAGCTGACATTGAACCATTGAAGGTTCAATGACTATCTAATTCCCATGGTGTGATGGGTAATATTATTTGAAGACCTGTCTTGTAGGTACATGAAAGCTATTGCTTTTTCCCATTAGCTATCTAGCTCTTTTATGTTTCTTTGGCAGACTGTTAACTGGACTACCTTATTGATGCTCCTTTAGAAGACCTGTCTACATGGGATGTTCTTCCTCATCTTCTACAAGGAGGGGAAGATGGCACACTCACCAGAATGCTCCCCAGGTGAATGTACTTCACTCATGCTGGATGAAGACTGGGGCGAATCTGCCTGCAGGGCCTTGAAGATAGCATTCGGAGAGATGTGGGTCTGCTCCGATCCTTCCTCTTGCTCAGCCTGTCCGTTCTTTACTGACTTTCTCCTTCGTGGCTGGTACTTGTAGTCTGGATGGTCTTTTTTATGTTGCACTCTCAAGCGTTCAGCCTCCTCCACGAATGGGCGCTTCTCGCTCTCATTCAATAACCTGAGCAATTAAACAAAGCCATGTATTGGTTGATTAAGTTCTACCCAAAGTTTAAGCTTCCTGATTTTACTACTCAGAGCAACCTTTTTAGAAATGTACTCTACATTCTGACGTTGCACCACTAGGCCAGCACCACTGCAGGCAGCTGTCAGAAGCCCCAAACTTGGGTCGAATGAACTTCTGATAATGCAGAGGACAAAACATAAGGTGTATAAAATCCACCATGAAATGACAGGCACCAGGAAAGGCAGATTTTAGCATTCTGCTATTCCTGCATTCCCCTCTGGGTAGAAACACACTGCAAACTTCCCCAGAGCCTCTTGCAAGAAAGAAAGAAAGTTGGGGGAAAAGACTCAAACCACTCCTTTCGTTTTTTTTTTCTCAGCAATTCTTTCAATCACTCTGGGACCTTATTCTCTTCCTTCCAAGAAAGAAGAGCCAAGATAGCAACCAGTCCTCTTTTCTCATCCCACTCAAGCACTATGGACACATGCACATAAGCTGCTTCAGCCACAGCTCAGAAACCAGGATTCCTCTAGGCGTTTGGGGAATTAACTCACCCCAAGCGTTCTGCATCCACAAAAGTGGCTCCCTTAGCCTTTTTTTTTTTGCAAGTCATTAAGCTTATGCTTCAGCCAGGTGACTCACTTTCTCTTCTCTCCTGCCTCCCCACCCCACGGTCCTCTTGCTAGTCATCCTTCTGAACCAACTTCTTATTGGTTGGCACTTGCCAACTTGTGCCAATCATCATTACACCCAAGATGTGCTACTCCTGTTTTTCTCCAGAACAGGGCTCAAGTTATTAACTTTGTCGTTGTTTTTTTCCCCAACAGGTAGGCCAAATATCTAAACAGAGAAACTTTGCTGGGCACATACAACATGCTTTTCAGAGTATTTCTTCCTATATTTTAAGGAATATTTTTATATGTTTTCAGGGGTATAAAAAGGCAAGCTTTCATGAAGCCCCGATTTTCTTCTCTTTCTAATGAGGATTCCACAACGTTCGTCTGTAAAGCATTCCCATCTTTTCCCTCAGTGCTTTCTATTCTAACCAGTGCTTTCTATTCTTCGTCCCTCCCCTCCGCTCCTAAACTAAAACAAGATTGGAGGAGGAGGGTGGAGAGGCAAGGTTTCGCCCCAGATCCTTTTTTCGGAAGCGAGTCCCCCCACCGCCCCCTTGCAAAGCCCAGCTTTGGTCTCCCATCTGTGCGGCCAGGTTCTCCTACTTCCTGCCCAGTTCCAGTCTCCCGCCATCGGACCAGAAGGTCGGCCTCCAGCGCTCAAGTCCCGCACGATTTCGGCTGTTGCTCCTGCGAGGTGGATCCCAAGCCGTGCCCCCCCCCCCCCAAAAAAAAAGGGGGCGCCGAGCGAGCCATCCAACCACCCAAACCAGCCGCCCTAGCGCTCCTTCTTCCCCTTCCCCCTCGCTGTTCCCGCCCCTCCGGCGCTCGGCCGGCCGAGCCTGCAGAGCCTTCGCGCCCTTTCCCGGGAGCAGCCCCGAGCCGCTTCCTCGTCGCCCCAGCCCGGCTTTCCTTCCCTCCCGTCGCCCACTTTACCTCCAGAGCTTCCCCAGCGTCTTGCTCAGCTCGGCGTTGTGCAGGTGCGGATACTGGTCGGCCAGCTTCCTCCGCGCCGCTTGAGCCCACACCATAAAGGCGTTCATGGGGCGTTTGACGTGGGGCTTGTTCTTACTGGATCCGTTCACCCGGACGGGCATGGGCACCAGGGTCCAGTCGTAGCCCTTGAGGACCTGGCTGACGGCCTCTCGGATGCACACCGGGAACTTGTCCTCGTCGCTCTCCTTCTTCAGGTCCTGGTCGCTCTTGGGGAAGGTGTTCTCTTGGGGTCTCGTGTTCTCGGTGTCCGAGCCGGAGCCCGAAGGGCAGGGAGACCCCGCGGAATCCTCCGACATGGTCGGGCTGGGAGCGCCGGATAGACACTTTTCCTGCTCTTCGGTCATCTTCACGAAAGGGTCGAGGAGATTCATGCGAGAAAAGGGCGAAGCCAAAATAAGAGCGGGCGGGCGGAAAGAATAAAACAAAATAAAAATCGAGGCAGAGGGGAGAAAGGGGTGGGGGAGGAGAACAGGGAAGGAAGGAAGGGAGGGAGGGAGGGGGCTAAATCGGCAAGAGCGACGTCTCTTTTAAGACAGCCGGGAAGGAAGAGAGGAAAAGCCTGCGCGCGCCCCACACGCTAAGCGTCTCGCTCTCCTCGCTCGCGCCCCAAAATAATTTTTTTTTAAAAAAATTAAAAATAAAAGCCGCGGCCGGCGTTGCAGAAAAACTCGGCTGACGCGAAGTCGCCGCTCGAGGAAAACCCGCTCTCTTAAGAAACGCGCATGTGGACTGGCTGCCGCTCCCGGAGTCGGTGACAGCGAAAGTTGAACGAGATGTGGAGAGAGAGAGAGAGAGATTTTCCCCCCACCCCTATTGAAAGAAAGGAGACGAATTCCTCGGCTGGAGGGGCGGGGGGGGTGAGGAGGAGGAGGTGGTGGTGATAGTAGTGGTAGTGGGGCGCGCGAAAAGTCGGCAGGCTCCCCGAATCGTCTGGCGAGGCTCAACCCCGGCTCTCCCTAACGCTCACTTGCGACTCTCTTTAATAAATACCTCGCCTCTGCTCTATTTCGCCGAAGAAACGCCAATGGCAGCCCGGGCTGGGAAGGGCTGGCACGGCGTTGATTGGCTGAAAAAGTTTTTTCCTCCCTCTGGAGTGGGAGGGGGCGCCGAGTCGAAGGGAGGTGTGTGTGTGTGTGTGGGGGGGGGGGGGGGGGGGGGGGGGGGGGAGGTGGGAGAGAGAGAGAGAAAGTTGGTCGCACGCTGCAGTTGGCCCTTTGTACTTCCCAACTGTTGCGGTAGTTGTGATACCTCCCAGTAAATTTCTCCTTGCTTCCCCCTCTCTCCACCCGCTTTTTATCGATCGAAGCAGATCTTCGGGGTTCCTTGCAGTGGGGAAGGAAAGGCTTGACATCTCAGAAGAAGAATCGCTTAGGCGAAAACGGCGTAGCAAACCAGCCTCCCGTTTGCTCGGAGAAAGAACTTGGTTCTTTCTGTCTCTCACCCTCCTCCTCCTCCTCCTCTTCTTCTCCCCCCCCCAAGTCAGTGTTTTTTGTGACTCATTCTCCTATGGGAGGGTTTTGTTTTGATTTTGCTCATCTTAATGCTTCGCTCGTGCTGAAAAGTTTCAAGGCGAAGAAGGACACAACGCGCTAAGCTGCCGTTCGCGGGACAGGAGGGATTATGGAGGAAAGGCGGGGGTGGGGGTGGGGGGGAATGGAGAGGAAGAAAATCGACCTAGATACTTCTTTTAAGCGAGGTGGCGTTTTTCTAGTCATTTAGAATTTCCTTTCTAAACAAGCGGTTAGTATTTAAAGCCTCCTATCACTTTTTGTGCAAGTAAGGCTAATGGCCTGTTTTTCTTTAAAAGTGTTTAAATGACATCCCTAAACGATGTTATCAAAAAGATTCCCTTATAGAAGCATATATGACCAGAGTTGCCTTTCAGATTGCGTTGACTAAGCATTTGCAAAGCAAATAAATAAATAGCAGGTATATCTAAGTTAGACTTCCGATTTAACCTGGGAATTAACCTTCCTTTGGATCCAGTAGGACTGAGTTAAACCGCGCAGAGCTCGGACTGCCTACTTGTAGGAAATGGGAACAGACTATGCTTGCAAAGGGAAATATATATCATAATCAGAAATGCAGATTTTTCTTCTTTAAGCTAAGTCCTTCCCATTAAAGATTCCCAATAAGAGTTTGCTTATTGAACATATTGACAAACTTCAGACCAGAGTATATATCTCTCGTACTCTTCCCACTGACCTCCTTCCCTCAGAGAGGCGAACAATTTTACTAAATTAGTTGTAAAGGCCGCGACAGTCGTCGCTGATTTCAGAGCGCCTGACTTTGTGAGCTTTTAAAATTAAGGGCTAATCCCCGGAATAATTTTTCTTCTAAAGTTAATTGAGGCAGTGGAGGAAAAGTATGCCACTGACCAGATGATTAAGTTGTTAGTGCAGCGCCCGGGAAAGTGAGGCGGAAGAATAAAACCAAGCAATCTGGCCTCCCAGTCAAGGTGGCCCAAAAAGAAACCGGGCGCACTTGGTTGTGAATTGGCCTCTTGATATAATCACCCTTTCATCGAGGCTGAAAAGACAACCCGGGCATCCTCTGCAAACACAAGATTTCTTAGGGAGCCCGTCGACGATGGGCGCTTCTCGCATTGTCAATTCTTTAAATCATTAGCTGTCATGTTGCCTTGCCTGGGAGGACAGGCGCCTTCCCTTTGGCTTGGCTTGGCTTGGTTTGCACTTTTTCCACTCTCTTTTCAGTCTCGGTTTTTTTTTTTTTTAACTTGGAATTTAACAGTTATTTCTGTATAAACAAATCACCTTTGCGGCAGATAAAGTGTAACTCCCACTTCCATCCAGAGGGGGCGCCATAGGCTCAGAAACTAACCGCCTTGGTGCTTTAAGTTAGAGATGTTTCTTGAAGGTTGTTAAAACGCGCGCATACTCGCTCGCTCGTATGCATGCAGAACACGCCCCCTCCCCACCGCGCACACTGAAACACGGATTAAGTCTCGAGCGATTTCATCAGTCAGCCTCTAATGTCATATATTTTCCTTTGCCCCGTTTGTGAATCAGGGATGAAATTAATGAAATCTGCTTGATGAAATCTCATTAAAGTCAATGCAAGTGATAAACTTATCAAAGGGCTTTAGAATAACGGGGCAGTTCTTGCTTTCAAAGAGGTTTATAAAGGTGGCGGTGGCGCTGATGCAGAGAGCAGAACTTCCCCCTCGCTCTGACTACTACTCCTCGCCCACCTCCCAGAATTTTCTCAGACGTGCAACAGCGACTTCTTTTGCGCTGTCATCCATTTACCACGCATCCGCTTTGCATTTAAGGCTGCAACGTAGGTATGGGCAACATTGATGCATAGTCCCACATCAGTAGGAAGCATAGGAAACACGCGGGGTCCCCGGTGGAGACGGCCATGGTTACCTCGGAGTAAATCTCAGTGAAAAAAACTGGGGAAATGATTCTGAGGAAGCGCAGCGCAATACTAAGGTGGAAAATGTTTGGCTGACCTCAGTGGGTCTCACTTGCCAAATTAGATGGCAAGGCACCACATAGATATGGGTCTCTCCCTCCGAATATTTTGAAGGAAAGCCATTTTTAAAATCCAATCCTTCCCGGTTGCCAAAAGATGCTTATTCACATTCTCCTCACTTCAATGCGCAAAGGGATAGGCGCAGCCGTTTCCCGTAATCCCGAAAGAAGAAGGGCGAAGGAAGTCAGCTGCCTTGCCGTCCCGAGTGAGAACGGGTAAAGCAACTGTCTGCTGCAATTTGCACATCTTAACTTCCCCAAGCTTGAACCAACCCGCTTTAGCCTGACATTTTTTAAGAGAGATGCTCCGTTTCGAGACACGGCAGGCTAAGCTGAGATTGCTCCGGTTTATCTAATTCCTTTGACAGACTGCAGAGGTTGGTTTCTTAGGTGCATTTAAAAAAACCGTTTCACACGATTGTATGATTAAAGTATCACAATTCCCATTGTAATGTGATCGCCATTAACATCAATACAGGGAAACATGAAAGAGTGCCCTGTTTGAGATTTGATTTCGTCCTGTCCGGTTTTTTTAAAAATCTGCGCTCCGCTGTTCGTCCAATGTCCATACTGGGGCGAGAGTTTACGTAAACTCCGAGATAAAATAGAAAGAAAAAAAATCCCCGTAAAACGGGGCTGCTCCTTGCAAAGGCATTGACTCCGCGGCCTTTGATAAATCCGCGTGCAGCTCCAACTCCCAGCTGTCTGCGTCGGAACTCGGTTTGTCCTCTTCCCTCCACCCCTGTAGCTTTTCTGTTGCTAGACCGTTCCCAAAGGCCACTTGTATTTAGGAGAATCAGTGTGTGTGTGTGTTTTTTTTTTAATCTCACAACGGACTGAATGATCCCAATATCCGATTGGATATTCTAGATGGAAAAAATGTTTTAAAAGGTTTGAGGAACAGAATATAAATCGTGAGATCTGTTTCTTTATTCATTGCGCCAATATAGTCGTGTCTCCCGCCCCCAATATATTTAACAATAATGAACGGGTGGGGGAGTTAACCCATCAGTGAGGAGTAGTCGAGGAAAGGGAGAAGCTTTCACAAGGAAAAAAAAACACCCATAAAGTAAATCTATCGCTTTGTACATTTTTTTTGCAACATTTAACAGTACATTTCACTCCCGAGTTCAGAGGGAAACAAACGATCAATTTGGCACCATATTTGGCAGCAGTTAATTGTTGCATTCGGTTTAAATCTTAGTCCTAAATGCCATCAAGAACTAAGAGAAGCTAACTCTCTTCTTTTGTTATGAGTTTGTGGCACAAACACTTTTCTTTAACGCAGAAAATGGTTGTGAGGCTGGAAGTAAGAATTATTGTTCAGGGCTTCTTCGGCGTGGCAAAAAGCTTCATTTTTGTCAAACTAAAAACTTTTATTTCTTCTTTCCTCCATCCTCCGGAAAAGAAAAGAGGAAAAAAACATCAGACTTTGTCGGAAATTAAGAGATAGGTAGGTAGTTTTGCGCGTTTATACCGAATAAGCAGGAATAAACAAAAACAAATCGTTTCGTTAATGGCGTTATGAGAACCAAGCAACTAAGGTTTCGTTCTAAAATAGCAATTGCCCCAAAGCAATATTATCCTGATCACATCTCCATCCTGCCTATGGATTTCTACCCACCCATAAACTTCATTTTAATAAGATTGAGCAATAATAATAATAAAAATGGGTATTGGAATCATACCCTATACCAATTCGATAGAGAGAGAGAGAGGTCGTACAGACCGTGCTATTATCAATGCTTTATATTTGGATTTCCTGATGGGTGCTGTGATTGATCGTAACGGCTGTTCTCTTTTGAGCCTCCCTCTTTTATCCCTATGTTTTTGGAGCCAGTTTGGAAATAAAAGGAAAGTATCAAGAGTTTTCTGACAAGCTGCGTTTTCAAAAAAAGCGGCGCGAGGGAGGGAGGGGGGGAGGGGGGTTTGTCAGGATGGGTGGTTAGGACCGATCGGAGGGCAGACCAGGCGAACCAAGGTCCAAGCGGGTTCGCTGTCGCTAGAGGCAAACCCGACACCTTCATGGGAATCCTTGCGAAGCGCTATAAGTTGGCATCCCCAGGTTACCAGCTCCTTTCTGGAGTTACTTGCAGGGTTTGCAAATCCAGCGTCCTCCCCCCCCCCCCCCTGCCGCCACCTTCCCTCCCCCGCGCTTCCCAAAAACTTTTTTGGTAACGCGTCCCGTTCTTTCCCTTGGGCGCGCTGAACCTTCGGGGCCCCCCGAGCTGCTGCTGTTTGCAAAGCGTGATGTCACCCTCAAACCTGCGGTGACGAAGCGGCGAGAAGGTTTGAAGCAAAAAAAGAGCCAGACAGCCGGCCGGCGCTGGGGAGGGGAGGGTGGAGGAGGAGGAGGAGGAGGGTGGGTGGGTGTGGGGAACACAACCGTGGAGAGAGACGCGAGGAAAGTTTTTGGTGGGGCGATGCCGGTGGGGAGCTGGGGGGCTCTCTCAGCCGCTGCGGAAAGAAACTCGATTTTTCTAACGATTGTAGTGGCCCACTGCTCTCGAGACATCAAAGGCATCTATTTTAGAGACGCACTCTGGAAGCCGTTTCGAAACACAAGCAGGCACACAATTGGGGAGAGGTTCCTGGAGTTTGCTTTACGCACATTTCGCCTAACTAATGAATTTCACCACCAACCCCACCACCCAAAACACCCCAGGTTGGGATAAAATACCCCCCCCCCCCCTTTATTCCCTCCAGTGTTTGTTTCCGAACCATGCAAATCCACTTTTAAATAAAAGGTATGATAGGAATAATTATTTCTGTTTGTTATCGGAAAAGCTCACTTTTAATCCGCTCAATTACTTTTATCAAAGGCATTTTACCCATGTCAGTTCCTTTTATAATGTTTTATTTATTCCACCCGCCTACCCCAGGGAAGATCCCTGGAAATACTATACGGTGGATGAAAATCCAAAGGCTGTGATTTACTTGTGCACAGAGGAAAGTTTTTAAATGTATCCAAGAAGGGGATAGTATTTCTATTAGATACTTTTAATTGTTCCAATTTCAGAAGGCTGCAAGGAGGAATATATTGTACAGCCTAATCTACCTTGTTCCTCTGTTTCTTAATAAAAAGAAGGGCAAATATTTGTTCCAGATTCTCTGAAAAAGGGACAAAAGCTAATGTCGTTCTTAAAACTGAGTTTCACTTTTATGCCTTTCACAGTTGACACCACTACAAACAGAATTGACTCCAGTTTTGGTAAGCAGTGTCAAGAAGCTCAGCCTTACATCTTGTCAGCCATCGGAGAGATAGACAGTGAGTGAGCAAGTGCTCTTTGTGCTTTACTATAGTGAAGAAAACTTGGTTGGTTGGTGTTGCTAGACTTGTAGAAATGACCTATTGTGGAATGGTTTCTTTTTATGAGATCCTGCTCATCCTTTCTTGGGCTGAGCTTCAGATAAAGTTCCTTCCTTAAGTTCAGCTCTAGCTAATCAAAAAGGTAAAGATACCCTCAAGTCAAGTTTTACCTCTGGTGATTTGCTGCACAAAGTTATAGGTTAATTGTGGGAGAAATCAAAAGGTGATCAAAGAGACACCTGAAATCGACTGGAAGACGGGCAGTAGGCTGCTGCCAAGAGTTTTTGACTACCCATAGTTTAACATTTAATTGTTAATGGGAAGTCATTTAATTGTAGGAATTATTTTAAAATTGATATTAAAAAAACATTACGATGCCTTATGTTCACTGTCATCTCTTACTCTTGGGATTTCCCTTTCTCCCACTTTTTAAAATGATTGTCTTTGACCAGGCCAGGCTTTAATAGCCATTTCGAGAGTTTAGTGTTCAAATCCTGAATCAAGGGCAATAATTTCTTTGACCACTGTCTGTATAAGCCCATTGGTAGAGTAGGGTGAGCCATTGACTCATCTGCCTTCTGTTGTTGTTGTTCTTCCATTTAACTTTACTTGGAGCTTAACCTGGAGTTTCTACCTGGTTTTGATTACTTGCCTAGCGATGAGGAGCTAATAGGAAATGCCTCAAATCCCCAAATCTGCAACCCATTGTCCACTTCTGCTTTAAACTTTCAAGTTCCACTATGCAGAGTGTCCCCATCTGAACATCGGAACTGGACTGTGCTGTTTCTCTGTCTCATATAACATATGTGGGTATGTACATAATTTTGTGTATTTATTTTTTCATGTTTATGTAGTGTACATTGGAGGTGGTGACCCTTTGAGAGGTGTATGCAACAAAAGTCCATTTTAATGTACATCGAATAGTGTACATTCAAAGGGACAATAATGTTAGTCTAAATCTAAGCCTATGTCATTCAATGTGGCTATTTGTCCTACAAGGCCCTGTAAATCTAGCTCAGTCATAATATCCATTACCACAAGTTTTCCAATTTAGCAAAAGAGATTTTTGTTTTGTTTATTTTGCGTTTTGGTGCAGAAAGGAGTAGTGATTTATCGTTACCTGATTCATACATGTGCATGTGCATATACATGTACATGTACATGCATATAAATATATACGTATACATAAACGCATGTGTGCCTGTCTATGCAATAAATACTATGTGTAGGTATACTCAAAAGCTGCCCAAGGAGGCAGATTCTGAATGTAAAAAAATTAGTGAAGTGGAATAATTTAGGATTATGGAGAGAAAGGTTTTATAGAAATAAATTATTCTCCAAGAAATTCCAGTATGCATCAATTAACCCCTATAAAAACCAACTTCTGGAAATTATTTCTTTGATGTATTTTCTTAGTCATTTTGGCAATTTAAGTTACGATTTAGTTAAAAGAAAGATTAAAGAAGACTTTTGCATTACAATAATTTCACTAGGATGATGAATTAATTACAAGCTAAACATTTTACTACTACTGCACTGAAAGATATTTAATTTGCACCATAGTATAATTACAATTTCCAACTATTTCTAACTCCATTAAAATTGTGCTTCCAAAGCTGATCCTCTCACTATCTTTTTCTGTATTTATTTTTAAGAGATATAAATAAGGTTGCAGTTGCACTTCTGTGGATGTAGAATGATATACAAATAAAACAGTAAGTTTTATGTCTCTCGATTTTATACATTTAGAGAAAAGAGTCACAATCCTTGATTCATTCATGATAAACACTACTTTGTATTTCCATCTTCCAGTTTGCTAACCTCCAAAATTCCCAGTCATATTGGGAAGTTTCCTTTCTATGCATATCAATTCCCCCAAATTATTCTATTCTTTGGTATTCAATTGTATTAAATAAATGTATTTTTAAAAACCCTTTTTTAAAAAATTAATAATCAAATTTAATAACAGGACATAGTTACATATTTATTATATCAACTTCACATGGCTACCAATTTGATTTGCACTTCTGCAAAAATAGATCTTGAAATATTGAAAATAAATTTACAACATAGTTATAATTCAAAAGAAACAACTTCACCATTTAGTGGTAAACAGAGTAATGTATTCTATTTAAATGGTTTCTCTTGAAAAAAAAAAATGAAATAATCCTGTACTCGCTTACCTGGAAGAAATTTCCCTTGGACTCTTAGGAATTTACTTGTGAATAGGTACACTTAAGTTTTTTTCTGTGAGGAGGGATCTCAGTATGAAACAGACATAGTCAGTATAATGGTAAATAAAGAGCTAGTGAGGGATTTTTAATCAACTTTTTGTAAGCAAATCAGAACTCCTGTAAATCTGATGTGTAAACTCAGAGTTATAACATCACACCGATTCTATCACAAAACTTTCATATTGAAGATTTTTGAATAGTTCTATTGCCTTTTTGTCAGAGTGTATAGGAGCTGTACGTTATCTGAATGGTTTAAAGAATATCTAGAACAGCAAAATTATCAGACATCGAGATAAACCAATGTGTTTTCTCCAGGGTTTCTTGTTTTTACATGTGGTGGCAATATATACTGTGAAACTGAATAACTAACTTATGGAGCTTTAGTAAACATTTTCTATCAGATTATCCTATTTTTTTTGCTTCTTTCCTGCTTATAAATAATCTATTTGTCAGACATTTGAAATTTGTAAAGATGTTTAATACAGATAATTTATTCCACACTATGACCTAACTGAATTTGTGCCATAAAAAAATGAATTGGCTCAAACAAATAGGCAACATTGATTCTTTAATAGATGCTAAATATATATTGTATTAAAACTGAACTGAAAGGAAATCACTCATTGTTATGAGCACCTTTGCTGGATTTGGGACTATGTTTCTTGAATGAAAGGCTTATATTGTACCTATCAGTTCTGTGAGTTTACTATTGATTGTTTTTAGCTACAGTAATTTCAGCCAGTGGCCTTGAGAACTTCTTGACGAGCAGAACAAACTGGGAATAGTTTGTGATGGAATTTAATGAAGGAAAGAACAAATTGAAAGGGCAAAAACAGCAAGAACTTGCTAGTTGCTCGGTATGATTGTTTTCTTTCCAGAAGAATATCTGAAATCACCAGGGTCAACTTCGATTTCATTGAGGTCACATCAGGGTTGTTTGACAATGGGGGGACATGACCAGGGTGTGTACGGATAATTTGACATCATACTTATAGGGGGCGCCGGTGTTGGCATGTTTAGCACAGGGGTGTCAAACTCAAGGCCTGGGGGATGGATCTGGCCCACGGGGTGCTTAGATCTGGCCCACAGTTATTGCATAGAGAGATTCCGTGAAAGCCCAGCAAAAAAATGAGCTTTCCGAGAAGAACAGGACACATAAAGTTATATAGAAACAAGAAAATAGGACAAGGATAACAACAGGTAAAAAGGTGTCAGCAAGAATAATAGGATCCTTGGAAGAGGCCTGAAAGTGTAATAGAAGGGATTCCTGGGAAGTTCATAAGGAGAGGGGAAAAATATTTTGGCAAAAGCCATGACTTGGAGGGATTTAAACTAAACCTGAAAAAAATAAATGTTGGGTCCTAGGAATATGGCCGCATGTGATAAGGAGGTATGAAACAGGAAATGGTATCAGAAATCCTCAAAACATGACAGTGAAAATAATAATATTGATAGTCTCCAGTGTTTGTAAACAAATGGCCAGAGAAGAAACGGGGTGGGGGTGAAGTACCGAAAGCCCTAATATATTAAAAAAAAAACCAAATGTGATATTTATCATACAGAAATGGTAATTATCACAGAGGTGATGGGATGAGAGTCAGAATTAGAAAGTAGAACTTGAAGGATACAATCTATTCAAAATAAATAGATCCAGGAAAAGGGGAAGAGATGAGAAACACACACACACACATAAACACCTGGTCCCTTTTGTGCATGCGCGCGCGCGTGTGTGTGTGTGTGTAGGTAAGATTAAAATGGGTAGGAAATAAAAGATATATTAATGTAAGAACTTACTACAGACACTTATCCAGGCAGAACAAGAGGACAATAAGTGCTTTTTAAAACCAACTGCCAAATTCTTAGAAGGGCAGGCTATAGCAATAATGGGAGACTTCCAACTTGAAATCTGAGGGAAACTAACTCAGCCAAGCATGGAAGGCTCAAAAAAAAAAAATTTTGATCTCTCTTGCTAACCGATTCATTTTGCAGAAATGGAAGAAGAAATAAAAAGTCAGTAATCCTGGATTTCATCCTGACAGAGAAGCACTTGTCGATAGACAAAAGGTGTTAGACATCTTGGGGAAAAGCAGCAACTTCATGGAGGACTTCAAGACAATGTGGTCAGAAGAAACTGATGAGGTTACCTAGTTGAGTAATAAAACATTTGCAAACAAACTGCCAAGTTCAGAGTGCTTACTAACCAGATGAACAGAAATGGAAATTAGGAAGGCTAAATTTTTAAATGAGGTTAATCTGGAGAGAAAAACAATTTCAAAAGAAAAGTTTAGGTAGGCGTATTATTAAAATAAGTTTTTATTAGAACATTTTTTCAGAGATTATAAGATGTTTTACAATTAGTATATTACTCTAGATATAATAATAATTTTTTTTAAAAAAAACTTTGGAAATACAAGCAGTTTGGATACTTTTTTTATATGCAGTAGTTACATTATAAAGCCTAATAATATTGGGAAACTACCATTCCTGGGAACTAACATGTATTTCTGAAGAACAAATATGGTAATATCAGATGAACCTTTTCTTTTTTTAATTAAATGATAAAGTAACTAGAGTAGTCAACCAGGGTATTGATCTAGATGTACAGCTGGTCCTTGATTTACAACTGCAATTGATCCCAAAATTTCTGTTATTAAGCAAGGCAGGTGTTAAGTGAGAGGTGCCCCATTTTAAGACCTGTTTTGCAATGTCTGTTAAGCGAATCACTGCAGTTGTTAAGTGAATCATGTGGTTGTTAAGCGAACCTGGTTTCTTCCATTGACTCTGCTTGTTGCAAGTTGGCTAGGATGGTTGCAAATAATAATCACATAATCTGGGGACAGTGCAACCAACATAAATACATGCCACATGCCAACTCTTGAATTTTTATCATGTGACCATGGGGATGCTCTGATGATCAAGTGTGAAAAACCAGTCATAAGTCATTTTTTTCAGCGCTGTTGTAATTTCAAACAGTCGCTAAATGAATGGTTGTAAGTCGAGGACTACCTGTAGTGTATCAATCTCATGAGATCCTTGTGGGACAAGAAGGAGAAATGTAGCTAAATACTACTAGGTCAGATCCAAAGGATGCTTGTAAATAGTTCTGTATCATTTTGGAATGAAATATTTGCTGAAATCCCCAAGGTCTCCATCCTTGACTCACTGCTATTCAACTTCTTTATAAATGGATTGGAGGATGAAATGGAAGGCATGTTTATCAAATCTGCTTAAGCCATTAATCTAGGATTAGTTAATGATTTAAAGAAGAGCATTATAATTAAAAACAACCTTGGCGGTCTTATGGTAGTCTTAACAGGCCAAAACCAATGTCCAACAGGATGTTTTTCATGACAAGCTTTTTGGTAGGAAACATCAAAAGTGTAAGTAAGGAGTGGGAAGGTTTGGTTTTTGGCAATGCAAATGAAAATTTAGGAGTACCAGTGTATTGCCAGCAAAGCATGAGCAATCCCTGTGATGCAACAGCACTCCTGGCCTGCATTAACCAAATCTTTGCATTTGGTTCACCAGAGGCAATCATTCCATTATACTTGCTGTTGGCTAGACCATATTTGTAGTGCTATGTCAATGGATATGGAGAAGCTGGAGTGAATTCAAAGGAGAGCTACATGAATGATAGAAGATCTGGAACTCATTTCTTATGAAGAATTGTGAAAGGTGTTTGGCTTCTATAAAAATAAAAGACTTAGTGGGATGAGGGGAGTTGATAGTGATTTACAAATATGTAAGTGTCCCAGGACAATTCTGGCAATATAATGAAATGTGTGTTGTGTTTTGCATCTTACATGCCCGTGTGTACCATCATGGCTTATATACAAAAGGATCTTGCATTAGGATAGGATGCACATTTGATCATTTTCTCTGTAGAGGTCCATGTGAAACACTGTGATGGGCAAAAAGTGGTATTCTCTACTGAAAGCAGGGTATGGACCAGTAGCCAAATTAAAAGAAAGTTGCTTAAGGTTGAAGGACTTTTCTAAGTTGTTAAATAGTGGAACTGATGACTTCCCACTGCTGAGGATTTTCTAATGATGACTGGATGGCCACTTCTCAGAGGCACTGTAATGGATTTCTGCACTGAACAAGAGTACTGGATTCTGACTTTAAATATGCCTCCCAACTAATAAATTCCATAATTCATTCTAATCCGCTTTTCTACAATTTATTTTCTTTAGAATGAAAAGTTGTCTTCAAGCTGACATAAGGATGCAGTTAAAATTCTTCAATGAAACTTTAGATTGCCAAACAGTAGTGTCTCAATGAATTTAAAAAAATTCAAGTACTGTATATAGTTGTGCAAAATTCTGACAATCCCCCACTCTTCACATACACTTTAATTTTTACCCTCTTCAAAACTCACTTAAAGTGTTTGGTTAAATATTTCCTCATCTTTGTTAATCTCATTACTTTCCACAATTCCCTCTTAGGGCATTTTGGCCAGTGTTCTAAGGTGTAAACAATGAAGCCAAGCAAACTTCTTGACCATGCTTTCTGCCCTGAATGAGCAGTGATTCATAAGCACTTTATGGAAAGGGAGAAGTACAATATTTTTCTTAATATTCATCATATTAGAACTTTTCTTTTTATTTAAGAAATACATGCATAGAATCACTTGTCTAAATCAACCAATCTTCCTTCCTTCCTTCCTTCCTTTCTCTCTCCGTCCGTCTGTCCGTCCCTCCCTTCCTTCCTTCTGTCACCATGGACTTTTTGGAAACAAAATGTAAAATACAGGTTTGTGAGCAGAAGCAGGCAGGTGCTTTGAACTATAGCCTTCATTATCTTTCCACTGGAAATATTGGCTTAGCCTAACAGCAGTTGAACACCAAAGCATCTGGAAAATATTGGCTTTTCTAATCCATTTTACTTTCCATTCAGGCATATTAAAATTATTCCGATAAGAATGTGCGAATTCATCACATTCAAAACGGCCTGGCAACGAAGACAGCAGATTCCCTTTATTAAACAAAGATGATTGTGTAACATTCAGGGGGGGATAATGAAACTCACATTGAACACTTTTATTTTTCTTTCACTTAGATAAAATCAGTGGATTATCAAAGCATTCAGTTGAAACTAGATTATATTTCCTATTGCCATTTGTGTTGGGAATGATCTGATAAAGCTCTGCCTGGTTTTATGTGTGTTGGAGGTCCAGTGAGCATGTTCACATGTGCCCACAGAGTCTACCTGGGCAGAAACTACCTTAGCCACCAGCAAGGACCATTAGATACAAAATTATCCAAGTAACTTATGTTTTGGGGGAATCCTCAGCATTGGGCTTTAGAGCAAACAAGATAACTTCCTTTTTCTAAGCCCTATTGATTCCAGTGCATTTTTTCTTATTTTTCACAATAAGAAAAAAATTCTAAGGGATTTTGTGTGTTTGACTCAAAAGGGAGAATTTATTTATAAGCAATCAATAAGAAAACCTCTGCATGTTCATGAGTGGATCATTACATTGCAGTTGCTGAGTTGAAAGGTACTAAGTTTGACTGTTTGATCCCTTTCCATTCCAAAGAGCTTAATCAGGTTTAAATCTTGCTGGGGAGTGGGGTGGGGAAGGTTGTTACAAGAATCTTGTTGATTTCAACATGAAGTTCATAAAAGTTTTATTGGTTTGAAGGGGGAGATCCCTGACTTTTGCAATATTTAATCACTTTCCCCGTATGGCAGATTATAATATATGCTATTAATGTCTCAGATACTAAGGGCATATTGGAAAAGCTGAAGCTACAATTTATTTTCCCTAATTTTCCTTTTTTTTTTTTTTACTAGTTCATTCATGGTATAATTTTTATTTAGCATTACTTTGTTTATTTTCAGGATTCTATTGAGGTCTATCATTTGTCTGCAATATTTTCAATATTCATGCATGAATAAGTAAGGAGAAATTTTATATATATCTACTGGAATTCAGGGTACTTAAATTGCAGATAAGTGATTTAAGTCTTAGGTACACTGATTCGTCTCTGTACAAGAAATTATTACAATCTCTCAACACAAGCAATTACGAGGAGTTTCAAAATTAAATTATATTAGCAATGTTGTAAACCAGTCTATTTTATATTATACTATTATTATTATTGCTCCCAGTGTTGATTTTTCTTATATTTTGCAAGCAGCTGTTAAATTATGACACATACGTCAAAGCTAACATCCTGTGAAAATTATATATGATGTTTCATAGCAGAGATAAATAAATGACAGTAAGTTAAAGCTAGCCACATTCTGTTTAGAATCCAGGCTCGTGTTAAATTACTGCCAGGGAACCGTTCAAATTACATGGCCAAGCCATGGCTTGCGAGAAATCCATCAGAACTGCAAGAGAGAATAGAACAGCCATTCTCTCTACCTGTTTGTGTAGTTCCTTGCTAATGCAGGACAAGCCAGACTGTTTATTTGCAGAAGTAAAGTTGTGGAAATATACTTGCAGAGCGTAATATGGACAGCACGTGTTCTTATGAGCTACCTGAAGTCTGTCTCCTAATCATTTGCAGATGTCTCTGGGTCATTGATTTCCTATGGGCCAAAGAGCACCCCCCCATCCCCTCCCCTTCTAGTCTTTCAAATTAGAAAGAAAGAAAGAAAGAAAGAAAGAAAGAAAGAAAGAAAGAAAGAAAAACACACACAGAAAGAGAAACAAAGAAAAAGAAAGAAAGAAAGAAAAAGTATTCTTTTCTCAAATTTATAAAATAGTTTGTTTAAATTGTTTTCAAATATGCCCCAAATATCAAATCGTTTGGATAATCTAACCACCAGGTCCACACTCATTTGGAATAATGATTTATTTTAGAAATAGAAAAATCAGTTCAGAGATTGCTTGAAGTTTGCTCAAGGTGGTGAGTTTGTTTACACATGGAGAATTTGTTTTAAAAACTCAGATTTGCTTTACTCCATAATAATATGTACAGCATCAAGTATATAGCTATGTACGAGTGTAAGCAGAGATACAAATTTATATGCCACTGCTATTTATATACCACTGGTTTGTATGCAATAACTTCCTATATTGGGACATTTTTTTCTTAGTTATTCATTAATTCTAGATGATAGTACACATATAGTCCATGATAAAAATGCTTGCCTTTCCCTGGATGACTGATGAAGTTAATCAAAATCTCCAGGGAAAAGTCTATAACAGGCAGTAGCATAATAAAATTAGGACATGCCTAATCAAAAACACTGATTAAAAGAAATATCTGAAGATACTGATAGAGACTACTATTGTAGTTCAGCATGGTAAACTAATAAGCCAGCCTGTAGCTTGATAAACTGCTTGGAATTGAGCCTTTTAATTTGCAGATTAGTTTGTTTGGAGTCTTCCTCCTAAATTGCAAATGGCATATGGGATTATTGCCCTCACCCCCATTTTATTGTCGGAACAAAGTGGTAGAGTAGGCTAGGCTAAAAAGAAAAAGTAAAGACTGACTGAGATTCCTTACTTGACACCCGGGGTTCGAGTGAGGATCTCAACAGAGACTTTCTGGTCCTTTTCTGATGTGCTAGCAACCACCCCATTCTTGGCTGAAAGGTACACAAAACTCTCTGGTGATGTTTAGAAACAAGTTGATGTTGCATAAGACTAGTTTTAATACTGAGTTTATCTCTCTGTTGCAGAATATAAAATCAGATTGGAAAGATTTGTATTAGAGAATATTTTGTGAAAAACTGAATCTCAATTGTGCACTGTACACCTGAGTGGTGAAATGGCAAGGGTTCTAATTCTGCCTCTCCTGTGGTAGATCATGTGCCTCAGAGCAGTAAATGTTGGTGAGCATATATGATAAACTCAATGTCCTTGTGTTTGCATGCATAGCTATGCCCATAAGTGGGAAATAGAAATATGAGTGTTTAATAGTGGAGGGTAAATCCTGGCAGTGCCACGGGTAGATATCCTGGTGTACTCTAAAAGTTTGAGTTGTGATTGTCACAAGCCCTTGACCATATTTTCTGCTACTGTTGGAAAGCTCAAAACATCTGTAGCACCCTAATATTCCTTCTTTTGACCTAGACTGGTCTCAAGACACACACTCTCTCAGTGTTTTAGAAGAAGGTATAGAGACAGTAGTGATCTGAGTCTAGAATTAATAATGGCCTTCTAATTCACATTTTATCATACTCTAAATTTGAGCTATATTTCTGTTTTTTTCCAATTTCATAGCATTTACAGTTGTAGCTGCATATATCTCCGATATACATGAGCACGCACATGCACACACATTCACCAACGTATATTTGTTCTGCTGTGTCCTTCATGCCATCTGATCTTTTAACAGGAGGAGAATATTATTCAAACAAAAGTAGCAAATATCTCCAAATAATGGCAGGGAACAAAAGCAGCAAATATATCATTGCAGCTTCTATCAAAGGAGGTCTTGTTGCTACCCAACTTTTGCAAAAACATGCACATTTATTCCTATGGCTTGGGAGGTATCCCAAAGCCTAGGATAATCAAACATGGGTTTACCTAAGAAGTTTGCACAATCAAGTTCAGATAAATAATACTTTGGCACGATCTTGGTTCCTGCTTTTATTGTGTCAGGTGTCACAGATACCTTTCCTAGACATGACTCTGAAGTGGAATATTTTTGTATCAGAAATATCTGTTATGAAAATTGCAAGTCCCTTAAAATATGATAATTATAAATGCAAATGTGGCATATGATGTTATATAACGCCAGAGAATATAAGTATTTAAAGGAGGGGGCATAGATTCAGAAAAAAAAATGTAAAACCTTATCAAGGGTTGAAAACAATTCACATACACATTATTCCAGCAAGCTGAATATCAAAATGGTACAGGGACAAACAGATTGTTACTCCTGTGCTGCAGAATAGCTGCAAATGACCAAAATCGTCCATATAATTTGTAAATGGGAAAGCTGAATTGGGATTTCAAGGATTGCACCTTTCATATTGAGCTCCAACACCCAACAGTTCAAGATCCTCACAATTTTTCCCAACAAGATGTTTAACATACTATCCCAGAGGAACATATTAAGGGGGGAAATGTCCTACCACTCTCAAGACTTTTTTTTAAAAAAGATGAAAGATCTCTCTGAGTGAAAGAATGAAAAAGCGGTAGAAATAGAACCCGGGATGGGGGAAACCTACCTTGACAAGGAGTACTATCGCCTTTGCTCTTGTAATTAGGAAGCTGGGCTGCCTATATGCTTGTTTGACAGGAAGGGTCTGATGGAGGAGTTCCTGCATACTGTGTTTTAAAACATGCTTCGAAACTACTTGGGATTATTCCCTCACAAAGCTGTCCCCAGGTAGTTAACATTCACCAAAATATTGATGACAGTCACCTTTCCTGCCAGTGCTTATCTGAGACGAGTTGAGAAGCAGCTTGGCAGAGCCTGAAAGGATCTATTGTATTGCCTTTATTTTTTAGAAGAGAAGGGTGGGAGGGGGGAGAGAAGGAGGCCTGTATGAGTACAGATTGGAAACAAAGGAAGAATTTGGCTCTTTTCTTGCTATGACAGGTTCATGATGACATTCCTTGAGAACAGCTTTATTATTTTGCCCTCAGAAATTGCCTGGCAGTATCAAATGCTGCTTTGGTTGGACCTAAAGGAAAACAGGGTCTTTGATGATGCCTTCGGTGACTGGTGGTTTTGAGGAGCAAGCGGCCCATAATTACAAATGGAGGTTGGCAGGAGCAAAGGGTGGAGTGGTATAGGGGTGGGTGGGGTGTAAATGGCGGGAAGCAGATTGAATGACCTTGCGGGGGGGGGGGTGATGTTAGAGATGGGGTTCAGGCTAAGCGTCAGTGCAACAGAGTTCTGTAAGTCCAGTGGAAGAACAGCTTAAGAATGGGGACAGCAGTTTAGTACCTCTCCCTTTATGTGCCATTGATCGTCCTCATTATGGAAATTTATTCCACAGTGGAGGTGGGCATGTCCACATAGTTTTCATGGCAACAGAATAAAAAGCTAGGATCTCCTGATGGTGTCCCCTTCAGGGACAGATTTGCTATGACTTTGATTAGGGCTTTTTAAAAAAAGTTTAGTCAAAGTCAACCAGAGGCTGCCACCTGCTGTGGCATTTTGGCATTAGGTTCTATAGAGGAATATGTACAAAATGTAGTTCCAAAGCAAATTTGTAGAGATGTTTGGGACAGAGGATTACAAGGAATCAAATACATCTGTCCTATTTGTAATATTTATTTGCAGGGCTGCTAAGTCTCATGTCATCCTCTCTTGAATACATGAAAGATGTTTACTAAGAGACCTTATTACCCTTTAACTTTCTCAGCCTGTTTCAGGAGCAGAGGAACACAAAACATTCAATACAATGTTTCCTTATATTGTACCACAGTTGGTACAATATAACCCATGATTCTACCAGGTCCCACCTCTGCATCAAATATTGTTAGGCAAGGAGACCTGTAATTTTCCATATAGCAAAGAAATCTCCATTGGCATTAATTAAAAAAAAATAGAAGGCTGGTTTTACACTTCAGTTGGCTCCTCAGATCTCCTAAAACATCTGGATAAAAGGAAGTCTGTTAATAAATAATTGCCCAAGATCATAGTTTTGTGCGTTTCCCTATCTACCCTCTGTATATATACACACACAGACAGAATGCAGCTCCTCTGCATGAAAGGACTCCTCCAAAGAGAAAGGAGTTAGGAGTGAATCTGCAAACGGGATCAAAATATTAGGTTACAGATGATATGCATAAACAAAGGCTAATGGAAGCAATTCTGTCTTAGCTTCTCTGCAATCATTAGAAATCTGGTATTAAGGAAAGGAAAAGCCGAACAGTTATGGAAAGCAGGATGGCTGATGATCTTCTTCATGAAGTGAAAAGCCATTTGGACAGAAGGTGTGGGGAATGGCATATACAATGATGGCAGGGTAACATTTCCCCATGCACTGAAGGTAGCAGGCTTGTTAAGGATATAAAGGCCAGGCTATATGACATACAGTTCCCTTACCTTGCAGCTGTTTTCCAACTCTTACTATCTACCACCAGGCAAGAGCATCCCTTTGCCTGATGGTGGGGCCTGATCCGTTTATATCACACAGATAATACCCGAGAGAAAAAGGAAATATGCCCAACATGCAGATATGTTTTGGTAGGCATATTGCATCATATTTTGGTAGGCATAGGACACAGTACTGTGTGAGTGCTTTGATTTACTGGCTTAAGCATATTTAATGTTGCCCATGGCTGTGGCCAGAATGTCAGTTTTTGCAGTAGGTTATATGAGCCCATTGAATGCACATATCATCAAGAGTCACACATTTAAGTTTAATACCACAGAACCTTCTTTCAGTTAAGAAGTGATCTTACCTAGCCTCTGTCCAAATTCTTTTCTGTCAATCTGTAGATGCTGATTAATTCCCAACATCTTGTGCCTGACTTGGGGATCTAAGATCATTGACTCGGAAAACAGGAAAGGTCAGTTTGACTAACATCCAGCCCAGAGGCACTAGGCTTTACAGCCAAAACAAACAGACATTGCAAAAGGATGCACCCTCTCCGTGTTGCAAAAGACTGAATTAAACAGATACACACAAAGAAAGTGTGCAAACACACATATGCAAAAAGTATGGGTGGGGGGGGGCTATAATGTAATTTCTCATGCACGTTGCTATCATGGGGACAAATGAAGCGATCTGTATTAGCTGATTTTTCTAGGAAGCAGGTAGTGACTGAGAGCAGATGAGAAGAGAAGATCAAAGAGCAAAGCAGAAGACAAGGCTAAATGGAAAACTAAAAGAAGGAGGCAAAGGACCGTTTTTCTTAATTAAGCGAGTAACACAGTAATCCTCCAGAGATCCAAGACAAATAAAAGCATTTTTATTTGGGGGCAAAAGACGTTGGTTTTAATCCTCATTGAGCAACAAGGACCAACACCCTCCTCCTGAGTTTCTGAAGGAATGTTGGCCTTCCCAAAAGAGCAGGTGGGAGGCAGCCCAGACGGATCAGCAGAAGAGAGAAATTCCCAGGGCTTTTACAGAATGACTGTCATTTCAGTGTTGTGCAGACAAAAAGGATGCAGGTGTTTGCTTAAGTATAAATGAGTCATGATCCACTTTGTGGAGAGAAAGGATGTGTGTAGATCAGATACAGTTGATATATCTGAACCTGTGAGTTATACTTTCCTGGATCATGACTGTAAATCATTTCTTGAGCATTGGATAATGACTGACATTCACCAATGTAGCCTTTTCATGTGACAGCTTATTTGTAATTCCATTTTAAAAAAAGGAAGACTGGCTGAAATAGCATGGCCAGAAAGTTCACGACTGAACTGAAGTTTGAGCCACTGATCCCGCTCATATTTTTGAAGGCATCAGAGACAGTTATGGGGTTTAGATGAAGGTAGGGCTAAGAACATCAGACTATACTTTCCACCTGAAGCATTAGAATCAGCAGACACAGTAATAACCTTATAGCATGCTACCCTGGAGTAGCAGTTTGAATGACTTTAGGGAAGTGGTGGGATTCAAATCTATTTATTACCGGTTCTGTGGGCGTGGCAGGGGAAGGATACTGTAAAATCTCCAGTCAGAGGTGGTATTTGTCGATTCTCCAAACTACTCAAAATTTCCACTATTGGTTCTCCAGAACTGGTCAGAACCTGCTGAGTACCACCTCTGTTTTAGGGGGGATAAATAAATTTAAAAATTCTCCCTTTTTAGGACCTTGTAATTTAGGGTAGAGTTGGGGTGACTGTCTGAACTACAACTCCCAGGACCCTTGCTATTCATCACAATGGTTGGGATGATGGGAATTGTAGTCCAAAAAATTCTGGAAAATTATTTATCTCCCTTTAGCAAAAATGCCTAATGCTTCTCCCTCCTCTCATTTTTTTTGAGGTGGAGTTGAGCTGAGCGAGAGAGGGACTCAGAATCCCCCAGCTGACTTCCATGCCTAAAACTGGACTAGATTTCACCATCTTACTCGCAGGTTTCTAGCTTGATGCCTTAACCACTAGACCAAACTGGGTCCCAAATGAAGAGTTTGGTGACTTGCTTGGACAAAGCAAACCTGCTCTTCACAATTTCTGAAACTTCTTCCTCCAGATATTCTAAAAGTCTGCATAGGAAGACTTCTTATGTGATTGCTGGGCAATCCGTCAGAATACCTAATGCTAGCCTTGTACTGCCTCAGTATTGGGCTGGCAATGAAGTGGAGGCTGCAGTGTAAGAACATATCTTCTACAAATGACCAGTGAGCCTTCCTCACGCTTTAAAAGTAAAGGTACTTTAACTTTTAGGGGGATCTTAACTGTTTTTAAAACAAAGATTATTAATGTGAATGCCCTCATTTTCTTGAAACCTCTGGTTTGCATTGGTGGAAGAGTCACAACCTTCAAACCATTCCTTCAAAATACTTCCCTCTGACATCCGTGAGTCAACAATGTTGTACTGTAATAGTTTAAACATAGGTGAACAGGAACTTCTGTCCTGCAGCTTTGGTACATGCTCCTGCATAGTGAAGAAAAGGTGATTATTTGATCCTACTTATTTTGTGATATATTTTACATGTTTATACAGTTCCCCTTGCCACAAACCTGGATGAATGTTCACCTCCCATCTGTGGCTAAAACAATAATGTGGACTCTTCCCCATTTCAAAATCAAAATATCTATCTGAAGGACAGGCCGCACAGATATAAGAAGAATATGTGCCTAAATGTCTAGTTCCTTTATAGCTTGTCTTACGGTGCAGGCCTTCAACTTTCACGATACGAAATGTGATTTTTGTCTCTGTTTTTTGGCAATGGCAAAGAAACAGCCAAGGAAAAGTTTGTCCTTGCTCGAGGACACAGCCTAATGAATAATGAGACCAGCTTGCTGGCATAATTGCTCCATGTTTATATTTGAAATGAGATAGCATGTTTCTACTACAATTCCACCATCCCAGACCCCTTCCCTGCCTCCCCATAGAGATTAGATTTCTAAATAATCTAAGACATTAGAGAGAAATCAGTAGCTGATTAGCCATCCCACTTGACTGCAATCACACCTTTCAATATTAATTATCCACTCCTTGAGCCTGATGGCCCTGAGCATTGGCGGCAAGCTCTGCTCAGTGTTTTGCATCATCAGTCTACAACAATGATTCAAAGGGACAAAATGACCTGGGGAGCAGGAAATGAGAGTGCATTTGGAATGTGATTGGAGAACCCAATCAGAATCTTCAGTACATACAGTCTGTGGTTGACCAGTCCAATAACATGAAGTCTATGAAACAGAAGGCATGGCAGAGTAAATACTACAGATACATTATTCAGCTATGTAACATTTATTATTAGATGGATCGACATTACAGGCAGAGAAAGGACAATTTCAAAAAGAACCATTCCTCCCTTGCCCACATACTGAAAGAAAGTTGGTATTAGGGCCATGCATTTATGCTTCCCACCTTTAACAATGGTAAGATCAAAGGACTTCTTAGTGTTAAGCATATCCGCTCTGCGAAGGGCATTGGACAGATGATCAAGTTTCTTTTGCAGCCCAGTGGATTTCTGTGCCAGGTGAATTAGAAGCCAAACTGCCAATTCGTTGGCCAAGCTAAACGTCTAACTGGAGTCTACAGCACTGTGCATTCTTGGAGACTATGACCTTCTTCTCTAATAGTAGGGGAAAAAAACCTTTTAAACATTTACATTACACAACTCCTTTCTGTTAAACATAAATATATATTCAACTGTATAATAATTTATTGTGTACAAACACAGACACACAGAGAGATAATGGGTAAGTTGGTGTGCCCATTCATGATATATTTCTATGCAATCATGCTAGTGATTATCATGAAGCACTTTTCTATTATATCAAACTTGATTAAAGAAATTGATTAATTTACAGGAAATCCCTACCTTCCTTTCATCCTAACAACTCTGTAAGTCAAAAATAGCCTGCCCCCACCTGGGAGTTGCATTTAAAAATATCTTACAGCAGGAGTGTCAAACTCATGTCACCGCAGCATCATGTGATGTATCAGGACTCCACCCTTGCTAAACTGGCATGGGCGTGGCCAATGTATGACACATCCGGCCCATGGGCTGGGAGTTTGACAGCCCTGTCTTAGAGTAACAGTTACAAAGTTGGAAGGGATCTTGAGATCATCAGTCTAAGTAGGGGTGGGCTGCAAGATGGCAAGTGGCCTAAGCTATCATCTTATGAAATTTATGGCCAGAACAATTTAATTTTTTTTATTACACTGGTAGCCCACTGCAATAAAATATACCATACTGCTTTATGAAATAAGAAAGATCAACTCTATAACTATGTTATTTGGATTTCAATACTTTCGCTATTTCAGCTGTACCCTCCTATCTAAATGAGGCATAATATTTCTGCCAGATGCCAAATAGAATCCTCTCCAATCCATGTGATTCCCATAGATTTGTCTATGTCATAATCCATTTACTGTAATCCTGATGGTTTTAAATGCTTTCATAATGGGGATTTCTTGTGTTAGCTGCTTATTGTACTTGAAGTAATACAATAAATTACTTAGAATGAAACACTTTATTTTCTGCATTACTGGTATTGAGATGTATTGGATATCTATAGTTCCTAGTTTACATAGTCATTTCTGAAGTCCAGATCTTCTGGAAGTTGGAGCAGGTTATTCAGGGGTAGGTTTCTACTGGTTCTGTCCACCTCTATAGAACCAGTTGCTCCAAAGAGCAGCAGACATAGAACTGGTTCTATGTCTGCTGCTGTTTTGACCCAACCACCCGCCTGGGCTCTTACCGGACCTTTATTTCCTGCTTTTTCATCTGCGGCTGCTTTGTGTGACACAGTTGCAGTTGAAAAAGCAGGAAACAAGGGCTTTTCCAACCGCTGTGCTCTTGCACGCAGTGCTGCTCAGCTGTCCGGGTAGCTCAGCAGGTTATAAATTGCACTCACACGACTCACGTGACTCGCATGATGCTAATAGACAGAACCAGTAGTTATACCAGTCGGATCCCATCCCTGAGGTTATTTTACTAAAAAGGTTCTTATAAGCTTGGACATATAGTCAGGCCAAGCACATAGAAAATTGTTCCATGCCTTCATTGCCCAGACAGCTTGAAGGAAAATTCAGGTGTTGCCACTTAAGGATCCTGCCTAAGAAATGTCCTGATTTTCAATTTCACTCTTTAACCTTTTTTTCTGGAGAATTTAATCTCAGGTTTGGTGATAACTGAGACATACACAGGATTCCCCCCCTGCCCCCAAGAAACAGGGTATATTTTAGATCAGGGGAATCCAACCTTGGCAACATTAAGATGTGTGAACTTCAATTCCCAGAATTCTCCAGCCATGAGACTTGAAGTCCACACATCTTAAAGTTGCCAAGGTTGGACATTTAAATAAACTGCAATAAAAGAGAGCTAAGATAGCGTAGTAATTAAACCATTGGAATGGCACTATAGAGGATTAGGATTGAGTCCCTTGACAGAAATGGAAGATCATTGGCTGGCATTGGATCAGGCCTTGTCTCTCTCAGCCCAAAACACCCCAGTGTTGTAGAAGATGGATAAATCAGAAGTATAAAAATGCAAGGCATGCATCTGTCAAACACAGAAATAAATGGACCTTTTTTAAAAATCATGGTGGTGAGGCATGTTTTTACATAAACTTATGCGTATGCGTATTAGAGGGACGCTGTGGCTTACTGGCTAAGATGCTGAGTTTGTCGATCAGAAAGATTGGTAGTTCGATGGTTCGAATCCCTAATGCCGCGTAACAGAATGAGCTCCCGTTACTTGTCCTAACTTCTGCCAACCTAGCAGTTCGAAATCATGTAAAAATGCAAGTAGAGAAATGGGGACCACTTTGGTGGGAAGGTAACAGCGTTCCCTGCACCTTTGGTGTTTAGTCATGCCGGTCACATGACCACAGAGACCTCTTCGGACAGCGCTGGCTCTTCAGCTTTGTAACGGAGATGAGCACCGCCCCCTAGAGCCAGAAATGATTAGCACGTATGTGCAAGGGGAACCTTTACCTTTATGCATATGCAAATAGTAGTGCTTGGCTAAACCTGGGTTGAAAATTAAGCAGGGTTGGCCTTAATTACTATAGAGCTGCACAGAAGACTTCTAGGGAATAATCGGAGTCTAGCTAGACTGGTAAATCAAAACCATCCTGGAAAAAGGCAGGGCAAATCACTTCTGTTCTGCTCTATTGCCAAGATGTCAAGCTTGACTTAAAGGAAGCTTTATCATTCATATATATGACATCTGCACACACCATACACACACACACACACACACACACACACACACACACACACACACACAAGTTAATTACATTCCATGCCATTGACCAGAAGAAACAGGAAGGTAGGAAGAGGGAGCTCTGAAAAAATATGTTAGCCTGGGGAAGTTCTTTGCCTCATTAGAACAGTAAGATACCAAAGTAGGCATTTGTGTCACAGGCCTCTCCTCTCAGACAAGGGCATGGGAGACTTCTCAGATTGGCTTCTAACTGTGCTGTAAAATTTTGAGACAAACATTGGAGGTAAACTGACAAAACTGTGCATTTTAATGCCCCATACTTGGGAGAAGCCAAGATTCTTTCCCCAGCGACTTAAAAAATTGGCATTTAGAGACCGGGACAAAGAAATTCAGTCTATTTCATCTTTGCATATATCAGTGTTACTGACAAATATAAGAGAGGAGGCTGCTGTTGATACGGAGACCAGTATGGAAATTAGTATTGGCATAGGAACCTTTTCCCCATAAGGGGAGAAATGGGTTTATTGGGATTGGACAAGACCCAATTCTGCTTCCTTCATTTCTCTCCTCTGAGTCTCTCCATTTTATAAACAGCACCCTAATAAATTTGAAGGGCTCCAATTGAGAAATAAACAAACGGCTCGATCTACGCTGAAAATAATTCAGCTTGAATGAACTGAGAGTCTACTGATCTCAGTTTTATGAACAAAGGATGCATTCTCCAGCCAAATCTTCCTAAATAATTTTGATATTAAATCATAAAAATACATGCAGAAATAAATCTCAAGGCAATGATCACATTTGTTCGGGTAATTCCTGAAGTAGGAAACCTATTATAAGGCTCTCACACTGTCTATTTCTTCCAGAATTTTTCTTAAAAACTCTACAAAACTTAAGGTGATGATCAGAGTGCTGGGTATAGCTTAGATTAAAAAACGTAAAATATAAAAATGTATCAAAAGGGCAAGAAATTGTACACCCTGTAAATCCCTTGTTTTATGGCTGGAGAATCTGTTATCTCCATGCGGGAGTTAACAGATTCTACAGGGAGAATCTGTAGAATCTGTGCTTGTGGGTTGTTTTCCAAATGTTTACCCTAAACTCCACTGAAAATATTACTTTGCCTGGTAACAAAATGTTTGGAAACCAACCCACAAGCTCAGAGAATGAACCTTCATCCTCATCTTACACCCGAGCTACAAATATTCGCCACTATTGCAGATACTACAGTTTTGGGGATATTTTAAATTAAAGTAGAGCCAAAGAGATCAAAAGCCACGAGCATATTAAGTTATCATCTGGTTTAAGCAATCTTAGGAAGAGGGTGATCTTGCATGAGTTCCCAGATCTGCTTCGCTTGAATTTACTAATGGATTCTTTTTTTAATGGGCAGTTTTATATCATCATCATCATCATCATCATCATCGTCGTCGTCATCATCATCATCATCATCATCATCATCATCATCATCATCTGAAGTCTTAAACATCCAGGGAAATATGGATAAATATGGATAAAGCAAACATACATGGTTTTTTCAAGCTTTAGCTGTCGGTCGGACTGCCTGAGGAGCGTAGCTAGGACTTCAAAGCTAAATGGTAGACTGCCCCCTACAGGCAGTCAGTCAGTCAAACAAACAGCCTTAGCTTGCAAAGACTCAGCATCCTCCATTTTCCAGTACAAGTTTTTAGCTGGAGATGAATTTTTTCATATTAAACCTCCAGTTCTAGGGAGGGTGGGGGGGGGAATGTAGATTTTCTCATCTTGTTCACTTGGTGCCTCTACTCTTCAGTCTATTGTCAAGGTAAGTTTTTTTTTTAAAGGGTAGAAATTGGAGAGGATAGGGACAATTTAATTTTAACACCTAATTGGGGAGTGGGGGAGGCAAGATAAATATGCCTGTCCCTCCCAGTTGTGTTTTAATTGAAGAAACATAATTTTCCCGGGGAGTGATGGAGGGTGTTTTAAGCAAGAAAAAGGTTTAGAAAGCTGTCTTGAAGCTGCCTTTATGCAAGGGTTGGCTTTCCAAAGCTTAGAGGCACAGGAGAGCCCTGAACCTTCCCACTTGCCAGCTGATGGTGGGGCTATTATTGGCACAGAAAGCTTAGAAAGCAGTAGCCATTTTAGGGACTCTGAAAATGGCACTTGTTGCCAGGAGGCTTGGGGAGCAGGCCTAAGTGCTGTAGGGGTTCAGTCTGGGCAGAATGGTGGGGGAGGGGGAGAGACAGGTAATGGTCTCTGCATCATCCCTGTAGTCTGTCATAAGCACAAATGACGGGGGAATACTACATCTTTCATAACTTTGAAACAGGTTTGTTTGTAGTTTTGGGGTGTCCGTTATAATTTTGAATGGTCATTAAGTGGCTTGTCATTTCTAGAGGACTACATGTGCTAATGTAACAACTGCAGTGATTCACTTAACACAAGGGTGTCAAACTCGTGGCCTGCGGGTTGGATGCGTAACGCGCTGGCCACGCCCACCCCCGTTTTAGTGAAGGGAAAAAAAAGTCATGATATATCACATGATGACAATGTGATGATGGGAATTTGGCACCCCTGACTTAACAACTGTGGCAAGAAAGGTCATCATAGGGGGCAAAACTCAACAACTGTCTTGCTTCGCAATGGGAATTTTGGGTTTCAGTCGAGGATCCCCTGTAGTCTGTAGAAGCTTCTGTCATTTTTTGACAGGGGACTGCCTTTTGATATTTTTTTGGGGGAAAACAATGGGCTCATGGTGCTGATGGAAAAACATGTAGTCATGTTTGCTGTTTTGCTTGAGGAGTTCCTTAAATTATCTAGTACGTGTGTATTTTCTTTCATATTATAGTTATCGAGAAAGATAAGTATTCTCAGGTTCCAATTAAAGGAAGAAAGATTGATTTGCCAAAAAACACAGAACATTCTGTGTATTGTTGTTTCTGTCCTGATTAAGGGCTTTGCATCTTGATACTTGCATGTGGTTCACTGCCTCTTCTAAACTGCTACTAGCTTTGTTTTCTTATATCCTTTAACGGGAAATTGAGTTTTAACTTCCCATCTAAATGTTGTATAGGAAAAGTAGGATACTGTCTCAAAAGTCATGAAGCTACTAGGCATTCTGAGTTTTAATAGATAATTTGTTGGATGTGGATCTCTTGGCATCAAATGCCATTTCACCTCAACTCTCAGAGGAGCTGAGGTCTCAATATCCTTTATTAGCTTAACTTGTGGCTATGCTAGCTAGGGATCATAAAGAGTTGTAAATCCAGCATCTCTGAAAGAGCACCAGATTGGAGAAAGATGAGTTAGGGATGCTTTCATGAAGACTTCTATCTAAGAATAGCTTCATAATGTCACCTACTTAATTTATTACCTCAAATCCTGTCCTTCATTTTCAATACCCTTAATTAAAACAACAAAGAATTGTGCAAATTGGAAATAAAAGTATCACAAAATACAGGAGAGTGAGTGAAAAGATACTTGCAGTATTATTGACTGAACAATTTATTTATTTTTTTCTTCAATTACAATATTCCTTAATTTAGGGAGTCAGGGACTCAGAAGATAATCGTAATTTCAGGCCATTTTCTGTGGAAGAAGCTGCTGTGCTGTATTCCCATTTTCTAAGCCATATTTGATTTCACATGGCACTTCAGAAATAATCAGTGTAGGGATGTAAGATATTTAATTAATATCTTACATTTCTCTAATTCTATATGGCAAGAGTAGGCAATCTGACGTCTTTCAGATGCATGTCTATTTTCACTCTACTTCTACTTCTATTCAGTCAGCCTGGCAAAATATTCCAGACTCTGGAAGTTATTGTATAGTCCAAATGATTTGGACTTCAGCTGAACCTGGGATAGCCAATAGGTCTCAGCAAATGTCAAAGGGTGCATCATGAGTGCTGCATTAAGGGAATCCACTGAGTGATTAATAAGTATATATTTCTCCTTTGAATTGTTGTTTTCTGTAGATTGTGTTATCAATTCCTTTAAAAAGCAAGAAATAATAGTGGCTAAGTTATCTTTGCCTGGATAAGTTGTAGAGATGCTTCAAGTATAAACCAACACTTTATCGGTGTGTGTGTATGTGTGTGTGTGTCTGTCTATCTGTCTATCAACTATCTAATGCATGTTTTATATTGTTTTTGTTTTTATATTGTATTTGTTTTAGCTGCCCAGAGTTTGTGTTTAAGAATTTTTATCAGATTTCCAGAGAAAATCTTTTGAACTCTTTAGTATTCCTCCTTGTGAACTTACTTGGTATTTCTCTCTCCTTTCACTTTTCTCTACTCTACTCTCCTTTACTCTAGTTTTTACTGTGCTGTATTCTAATTCTCTATTACTCTAATTCTCTAAGTATTGCATTCATAATCTTATTGGATTGTTTTTTTCATTCCTTGGTTGTTTGTTCTTCATTTAAATTCTGCCTGAGTGACTTATTGAATGTCTCAAATCAGTCACGCTATTCCCACCCTAACATGCTTCTGTCATTCTTACATGGCTTTAGAAATTTTGGTCATGCGTAGATTTTGCAATGATCAAGATCTGTAGATCATACCACCAGAATGAGCTCAGGCAAGGCCAAATTTGAAGCCCGCCTACTCCATGGAGAAATGCTCCATATGAGGGCTTGCTTTCATATGAAATGACCTGTTTGCCTCTCCTGCCTTTGTGAAGATGATCCATTTTAGGAACCTGAAAACTTATTTTCTCCAATTCTGTTTCCCTGTAGCTTAGTATGAAGTGGGTTTTAGGGAATAAAATGTACAGCATAGTTTCAAGCCAGAAAGAAAAACACGACTTTCATTCTAAGTAAAGAGGATGTAATAGGTTATTTTCTCCTATCAAGATCAGATTCCTCTCTAGTGTGTCAAGCCTGGAGATTGTTGTTTGCTTTTCAAAGCTGCTACATTTGGGCTTGATATGGCAAAGGGCATGTTTTCTGAGTAAAGAACATTTTTAGCCTTGGTCAACCTTTTCACGGAAAAGAGGTAACAAACATGAAAATTACAGTGAACTCTCAAGGATTCTACCTACTTAGTAATTCAATGTCTAGTACCTAATTATTTGTAATAACCATTAGCATTTATAGAACATTTTCAAGTGTACAGAGCACTCCATGTATTGCAATCCTTTACAACAATAAAACTAAGTAATCTTCGTTATTTTCCTTGTTGCAAAATCTTTGTTTATTTAAAATAATTTTATTTACAATCATTTTTAGCCTAGTTAAACTCAAACTCAGCCCATGTAGTCAGTTTGTGGCTGACTGTGTCAGGTGAATCTACAACATTTGTTTAATTCATTAATCCATATTTAAATTAATCATGAGTAACTTGCCGAAGTCTTCTTTGGCTGTGAAAGATAACGTTTTCAAAGATTTCTTGAGTTGCAGCTCAATCTCGTAGTATAATATACTGCAAGAGATTATCAGTACTAAATATTGCACATTAGTTTGCAGAACATAACAAATGTTAGCGACATATTACATAGCTTCTTTACTATTGTGGGAAATTCTGTACTGGTAACCCTTTTACAAGAATAAAGATAATTTTGGAATTTCACAGGCTATCTTCACATTCCATGCTACAGTATGTGAGGCATGCAGTATCTGGGTTGCAAAAAACTGGTTGACTACTAGATGGCAATAAAGTTAACAAATTTGCTGCCATCTAGTGATTATCTATATTTTTGTAGCCTCAAGTATGGTATATAGAATTAGTGCCATTTTGAATTTATGAATAGTCCTTCATCAGGAAGTTCCTTTTGACATACATTTTGCATACAGAAGAAATAGAACTACAGAGGATACTATAGCCATCACTCTTCACACTGCTCTGACTCATCTAGAACAGCAGGGGGGCTATGTGGGGATGCTTTTTGTAGATTTTAGTTCTGCATTTAACACAGTTCTTCCACATAGACTAGTGTCTAAACTTCTGGACCTTGGACTTTCTTATTCAACCTGCCTTTGGGTTATAGATTTCCTGTCTGGCCGCTCACAGAGGGTCAGATTAGGTAATCATACCTCTTCCGCCCTTATTCTTAACACTGGTACACCACAGGGTTGCGTGTTGAATCCCTTACTCTATATTCTTTATGTGCATGACTGCATTCCCACTCACGCTAGTAATACTATTGCTAAATTTGCAGATGATAAAAGAGTGATGGGACTTATCCCCGGGGGAGAGGGGATGTGTCTGCCTACCAAGATGAGGTGGAGTGGTTGCTTTCATGGTGTGGAGACAATAGCTTGTTCCTCAACTCCAATAAGACCAAGGAGCTTATAGTGGACTATACAAGGAACAGATCAGACATCCAGCCCTTGCTTATCAATGGAGACCGAGTGGAGCAAGTGGCCAGTTTTAAGTTTCTGGGTGTTTCTATAAAAGAGGACCTGATCTGGGGTGCTCACATTGCTCACTGGTCAAAAGGACCCAGCAGAGATTATACTATCTGAGATTTCTCAGAAAGCAACAACTGAATGAAAAACTGCTAGTGACCTTCTACCGCTGCACCATAGAGAGTATCTTAACTTACTGTACCTCTGTATAGTTTGCCAATTGCACAGTGGCAGATAGGAAAGCACTCCAAAGCATCATTGCCCAGAAGATCATTGGTTGTCCTCTCCCCTCTTTGGAAGAGCTTTATAGCTCCCGCTGCCTTAAGAAAGTTCAAAACATTCTCAAAGATCCATCTCACCCTGGACACCCTTTTTTGAACTATTACCATCTGGTAGACGGTACAGAATAATAAAAACAAGGACAAATAGGCTGAAAAACAGCTTCTATTCCAGGGCAGTAGCTCTTTTGAATTCTACTGTATAGTGCAGTGTTGGGGGTTTTCGGTTCAGTGTGTGGAGTGTGAAGGATGTGGGTTTGTGTTTATTTTCATGGTCATGATGTGCACTGAAGATGGTGTTTGATTTCATTGTATGAAGTAAACTAAACTAAACTAAACTAAACGAGATATAAGAAACTTTCACTTCTCCCTACTGAAAAGCTGTCCTTCCAGGCTGAATTGAGCTTCCCATCAAACTGACTTTCAAGTGCTGTCGGCTTTGGCTTTACCATCTAGAGACGAGCAGGTGCAACTATACCTCTCATTGACTTGGCCTAAAAAATCCGAATGGTGCTTTCACCCGCTTTTCAGTCCTTTGAACAGAGATCTGTACGAGATAGAAAAGCCATTCTCTCCATGTGTTGTCGGCTAATGGGAAGAGGAACCTTGTGAAATTGTCAGCCCTGAAGTATATTGGACCAGAAAAATCACCTCTGGCACCATTAGAAAGTCCTTGACATGCAGTGTTACAACACTGATAAAAACTGATCCAGGAAAGTGTGGGAAAGTCTGACAGATTGATTAGGCCTGGCCTCCTCTCTCTACCTCCCCTACACATGGTCACCCAGGAATGCTGCTTTGTTGTTTGCACTGAGTGGTTAAAGTCCTTGTGAAGAATGAGTGGCATTCCACAGGGCCCTCACAGAGATGATAAACGAGTGTTGTGTTTGTATGCAAGAGAGAGAATGATTTAAGATGAAGAAGATTTGATAAGATGGCTGTACTTCTGTTTAGTAATTATGCTTGGTTTAACTTGCCAGCTGAGCAAAAGAAGTAAATTGAAGGGGGAAAAAACTGGCACATGAAAGACAATCTCTTTGAAATACACCTGTATTAAATTAAACATACATTTGATGGTTCCGGATAACCTTCTATTCATTTCATTCTTTTTGCCATAAACCATCACAATGAATCTAGCATGAAAATAGTTCTGGCATGATTTTCCACTTCAGTTATCGTTGTATAAAGTTCTGTTAATTCCGCAAAAGATGCATGCAGGTTCTACATTAACTAAAACTAAATTCTGTAATCCAAGAACATTATGTCAGCAATTTAAAACTTGTATTAAACTAGTAATTATTAATCACTTTTCAAAATTCACATTTTAAAGAAATGTAAAACTTTTAAATTGGGCAGAAGAAAAGGATCAATTTGTTGCAATAAGATATATCCTTTGTCTTTAAAGATCTAACAAATGTCAGCATGGTTTAGTAGAGAGAGTGCCAAGCCTGTTTTCCCCCCATGAATCTCTGTTTTCCATATAGCTGGGGAAATTGAAGGCAATGACCACATTATCTAATTGCCCAATTTCACCTAAGTAAAATTTCAGTGGGCTGTTCTAGCCATTTAAGTTTACCTGAAACTTACAGGAACAGGCATGTTTATTTTGTGAATCAGACATGCCTTTAATATGATAGCTAATTCAAATTTATATCCAACCACTGATGCAGAAGATAATATTATTAAGTTCTATAATCAATTTGTTTGAAATTAACAGAGCATGCAATCAAGATGTGTTGATTATGGTTGAAAAATAGAATGCCGATATAGATTGCTGCCAATCAACTAATTGCTTCATTACTAATATTTTCTTCAGATAATCAAAATGACACATTTGTAGATCAACATCACCAGACAGAGCACACCAAAATCAAACTGACTGTATCATTAGTACAAGGAAATAAAGACCTCTGTTATAACTACAGACATGGCTAGGGGTTCATGTGGCACAGATCATGAACTATTCATGGTCAAGTTCCAGGTCAAGCTAAAGAAGAACAAACCCGCCATTTTCAAGGAGAATATTGGGAACTATTTTAAAATCCTGAACTTCAAATAAAGAAGTTGTTAAGGACAAATGTGAAGAGAGAGACCAAGAAACATAGGAAACCAAACTGGATATCAGAACAGATGGTGAAACCTGCCAAGAAAAGAGGAGAAGCCAAGCCAAAACCGACAAAACCTGTGGAAGGAATATCAGAGATGTAAGAAGAGCAATTATTACAATGACATCTGTAAAGACACTGAAGATGGAAACAATATGAACAAAATGAGGAAGTCTTCCAAAAAATCTCCAAAATCAAAAGAAAGCTCCAACTCAGATTGGTATATTAAAGGTTGCCAATGAACAGATAGTAATCAATTTGAAGAAAATCAAAGATGGAAGGAGTATATAGATATTGTAATGATATCAACACCCAAAACATCTTAAAAATCTCTACTTGAAAGCGCCTCTGATACTAGAAGGTTGCCATAGGACAGGAAGCCATACTCTGGGCGGAATATCTTGAAACTGACAGGCTCCAAGTCAGCAAATGAGTGAAACAAAGCTATATATTTATTCAACCCAAATGTTGATTAAGGGAAGCTGGATTAGAATCTGAGCATGATTTTAAAATTAGATGACTAAAACACCAATAATTTTCTGTATGCTTTTAGCATTATCTTACCAATGACTAAGTGAATGATTTGCAACCTCTTGTAATGCAAGTCAAGGAACACAGTGAAGAAACAGGACTAGCAGCAGCCAGCTTTTATAATTTGCTATAAAAAAACTCCAAAGTGATGGATAGCTTCTTTTTATTTTAGAATTTACTGTCAGTACTAAAAGAACTAGTAGTCAAAAATGCAATAGACACAAGCATTTGGTAGGGTAGCAATGAAAACCTTGTATAAGTTATTCAGTTCCATGACACATCTATACCTACAAAGATTAGTATTGTGAAGACAATGATTTTTCTCATAGATTTGAAAGTTAGACTTTGAAGAAGCCAGGAGCATAGAAAAGGCTTGGAAGTCTTCTTTGGAGAAGACTCTAGAGCAGGAGTATGAAACTCACGTCATCACGGTGGTGTCACATGATGTATTGGGACTTTTTCTCCCTTTGCTAAACCAGGCATGGGCATGGCCAGCTCATGACACATCTGGCCCACGGGTCAGGAATTTGACAACCCAGCTCTAGAGAATACTATGGCAGCATGGAAAACAAACAAACAGAACAAATCTGTTCAGAGTTCTTACTTGAGGCACAAATAACAAGCACAAACATTTTGGAAAATTTTTGCAAAATCCAGCCCTGTTTGACTGCAATAATAATGAATCTACCATCAAGGGACTTAAGAAGCAAAGTTGAGGGCAGATTATCCTGGAGAAAACCCCAGATTCATATACACAATATGTGTGCATGTATTTATTTGTGTGAGAAATAGCCTGTGTTTTGAAAAAAAAAACGTAGTATTAATATGTTCGTTTTCATGAAAAGTGTCTTTGTGAAAGTTATCACTTTTGTTCTAGATCTTTTCATTCTGCCACTGTTTAGGATTATTTCTCTTCTTCATCTTGAATCACATTTGTCTTTATCCAGTAGGGGCAATTCATCTGATGTTTGCTGGTGATACTGCAACATCATAGCTAAAGTGATGATACTGTGAAAATGGATGATTAAATGAAACCAGACATCAGCATTGCACGCAGTCTGGTTAAACAGCATTGAAGGTGATTTTATCTAAGAACAAGAAAGATGGAAAGAAATACTAACTAAATAAAATACTAAAATAAAATTACCAAGTGACTGAACTACTTTTTTGAATAATTTCAATTATTCCACTGTTCAAGCAAATACCAAATGACTGAACATTTAATTCAGTCCTTATTCCTAAAGTTATCAGTCTCGAAGTCAGTTCAATATAGGAGAAATACAAGTCCTCTAATGAAGCTCAGCTCCTGAGAATTGCATCCAGGCAATCGTCTGGGCAATATTATGCCAGCCAGCGCATTTTTCCCCCATCCACAACTTTAGAATACTATTACCTGTTAACCAAAGAGGGTGGTATCAAGATGATGATATTTGCTTGTTTCTCTTTCTTTTACACTTGTGTCTGTAAATAGCCTTTGCACTTTGAAGGTGGAACACTATCAATCTTTCCTGCCATATATTCTTCATTAGAAAGTTGATTGAACACTTGGCATTTTAAGATTACTTGGCATCAATTAATAAAAACATGTTGCAAGCTTCAAAAGCACTCTTTTACAGTACACCTTTTTTTAAAAAAAATTATCTCTGGCAAATATTTCCTAAACTTTCTTTAGATGGCTTAAGCCAGCTATGGATAGCCTACATTTCCCAGATATTCCAGATAGATTCCCACTTTTATTTAAAATCAGCTTAATAGGCACAGAACATTTCCATGAAAGAACTGTCAGATGAAAATTTAGATCCAAGGGAGGTTTGAATGAATGGAAAAACTTACATTGGCTTTTATTTATTATGGTTCTTATATTAAAGAACCTAGGAAACTGTTCTCACAGCTATTTCAGCCTGTGTACCCAAATTGGTTTAAAGTCATAATGAATCTAAGATTTGCTATATGATCTGGTAGGCACAAGAGTTTACTTTCTCTGTGCTTCTCCAATGCTGGGATATGGCAGTTATGGAACCACTCATTGGGTACAGCTACAGCCAATTTTTTAAAATGATGATCCAGCACTGAAATGGCTGTTCATGAGAATAAGCTTCAAGTCCTCAAGCAAAAGATCAGGCTCTTACTCCCCTTTTGATCCATGAGATTCGGACAACAAGGAAAAATACAATTGCCTCCCTATTACAACAGACGTGTTTGTTGGGCATTAGCACAACTATTATTTGTATGGTAACTTGTAGTAAATTTGGCAAATTGAAAAGGATCTGGGGGAGAGTTAGAAGATTGATAAATTCTGTCATATACAAATGTTTTAGTTAGGGTCCCTTTATCTTTACAAGCTGGAGATAAATTATTGTAAAGATCTCAGGACAGGATGGGAATTGGAGAGTTAAAACATTCCCACTTCACTCTGATCACAGCCTTCATGCAGCTTCTTGATTAGATATTTCCCCAGTCTAGTGAAGAGTGTTTGGGCTTGAGGTATTATTGACATTTGTTTAGCTCTGGGTAAAATTTAAACAACACTTATCACAACTATGACACCTCTGGAAGGCCACACTGGTTTAATAGTTTGTTTCATATCACCTCCTGCTTTGAATTTTGTTTCTGTTTGTCTAGACCTTAAAGAAGAAAAGGGGACAGGGAAAAAGGTCTACCTGGATTAGCTGATTATTTGTTGCAGTTTCTCTGAGCGTATTTATTATCTTTACTTTCTATAGGTATTTAATATCAATTTCACTCCCCAATCACTCTAAAGCAGTTGGAAACTTCCATTATCTTTATGGTTGCTAGGCTCAAAATGTAAAGAACATACTGAAATCACCATAACACAATTTGTTAATTAAAAAGAAAACTTGAAATCCCCGATCAAGAGGCAAAGCAATCTAGATAGAAAATTGGCTGGGTTAGAGTGCACTCCTTCCACTTCTTAATCTTGTGTGGAATTCAGGTTTCTTGGATCCCAGTGTAAAGGAAAAAATGTTAGAGAAATAAACTTATTCCTATGTGCTTCAGCAGCAAAGTAAGATTAAATGATCTCCCTTGCAAATCATCTCCTTTCATTTAAAGAGCCACTGTAGCTGGAGGGAATAAGACTGCTAGGTTGTACTCTGAGCAAATATTTAAGACATATTTGTCTTTAACTTGCCTGAAGTCAATGAGATGCAATTTGCTTAATTCAGGGGTAGGTAGCATACATAAATCACCACACAAAATTGTTGGCAGAGTCCTACGAATAAACCTTTCAAGCTTCCCAAATGGCATGATGCCATCTTTGAACCGTATGTGTTTATTCAGTGAGTGATATATAATATAGACACAGCATCAGTGTGTTTTCCTGTTATAAACTCTCACTAAATAGTGTTGAACTAATTGAATTTTATGCCTCGGCTAGTATGATGATAATAAAAAGGGTAATGGAATATAACTACAGCACCTTGAAGGCTGGTGTTATGGTGGCTCAGAAATTAAAAGGAGCTTTAGATACGGTAGCCCTTTTATCTGACATCTGATAAGCAGAGATAGCCACTCTATTAAAAGTTTGCCGTATTTGTCAGTGGAGGGAATAATATCCTGTATTTATACACTGGAATAAGTTTAGCATCTAGGTTGTGTGCTTTTGATTTAAATTAGGTTAAACAAAACCAGTGAAGAATCTAAACAGCAGGCACTCCAAAACACAGGATGAGATAAAGGATGAAGGATGAGAGCGAACCGATGGAGTCAGATCATTTTAGTGAGAAAGTCAGAAAGTAGCAGCAGATCTCTTTCTCTGTTGTACTTTATTATAGAACATATATCAATACAAATACTTTATCTCAAAGACATCTTAGTCTTTGAGGGTGATTGTTTTATTTATTCTTTTTTCCACTAATGTTTTGCTGGCTGGGGAATTCTGGGAGTTGAACTCCACACCTCTTCAAGTTGTCACGGTTCAGTAACACTTCTCTGGAGAGTTTTGAAGAGACATTAAGGGTTTCAAGTATTATTTCTGTATTTTCTCAGACTAAAACAGTGTTTATCAGCTTTGCCAACTTGAAGACACATGGCCTTCAGTTCCCAGAATTCCCCAGCCATTGTACCCAGACACCATAAATTTGCCACAGTGAAAATTAAGGTTGCATTTTAGCTAAAGGTCTCAAACTATTTTACTTACCAACTGAATCTATGTGGCCAGGAATAAGCACCCCCAAAATTCAAGTGGGACTTAGCTACATTATAAGTTTCAGTTCTAAGAAATCATACACTTCAAATACATTTCAAAACTAATTTTTATTTTACACAAATTGCATATAACCTATATTTATTAAATCTGATCTTTAGAAAAGCTAATATTGATCTTTCAGGTCACAGTTTGTCTAGCTGGATTCCAGTTCCTTTTGTACATTCTCAATAAGGTCTGGAAAACATGCTTGAATTCTTATTGATGATTTGCATACAAGTGAAGTTACTTGATCTCCTTCTATGTAGATCAAGATAGTCTAATTACTGCAGTACATACTTGCTTGAAATGCAGTTCAAAGACATCTTTGTACCATTTTCAGAGTCAAGGGACTTATATTTTAAAATAATATAATTCTGTGAATAGGATGTATAGTTTTGTACCATGGTTTTCCTATCCTTAACCATGGAATTTTATCAAGATTGGGAGGTCCACTTGATATATACTGGCATTGCATGTATATGAGATCCTATCTTTTATAATAATTCCTGATCATGTAGAGGGCAGAGAGGGTAGCCTTGAAGGGCAGTAGGAAAATCCACTACCAAAAAAGCAATGATCAGATAAGAAAGGCTTAAGTCCATTCTGAGAAACTATATTTTTTAAAATGCCTCAGATAGGCTTCTTAATTCATGTAAAGATAAAATGAGGAACGAAGGAAACATATTCAGACTTGCAGGATTCTCTTATTATAGCTATTCTAATAAAAAGTGTCTAAGATCTATATGGCATTTGTTTCTTAATCTGATTTATTTTATAGGGTGAATAGAAAGATTGTTGCTTATGTATATCCAGCCAGTAGGTGTGTAGATTTTATTGAAGTTTTTCAATGAGTCTATGGGAACCAGAAGCCTAGACAATGATTTGTCAAAAATTTCACAGAAAAAATAAAAGTAAGAGAACTTACAATTGGTAAGGTAAAATATAATTATCTGTTCATTTATCCATTTCTGTACCATGAAATCTAGAAAGACATGTTAAAAACACTACATAAAAATATTTCTAAAAAGATATAATCCTTATCTGCTATATAATAAAGTGAGATTTTTGAACTAGAGTAATTTGAACTTTGGAATTGAGATTAATTAGTTTTAATAGGGAAACATTTAGTGTGAATGACTTAGAGTTATATACATTATGTTTAGAAATTTTTTAAAAAATTTCTGGCAGAATACCATTTCACTAGAACAATTTTTCTGTAAGGATTTAAATACTAAATTTGTTCATTTACTTTTAAATACGTTTAAAAGGTGGGTTCAGCCAAAATATTTGGTTTCTCTTTTTTTCAGGCTTTAATCTGGGAATTTATAAGGCAGTTACTTTGCTGATCAATAGCATTCAAAACAGACTGTACCCGAAAGCCTCAAAAAAAGAAAGCTATTTTAAAAAGTCATTAATGAGATAGTTATAAATGCTTTGAAAATATGTATTAGCTTTCCTCAGTAGAAGCACTGGTGCAAGAGAGTGCAAAGTCTTTGTGCAGAAGAAGTTATTGATGCCCAAAAGATTTTAATAATGCTGAAGTATAATTAACAAGTGTGGTTCTCTGTCATCATATATTGTCCCCTCCTTGGATAGCTCTAATTATGTTTTGTGCCTTCTCTTTCAACGCATGTTATCTTCTCTTCTGATCCCTTTTGGATGGAGGATGGGTCAGAAGTTCTCTGAAGGCTCTTTGTTTTCCTCACTCAGGTATTAAATTGATGGCACAACAATCTTGCAGGCTATTTGGCTCGCTTTTCTGGTCTATCTAAATGTAGGCCTTGTATTACCTTCTGCTCTCCTCCCTCCCTCCCTCCCTCCCTTCCCCCTGCTCACCGTTCTTCCACCCAGTGTAAATCTTATGCTGGGCACCCAAAGAATGGGCTGGAGGAATGTGCTAGAACAGAGACAAATTGTTCAAACTGAGCGAAGAAGGAAAAAGAAAAGGGGAGGGGAGGCGGATCAAGAGGACAGCTGGGGAAAGAAGAAAAGCATCCCTTGTCAGTTGAGGTCCTTTGGAGATATGAGGAGAATAGCAAAGTTCATGCTTTAAAAAAAAAAAAAAGAAAAGAAAAAAAGGCGGGTGGGGGTGGAGGGAACCTCCTTCCAACAGGAGCATAGCTTTGCCTGCACAGTGGCCTGCTCAGAAAGGTGACATTTGAGAGAACAATTGCCGGGCTGTTCCTCCATGTCTGCTGCTATGAAAGAGGCTTAAGAAAAGGTGTCCTTGGACTAGTGTTAATAGTCATCTTCATCATTCCTTCCTTCATGTGCTTTCTAGCAAACACAGCCTTATGAAATAGGGGCACCCGGCTCATAAACAAAGCACTATAAAAGATAGATGGTGGGACTCACCAGACTCATTTCCCTGCTGCTAGCAGTGCAGCAACAGCCTGCTGACCCCAATGTAGCTGCTTACTTCCCACAGATCTCAACCTGGTTGGGCTTGGTGAACTCACCCCTCCACCATTTTCAGGATTAGGGCTTTGTGAAGCTCAAGTGTTTTTTTTTCGCCTTCTTTTTTTTTTGTTAGAAAAGTAGTTGATCGAGTGAGTAGAGGAAGTTTGGTAAATGTTATATCAGAGTTTGCTTTGGAATAAGATTTTCTTTTTTCTTTTAAAATTGCATTGTTTCAGCATCCATCTTTCAAGAGTTGGCAATGTCATCCCAGGCCTGTGGAAAGTGTGTGTTGATGTATTGGCCAAGCAAGTTGTAGCAAAGGCCTACCTGGCACCATGTAGGTTGCGTGGACCAAAGTTGCTTTTATGAAAAGTCTGTCTATGAAAAGAAGAAGCCAAGTTGGTCTTATCCCAAGAATGGACAAGATTCCTTGCTCTAGAAAAGTGAACTCAGTGGGCCATTTTTCACTCTGCTGAAAAGGCTGAAATCAGAAACCATGGTCTGTATTCTTCTTTAAAGAACTCAGCATGTTGGTGAAAAACAATGCATGTTTGCTTTGTTCTGGGCATCTGAAAAAACATCTCTTATCTTTTCTTCAGATCCATACTTATGCTGACATTAATGTATCTAAAGGTAAGAAGAAACAGTAGCTTAAGTGCAAACACAGGATTGCTCTTTTGTCTTTTCATCTGAAGTGTTTTGCTTTAAATGAGTTTTTGGATTCAACTTCTGAAATAGCCCTTTGCCTAGGCAACTTATTCTTGGATTCTGCTCAATGAACGTTACAGAGAGTATTGTGTATAATTTGTGGCTGGTATCTCTCCTGCCATTTTTTGGTTGATGTCTTTTGCACTTCTAGGAAGTGACAAATACAGTCAAAGATACCTTAATGCTTATAGAAAGGTTCGTTGCTATGATTTTTAGATATTGAATAGCTTTCTATCTGCAAATGTGTCTTGGTATGTGCATTTCTATGTATAAAATGATTAAGAACTGAAAGGACAGAAGAAGCAATGTCTCCTCTCCCACGCTCCAATCTCTCTCTCTCTCTCTCTTTATATATATATTTACTAGATATATTAATTAAAATGTTTGGTGGGAATTTTAACAAAGTTTTCCCCTAAATTCCAACTTGCTTAGTTAGTTATACAATTTCCATGAAGTCCAGCAAATCTGAGCCTATCTTTTGATGTCCTTTGGAGAATATGGAGAATAGCCAAATACTTTTGGATGGTTTGTTCCAAAGCTGTTGACTGTGTTATATTGCATAATCTACTTCTACCCACAATTGTTTATTTCCAAAATGACTTGCAAGTACTTGAACATGCAAACTGGAATTTTGCCATTATTTTTTTTATTCCTAATTGAATTCCATTATCCTGTAATTCTTTCAAGGCAATCCTTTTTTTAAATTCATTGGATTGCTTTGGATGTTGCATAACATTTTAAGAATCAGAAAATGTATTCCAGAGTCCCGCTATTCAGTACTGAAGGGTTCCCTCTCCTCTCTTCTTTTTAGGGTTGAGGCCCATAGAACAACAAAAGGGACAGAAGTGAAGCTCACCAAGGTCATTAGTGAATTGTCTGGTTTTAGGTTAGGGGGGTATCATGCCACACAGAATATTTATATATATAATTAATATGACTTATCTGCAACTTAAAAAAAATACTTGCTTGTCTTAGCTATGTTAGTTGTTCTATCTGATGATATTTTGTAGTGTAACAAAAAGAGCATTAAGGTAAATAACCAGGCTTCCTCAAATAGTTATTCCAGATTACTTTTCAATTACATGCAAAGAATTATGACTCAGGATAGCAATTTTGCCATCTTTAGATTGGAACAAATACTTTTTATGTTCAAGCCAGTTAGGAAATAAAAGAGGAAAATGTCCTCTTTACTTATATTAAGAGGAGAGGATACTGATCTATTTTTGTAAAATCAATCAGAAGTCTTGTAAACAATGTCCACTTTTAAACTGTGATTTATAATAGGATTTAATGAATAAATATATCCTAATTTCTGAGTTTCCTACACCATTGTTCACTGCTTTAAGATCTTCATTATTGAAGTCACACTATCATCCTTACTGTCATTTGCACAAGAGGAAAGAAATGAAAGTATATGAACAATGCACCATTCTTTTAAATCCCCAGCAATTGCTTTTTGCAAAATGCCAGGATCTGAAGAAATCAAGAATGGGCAAAAACGACTTCATTAACAAAGGTTTCATTAACCACACAGAAACTTACGTGGCAGTTGGGTTTGCTTGAGGGGATGAATAGCGATGGTGGTATTTGAAAGCTGAATGGATTGTAGTTACAGATGTTGCCAAGAATTCTAATAATGTTTCCCATGCAGTGTTTGTTTGTTTTATGTGATAATGGAAGGACTATGAATTTGAGTTCTATTATCAGTCATTTCAAGAAGTATCCATAAATGAAAGAGATTGAGCTAGGACATTATAAACGGATTTCACTGGATTGAGGTAGAAGATAGACAGCTTCATATTGCATGGCAGAGCTTTGCTTAGTGTAGAAATTCAGATGTTTTATCTTACAATCCTTATAGTCCCTGTTCATGTACCATGTTGGCTGGGGTTCACAAGAATTGTCATTCAAAACATCTGGAAGGATCCAGATGAGGAAAGGCTGATATGGAGCAATGATTTGTAAACCACAGTGAGCCATTCCACTTCTCTCTTCTTTCTGAGAGCCCAAGTGTGGCCCATGGAAGCATTATTTAGGCTGTTAGTCATCTTAGATTTCCTCTGTTATAACAATCCAAATTATGGCTAATACTAATCACAGCCTGAAGAGGTTTTAACATGAGATTACTTTAAAAATAACTTCTAATAACTTGTTTGTACCATGGCAATATTTGAAAAGGTTGGCAGGCATATTTGCTTCTCTTGAGGGGTTCAATTCTGCCTGGTGTCTGAATACATGGAAGGCATTTTATACATTAACATATAAATGTCTCTTCTTTTCCAGGTTAGTTATGATTTTGATTTCATTTATAAAAAGACAACATTTAAAAGTTGCAAGGCACATAACTCCCGATTTTATTTGCTAGCAATTTGGTATGGGTATTAGTAAGATAGCAATTTAGATTTATAGAATGGATTGCATATATATCCAAATGTGAGGAAGGCTTGTGTTAGAACCAAAGCATCTGGGTAATACCATAATTACCTCAGTTACTAAGATCATGTACAATATCTACACATTGTACAGATCATGTACAATATCTACACATAAGAAAATAAATGGCTTTTGCAGTATGACAAGAAAGAAAATTAAGTAAAAACTAAAGAACTTACCTATCTCGATTTTTACATTTAACAACCTTTTCCATTCAGAAAAATCAGACTCAACAAAAAGGTGGAACTAAGAGAATGTGAGCAAAGATTCGCTATCTCACAAGTCATTTATTCATGTGTATCTAACCATGGAACACATTTTTTTCCTGCCTTATCCCCATGGAGTGCCTTCATCTTGTTCCCAGCCCATGAATTAGACTCATTATTTCATACACACCTTATTCTAACACTGTCCATATAACAAATAATCAGTCATTCAAGTTCTGCTTGAATAATATCTTTATGGAGCAGAGAAAGTAACTTTGCTATTTCAAAGCTAAATCCTAGTAAAATTGAACCTACTTCTAGAAACAAGGATGTGATACTACATCCTTGGAACATTTAATTATGTTTTTTTTATTATGACTGAAATGTAAGTGACAAGATTGTGTATTTTTGTATGGCTAAGGCTCATTATAGGGATACAGAATACTGTTTTTTGTTTTAGCTTTAATATAGATTAATGAGACTCCATGTGACCAAAAGGCACACCAGTCTGAAAGCAAACTTACTTTCCTTGACCTGAGGAATCAGATTCTCTCCTGGTTGCAGAAAAGGCCTAGATACTTAATTATAAATGCATGCTATACATCTGGATGTATGTCCCTGGCAGCATCCAGTTGTGGAAGAAGGAGGATTGCTATCAAGCTTTAGAACATAAATTTAAGTCTTGTAGTTTTTGTCTTGGTCCACTAATCTGTATTATTCATGCAATGTATAGGTACCAAGCTGGCTTCTAGTGCTATAATTTGGGGACTTCAGCATATCACCTTATGTAGCCAAATGTTAACCAATTTAGTCTTATTTTTATCTATTAAATGAATAAATTCCGTTCGGTTCTATTGATTGTCTCTATGTTTTTCTTAAAAATCACAGAGTTGTTGGAGAAAGGATATTGTCTTTGATGGTCAGTGGTAGGCTTAACTCAGATAGTTTTGTTCATTTGTGAAGCAAGCTTCCTCTATTTCAGCAGAGAATGTGTGTATGGGAGAGAATGTAAGAGGAAAGAACTACTACATGATTGAAATGGAGCATGCATAGAAAGAGCAGGTAAGTGACAGTCTGAGCTAACCGAGTTCCTTTTTTCTGCTCTCTTTAGATTAGATTTTACTCAGCAGGGTGAATTGTTAATTAGAGCTGCCCATGTCTGCAGCTGCAGGCCTGTCCTTCAGACCCCTGCACTGCCTTCTAAAATTTCACGAGGGAAGTTGTCATACCTTATTTCCTGAGCTCCAATATCAAGAGTAGTGAGCTCTGATTTCAGGAGGAGGAAGAGACATGTAATTTAATGATCTTTATTAGATTCTGGGTAAAGAAGAGGGCATATTGGAGAGATCTTCTACTTGAGCGTTGCCTTTTCCAGTGGCCCTGAAGAACCTTTGATAGCTCCATCGATAAGAAGACCAGCTTGCAAAACTAAATGATGCATTTCTAGTAAATAGGCATTTGGTATAATTTAATACATTCAGTCTCTTCCCTTATTTTTCTTGTCATGGCCTAAATGAGACTTCTGGAAATGGATATATACATCATGTATTTATTAATGCCCAGCTGTGATTTGAATGTTTGGACCTTTGACTATTTGACATGCAATTCTCAGTGGCCCAACTTTATGAGCAGAGGGCTGCAGAAAGGTGATACATATTTTTTTAAATAACTCTTTTTAGCTTGGGGTAAGCTTATCTTACGCCTGAATGAATATAAGGTGAAGAGGAACATATATATTTTACTCAGTTGTAATCTGTTGATTTCAGAGGCAATGTTTCAGTTTCATGATCACAAAAGACAAAATATTTATATCATGATTCTGAAGATCATACTGTTAGCTTTCTCCTATGATTTTGAAACAAAAGGAAGTCCAGGTATGCCCTGAACTATGCCAGGTTGTTGTTTTAAGTGATTGTAAAACATTTTGATTTCTCAGCAGTTAAAAACAGGAACACAGATTCATTCAAATCATTCCATCTAAATGGATTTCTCTTGTGTTTTGCATATCAAATGAACAAAATTCGAGTTATCCTTAAAACAACAACTCTATTTAAAATAATTATTTTTAATATTTGCCCAATATTAGGCAAATAAGCATTTTATTTAAAGATCATTGCTATATTTATTTTTAAGGCAACCCAAGCTAAGTTTTGTCTCTTATTATCTTGCCATGATTATTTTAACACATGCTGCTGTTGGTTTCAACAATATGTAAAAAAGTAGAGAGCTCTCTCTCCCCCCACCCCATTTATACTAAAAGAGAAAACTGAAGGCTTTCATGCTAAATTACGTTATAATGCTTTCAGAAATAACCACCTTGAAATGAAGACTTTATATTTACTTCTAAGGCCAAAATTACTCTTAGAATTGGCTTTATTTCCGTAAAACATTTGCACCTTTAGACTCGGTGATGAAATGGTATTTTGTTGTTTGGACAGAATGCAAGTTAAGTGTTAACTGGCCAAATCCTTCATAAGGAAGGCAGCAAAAACTAACTGAATCTGAAGGAGAGAGAAGAGAAGGAAAGAAGGAAGTCTTAGCTATTTATTTAATTAATTTATATAGGTGCCTACCTCATATAAGTCACTCTGGGTGGCTTATGTATGTGTTCATATGATGCAGTTGTTAACAATCAACTAGTACTTTGCTAAAATGCAAGTCAATTCTTCTCTCTCCCTGACATTCGAAATATGTCCAATTTTGCCACATGATGCATCAGAATTTTTCCTCCAGCATTAGAGAGAAGACTAGCTACAGAGGGAAAAGTCTGATGTCATTTCTGATAGTCTAAATTGTCAGACCTTCCCAATTCAGAAATGTGGTATAGCCTGAATCAGAGATTGGGCAAGGATTGGAAAGGGAGTGGGCCCAGGAAGGGTTGTTGATCAACCAGATGTATTTGTTTATTTTTTTATAAGATTTATAAGGCTGCCCAACTCCACCAGTGTAACTCTGGGTACCCTAGACCCTCCAACTCTTTCCAGTCTCTTAAAACAATATTTAATATTTAAAGTAGTTTGCTTCAGTGGTGGGATTCAAATTTTTTTACTACCGGTTCTGTGGGTGTGGCTTGGTGGGCGTGGCAGGAGAAGGATACTGTAAAATCTCCAGTCAGAGGTGGTATTTGCCGGTTCTCTGAACTACTCAAAATTTCTGCTACCGGTTCTCCAGAACTGGTCAGAACCTGTTGAATACCACCTTTGGTTTGCTTCCTCCTTGCATTAGAGGAAAATCAAAATTTGTAAATGAAATATGCTTCTCATTCAAGCGTCCTCATCAACAGCAAAGGTCTCCCAGTCTGTAGTTTTGATTTGTAAGCTTTGGAATAAGACTGTTGACCATGGGCAGCACTGCTGTCTCTCCACTGCTGGAAGCTGATGTATCATCATCTCAACCACAATCTTATGCAATATTTTGCTCAGTTCAAAGGGACAATATTTACTCTATTTATTTGTTAGATTTATATTCTCCCTTTTTATTCTTATTGTGAGGCTAGGAAATATGGACCAAATTTCCTTAAACCTCTGATTGCTTACCTCTGTATTAGTACTAAAGTAAAGTGCCAAATTCAGTCCAAAACATATACATAGTGTAAGACCAACATTAGGAGTTATTTGATTTATGGCTATCACAGCTTCTTTGAAAGGACCTTGCATGGATATTTTGAAGCAACTATTCTTTCTGTCTCTCAGCTCTCAGGATTCCACTTTAAAAAGCAGGCGAGATTGATACAGGTTGTTTTGACAGTTTGTGTGTCAAGACATAATGAACAAATCTATAGAGCCTGCAGTATACAGACAACCAATCTGCACTTATGTTTCCTGGCCTGTAATTAAATAAATAAATCAGTGAACAAATATCTGCCCTGCCCCCAGTAACATACACTGTTTTTTTCTTCTTCAAGAAAAAACCTAAAATTAAACAAATGAAGTAATTGTAATCTTACTGGTACTATCAAGCCACAATTTTCGTCAGATTTTGAAATGCACACCAAAAGTAAGAATGTGTGGCGAAATCCATAGCTGCTGGAGATTTTCAAAGGTAGCAAAGCAATGTTAGATGTAGAATAACAGAATTGGAAGGGACTTTGGAGGTCTTCTAGTCCAATCCCCTACCTAGGCAGGAAAGCCTACACCATTTCAGACAAATGGTTATCCAACATCTTTTTAAAAACTTCCAGTGTTGGAGCATTCATAACTTCTGAAAGCAAGTTGTTCCACTGATTAATTGATCTCACTGTCAGGAAATTTCTTCTTAGTTCTAGGTTGTTTCTCTCCTTGATTAGTTTCCACTCATTGCTTCTTGTCTTGCCCTCAGGTGCTTTGGAGAATAGCTTGACTCCCTCTTCTTTGTGGCAGCCCCTGAGAGATTGGAACATGTAAGCTTCCCTTCCCTTCCCCCCCCTCCCCCTCCTCCTCCTCCTCCTCCTCCTCCTCCTCCATTCTTTGTTTTTTTAAATATCAACTGCATGATCCAAAACATGACTTCAGAACTCAAAAGTATGGTAGAGAGTGGGCCACAGTCTAGAAATTAAAGGGCAGAGGGTAGAAATTAAAAACAGAAACTACTTTTGCCATCTTCAGGTACATAAGTTGAGCTGCTATTTATTAAAGCAAGAGTCTCTGCTCTCCTCTGCACATATCTTCAATGTGAAACTGTACCAGAGAGGAAACTTTATCTAGGGGGATCTAGCCATTTTGAGCACATTACCTCTCCCCTTCTTCTCCCTCCTTCCTGAGAAGGCAAGACCTGCAGGAGGAGGTAAAAAAGGAAGAGAGGGAATCCGGGAAGGTCACCTTACAGCGCCTTGGGAGGGTAACCAACCCCATAGAAAGGTCCAGGTTGATCTCTCCAGGGTCATTACTGTAAAAGCCTGTGAAAGGTTAGGAAGGAAAAAGTTTTTCGGAAGCCTTTGCCCACTAATTGATTGAAAGGAACGGAAGGAAGTATGTATCCAGAAAGAAAAAGAAAGGAGAGAAAAGAGGGAGCAAATGAGCCCCCTGCCATTTTTCCCCCTTTGCTCTCTGAAATGTATGATATTAATAAGCTTGTAACTTTACCTTTAACGGGGCAGAAGGGAAATCAAATCCAACAGGCCGAGGGTTTTCCTTTCATTCTAATGACAAAGCTGAAAGATGTTTTCCCCTTTGGTATAAAAATGAAATGTGAATTTTGCAATCACTATGAAAGATGAAATGAACCCCAGAGATACAGTCTTTCTGAGACAGCCTCCAGAGCATCAGCTGGTCATCTGTGGCTTGTGCAGTAACCTAAGGAAACGCGATAATTTCATGAAATTTCATCTTTCTACTGAGCTTAGAGTGATAAAAGAGTCTTTAAAATATTTTTATTTACGTTTTTTTCCATAATAACTGAGATGTCCCGAGCTATAGTACATATATATTAATCTTGAAGTTTGTTGATAATTTTGCTGACTGAATGTTGGCTTGTTCCTTACCTGAATATTTCTTTTAGCTAAAACTGCTCATAGTCTGAGGTCTGGCATTATATTGAAGAAAACAGTTTCCTTTCCAAGCTGTTTTGGCAGTTGGTGTTTCTGAGGTTATCTATGTAACAATTTTTTTCTTTTAAATAATATATTTAACAAATGTTAATAAATATAGTATTTTACCTTGTGTTGCTAGCAGTGTGATAAAGAAACAAATATTGCTAAAAATATCTAGGTAATCAAACTCTTTAGGAAGAATCATAGAAATAATTGTTTGTATATAGAATAAAGTCATTCTAATACATGTGATTGTCAGGTTTTGGACCACAAAGGTTAATGAAAGATTTCTGACTGTGGACAAAAGGAAATCTCTTTCTGTCATCTCTGTCTATGTGTTCAAGATGTAGAAACTGAAAAGAATTGTATCAGAACTGCAGCAACAACAAACAGGATAAATCTTTCGTGTCTAACACAGAAAATACCCTCCATTGATTAGAGTATAATCCATTTGGATTAAAGTAATATCCATTTATTATATATCTGTATTTGCTTAGAGGGCATGCAAAGCAGTTTATTAATTAATTAATTAAATGTATATTGTCGCCTATTCACCCATGGCAACTCAAAGCAGCTTACAGAATATAAAAACCACATTTAAAACCATAAAACTAATTAAAAAATCAAATAAATGTAATGATAAAATCATACTAACACATACCACCCTCTGCCCCAGCGAAAGCAGATCACCCGAGCCATTTAAGGGCTCCATCTCGTTCTGGGTTCCAGCACCTTCTGGAAGAGTATTAGAGTGGGGGCCATTCTAATCTCTGGGGGAATGATATTCCGGAGAGAGGGAGCCACCACCGAGAAGGCCCTTCTGGGTCCCACCAGATGTATCTCCCTCAGGGATAGGACCTGCAGCATTCCCTAAAAACATAAAGTTAATAAAACATATGTCAACTTTGATTAGAAGCCATTGAAATCATGATTAACTCACTCAAATTGAGAAAGTTTGGTTAAAAAGGAAGCTCTTGACCCCTTTTCTAAAAATGATAAAAGAAGCCATTGGTTTGTTAGCTGGGGAGCAAAATAAAACATAGTTAAAAGAAAATATTAAGGATTGCAATTTGATCAGTCAAATGTCATCTCAAATACCACCATCACTGCTATGGTATTATTGCATTTTCAGAAATCAAGAGAATATATTATATTGCATATAGAGCAACTCCACCCGCTCTTTTATTAAGTCTGTTTTAAATAATTTAAATCCCTCTAGCTATATATTCCATTTGTGGGTTTCATCGGTAATGACAATGATATCATATCTGCCATCATGTACTTGGATTTCAAGTTCATTATGTTTATTACATATACTTTATTGTGTTGATGTTTGAGGCATTTGAGTTTTTTTTTACTGTACCCTGTGTTTGCTTTCTACATAACATGTTATGTGTCTGTTATGCACCTTGAAGACCACATGTGATTTCATTCACTGAAAAATGAGTTGACAAAGTTTCTCTGTGTCTGTGTATTCACAAGTTGGGTATGCATCTGTGAGGTAGCCCCAGATTCTGATTAACAACTGTTGGCTTTCCCACTGTGATGAAGAGCTCGGGAAAGTGCTGGCATTTAGTTCTGATCTTGCATTCTAGAGGGTCTTGCAGGGAGTTGGCATTAAATGAAGGAGAAAGTGGAGAGCTGGTGGGAAGACCTAAGTAAACCTTAGTAAAGAGTGTCATGAGGAGGTTAGAAAAATAAACAGATGTCAGATTTCTCTGAATAGAAATTTCAGAGTTGTTGTTATAGTTCTCATTCTTGAGATGTCCATTCTGAAAACTCTGCTGAAACTTTCAGATCATTTGCTATTAGGAGAAAACTGAGTGTTGGCTCTAATAATTAATAATAATAATAATAATAATAATAATAATAATAATAATAATAATAATAATAAGGTAATAGCAATTAAAATTACAGGAGCAGGCAGCAATGGCAAGAAAAGAAGATGTATAGTGCTCAGAATATCAAAAGTTTGCAAAAAGGAAAAAAAAACCAAGCATTCAGGAATGAATTCTTAAGTCTGACTTCCAGACAAACCTTGTGAAATGGGATAATGATAGGACTTCTCATTTCAGTTTCATATGAAAGTTTTATTTCAACTTCTAATGGAGATGGAAAAATCTTAAATTTCATGGCTACTGGCACTTTGCCTAATATGTAGATATTTTTCCGCTGATGAAAATAGATTCCAACTCTTCTGTTCTCCTTCTCAGACTCCCAATATTTGATATAAAAATAGGAAAGAGTTATACTTGCTATAAACAGTGCAGGATGCAAGAGATTATTCTTGTCAGATAGATTCTATTCACTTAGCTGTATAACTGCTTCATTAGTTTCCTTCTAGGATTCTGAAACTATACCTCTAAGTATTGCTAGAGTAACTAAGGATGCCCTAATTCCTTGTTATTGTTGAACTTATTCTAAACTGCAGGTGCAGAATCTAGGCACCAGAGCTCTTCAGAAGTCATGTCCATGAACTCTAAAGTATCCTCAAATGCATATTGTAATATTTAATGTAGTTGAAGGAGAAAATTGTTAGTGAAAGTGGAAAGGGAATCATATTAAATGGATTTAATCAATGTAATTATAATTACTAAATCTTTGCTTTAACCCAAGTTTGGTTCTGGCCCTAACCACTTGGTATAGTATAGTTCTTACTTTACTATGCACAAACCAAATGTTGCATATTCCTATTATAATGGCAGAAATACATATTGTTCCTTTTCACTGATGAACCTTCACTTAGACCAGGGGTGTCAAACTGATGGCCTGCGGGCCGGGTGTGTCATGTGCAGGCCATGCCCACCCTAGTTCTACAAAGGGGAAAATGTTACAAACATCATGTGATGGCACCGTGATGCTGCAAGTTTGACATCCGTGACTTAGACTCTTTAGGCTGTTTTCAAGAAGTGATCTTTATGCCAGTGTCTTTAGATTAATGCCTCTGTTTTTTTTAAAGACATTATAAAACAAAGCTGGTCATATTTCAGAACTCTGGATGTACTATGACATGAATTCATAATGGTGTGTCCCATTGTGTGTAGGGATCAAACCAACAAAAGGCAGAAGTCCTTGGATACTAAAAGTCCTTGGATACTAGAAGTAAATGTATTGTTTATAGTGTCTGTAGGAATAGATTTTTGGAAGATAGGAGAGTGTAAATCAAAGTAGTTTAAATGTTCTTCTACAGCTGCTTGGGGCTTTCTCCAACCCATAATGGAGGCAATTTAAAATTGTCTTCAACTGTTCCAGTGTTAAAAGTATTTCTCCCTTAAGGAGGTGATTAGTTATGTCTGTTTGTTATCTCATGTGTTTCACCAACCATTCAGTCAGTGTTGCAAGTCAAGTGATTCCTTAGATGAGATTGTTGCAGTCAAGATGATCCCTGGCCTAGAGACCTAATCAGAACTGCAGTTGATGAGCAGTGATAGCAGAGGGCAAGGTTTGCATAATGAAGTAGGATAGAACCATCTCTATCATTTCATGGTGCAACTCTCCCTGTGCCTATTAGTGGTTATTGTGACTGCTTTTGTACAACAGGTTTAGTGCTGTTGTAGGATAATGATAAGTTCTGGTTTTGGACAAGCATTTTGACTGAGAGCATTTCAAAGGGAGCTCAACTTAGTATCTTCATAAACCACTTGCAAAGAAGCTGAATGAGTTTTGACTGATGTCTAAGCCTGTGGGTTTAGTTGTTTGCCGACATCTGCCTTTCTGCCTTGATCTAGCCCAGTGGTTCAAGATTGTTTTCCTTCTTACTTGAGACCCTGGGTGGAAAGTGGGAGAAAGAAAGATGGGGAAATCCAGCAATCCTCGCCCTTAAGATGTCCTGTATGCTATATAAAAGAACAGTCCCATTTGCCCATGGCATTGGCCTGAGACTGTACAAAAGCCTAGGACTGCAATTCTATATCCATTTTCCTGGAAATAATCTCAACTGATCACAGAAGATCTGCTTTTAGGCAAATCTATAACAGATTGGACTGTCAACTTAGAACCTTCACACTCTTAATATACTAATATACTTAATATTAATATACTTAATATTATAATATAAGAGTTCTCCACTCTTCTACTCATTGCACAATACCTTATGCCACCAGCCTCAAAATTCTAAACCTAGAAAACCTAGAACTATGCCGCCTTCACTCCGATCTAAGTATAGTATATAAAATCATACTTTGCAAGGTCCTACCTGTCAATGAATACTTCAGCTTCAACCATAACAACACAAGAGCAAACAATAGATACAAACTCAAGGTTAATCGCACCAAATTTGATTGCAGGAAATACAACTTCAGCAACAGAGTGGTCAATGTCTGGAATACTCTACCTGACTCTGTGGTTTCTTCCCCAAATCCCAAAAACTTTAACCTTAGACTGTCTACTATCGACCTTGCCCCTTTCCTAAGAGGTCTGTAGGGGGCGTGCATAAGCGCACCAAAACGTGCCTACCGTCCCTGTCCTGTTGTTTCTTTTATTTCTTTTATTTTTCTTATATGTATCCATGTATTCATAACTATGTTTTTACTTATACCTATTATAGTAAATCTATAGTTTGGCATCTTTAAGACTAGTGGACTTCAACTTCCAGAATTCCTCAGCCATCATGGCTGGTTGAGGAATTCTGGGAGTTGAAGTCCACAGGTCTTAATAGTTGCTCAGTTTGGAGACTGCTGTATTATGGCATGAGGTATATCTATGTTTCTACTGTTTGAAATGAAAGCCTTTGGGATATGTGGTAAATGGGAGATGGGGACTGATGCTGAAGAGGGATGCAATCACAGCAGCTGAAGTTGAGCAGGGGAGTCAAGGACATTTGAGGCTCAAGATTCATTGCAGAATTCAAGGAACTTCTCTTGCAGATTTCATATTCAGTTGCCATAAAAATGCATAGAAATATATTGAAAGGACATTTGTTTGTGGTTACTTAAAAAAAAGTGTAACCAGAGATATAGGTGTTTCTGAGCAGAGGTCACATGTGGTCTGCAACGTTGCAGATGCATAAATGAGTAGATGACACATTTCCGTCTCCTTTTCCTAAATGCTATCCCCGAGTGGTTCATGTGGTTGGTGTGAGTTGTTTGTTTCACAATAAATGAATTTATAATTCTAGACAAGGCTGCAGCCAAGTGATAGAAAAAGTATTATGGAAATCTACACCAGTGTGCCTCTTCTACATGGGTGCTTAAGTGCAGCCACCTACTAGATTTTACAAACAGCAGCTCTCCACAGGCAGAATTTATTTTAAACATATGTTTCTTATTTTAAAATGTTCAGATCAAAAACTTCAATCGTCTGACACCTAAGGTTTGCTGTATATATGAGTATGCAGTTTGTTTCTGGTAAAGGCTGGACCTCATTCATGGAATAATGGATAAAAAGCATTGCTTTCTGTTAAAAACAAACACACAAACACATCAGTTTAAAAAACGGGGGGAGCAGCAACAGCAGAAAGCAGCTGGCGCTTATTTGATTTCACAGCAGAAAACAGATGGAGAGCTAAAAAACTGAGGGGGTTCTAAATTCAACATAGAAGTCTTTGGAGAAAGTATCCTCTTATTTTGGAGATTATTTCCTCATGAATTATTGCTGATAAATTAATATGACTTATTAATATGATGTATTATTTTGTGTTGCAGCGCTAGAATGCCTGATCTCTCTCTCTCTCTCTCTCATATCTCATATCAATCCCCTCCCTCCTCTTTCTTTCTTTCTTTCTTTCTTTCTTTCTTTCTTTCTTTCTTTCTTTCTTTCTTTCTTTCTTTCTTTCTTTCTTTCTTTCTTTCTTTCTTTCTTTCTTTCTTTCTTTCTTTCTTTCTTTCTTTCTTTCTTTCTTTCTTTCTTTCTTTCTTTCTCTCTCTCTCTCTCTCCTTCTCACCCTTCCTCTCTCTCCCTCCCCCCTCTATATCTTTCTTTCTCCTCAACTAAACACAGGCAAAAAATAAAAATCTGAGGGTTCAAAACTGTCTGGAAACAGATTTTGAGACTTATAAGATTACACATTCATTCCAGACATATTGAGATTCTCCTTGAAAAAGATTTATTCACATCTATATCCATTCAGAGACCCCCTTTCATATTGCCACTTTTTTGGCAGCCTTTCCCCCCCAACCCCTCTGCTGCCAAAATTCAGTGGCAATGCTCATTTTTAAAATGAAAACAAACAAAATGAATGCATTACACTTTTGCTTGACATAATCTCAGGGGTGGGATCCTATCAGTTTGCACCTATTCGCTAGAACTGGTTGTTAACAGTTTAAGCAGTTCGGAGAACCAGTTGTTAGAAGAAATTACTGGCCTAATTCTGTAAGGAAGGCAGGAAGGAAACAGTCTGGTGTTGCTGACAGAAACTGCCTCTCTATTAACCCTTATTACATTCTTGGCAGGACTAGACTTCCTGTCTCAGGAACATCTCTGGAGTTTTTTTCCCCTTTGCTGGTACTTTGCCTGTGTGGAGTGACCATTTAAAGTTACAATGGCACTGAAAAAAGTGACATATGATCATTTTTCACACTTATGACTGTTGCAGCATCCTCACAGTCATGAGAGGCCAGGCAAGGAGATGCATGCCTCGCTGTGAGTGATATTGAATTGGCCACACCCAACCAATAACATGACCACCAAGCCATGTCCACCCAGTCACATGACCACCAAGCCACGCCCACCACCTAAGCCATGCCCACAGAACTGGTTGTTAAAAATTTGAATCCCACCCCTGCATAACTCTCATAACAGTTTTAAAATATAATTCTTGGCCTCCAAAAATTGCTCATCTCTGTTACAGCCATTTTCCAGTTCTGTAAAACATAGCAAATAACTATCAAATTACTTTTATTTGAGAAATATGTCTGGTCATTTTTTTTCTGCACATGGCTAGTAAAAGTATTTGAATTAGCCACTGCGTCAAATGGTATAATACCCTTATTTTGGGGGATTTGGGGAATAAATATAAAATGGAAGGCACAGTTCTTAAATTTTTTTTAATTTTTAATTTGTAATATAATGTTCTGATTTAAGTCCTGATTTCAAACAAAGACAATGCATGTTCATATTGAAATAACACCCTTCATTTGTTCCATCCAAAAAGTTACTATATTTCTGAATATTGGAAATTAGCTGAGATTTCAATCCTTAATCTTTTTCCCTTTGAGTTTTTGCTTTTATGTTGTTGGTTTGAGCTCCGAGCTTGGCAATTTGGTTGCAAACGTTTCATGCCCATGCGAGGAGTCATCTTCAATGCGCTTTGGATTGTGCTTGTCTTGTGGAGTACTGGCATTTAAATATTATTTAATAATAATAAAGTATTTAAAGGCCAGAATGGGGATAACGTTTGCAACCAAATCGCCAAACTCAGAGCTCAAACCAACAACATAACTATTAACCCGAGCAGGGGTGGGATTGCTGAATGGGCATAGCCATGGTGGGCGTGGCCTACTGGAACTTCCGGAAGGCCCATTTCCCCCCCTCCCAGAGCCTCCATGTGGAGCCTACTGCATCACGTGGAGACTCCTGGGAGGGTGGGGTGGGCGGGGACAGCCCATTGGTTGAAATACCAGTTCGGTGAACCAGATGAAAACTTAACATCTGGTTCTCTCGAACCATCCAAACTGATGGAATCCAATCCCTGAACTCGAGCTAAGAATATTCAAAGACATTTCAGTTTTTGTTCTCTTGTCCTATATGTATTTAAATATGGCTGTCTCAAAGGTGCTTTTTCAAAATTTCCTTTGAGGAAGAAGAAGACATTTCACTTGTCATCTAAGAAGTTCCATCAGTCCTGGCTGGCTGGTGTGCGGAGGGGAATGGAAGGATTAATTTGGTTGAACTTTGAAACAACAATGACCTGAATGACTGAAAATCTCCATAGACATAAGTATGGCTGCAAATGTCTGGATGATAACAGATGTCAGCAGTGAACGTGGCTTTTGTATCTCTCTGTTGCCATCTAATGATCATTTGTATTTCTGCATCTCATAAGAAGAGAGCCACTTCTTTGAATATTAGGATCAATTTCCATCTGCCTCTTTATAATAGCAGTTGAGAATGATGTCTGGTAAGAAAGAAAACATGAAGATAGTTGAATATCTCTTAAATTGAAGATTAATCTATGTTAGCTAATCTGCAGTGGCATTTAGTTAATTCCTCAGTGTGTGTTTCCAAATTTCATTCATTTTATTCATGAAGTTTTCTTATCAGGAAACGACCCCTTGAAGGACAGCCAGATTGGGTCCATAATTAGTGAAATAATCTGTCACGCTAAAAAAGTTACATTATTTCATTCTGCAAGTGGAAGATTGTATAAACAACTAGAGGTCTATTAATATATCATATTGGGCTTAATATTTAAGTAAAGCTTAATATTTTCAATGATAATTATTGTTTTCTATATTTTACCCACTGTTTTACCAAAACATAATTTATGAAAAATGGCCACATCTATCTGTATTCAATAGCAGTTGAAAACTGTGTCAGATTAGCCACAGGGAAATATATTTTTCTTTGAAAAGTTTTATTCCTGCATTATTATCATCATTGACTGGCTTGCGTTCCCTGGGACTTGGTTTTATAACTACTGAAAGAAAACTTAAAGTATTTTGTCATCTCTTGCCAAGTGATTTCTATCTCCCTTAAAAAAAACTTGCTATTTCCTGAAAACCTACCACTTCTTCTTCTCTAAATATATTTTGAGCAATGACTCAAATGCAGGTAACCTGATAAGGAATGAATGAAAACAAATGAATTCTGGCACATTGGGAAGAATGACAGTTGTGCTGGTGAGGGAAGTGATTTTGTTGTCTTGGCTACGGAAACCTTCAGAAGTTCAGATATCCAGTTATACAGCTTTAGCTCCTGGTCTCTTTCAGAATTGTGCGTAGGTAGAAAACTCTCTGCATGTTTCTTAATGCCAGCATTGCAAAAGGCAATTTTAAATGAAGGATGTGATGAGATTATATGAACAATGGTCTCATTGCAGGTTTTTTTTTTTCTTGTGAAAATTAAGTACTGAGACCTGGCTTGGTTTTCTGATTCCCTAGTGAAATTATAAACGTCTTCCCTTTGCTATTATTCTCACTTAAGAAAGCAAGACGTGAAAACTGAAGTCAGATACTCAGTCTACAAGCCTACATTCTTATACTTGCAACTAGGAGTGTGGGAGGTAGTTATAGTTGCCTTGGCCTTGGAGACAACTTCCTACCACAGAGGTGGTATGATTTGCCTCAACAAGATGTTTTGTGTCACATTAAAATTATTCCCTTCTGTTGAAATTAGCAAAGGATATCTCAGAAAAGAGGCAAGGAGACCGGAAGCAGCTTCATTGGGATATTCTGTGTGAACTTGTTTGAAATGAAGCATCATTTAGAAGCATTGCATAATTGCATGGTGAAGTAAGCTCCACTAAAATCAGTGATAGTTATCTCTGGAATAAAAATGTATAGGATTAATATTAAGCAAAGCTTTTGAAAAAGATGACATCATAAAGCATACTATCATAAGTGGAACATCTGTTTTTGAAGTGCCAAAGCATCTACGTATTCCAGAAGGCCCAATAGAACTGAATACCTATGTTACACGGGTTAATTTGTCAAGTAAAAAGGATCTTACCAACAAAGGAGAATATTTATAGCTCATGGTTGATATGAGGGGTCCGTGGTCCTCTCTGAGCTTGGTTGTTTTCTTGCAGATGCTTTGTTACCCAAACTAGGTAACATCATCAATGCTAGTAAGGAGTGGGCTTTGTTGTCAGCTTATCTATGGCTTGTCCTGTCAGTGTTGGTAGGAGTGGTTTTAGAGGTCCTAGTTGGTTGTTTACTGTATGGCAGTTCCTTGATTGGGGCATTGTTTACTTCTTGATTGTTGATCTAATGCTAATTTTGGGATTAATCTATGCTCATCTGGATGTTGATAGCTGGTGGGGAGGTATTTTGGTCCTTTTGTTCTCTTTTTGGCTTGTTGATTGTCTTTTTTGCACAGTATGTAGATGTTCTTTATGTCTGTGTGTCTATTGATGGCTAATTTGTAAGAGTACCAAGCTTCTAAAAAATCCCTAGCATTTTTGGATTTAGACTCCCTTTTTCATTACTTCCAAATGCTGTTCCCACAGAACTAATATTGGTCCCCATTGCAGTCATCAAGGATCTATAGCATATCTCTTTGACTTCCTTAATTTTTTTGTTAAAATATATTGTATCTGTTCAAGTGGAAGAGCAAAGAGTTAATTTGCTGATCTTACACATAACATACTTTGAGGATTGAACCAGGTCAATAGCTAACATTGTTCATAAAGCCCTATATTAAGAAGTGGAATCAATGATAAAATTGTCTCCATCTCATATATCTTTCTACCTTCAAAGGCATTATAACTGGAGGAACCGAGGAACGATGAATTATTACAATAGGAAGTCGATAAAAAATGTTCTAGAACAGGGGTGTCAAAAGCGATCGCATCACAGGCCGTATCGTGACATATCAGGATGCTTTTTGCCCTTGCAGAGCTGGGTGGGCATGGCTTGCGCAGGCTGTATTTGGCCCATGGGCCACCAATTTGACACGCCTATTCTAGAATGCATTCTGGAATAGAGTTCAATTTCAAGATTTCATGAAATAGATAGATAACGACTACTGTAAAAAAAGTTTAAAGTCTAATCACATTTTTGAGATAAGTTTTTTATATCAGATGAAATGTTTTACTGTGTACAATTTTTAAATTTCTATGAGCCTGGTATGTATGTATGTATGTATGTATGTATGTTTGTATGTGTATATATATATACACATACATACATACTTAACCTCTTCAGCTGACCCCCCCAAAAAAAAATTAATAATCAAGGGAACAATCTTTTACCGAACTACAATTTACTGTTTGCTTGTTTAGATTATGAGCAGATCTATAACAAGAAAACTTTCAAATCCACAATATGATAACACTGGTTTTTTTAGATTTACAATATGGTCCAGTTTGGCTTAAATAGACAAGAATAACAATTTTGTCTTATTGATCTCGGTGGGCTGAGATTACCAAGCAGGAATCCATAGAGGAAGAAAGATTGACATCTAATTTTGGTGAAGCATCCAGAATACTGATGGGAAAAAGTGCAACTTGATGTTATGCACATTATAAATCTTGGATAGCTTAGTGATAAGGACTCTATGCTTGTTTCTGATTAAAAGCAGAATATGTCATAATTACATTTAGCAAACGTTTGCAAAACACTGAGTACTTTTTTTTTTTTTTTACTTTTAAGTAGTTAGGAAGTTTATTTTTTGAGCGAGTCACTATGTGCATTCATTTTTTTCCAAGTGCTTTTCCATATTTCAGTTTAGATTTCTGTTTACCTTGAGGCTTGGAATGTTTCTGGTTAGGGAGACAGAGCTTTGATTGGTATAAAGCATTTTGTGAGATACAACTTTCCAACACTCTGCATTATTTTCTCAAAATATACCCCCTGCCCCATTTTTTTTTTAAAATAGATTTTCATCTGTACTTTCTTTAGAATCCAGATTGGATGCCAAAACAAAAGTGTGTGTATGTGTGTAGTGATGAAGGAAATCAAGACTGTCAATAAGCACTAAAAATATTTAGTGTGGCAGCTTCTGTATTTTCTTTTTTGTGAAATGCTGATTAATATTCAGTGGTTGGAAGTTAATGCACCATTCATTTTATTCCCTTTACATCCTTTGCACAGCAGTTGCTGTTCCGATTTAGACTCATAATTCCAACAAATCTGGTTCTAATCAGTATATTAGTAACTCACTGAATAAGCTCTCTCTCTCTCTCTCTCTCTGTGTGTGTGTAAAGAAGAAATAATACAATTGTGAAAACCTATCTTTAGGACAATCACAAACGCTCATTTTACTAGCCCCTGCCATAAAAGAAGAAATGTTAACCTTCAGCATTAGGAAAGGAGTATTTCATATCCTTATCTACAAAGTAGAAGGACATTTCATCATTGGGTCAATGAAAAACTGCTAGAAATGGGGCCATCCACTTTTGTATTTCCTTATTAATTCTGGCACAACAGCAGCAGGAGCTTAAGTTGAAAGAAAGGCAGGAAAACGAAGATTTTTTTTTAATGGACTTGCAGATGTTTTTTATTGGTGCTGTAGATATTCCATGAAATTCTGTATCTTATTAAATGTATAATAATGAGGGCAAGGCATTTAAAGGAAGGGTAGATATTCGAAACACGGTACCCAAAGGTGGCCAGAGATACATAGATATGGTAGATGTCTTCTTCCAGTTCCTGCTAGTAATTCTGCTGCTTCTGGTACGAGGCAGTTTTTATTTCGTACTGGACTGTGTTAGATCAAAATAGTTAAAGCTAATGAAAACTCCATGTTTGAAAAGGAAAAGAAACAGCTGGCTATATCCAGGCTATCTCCAGGTGTATTTGATTTGGATCTGGCATTCTAGCCCTAAGAAAAATGCTTGAGCCTAAGTATAATTTATTTGATGGTCATTTATGGAGTTTGTTGAGATGGGGTGGTGGGTGGTGGTAAATGGATGCCCTTCAAAATCCTGGATTGGGTATCTTACAGCTTGACTAGTTCACCAACAAGGCTATCCAATGAATCACTTGTTTGGGAGAATACTGCACATCCCTTAAATTCTACTCCAAAATGGGTAGCATAGGAGAGGCAGTTTGGTATTTAGTGGTTAAAGCACCAGGCTAGAAATGAGACCATGAGCTGAAGAAGCAAAACATCTTCAAAAGAAAAAACAGAAAGTCCAATTGCTTCTTGAAAAAGCACCTTTGGAAAAGGAGTCCATGAGTTCTTGTCCCTCTTTAGACATAAAGCCAGCTGAGCGACCTGAGACTGGTTAATCTCTCTCAGCCCTAGCAAAAAGGCAATGATGAAACACTTTTGAAATCTTGGCAAGAAAATTGCAGGGACATGGTCATACTACCTCCAGAAATCAAACTGACGTGAAGGCACAAACATCATAGGAATAAACTGATTAATCTAAACATAGCCTGAATAGAATCCATTTTTTGTTTTTTGCCTAATTTTATTTAACACTGGAAAAATCACCGTTTGTTGTAATTCTTATTTTTCCTTAATGTTTCAGGATTTGTGTACCCCGATTTGCTATAAAACATGATTTTTAAAAACACAGCTGCCCTGATAACGTGATCAAACACGTTACTAGGTCCAATCAAAGTAGTGATGGACAGTCAACATCACAGAATCAGATCTGAAAAACTATCCAATATCACCTAAGTGGTATGCTAAAACCAAGTGGAAAGGACTTTATTGATCCACCAATGGCAGAGACTCACTTAATGGTGATTTAAAGATTGACTTCCTCAGTGATAGAGTCCTGGTTATGTATTCCTGGTCCATATACAGTACTTTTTAAGTTTAAATGAAATTTTATGACATGCTTGTCCTTCTGGATTTTGCAGAACAACACTTGTCTCAAAACCAAGCCATCTTTAATATTGAAATGGTGATTATGTTTTAGTTTTGATAAATGCCTTGATGTGTTTTTTCATCTAAAAACTGGACTTTAATTATTTTTACTCTTCTTTTTTATTTTACCATTGATTACAAATATTGCTTTGGGATTTCCTTGTGGTCCTCTTCTAGCTGCTGTTCTAGGTTATTTTCAAAAGTAATGCATAAATAACTGACACCATAATAATACTGGTGCATCTTTCCTAAGTATAACTTTTGGGGCATAACGTAACAACTTATTTATTATTTATGACATGTACTCTATTATTTGAGCAACAGTGGAATCCATTGTAGCATGCTCTGTTCTTTTGCTCCCATTGAAATTTAAGAGCTGATTTATTTCACATCTCTAATAGAGCATTCTGCAATAACTGGTTCATTCATGCATTTAATATTCATTATGTCCTGATTTACATGATGTTCTTTTGGAATTCTTTCTAAATAGTAGAAAAAGTTTTCTATACTTCAGGAGGTAGGAAGATAATAATAATAATAACAATAATAATAGAGGCAAAAGAACCTAGTAATAGACCAATTATTACTCTGACAAAAGCACCTCCTACTATGAAGTGGATAATTTTCAAGAATCTTGACTTTTAGGAAGCTGAAGAAAACCTTGTTATTCCATCAAGCTAAGCAGATTCGATTGTTTTTATGATCTCTTGGTTGAGTGAGTGAGATTCTCTTTATTAAGAGAACACTATTAATATTGTTAGGGGTTTGGATTAAAAGACCTCCAAGGTCCCTTCAAACTCTGTTATTCTGTTAATGTTTTTAGATATGACTCCTGGTTACAGAGGGATATTTTTAGTCATTGTTTCACTTGATTGTATGAGTTAACCCAGTTATGTACTAGGGAGGGATCTGTATGCCACTCAGTTATCAGAATAAAATTGTTATAAGGTCTGCCCATACATGTATCTTAGATGCATCTTCTATGCTAGGTTTCCCCCTTTGTGGAACATATTTCATGTTCTCCAAACAAGCAAAATTTCAATAAGCTTCTGCACACCACAGAGCACAAGTGGGCTATGTAGATCCAAACGAAATATGGTATTTGACTCTTTTCATCACCTTTTTTCCCCTCATTACTCTGAGGATGATTTAAATTGGAGGCAATAACGCAGAGAGAGAGAGAAAAAAATCAAATAATAATAAAATTTCCTAGCAAAATACAGGGCAAATTAATTCTCAGCACTTTAAGGTTTTATACTGAATCTCCAGAAACTTGATACTATACAGTATATTGCTATTAAGAATTTATCCCATAGTTATAAAAATGAAATATTAAATGGCAGCTTCAAATTATTATCTCCAAGCATAACCTAAACATATTTTTCTGTTAATTTTTATATTAATTAAAACTTCATGTACTAAATTTGTGTGCTTATCAATCAAAAATTCTAAATAAATTATGAACTAATATAATAAATCAAGCCAAACAAAATTATCATCAATAATGACGAAATCAATAGTTCAATAATGACCAAATCAATTGTTCAATAATTAGTATTAAGAAAAATAAGAATAACAATGCAGTACCAATCATCTCATAAAAATATATTCGATAACATTTCTTGAAGCCCAAAAATAACGGTGATATTCACTCCTTGAGAATGCCACAGTAAAGTAGAGTTTTAATTGCATTTTGTGACTGAACAGGAAAAAAATGACTAAGCAGAATTGAGGAACCGACATTTGCTTTCTCCAAAAACTCACTTGGTTTTCCACCTCTTTCTCAAGGTATAAAAGAATTCGTCACAGAATCACAAAATGGGGTCAAAATCAAATACAATGATCTGCCATTACATCAGCAAAAAGTCTTCAAGCTAATAGGTGGGCCTAGCTTACACAAAATAGTAAAGCTGTTCCAGAACTGTATCATGTTGGGTAATGGGTGTGGAAATCACAGATATGAATACTTCTCCACAAAGGAAGAAAATTCCTTCATTCTGAAAATCTGAATACCATAGGCATCTTTTTTGCCTTGCTTTCCTAAATATTACATTTTGTGTGTCCTGATCTTTTTATTTCAAGGTTGGGCCAAATTTTAGGTAAGAGGAATCACTCTGAAGCTCACTAGAATTTCAAGACATTTTGGGGGGGATCCGTTCTAATGAATATTGATACAAAATCATAATCTCTTTCCATGTCCTATTGCATCTTTGAAACAACCAAGAGATATTTCGTGGAATGAATTGCATAGATGGGTGCAGTCCCTGATTTTCAGTCCTCTTCACAAACGTCTTTGGACCAACTATCTTGACTGGAGAAAGAGGGGAAGAAAAAGTGAAATGGCCATCTTTGCTTCTTGTTACATTACTATTTGGCTTGAATCTCTCCCACTTTGACACAGTATCCACTAAGCCCCACTGCCCTGTTCTGTTTGCTCCAAGAAGATGGCATCTTCTTGGAGCAAAGTGGTGGGATTCAATTTTTTTTTACTACTGGTTCTGTGGGTGTGGTTTGGTAGGCGTGGCAGGGGAAGGATACTGTAAAATCTCCAGTCAGAGGTGATATTTGCTGGTTCTACGAACTACTCAAAATTTCCGCTACTGGTTCTCCAAAACTGGTCAGAACCTGTTGAATACCACCTCTGATCTTCTCAGCTTCTCTGAGCAGTCTGTCTTCACCATAGAGAGCCATTATGGTCATCTTGAAATATTAAAAACTATTGTCCAAGTTATTTTGCTTTCCCCTCAATTCATTCAGCACTGTCTCTTTTTAGATGATAAGTAGCACGATTGTCTAGATTTTATTATAATATAAATCATTCTGAGGCTGAAGGAGGAGACAGAAATGCCCTCAATGCCCCCAACCCCATCTAATAGTGAACACAAATCTTGCCTCACCACTACCCATAGGTTGGAGTCCAGTAACAATTTCAGCACTAAAGTATTTTGCCTGAAGACCTCCCTGCTCGAATTTCATTAATATTTTAAACAGGCAGCCAAAGACGGTTGGGAAAAAATCATTTAATTTTAAATTGCCACTGATGTTTTAACAAGCCAGGGATAGCATGCAGAGCACAGCTTTTGGGATTCCTTCCAACCCCTTACCAGCAGTGGTCTTATAAGGTATCTGAATTTCTTCTGTGCAATGAAGTAACATGTTTAGTTTTGTGTGTGTTTCTTATGCATTTTATATGCATTTTATTCTCTCTCTCCCTCTCTCTCTCTGTGTGTATATATTTCATCAGATACAGATTGGTGTTTCTGTGTACAGTATATATGTACTAGGGAGCCTGTATTATTTAGTAGTTAAGGCATCAGGCTAGAAACTGGGAGATCATGAGTTCTATTCTTGTCTTAGTCATGAAGTCAGCTGGGTGACCTTGGGCCAGTCACTTTCTCTCAGCCCTAGGAGGGAGGCAATGGTAAATCACTTTTGAAAAACCTTGCCAAGAAATCTGCAGGAACTTATCCAGGAAGTTTTCAAGAATCGGACCCGGTTGAACAGAAATTTTAAAATATGCACTGGGAAGCAGAGGTTTAGTTGCAGCCACCTTCCTGGATTGTTGGACCAGGAGTGGGAGGTGAGGACATTTAGAATGAAACATTCAGTGACATTCTGAGTTGTTTTTCAGCAGCTTTTCCCACAGAGATACACTGGGGGAATTACAGCATTTCTGAAATAGCAATAGCACCTAGACTTATATGTTGTCCATAGTTCTTTACAGCACTCTCTGAGAAGTTTACAAATGTCAGCATATTACCCCCAATAATTTGGCTTCTTATTTTACTGACCACAGATGGATGGAAGGCTGAGTCAATCTTGAGCCGGTCAGGATCAAACTCCTGACAATGGGCAGAGTTTTGCCTGCAATACAGCATTCTAACAACTGCTTCACCAGGGCTCAATACAGAAGTATGTTCTGTACTGATCTGACCGATTTTTAAAGCTGATATTTCTTTTGTCAACTTCTCCCAACATCAGATTTGGTCCTTGTTCTCATTTTAGAGAGTTAGTATGTTGAGGACCAGACAGACTGATGGACAAACCAGGCTCTGACCTTTTTTGCTTAATTTCTTTCAGGCGTTCTATAGGGTTAGATATATTATTAGAAAACTATTTCTCATATTATTAGAAATAATAAAAATATACTTTCACGCCTTGGTTGTAAAAAGCTGAATGTAATACACTGAGCTGCAACCCATAGTATTACGATGATCATGTTTTTACCTTTTCTTGGCAAGGACTTTGTTAACTGAAATAGTGGAAAGTCAGATTTGCAGCAAAAATGGTAATCTGGGGATCAGAGAAAACATTTGGTTCTCCCCCAAATATTACCTTTCACTGGAAAAATAAACTCAATGAAAATTAAGCTCGGCCCAAACTGCTTGCTGTTCTGTTTGGGCAAACATGAAAAGTACTACTCATAGGAAGCCTCATTATACACTAATAAGATTAATGAACATCAATCCGTCTCCAAACATAAGAAACACATGTCCAATTCAAGACACTCCCTTTAACCCTTATGGGGTTTAGTGTGACTTTAGAGAAACAAACAATCATGCGCAAAGCCAGGTAGGAGAAGAAAACGATTTAAAGATATACTGACACCAACATTATTACATTGGCACATTTCCCAATAAATATTTTCTTTCTTGGTAGAACTGAGTGAGACCATGTATAGAGATTAGATGTGCAGCTATTCAGAAGCCCATTCTTCATGGTTAGGTTGTGCTGTAGAATTTCTTAAGCAAATTAGATTGGATCTCTATCTATCTATCTATCTATCTATCTATCTATCTATCTATCTATCTATCTATCTATCTATCTATCTATCTATCTATCTATCTATCTATCTATCTATCTATCTATCTACCTACCTACCTACCTACCTACCTACCTACCTACCTACCTACCTACCTACCTATCTATCTATCTATCTATCTATCTATCTATCTATCTATCTATCTATCTATCTATCTATCTATTCTCACTCATCTCACCATCTTTTAATTACGGAATTCTAGTCATTTCACTCAGATTCACCTTATGCCCTACAATTTGAAACTTTCAAATTTCAAGTTTGAAGGCAGTGAACATATCTGCTACTCCTTCCTCCTCCTACTTTCCCAAGAAACTTAACTTTGTGAGGTAAGTTGAACTGAGGAGAGAATAGCTGGCTTCCATGGCTAAGGCAGGACTAGAACTCACGGTCTTCTGCTTTCTAGCCTGGTGTTTTGATCACTAGATCAAAGTGTCTTTCTCTATTAAATTTTAAACACTCTTTTCTCTTTTGAGTATAATCATGCCAAAGAAAGTTTGAACTACTGTATATAATCTCTGAAGATTTAAAACAATCAAAAGCCAGAACTGATGTCACAAGGAACCAAATGTATGTACCACTTTCTTTCAGTTATATTCCTTACACTGCACAAACAAGTTGAAAACAGGAGGTTCCTTCTAAATTTGTTCTTGTCTGGAACCGGGTAGTGTAAAGCCAGCCTATTTTCTGTCTATGCCATCAGGATATGCTTAGAGTGCTGAGGATCTGAGCTCCATTTCAACTGAATGGGAGTTCCTTCAGGCTTCTATAAATAGCCTCCAGTGCACATGCTTCAGTGCTGTGGATGGAAAACATTAGGACTCCCTCATTTGTTGCAGCAAATCTTCCTCATAAGTTATGCCATAAACATGTGGTTGCCCCACACTGCGCCAGACACTCTGTGACATCAGCAACCCAGGGAGCCTTTCCAGAGTCTTTTCCATACAAATTGAAGTTAATGAAGACTGATATAATAAGCAGATGGAACTTGGTAGTCTCTGGCCGCACCAGGGTGTGAGCATATATATATATTTATCACCACAAAGGAGCTCCCTGAGGAGGTTTCAGGAGACCTGCCAAGGAATGGAAATGGTGCCAGCATAATCCAAATTGAACCCATTTGGAAGGATGTGGCTCACTATCTTTACATTGCCAGGCAAACCAAGTGCCAGGGCAATGGGGATGGCATGAATGTGTGTCTGACATTCCCTTTGTGAAGGCATAGAATGTAATTTCATTCCTAAATTCATTCATATAAACTATCAAGCTTAAACGATCAGACAAAAAAAAAAAACCCACCTATCTCTGCTCCTGTTTATGAAGATTTTCAATCATCCAGGTCCTGGTTGCCCCAAAGGTGCTTTTTCCAAAGGCAACTGAACTTTGTTTTTTCTTGAAGATGTTTCACTTCTCATCCAAGAAACTTTTTCAGTTTTCCAGTTCTCTTCTTGAGAACTGAAGAAGCTTCTTGGATGAGAAGTAAAAAATCCTTCAAGGAAAAACAAAGTCTAATTGCTTTTTGAAAAAAAAATATCCTTGGGATATCTCTGCTTCCCATTTCGTGCTCTATTCCCAATTTATCACAACCCAAAATATACTGTTTCACAATTTTTTTCCTCTTCATTTATGCTATTTATGGTATGCTCCATTTGAATCCATTCAAGTACAGTGGAAATCAGTGAAGGCACCTTCCAAAAGATCACATTGGCTTGAGATGGCAAACTACCAGGAAGCCTAGTTATGCACTATTGAAGAAGGAGTAAGTATCCAGGTTCAGCCCATAGCAGAAGAATAAAACAGTAGGGATCAGCTTGGTTCTAGCAAGAAAGAGAAGCATAAAGGAACACCTTCTTCTGAAAAAAAGTAAGAAAAAAGGTTTTATATTGGATGTTGATGAGGAATTTCATTATGATGTACATTTGCTCAAGGGGCATCACAATGTCTTTTCATTTTCATATTCATTTTCTCAATTATATGAAAGGATGCTGAAGGTAATGTTCTTTTTAATGTCTGTTCTTTTTAACGTCTTGATTTCTTCAAGGGCTGGATCAACATCGTATTTGTCCTCCATGGGGTGGAGGAGGTGGGGGAAGATGGGACGGACAGCAGATGGGGGGATGCCTCCTGTAGCATCCTGCCGTCCAAAATGGGGTGCCCCATTTTCCCTGGTAGAGGCACCGCAGGCCAGTCCTTTGCTATTTCTAGGCTGGTCCTGTGGGTCAGATCTAAGCACCCCATGGGCCAAATCCGGCCCACGGGCCTTGACTTTGACACCCCTGGTCTTGGGCTTTTCCAAGTATTTTGAGTTGCAAATGTTTTGCTGTTACAAACAGTCCTGGACTGAAATGGTTCCCTTCTCTTTAAAAATGATCCTTTTAATATGAAAATGTCAGGTGTGATGCCAAAGGATGAGGCCACTTTTAGAGATAAATAGCTATGCTATTTGTATAAAGTAGCTGTTTAATTAATTTTGTTATGTTTTCATTTAAAAGAATTTCAGCTAACAAGGCTGAGAGAGAAGCATGCCTAAAATTGTGTTTAGTATTGGAGCAATTAAAATAGTGTGATTATAGAAGACATCTTTAGGTGTTGAAACTGCATACAACTCTGAAAATAGACACTGTTTCTTTTAAACGTAATATTTTCCTTCATAGTAAAAATATAAGAAACATTCCTAAAAACGTTCAAGTGTTTTGTTTACTATTGAATTTTTGTCAAAAAATTACAAATGAATTATCAGATCTGATAGTTTTATTTGCAGAAGTTCAAAATTCTACCGCCACTCCAGTATAAATTTAAGCGCCCAAGTCTATGAATGCAGCATACCTTGGCTCTTATTAAAGCAACTGATTAAAACAATAGCTTAGCCCCACGGGTATCAAAACGGTCAATGCAAATACTGTATGTGCTATGGTTTGTTAAGTAAGGGTAAACATTGGTTTTAAATCATGTATTTAAACAATGTTGCCTGTAGCCCTTAAGGTAAATGTGAATGCTGCATAAATCAGAGTTCCTGCTAACAGAGAAAGTGAAATAGGAATTCAGAATTCTCGTTTCTATGATTACCATCCTGGTGAATAGCTAACTTAGACCAGTTGTAAAGCAGATTTTCAGTGCTATTGGCAATTCAAATGGTTGCTGAACAGGGCAGTCCTTATCCACTGATTTAGGACCACAATTGAGCCCAAAATTTCTGTTGTTAAGTGAAATATTTGTTAAGTGAGTTTTGTCCCATTTTATGACCTTTCTTGCCACCATTGTTAAGTGAATCATTGCAATTGATAAGTTAGTAACCCGGTTGTTAAATGAATCTGTCCAAAGGTGATCAGATGACCTTGGGATATAGCAATGGTCATAAGTATGAACCAGGTGCTGAGCATCTGAATTTTTAACACATGATCATGGATACTTTTTGCTACAAAAAGTAACTGTGAAAAATGGTCGTAAGTCATTTTTTCAGTATCGCTTTAACTTTGAACATCACTAAATGAACTGTTGTAAGTTGAGACTATCTGTACTGACAAGCATTCCTAGGAAGCAAAGATCAAGATGGGTGCATTTTATTTTTCCTTTCGAAAGCTTATTCACTTTTCCATTTGAAAAGGAAAAGTACATTCCATGCATCCCAAGTAATGAGCCGATAGAGTCCCAGTTTGACATAGAAAGGTAGAGATTTTGCTTCAATGTAGCTTGCATCAATGTCTATGTTTAAGAACTAGCAATACTTGCTATGCCCAAGTATTGATGGTTTATTTCCACCAGTTCCAGATTGCCCTAGTTGTCTCCGGGGTTAGTCACCATGTGGAAATGTTTCAGCAGCTTTGTAAATCCTTGGCCTGCAATGATTAACCTCACGTGGCCCCTCTGATGCACAACATGTGGCTGACACCCAAATCCTAGCTTTAAACTGCTTGTTCCTTCCCAAACATGGTTTGATTTCAATTTCAAACTGTTTGGTTTTTCATACGTATTCTTAACCAAGAGTCAGAAGGTGTGTGTGTGTGTGTGTGTGTGTGTGTGTGTGTGTGTGTGTGTGTGTGTATCTGTAGGTCTATCTTCCTGTCCCTCTGGTGCCCTCATTTTCCCTGAAAAAAATCCAATGTGCTGACGTGCTTGATTTGCATTTTGAAAACAGGAAGATAGCAGAGATGATGAGTCTTAGCATTATGTCCTCCCACAGGCGATCTTTGTAACTATTTTTGTTTCGTTTTGCTCTGTTGCACAAAGGGAGGCACCTCTAAGCCTGAAAACTGTTTTGTCTATATATAAATACCTGTATATGCAAGGTAAACATTACAGTTCTAGACAATCACCTGAATTCAGATTATAAATTCTATCCTGGGTTGGGTACTTCATAAACTATCTAGCAGTTATTAAAGAAGTAGAAAAATTTTCACATGGGGGTTTGATTTAGGTTTTGTTTTTTGTTTTTGGAATATTTTTTCTTATTGGCAACAGAAATCCAATTAGGCAATAATCCTATCTTCTTTGAAATCCTTCACCACAGCATCACATGATATTACGTTGTGAATGTTGTGGCTGTGATGGAACTAGGAGCCAGGAAACAGCAAATGACTTTGTTGATGTGAGTAGCAAAGAACACAAATATCCCAAGGCTATGATCTGTTGCTCTTGACTACCCTAGGACTATTAGGGATAGTAGGCATTTGCTTAGTAATTGACTACTAGGAATAGTAGACATTTGCTTGGGCTAATGTTGGATTTAAAGCCGTGTAATTTAATACATGCTGATACTTAATAACCTTTGCTGTTTGGGAGGAAAAATAAAAGTGAGTGGCTCTAACATAGAAACTAGAAGCTGATTTTACATTCAGCAAATGGCCTGTATTTTAAAATGTTGGACTTATAACAATGACTGCGGTATTGAAAAAATGAAAGAGATACATTATGTGCCCTGAGAAAGCAACTGACATAAAAATGTACATTCCAGAATCAATATTTGTACCTATTATATTCTTGTTGTACTGTAATATGTGTATTGTAGAAGTATGCATGACATCTATTGCATTTCATACAATTTTGTGTATGTGTGTGTGTGTATGTGTATGTGTGTGTACTTATTGCTTTGGTTTTGTTACACAGTGTGATACAATAGGTTTATGTCCCACTTGTTTCAGAGAGATAAAGGTGTGAGCGTATTGAAATATAGAAGCACAGGCATAATACTGTCTAAATCAATAGATATACTCAGTAAACGTTTGCCTTCTAAGGTTTCATTCAGTGATATGGGGAAAATCTAGGCACATATTTAAGATTTTTCCATTAAAATCCATGGGACTAAATACACATCTTTGACTGGGTTGTGCCTAAGGGAATAGTAAAGGACCAATGAAAATGAAGGAAATACATTCTTAAATTGGGAATGTCAAATTCAGTTATATATTCAGTTGTACAAATAATCAAATTTTATATGCAAGCACAATATGGTCAATTTGTTTCAGCTGTATGCCCCATTTCCTCATTTATTTCAGGCCAAATTGGAAGTCTGGAGGAACTAATTAAAATATGTCATCATTGTACTTAAAGGTTAGCAGAATTAAGATTTTGGTGGAAATGTTGGAGGAGAGGATGATGTAATTCATGGTCAGATGTCTAACTCGTGCCTAGCAGATTTTGGCTAGGCCTTGTTCTGGGATTTGTAGTCATTCTGAATTATCTAATCACCGGAGTCTTTTGAGTGCCCTCTAGAGCAGTCATTACTGGAAAAAAAAGGAGTCTAAGTGTTGAAATACTGACAATGCATGCATGTGTGTGTGTCTATATGTATATGTATAAATATATAGTAAAACAAAGGCCAGATCATTTCATGGCATAGAAATAGGTGGCTATATAATTCCAAAAAATAAAAGATTCAAGTAGGACAGATGGCATTGATTACAAGGCAAAACTCAGCATTAAATGCATATAGTGGCTCTTCAGACAGTGTTTGTGCATTGCAAGAACTGCTGTACTCCTGTACCACAAATGATTGATTGATTGTCCTTCAACAAATGCAACTGAATTTCACCCTGAATCACTAATGATTTTTAAGATGTTCTAATTATTTTATAGGAACAAGCCTGTCTGCATAAATATTTAACATTTGCCATTTTGGATGTCCGAGAGCTGTGATTTCACTGAAAAAAAAAATCAAATAGGACACTTTGTAACAGCTTCCTTGCAATAAACAAAAATAGTTTGATGTTGACCAGGTTTTGTGGTTGGGGCTGGAATTGAGAATGTATTCTGACCACTGTCAAATTAAGTTTGTCAGGAATCCGAAAGCCAAAAACAGCAAGTCAAATGCTCAGATTAGTTGCTTTTCTGTTTCTCCTCATCCACAGTTACAAAAGAAAACAGGAAGTTACAATGAATTATATGACTGTAGTGGAACTGCTTTCTTAAGCCATGTCCAGTTGGACCTTCTAATGTGCAAAGCAGATGGTTAATTGCAGCAATTTAATGCAGCTTCCGAGCCAGTTTGGTGTAGTAGCTAAGGCATCGGGTTAGCAACCAGGAGAATGGGAGGTCTAGTCCTGCCTTAGGCATGAAGCCAGCTGGGTGACCTTGGACTAGTCACTCTCAGTCATAGGAAGCAAGTGATGGCAAATCACTTCTGAAATCTTACCAAGCAAACTACAGGGACTTGTTCAGATAGTTTCCAGGAGTCAAAACACACTCATACACACACAAAATGGAGCTTCCAGGTGATGTCATCTTTCATTGGTGAACAGGCCATATTTTTATCTCCTTTTTACTGGCCTTTGATTCAAATGGAAACAATCATTCAGATAGAAAGGCCTCAAACAATGCCAATATGCACTGAACCTGTGGATGCTTTGCAAACTTTCATTTCATCTGGGTTTTTTTGGGGTGTGGGGTATGATTTTTTTCCCACCAGTTACCACTGTCTTCATCCCTTGGTTCAGCCCCAGGCATTGTTGCCTCCCACAGACCAACCTATATTGACTGGTTTTTGCAATTACTTTTGCATCATGGGTGGGGTGGCGGTGCTTATAAAGGAAGTCCTTTGTCCTAGGGAGGCCACTGTCCCTCAGACGGCTGGCTGTGAATCTCTTTTTGTGAAGTGGGGGCAAGGGGTTCAGATGGGTCTTTTGTTGACGTACCTGGCTCCCTGCCACGTCTCATCGGCCCTACCCGGACTCCTAGAGGTAATAGCCGGGCTGGCGGTTGAGACCCCAAGGCTCTTAGTCATGGGGGATTTCAACCTGCCATCGCTCGGTGAAACCTCGGGGTTGGTCCGGGAGTTCTTGGCTTCCATGACGGCCATGGACCTGACCCAGTTAGTTTCTGCCCCCACTCACATGGGAGGTCACATGCTGGACCTGATTTTTGTCTCTGGGCAGTGGTTGAATGACTGTAATTGGGGGGATTTAGTTATTACGCCCTTGTCATGGACAGATCATTCCCTCCTTAGGCTGGATTTCTGTTCCGCTACCCCCCACCGCAGGGAGGCGGAGCCACTTAGATGGTTCCGCCCCAGGCGCCTAATGGATCCGGATCGGTTCCAGAGGGAGCTTGGGCCATTTCCTGAATCTCTGGCTCTCAGCTCGCCTGGAGACCTGGTGGCCACCTGGGAGGGGTCGGCCGCCGGGGCCCTAGAGCGAGTTGTGCCTATGCGACCTCTGACTCGGCACAGATCCCATTTGGCTCCGTGGTATACGGAGGAGCTACGGGAGATGAAGTGCCGAAAAAGACGTCTTGAGGGCATTTGGAGGGCGAGCCGTTCTGAGTCTGACCGAACACAGGTGAGATCTCATATTAAGACTTACCTTGTGGCGATAGGGGCGGCGAAATCTTCGTATTTCTCCGCCCTTATTGCATCAGCAGAAAATCGGCCTGCCGCCCTGTTTAGAGTGACCCGCTCTCTACTTGAACCGAGAGCGCGGGATGACCTCTTGCAGGGTAGAGCGGAGGAGTTTTCCCGATTTCTGCATGATAAAATCGCTCAGATTCGGGAAGGGCTCGACTCCAATTGGGTGGTCCCGGGGGAGGTGTCCGGGGCAGGTCTTGAGAGTGTTATCTGGGGGGAGTTCGATCCTGTGACCGCTGAGGGTGTGGACAGGTTGCTGGGGGGTCTGAATGCCACCACCTGTTTATTGGACCCGTGTCCTTCCTGGTTGGTTTCGGCCGCCAGGGAGACGACACGAGGCTGGCTCCAGGGGATTGTCAACGCTTCTTTGAGAGAGGGGTTGCTCCCTACCGCCCTGAAGGCGGCGGTGGTGCGCCCCCTCCTCAAGAAGCCTTCCCTGGACCCAGCTATTTTAAACAACTATCGTCCAGTCTCCAACCTTCCCTTCGTGGCGAAGGTTGTTGAGAGTGTGGTGGCACGTCAGCTCCCTCAGTACCTGGAGGAAGCAACTTACCTCGATCCGTTCCAATCGGGCTTCAGGCCTGGACATAGCACTGAGACGGCATTGGTCGCGTTGGTTGATGATCTCTGGAGGGCTCGTGACAGAGGGTTCTCCTCTGTCCTGGTCCTATTAGATCTCTCGGCGGCTTTTGATACTATCGACCATAGTATCTTATTGCGACGGTTGGAGGGGTTGGGGATTGGTGGAACCGTCCTCCGATGGTTCTCCTCCTTCCTCTCTGACCGTTCGCAATTCGTGTTGGCGGGGGGGGAGAGGTCCACCTCTAGGCCCCTGGTTTGTGGGGTGCCTCAGGGGTCGGTCCTTTCTCCCCTCCTGTTCAACATTTATATGAAGCCGCTGGGCGAGATCATCCGTGGTCTTGGAGTGAGGTGTCATCTGCATACAGATGTAGATCTCCACTCTACATCTCTCCAGCTGTACATCTCCACTCCGGACCACCCCAACGATGCTGTGGGGACTATGTCTAGGTGCCTGGAGGCCGTGCGGGACTGGATGGGCGGGAACAGGCTTCGGCTCAACCCATCCAAGACCGAGTGGCTGTGGTTTCCGGCGCCCCGATATAGCCAGCTGACACCTTCGCTGGCTATTGGGGGGGAGGTTCTGCCCCCCACAGAGAGGGCTCGCAACCTGGGAGTCCTCCTGGATGTACGGCTGTCGCTTGAACATCACATCGCGGCCGTCTCCAGGGGGGCGTTTCATCAGATCCGTCGGATCTACCGGTTGCGGCCCTTCCTGGATCGGGACGCCTTGCGCACGGTCACTCAGGCCCTTGTCACCTCTCGCCTGGACTATTGTAATGCCCTCTACATGGGGCTCCCTGCGGGGAGCATCCGGAGACTCCAGTTGGTGCAAAATGCAGCCGCGAGGGTGATTATGGGGGCGTCGCGTAGCGCCCATGTGACGCCTCTCCTGCGCGAGCTGCATTGGTTGCCGATGGCTCTCCGGGTTCGCTTTAAGGTTCTAGTTTTGACCTTTAGGGCGACCCATGGCATGGGACCAGGTTACCTTCAGGACCGCATTCTGCCAACGTTCTCCAACAGGCCGGTGCGTTCCCACAGGGAGGGTCTGCTCCGGGTGCCGTCGGCCGCTATGTGTCGTCTGGCGGCGCCAAGGGGTAGGGCCTTCTCTGTGGGTGCCCCCGCCCTCTGGAATACTCTGCCACCGGAACTTCGTACCGGCACGGACCTGAGGGCCTTCAGGCGCGCGTTAAAGACTTGGCTCTTTGAGCAGGCCGGCCTGGGCTGAGATAATGATTTTAAATTTGATCTCCATTTTTAACTTTAAATTGGGTTTTAAGGGTAGGGGGGGGTTTTTCTAATTTTAGTCTGCAGCTGATTCAAATATTTAATTACTTTTTAACTTTTGTATTTGTGGGGTTTTTAGACGAGCTGTTCACCGCCCTGAGTCCCTAGGGAGAAGGGCGGTATATAAATGTAATTAATAAAAATAAATAATAATAAAAATAAACTCTAGAGCTTTAGCAGCAACAGACATAACAACAACAAAAAAAAAACAGCAATTGCACCAGTGAGTCAAGAAGACCTCTACAGCTCTGAAGTATCTTCATTTTGGAGGAGGGAAAAATGGGACAGGAAAAAACACTGATAAAAAAGTAGAATGGTAAGCATCTTGTCAAGAACTAGATAAGTAAGGTTTTCAGTGATAAATGTGGAATAGCAATTAATTTTATGGACATCGCATCATAGTCTTGAGAGAGAGAACGTATGGGAAATGAAGTAATGTTTTGCACAGAAAATGATGTCCCTGAAAATAACTTTGGTGTTCTGGAAATCAATCATTGTCATTTTTCTGTGTCTTCTTTTTCTGAAACAACCTCCTAAAAGCTACAGATCAATCCCCAAACTGAGTGTCTCAGCTTCCTGCTGCAGAAATAAAAAATGGATAAGGGAGGTTTCAACTGTGAAAATCTCTGCCCATTTTAAAAAGCTGTTTATTATAATGAAGGAGAAAACTATACTTTTATACAATAGAATTAAACATATTTCATAATAGCATTGAGAAGGTTTGATTGTGCTTCAATGCACGTTTAGCCTGATATGGGAATGCAGTAAACATGTCCAACATCAATGGTTGGAGGTCATCATAGTAAGTCCAGCTGCACCTATGAAAAGCAACTTTCAAGACACTGGAAGTCCTTAGAAAGATGAATATGCTTTCCTTATGAATGTTCAGTGCTTAGGTTTGGAACAAATGTATTCCTGCTTGCAATCTGGGAACTGCCACCTCTTCTGAAGACAAAGTACTTACCTTTCAGTTAGTTAATTGCAAGAACTTGAATTAACTTTCCCAGCTTCCTTGTTCTGGAAGGAAATTATAGGAAAAGCCCATAAGAAATTCTATACTGCCCCTGTGATATGGCTACTATAGAAACCACAGCTCATGGTTTCTTTACTGCCTGTTCTGCAGTTCTGCCAGTTCTTGCCACCGGTTGATTACTTCTCTTTGAGTCATATCCCATTCCTAAACTCTCTTGCAGCGTAGATAGAAAGGGCGTTCTCAGATAATTATACCAACACCCATTTTATTTAAATTTCTGATAGATTTTATTTGCACTATCTGCTTAAAAATCAAGATGAGTCTATTTCTCTAAAAGTAGCGAAATTTTGCTATATGCCTAAACTTTGCACACAAATGGTTGCTGATAGTTCTTGTTGTTAGGGGACAGTTATATATTGTTCATTGTATTAAGGTTTCTGTCTGTCTGTCTGTCTGTTCCATTCTATTTCAATAATGGGATCCAATATTGGGGAAAACTTTGTGGGTTGCTCGTCATTTGACTTGAGAAGGACATGCAAATGTATTTGCAACCAACAGCTGATATTTCTGTAGATTTGGGAATGATTCCCATGACTGCATACAACAACTATGAAATCTAGGATTAAGAATGGAAACTGATGCAGATATCCATCAGTGTCTGAATGAATGTAGTCTGAAAACTGATCTCAAACTTTTGGATCCAGTGCTTAATTTTTAAACTGGTAAATGCAAGGGATGCTTATTTACGCCAGTGGAAGCGGGAGGACACTAGTTTAAACTTAATGAAAAGTACTAACTTTACTGATATTTAATAGGTGTCAGATCTGAACTTTTGCTACAGAAAGTAGTTTCTAGAGCAGATTGAAATCTTGGCCCCCAAATGAATCATCATAATCCTCTCCATCTCTTTTCACTCAACAGTAAATGTGGCTGTGACTATTCCATTGGTTTTAGCAAGATGGGTTAATTTTAAAAGCAGATCCCATACATACGTACAATCAGCTAATTCAGGTGAAAAATGTTTCATGTGCATATGTCTAAACAAAATTCTGTTGGCTCTTCTTCCCTAAAAGTTATTTTGCTTCAGTCCAAAACTCTGCATTCTCTCGCTGATGTTTGTCCTTCTAATTCTGTCTACATTCACCCAGCGTAGCATATGTTAATGCTGTTTCTAGCTCATTACCCAGCAGTTATGAGCATTACCTTGGCTTTATTCCAAGACAAGAGAGGTGGAACTGGCACACCTTTTGGAAGAAAAAACAAAGATCCACCCTAATTCTCTTCATCCAAAACGTGGTTGGATGGTGCTTGCTTGCTCCTATGAGGTATCCAGATGGCACTGTTTGATGGAGTGATTCTAAAGCTATTTCATACCCTAATATGTAGATTTCACTTCTTCTAGGGATGGGGGACACCACAATTAGAAGGGTACCAACCTCATTTCTTCAGAATGTTTCAAAATATTCCACCCCCTCCACTTCAGGATCCCTCAAGCCTTAAAAGTCTATTATAATTGACTGGACATCTGGTACTAATTCATTGATTAGCCATAGTGACTTTGCAATGTTCTGATTACTCCAGATCCAGATCAGATGACAAAGCATTTGAGGGTCTTTGTTTTACAAAATAGAAAATCTTAAAGAGCAACATGATAAAAGGCTATAATACAGAGGGGAAAGTACCAGCTAGGTAAATTGTTAATCAGTATATGTATCATGATCATATCAACTCAATATTGAAAAAAATCCATTGATGGCTAGGAACTCAGAAAATATGTATGATTGTAAGCAATTGTAGGTTCAAGTACAAATGCTCTTCCTCATTAGAATTAGGCATTTGCTTCTGACAAAACATAAATCTGAGGAAAGCAATGTATGATTAGCTTTAAACTATGATGATTATAGTCTAAAGTGGTCTAAAATGATACAAGTACTGAAGTTCTAGCTTAAGAAACTCACTGTGTGAGCAAAGCTAAGTAGTTGGTAAGCAAGATGAAGAAGTAAGGCACAAAAGTGGAGGTCTCAATTAAGTTGCTTTATTACTGAAGGCCTATGCACAGGAATCTTCTCAACTAATGGCAGCCTCTGACTAAAGTTACATAAGCATCAGTGATATTCAAGGGATTTTTTAAAAACTTAGTTCACTTGTAGCCATGTAGGGATTCTAGGCTGATTTTTCTTTTCACTCCTAGGTTCTGCCATTCCTTCTTCTAGAAAAGTGAATCTATTTTACAGCCAAGGAAAGTAAATTAAAGAAGGCAAACAAAACTGAATTTGTATCCTTATAATAAGCAGATTCTCTGAAAGGGTAGCTCCGAAGTCTAGTAATTAGATAATGTATCTCTCCGGGAAGGAGTTGAATTCCTTCTGAAGGAACCTGACAATTTAGAGCGCTCACAGAGCCCTGTTTCTAGAGATCCAAGGAATAATGGAAACAAGAAGCATCCCACCTTCATGGGTATGCCAGAGCATGCATGCGTTTCCTTAGGCTAGCAATGAGCTGACCTAGCCAGCTATTGCTCTGGGTGTGAACAAGGTATATTTGGCTATGACCTAAACTAACATTCAATATATTAATTAGTGTAGCCTCTCTAGGGAGAAGGACTCCTTTTCAAGTTTTCCCAGATCTGCCCTAGAAGCTAGGTCTCTTCCAACATTTTCTTCTTGACTGCTCCTTCTCAGAGGGATTATGAATTCTATTCAGTGACATAACTGGCTGGAAGGAAGAACAAGGACTGAGAGTTGATTGTGTCACATGTGCTGTCTTCTACTGTTGTACAACAAAAGCCACTACTGTAAGCTGGGCCTTCTTAGTGCTGAAACAAAGAGTGAGAAAAATCCACACTCCCTTTCTGGCTAAAAGGTGAGACGTTGGTATTCTGAGTATTTATAAGCTATATACACATATATAGTTTATGTATTCACTCTGTGTGAATACATAAAAACATTTAGACAATAATATACAGGTAATGAGCAACTTATGACCACAATTCAGCACAAAATTTCTATTGCTAAACAAGACAATTGTTAAATGAGTTTTGCTCCATTTTATAATAATTCTTGTCACAGTTATTAAGTGAATCACTGCAGTTGTTAATAATACAAGTGATGTGAATCTGGCTTCCCCATTGGCTTTGCCTGTCAGAAGGTCACAAAAGGTGATCACATGTGACCCTGCGATACTGTAGTTATCATAAATGCATGTCAATTGCCAAGCTTATGAATCTTGATCACATGACCATGGGGATGACGGTGCAACAGTCGTCTGAAAAACAGTCATAAGTCACTTTTTTCAGCACCATTGTAACTTATAATGGTCACTAAATGAATGGTTGTAAGTTGATGACTACCTGCACTCAACTTTCAAACCAAATTGCCCCTCAAAACTAGTGGACACACCTTACAAAGAAAAGTTATTTCACAAAATACCCTATGCTTATTTGCTGGCTCTGTTTTCAATTTGAGCCAAGGCTCCAATTCAGAACTGAAACTGCATCCCATGTCAATCTATATTCTCTAAATCAAAATGATCCCCCGTCCAAAAGCACTGCTGGTTCTGTATCAAATACTTTTAGGCCCACGCCCCACTAATGCACTGTGTAAAACTATGGCCTAGAGCAGAAACGGTCCCCAGTAACAGGCAATAAATCAATGCTTCACAGGAAACAACCAAGAATGCTCTCCGTTTGCTCCCAGGAAGTTTTTCACTTAATCTCTAATGGATGGAAACCATGAAGGGGAAGGAATAATATCTGCTCTCACATGTTTAGAAACATTAACTATAACAGCCTTTTATTTTTATCATCCAATCCAACTAGTTGCTGAATCCCCATTCAAATTTTATTCAATGATGGGGCTAAATTCTCACAAACAGCTTGAATAGTTAACTAGGTCTCTTCTTGCAGCTGGAGCAAATAAAAATTAAAAAACAGCATATGTACAAAAGCTATCTTGGGTAAGAGAAAATTAGATTGAAAACTCTTGATTTTTAATTTCTAATTAATTCCTTTTAATAGGTATCCTTTTAATTAAAGAAGGTTTAAGAGTTTAGCTGTAGAACTTCTAAAATCTAAACAGATGTAGATGTTTTCCCACCATACAAGTTATGGTTTTTAATCATATTTTATTATATATCCATGACTAATTATAATACATATTTATTGCATATTACATAATTATGCAATACATATTGCATAATTTATTGTAGAATCCCAGGGATGGGATTCTACCAGTTCGCACCTATTCGGTAAAACCAGTTGTTAACATTCTAAGCAGTTCTGAGAACCGATTATTAGAAGAAATTACTGGCCTAATCCTGTAAGAAAGGCAGGAAGGAAACATTCTGGTGTTGCTTACAGAAACTGCCTCTCTGTTAACCCTTATTACATTCTTGGCAGGACTAGACTTCCTGTCTCTGAAACTTCTCTGGAGTTTTTTTCCCCTCCTTTTGCTGGTACTTTGCTTGTGTGGAGGGATCATTCAAAGTTACAATGGCACTGAAAAAAAGTCTTATGACCATTTTTCACACTTACGACTGTTGCAGCATCCCCACAGTCATGAGAGGCCTGGCGAGGAGATGCGTGCCTCAATGTGAGTGATATTGAGTTGGCCACACTCAGCCAATAACATGACCACCAAGCCAAGTCCACCTAGTCACATAACCACCAAGCCACATCCACCAACTAAGCCACGCGCACAGAACCAGTTGTTAAAAATTTTGAATCCCACCCCTGCATATACCGATGATTACATATAAATATATAATGTATTATGTTATAATGCATATTTATTTATCATGGCATATCTCTTGCCATGGAAGTTTCTGTTCAAGTGTTGGGCTTTATTTACTTGGCCCATACATAGTGACAGCCATGGTTCTGCTTCCTGCTCAGAGGTGAGTCTCACAGTGTGGCTTGGAGCATTTAGGAATATGTAAGCATCCTGGGACTATCACTGAGAAGGATTGAACCGCCAAAAGAATTTCAGCTGAAGATTCATAAAGAAATCACACATTTTGTGAGTCTTTGCTTGGGGGTGACATAACTTACTCTCCTTCATGTTCTTCCTCAAGACCCAAAAATCTGTGATGGTATGGGGCAAGGAAAAGTGGGCATGGGCCACTCTTAGTAGAGACTTGCAGGTTTAGGAACTTCAAGCCCACGTCTTTTTCTTCTGATGTTTATAAGCAAGAGTCCTCTTCCTCCTCCTCCTCCTCCTCCTCCTCTTTCCCCCATCCCCAAAGATTGATATTTATTTTGGTTATTCACTCAGTCTCTCTGCCCTGGCGTACATATGCCTCCCTTACAGCTTGCTGAGGATTACATCCTCTCAACACTACTCCTAGCGTACTGCCAGCATCTAGTCAAAGGCAGCCTGAAAACTAGTGTAGCATTCTTAACACTTTTAAAATTGTGATGCCTTCAGAATTAGTTGGCCTACTATGGGAGTGTCCCTTTCTGTCCAGTTGCTGGGCTCTCTGCATGTTCTTCATTGCTGTTTTAGCTGCAAGGGAGACCAGAACCCTGGCTTTTGCAGCTACTTTCTTTGGGTCAGAGACTGTGCAACTCAAACACCCCATAGGTTGGCACTATGAACACTTACACCACTCCTGCACTTGAACATCACTTCCATTTGTGCCATGCTATAGAGCAGGGGTCTTCAAACTTGGGAGCTTTAAGACATGTGGACTTCAACTCCCAGAATTCCTCCTCCAGTCATGTTAACTCAGGAATTCTGGGAATTGAAGTCCACAAATCTTAAACTTGCCAAGTTTGAAGCCCTTGCAGAACAGGAAATATTTATCAGCACTTACGGTGCCATAAGGAAGGATGAATTCTAGTTACCACATCCGTTCTGTTTGCCAGTCTTGTGATTTGGCCATAAATCTGATTTGGAAGCTCAATAGCAGTCTGGTGTTTTGGGTGGGAACATTAGCAATCAAGCAGGGATAGAGAGTTAGTAGGAACATACTCTCTGTTCAAAAAGAAAGGGAAAAGGAATGGAAGGAGTGATAAAGGAAGGGAAGGAGTGATAGAGAGATAGTAGTAGGAATATACCCTCTGTTCAGAAAGAAAGGAAAAAGGCTAAGGGAAGGGAAGAGAAAGGGAAGGAAAGGAAAGGGAAAAGGAAAGACTAGCCAAAAGCAAATGGAGCAATTAGCTGTGATGTCTGCTACAACAGACATTCTATCCAAAGCTTTAGTCAGAGGGATTGCTTACAGTCACATTGAAAAAAAGAAAGAAACCACCCACTTCCTGTATATGACTCTGAGAAATGTGGATCCAGATTTAGATTGGGCTCTAAATCCTGCATTAAGTTTCAGTTTGTGCTGCCAAGAGCACTGCACACCTCTGGGCAAATATGAAGAACAAAAAGCGGAAACCTCTGGAGGGACCAAATCCTTCTCTAACCTTTCAATTAGTCTCTAATCCCTTTCCTCCTCTAAAATCTCTGCTCCAGGCTGCCTGGCTTTGGAGATTCTAAGCAGCCAAGAACCTCACCCCCCCTCTTCTTTCTCTGAGGTTTTAAGAGGAGAGACCTCTGCCCTCGACCACACCCCACAGGAGATTCATGCTGTTGCAAAGGCTGTTCACAGCGCCCTCGCTTCTGATGCAAACATTTTCCACCTGGCTGAGTCAGATTATTTACGAAACATAAATAAGGATTCCCTCCCTTTCCCCTCTCCTTCCATTTTGTTTTAAACTGCTGGTGGAACTATTTTTAAAAGTATGACACGGATGATTGTGACACATTTGGTGTTCTTAATGAGTGGGTGCAGTTTTATTTCATGTTGTTCTTGTTACCGAGCCTAATATTACAAGTCTGCCTTTATGAACAGAATCTGAAAAATCACTGGGTTTGTGACAGCCCATTCCCCCAAAACAGCATGGAATTTTGTTTGCTGTGTCTGTGTGAATATGTATTCTTTGTTAAAGAGCCATAGTAAAGGTAATCTGCATAATATTTTACATTGAAGCAGTTGGCTGGTGTATGAGTGATTCTCAGTTTTATTTCAATTTGTTTCTTTTCACAGTTTCTTAGGTTTTAGAATTATTTCTATTATTCTATTTGTACTTGTTGATGTTTTCAAAATCAAACCATGCAACATCTATAGTTTTCGTTATATTCCCAAGATATTTGGTGCTTGTTCAGACACAAGGCACAAAGCCAGGCCAAGTGCTTAAGTTGGAAAACAGGAATATGTTTCTTTTCCTGACTACCACATGGCCTAAATTTTGCAGCATGCTCTTCCTTTTGTTCAGGCCCTGTAAAGGTGCCATATTTTCAGGGGACAACTGCTCCATAGTTCCTTATTACTTCTAGGTATGCCCAATGGGATGGTACAGATCTGGTTGGTTTCAGAGTTGAAGACTATTTGAAATTGTTTCATTTCTATCACTAATTGCCAATCCACCAGTGATTAGTGGCCTATCATTCAAATTGCTATGGAAGTTAATGTAAAAACTGTTTGACCGTTTCCTGACTACCACATGGCCAACGCTGTCAGTCCTTAGAGGCAGGCCACATCAGAAAACAGATATTGCAAGAATTATGAGAATGGTTATAGGGTGTAATAACAGAATCATTAAAAACCTACCAGTGCTTCTTCTACCCCCTCTTATGCCAAACAGAATGAAAGATTTATTTTGAATTTCTTTCTTATACTTTTCTTTTCCCTTGACTGAGTTGCCTTTTATTTTTCTGTAATAGGTCCTATATACTTTCACCAATGTTATCTTTATGCTGCACACGTTAATGGCTTACGCATATTCAAATAAATAATATGAAAACAAGCTATAAAGCCGTGTGCATAGAGTGATTCACTGGAAAGAGTCATTCTTGGCAGGTCTCTATGGAAGCTCCAACTTTAACAGTAAGCTGCTTAACTTAAAAAGTTACGAAGTATATTTGTTCACTTCCTCCTGATAAAAAGTGAGAATCTCGTATGGTCAGAAGCTACTGTTTTTTTCACCTGAAAAGAAAATGCTTGTCAGTCACTTAGTGCTGGCATGGCCTGTTGTTGTCTAAGAGGTTGCACAGTCAAAAGCAAAGCTCATAAATATAACACCCTGAAAGAGATCTAGAAAATTGTTTCAAATTTTAGAACTTCCAAGTATTTTCTAGCAAGGTTCTTTAAAGATCTGTTGGGACTGCAAATTTCAGAATCCTCAGGGAACATTCTATCATAGCAATTTTGGAGGGCTTCTGGTGGGAAAAAACCTGCTCCTCATGTCGTATCTATTCACAAAATTGTGAAGCATCCTAGAACATCCAATCACCTTCACACTGAACTCATGGTATGCTCTCAGCTCAATGCATGTACCACACGATAATTTTACCTCTTTCTACCATTTTTACCATATCAACTCTTCCAAGGAACACCTGGAAGAAGATGTATAATTTTGATCAGAATGTGGAAGATCCTTTGTTAAAAAACTCTTGATAAACTGTGGTTTCCTTGTTTTAGGAGCCATAGCTATAAAACCCAGAAGAATGTGACTCAAACATAAAGTACTTTCATGTGGAAGATGTTACTTTGCTTTTCCTAGGAGTCTCTTTTTGAAAGATGCTGGAAGAAGAAACTGATAGCCCACATGTATACTCAGATTATAATTAGGCAGCAGTCTCAAGGGCATTGTTTGAGTCAATGGCCAAGCCTGGAATCCCTTTCCAATTTTATAAACTTGTATTGAATGTGAACTGTTGGTTGTATAGTCCTTCAAGAGACAACTTATTACATTATCCTGTTTTAGCAAGTTCAAATGGATAGAGCTGGCTTGGTTTTCTAAAGTTGGTACCTCCTCTTGGGTGCTGACTTCCAACCCCCGTGATGTCAGAAAGAATCTGGTTGGGATTTCCAGCATGCCTAAGGGAAGAAATAGCTACCCATGGCCAAACCGTCAGTAATGAAACTGTTTCCAGAACCTCTAAAAGCTTTCTTGGCTTCCCTATATGGAGTATGCACAATACTTGGAAAAGCCTCCCGATCAACAGGCTGACCTATCTTTAACAGGATCCATCCTGGTCTTACTTGGCTTTTAGTTTCACTGTGTTGTATTAGCAAATGGAACAACCACAACAGAAGTTGACTCTAGAGGGATAAGGGCTTCTTTAGATGCCCTGGTATTTGTTCAGCTTATGCTATTTGTTTTCTTTCTGGATTTTGTAGTGGCGAAGAAATCTTTCCCACTCTGTTTAAAGGTAGCTTATGTTCTGGTCCAAGCCCTCCTTGCTTTTGAACTGCAAGGTGAAGGAAACGGGGATCCTGTTCTTCAAAGGTTTTTTGGACATCTGTATGAATTTGGAACACACTTCTTAATTTGGCAATAATGAAATGGCATTTGGCTATACTGATACAATTTACCAGTTCTCAGATGACAAAGTTCCAGTTCTCCTGTTGACTTGTGGAGTGTAAATTAAGTTTTGATCAAAATCACTAAATAAGTTTCTTGGCTAGCTATACCTAACTGCCATGGGTAAACTTTTAAAAAGTTTTTTTTAAGGGAGAGAAAAAACAGTCATTTTCTTATTTGGCTTGCCAGAAGAACTATTTTTATTTTATTTATTAAATGTATTTATTATTCATTAATTTATATGATCATCTTTCCATTCACCCATCATTAGTAAAATAGAAAAAAGAAGAAAAGAAAGAAAAGTTATTTTTATTTAATTTATATTCTCCCTTTCTACCCATAGGTTACTGAAAGTAGTTAGTGAGATAAAAGTTAAAGATTGCTCGTACCTTCTAAAGAAAACACATTAGAAAAAAGTATATGTATATTCCCAAAATACTTTTTAAAAATAAGCAAATAAGGAATCAGTCTTCATGCCTTTGAACAGCAGTGAGGAGATCTTCATCTTTAAATTGTATTTTCTGTTACTTTTTTAATATTTAGATTTGGAAATACAATAATAACATTGATATCTTCAGCCTCCTTACCAAATCTCATTCAACTTTTGCAACAGTTACAGAAAACAATTTGCCACAGTGACCATTTTCTGTAAGTTCAAGATCTCAAGCACCAACTTTTTATTTATTCATCAAAATTTTTAAGAACTATTTTTCCTGTCCAAAAGAGCCTTCAAGGCAGTATTCAGGAAAACAAAATGCCTCTCTAATCAAATGAAAAATAATGTTACCTTTAAAAATAGAATTTTAAATCTTTTAAAAACGTTTTATTAAACAAAATTGACTTCCTGATATGCCCTAAGGCCAAAGAATGAGACCCAACTCAAGGGATGTACAAACTCCATTGATGTGTGTATGAGTGTCTGAACATTTATTTATTTAATTCATTTCACTTTGGTGCCACTTGACTCCAGGCTGACTCACAATAGAAAATCAAGAGAAATACAACAAAATAAATAGGCATACAAATAAGGGAAACAAATAAAATGGTAATCCAAACAACTAATATGAAGTCACATGTAACACATGATAAATATATTTAACAAGGGGTTTCCATTCCCTCTATCCCAAGGCCTTGGAAAAACATCAAGGTTTTTAAGGCCCTCCAGAAGATAGGTGCCATCCAGATTTCGTGGGGAATCTCATTCCACAAGGCAGATGCCACACAAGAGAAAGTTCTTTCCTGAATCCTAAAAACCACACTCTTTGATCAACTGCTTCCTCAGTTGCTTTTTGAGATATGTAAAAAGGAATAGGGATGATCAGAAATTAGATTAAAAAAAAACACTAATATTTTTTTTGCCCAGATCTGCCAAAAATAAATGTATGAACTAACTGATTCTGAGAATTTTGGGTGGACATGATTCAACTGGAATTAAGAACTGCATTCCCACTGCTTTCTAGGCTAGGGCTTTACATAAGGTTAAAACACTTTCCCCTCCGATAATCACACTGGGCCCATGATATAAAATTTATTCATCTTTTAATGGTATATTCAAAATAATATATTCAAAAATTGAAACACACAATCCCCGTAATATTTTATCATGAATTATGAGTCACAATTTGCCATTTCCTAGTTTGCAGATTCAACCCCGAATGTTTAAGGGAAAAAAAATCTACTGGCGAAGCTGTGAACTTTCCTTTGTTTTCTTAACTAAAAGAAACTCAGATAGTAGATTAATTTACTAATCCTGATTGTTAGTGCTCAGGCTTGGAGTTTGGAGCAGAAAGAATTACCCAGCAGCAAAATTTATGACCGGATAATGTACATACTTACCAAGAAGTAAAAGGTATGGGGAAATCAATTTCACACATTTCCCTCTCTGTTTTCATGGAAATGACAGGGAGTGCTAATACAGTTTCATCAATATGAGCACATAACGTTTACTATGTAACATAAGGTCTCCAAATAATCAAGGAAAGCCATGATATATTTAATTGCCTTTTTTAATGAATACAGCTTCCTCAATTCTTTCACTGCAGGAAGAGGACATGTTTCTCACAAATTATATGTTTTTGTATAGGATATATTTTAAAGTCCACTGGAAAATAATCCCATTCAAAAGCTGGTTTATCTTGCTCACATTCTTCAGGACCTCCAAAAGCTTTCTCTGTTCCCAGATTTCCAATAAGATTGGACCTTATGAACTTCCCACTGAGGCAGTTGAAAGATCACTACCCAGCTATGCAATGCACAGAAAGGATAACAGTTCTATGATAAAGTGACCTCGCAACTCATATTTATTTACTCATATTTATTGGTGCAGTATGGCTTGAACTATTAACTAAAATAAACCACAGACCACAATTATACTACAATATTTTATAGCAAGTATGTTAGAGTCTGTAGTCAATCTCTCGCTAACCATCAGGTTGCAACTCTATTGTCCTCATTTGTGTCTTTGAAAAAAGTCTTCATTCCCATTCTTGTTCTCTAGAGTTTTGAGAAATATTTTGATGAAATATTTTTGACTTAATAGTATAACAAGAGATATCAGTAGTCATTTTGATATTCCAATGTGATTTAAATGTACAAAAAGCTTACACAGAAACATAGAAAACTGATGGCAGAAAAAGACCCAGTGGTCCATTGAGTCAACTCTTTGAGTTTTTTGTTTATTGGGGTATTTTTTTTATTTTTATTATTTATTTATTTTTGTCAGATGATGGACATGTGTTTATCCCGAGTATGTTTAAACTCAGTTACTGATGATTGACTCACTACCTCCTTCTGTGAAGTAATACTTTCTAACATTAATTTTGAACTTCCCTCCTGTCAGTTTGAGGTTATGTGCAGAAATCTCTGAAATATTCCTTCCAACATTTCCTCACTTCAAATTATTTCATTACTTTTATTTTTAATTTCCTTTACTCTACTGCAGTGCTCAGCCGTCCTCCAGTTCCAAATATATTTAAAGCAATGTCACTCACTAGTCTAGGGTGGACAGCGAATTTCAGGGCATATATTTTAACACATGCAGACCAGAGGTGGTATTCAGCAGGTTCTGACCAGTTCTGGAGAACCAGTAGCGGAAATTTTGAGTAGTTTGGAGAACCGGCAAATACCACCTCTGACTGGAGATTTTACAGTATCCTTTCCCCTGCTACGTCCATCAAGCCATGCCCACAGAACTGATAGTAAAAAAATTTGAATCCCACCCCTGATGCAGACTCAGGGTTCCAATTCCTCTGCCTGCTTCAGTCTTACCTCCCTGTAGATCACCTAGATCAAAAAAAGGCTCCATCTAGCTGAGATGAGAGCATCTAGCTGAGTTCATTGCCTCCCAGTGAAAAGGAATCTTTTCAGAGTTTCTAAATATAGAAGTTTTCTATACACAGTCAGCCCTTCATTTTGTTCTCTATGAGGAAAGGAAAAGCACAAAATGTGGAGAGTGAATACTGTTGCAAGGGCATTAGTATTTCATGTTCAGGAAAATGGGAACCCTGAACAAGGCCTGCAAAGCTTTTGATTGCCTATAGAGAAACCTGATCATTCAAAAGTAAAGTTATTTAGATGTGGATTGAACTCCATCTAAAGCCCATATGTTCTTTTTTAAACAGAAAGAATGCTGTTGAACACTTTAGTAGACCTGGGGATTAGTTCCCAAAGTCACTTTAATTTTCCCTGTAATTAATGTTTCTTGAGTGATCCAGAATAAATAAGAATAAGTTGGGCTTTTAACTCACACTAAGCGATAAAACAATTTTGTTTGGCATTGTGTTGTATGGACTCTGCCATTATGTTTTGTTCACTGTGGTTTATGATTTGGTGTGTAGAGCAAACCAAGCAATGTCATTTATTCATTGAAATATCATTTCATTATTGAAATGATTATTCACTTACTTTTGTTTATTTATTTATTTTTATTTATTTATTAAGTTTATATGCAGCCCATCTCACAATCAAGTGGCTCTGGGGTGACTCTATGTCAGGGGTCCCCAAATTTAGCAAACTCTTTCTGTGTGCACAGACATCTGTAGAACATTATGCTAAATTAATTGTTTGGTTACTTCTGCCAGATTGTAGTGCCTTATGTACCTTGATCATTATGGCTTTTCCCATAAGAGATGAGAACCAGCCTATTGAGAAAATAATAATATACACTATTTTCTCAGTGTCTGCAAACCTCTCATATCTCCATGAACTTTCCCTATTGAGATGGCAGAAGGCCTGTCTGGCTAAAACAGCAGATTCTGCACCCTGCAGGTGTTGCTGTAACATACAGCGGTGGATTTGCATTGGGTCAAAAATTATGATGTATGTTTCCTTTGTCAATGTGCCTGAACATTGAAAGAGAAAGAGAGGGACAGTAACAGGCAACTACTGGGTCCAGATGTTCCACATAGAGGTTCATGGTAGCAGCAGCTTAAACACTTTGCAAGCTTCCTACCCTGTTTCTAATACTGTAGCAATGTTTTTTTATTTTTTTGTTATTTTGTTCCGTCACATGTTTTCACTGATCAGTGATTGTAGTAAAGACTGATGTGAATCATGTCCATAGAAGACTTGTGCTCCTCCTTGTCCTATTTTTTCTTGTTTTAAAGTAAAAGAGCTTCAAGCATTGCAGGCTGTTTGGAAAGAAATTGCAGGATTGGGGAAATACTGGTATGCTGATCTGTATTTTGCAGCATCTCTTGAGCTTGACCATGCTAGGTAGAATTGCTATAATTGAAGTTACGAACATATGGAGAGACACAGACAGGGGATAAAGGAAGCAGGATAGGTCAAAGCAGATTTTTACGAAGTCAGTCAAGGTTTATTTTTCCTTACTGTATGCCCTCAGGAACTCATTATAAATTCAGCAATCAAGACCCTGACTGTGAGAACACCATAGATTTAGAGATTAGGACAGACATTCTTGGCTGAGCTAGAAGAGTTATACAGGGTTGAGCCTGGTTAGTACTGGATAGGAGACCACCAGGAATGTCCAAGGCTGTCAATAGAATGGAAACTCAAACTTATACTGGAAGAAGATAATGCCAGTACTTTCTCAAATGAGACTTTTCTATCCAGGAGTTGCTAATGTGCAGCTCATGATTTCCCCCCCTGCCAGCAGTCATATGAATTTGAAAGGAAGGAGTGCCAAATAATACAAGCACATTTTATCCTTATTTAATGCAGTCTGTATCTACTTTTCCTCAGAATGTGTACTTGGGAACAAAATGAGGCATGAAAAGAAGCCTGGCTTCCCAAACAACTAATTCATATGTTTGCTTTAAGAAAGATTCATCTTTACTAAAGCAGGAGTGAAGTTGCTTTTTTTTTTAGTTCCTTTTTAAACAAATCACCATTCTGTAAATCACTATTATATACTATTGTTTTATTTGAACACACTGTGCAGGAGATGCGACTTTCCTGGAGAAATGAAGGCTAGAAATAATTGAAGAAAACTTTCAGATAGGGAGCTAATTATTGTAGATGCCTATGGGGACTAATTCACCAAAACCTGAGTGTCTCTAGGTTCTTATGTAAACACCCATACATAGTCATCTATGTGTACCTTGATGATGCTTCTCTGTTATACCAGAGAATGAACAATGTAAAAAGTTAACAATATGGAAGCAAAGAAGTTCTAAAGTGTATTAAAACTATTTATTTGACTTAGAAATAATGTGCCTGTTTCAGCTGGTTGGCTGGCACAAAGTCAATATTGCACAGGGTGTTTAGCATTTTCTATGAAAATGGATAGATTTTGCTTCTCTTAAGGCTAAATAGAGTTGGCCTCCTCGGGGTGCCGCCGGCTGGACGGCTGGTGACCCCGAGGATGCGGGCCTTCTCATTGGGAGCACCCCCTCTCTGGAATGAATTACCCTGGAGGTGAGGGCCGTCCCCGATCTCATGACCTTCCGTCGTTTACTTAAAACTCATCTATTTCGGCAAGCTGGACTGGCCTAGGGGTTTTTAAATTTTAATTTGGTTCTTAATCTCTTTTAACTCCTTAGTTCTAAATTTTAATAGAGCCAACTGTATTTAATTCTTTTAATTTTTAATATTGTAATATTGTATATGTGTTTCGTATGTGTATTTTTTTACCCTGGCTGTTCACTGCCCTGAGTCCCTTTGGGAGAGGGGGCGGTATATAAGTTTAACAAATAAATAAATAAATAAATTAAAAAGTATTTGTCTCCTCACATCTAGACCCTCATGTTTCTGACAGTGTTAGACTCTTTTTCACAGAATTTTAGAATATAAATGTTGGAAGGGCCTTGGGGATAATTAAATCTAATCTGCCCAGTGCAGGTATCAGCTGCCACAGAATTTCTAACAGGCTCTTTCATTGCTGAATAGTCTTTTTCTACGTCCAACCAAATTTACTTCCATTTTTTTTGTCCTATCTTCCAGACCAACTCTGAACAGTTGTGCTCTTTCTTCTACATAAACAGTCCTTCAGATATTTGGGGACAACTATCATGTCTTTCAACAAATATTTTCTAAACATACCTAACAACTTATAACAACCAATTATTTTTGATAAGTTTTTTTTTCCTTTCAAGTACTTTATCCTCAATGATCTTCCCAAAACCATCTGCTAGAATTGAATACAATAGTCTAGATGCATTCTGACTGAGGCAAATATGTTTTCTTGATCTTGATACTTTACTTTTGTTGATGGAGTCTTGAATTACATTTGCTTCTTGAGATTGCCTCACTCTGCTTTTGTTTCCCATCTAGTGAACCACATCCTTTTGGCATGCATTGCTGTTCACTAGAACATAGTCCAAATAAGGTAAAGGTAAAGGTTTCCCCCACACATGCATGCTAGTCATTTCTGGCTCTAGGGATGGTGCTCATCTCCATTTCTAAGCCGAAGAGCCAGCGTTGTCTGAACAAAGAGTACACATATAGACTGGGTGAAACCAGGCTCAATAGCAGTAACTGTGAAAGGGATCTTGGAGTCTTAGTAGACAACCAGCTAAATATGAGCCAGCAGTGTGCAACAGCAGCCAAAAAAGCTAATGCAATCCTAAGTTGTATTAACAGAGGGATACAATCAAGATCAAGGGAAGTACTAATACCACTCTTTAAAGCCTTAGTAAGACCACACTTAGAGTACTGCATCCAGTTTTGGTCACCATATTATAAAAAAGATGTTGAGACTCTAGAAAAAGTACAGAGAAGAGCAACCAGGATGATTAGGGGACTGGAGACTAAAACATATGAAGAATGGTTATAGGAACTGGGCTTGGCTAGTCTAGTGAAGTGAGGGACCAGGGGAGACATGATAGCAGTCTTCCAATATTTGAGGGGCTGCCACAGAGACGAAGGGGTCAAGCTATTTTCTAAAGCATCCGAAGGCCAGACAGGAATGATGGATGGAAACTGAATAAGGAGAGATTTAACCTGGAAATAAGCAGAAACTTTCTGATAGTGAGAACAATCAACCAATGGAACAGCTTGCCCTCAGAAGTTGTGGGAGCGCCATCACTTAAGACTTTCAAGAAGAGATTAGACTCCCATCTGTCAGAAATGGTGTAGGGTCTCCTGCTTGGGCAGAGGGTTGGATCTACATGGTCCCTTCCAACTCTGATTATCTGTTATCTGACGTCTCCATGATCATGTGGCCAGCATGACTAAACACTGAAGGCACATGGAGCGCTGTTACCTTCCCACCAAAGTGGTCCCTATTTTTCTACTTGCATTTTTACATGCTTTCGAACTGCTAGGTTGGCAGAAGCTGGGGCAAATAATGGGAGCTCCCTCCGTTATGCAGTGCTAAGGATTTGAACTGCTGAACTGCTGACCTTCTGATTGACAAGCTCAGCTTCTTAGCCACTGAGCCACCACATCCTTCTATAGTCCAAGTAGCCCCACCTAAATATAGGACTTTTCAGGTGTCCCTGTAGAATTCACCTTGAATCTTCTGAATCCTGATTCTGTCCTTTGCTATTCTTTGGTTGCCTGCAAATCTAATATTCATATTTTTTCTACTGCATCATCTAACTCATTCATAAATATTTAAGCAATGGATCGAAAACAACTGAGTCCTGCAAATGTACACTTTGCTGCAGCTTGACACAGAGCCATTGGCATATATATACTTTGGGAACAATTATTCAATCAATTTTTCATCCATGTCATGGTAGCCTAGCCCCATCTGATTGATGGCCTCTTCCTTATTTGAACCTCATGGGACACTTGTCAAATGCTTTGCTAAATTCAAGGTACACTATATCCTCTGCATTCCTGTGGTCAGCTAAATTGGTCCCTCCAATCAAAAAAAGGAGATCAAGTTGGTTTTGCAAAACTTATTGTTATTAAACCATGCTGGCTGCTGCCAAGCGATGCATTCTTTTCTTTTCCTATTTAATATATTTATTAGACATTTGAGAGAAAATACACAAATAGGGGAGACAAAAAGAATACAATAAAGGGATACAAGCATAGGATACAAATGAGTAAAGGATTTACAAATATTTTAAAAGCCTGAAAATTGCGACTAAGTTCAAAGCAAAGGATAAATATCAGGAATCTTAGTCAGCACAGTATAAAATTGTATTGTAAGATCATAAAAATAAATTGTAAAATACAATAATTTCTGTCTTTTCCTTTTTTTTCCTTCCTAGTGTTTTTCCAGATCTACTACTTTTTCTGAATCAACCAAGATCTACTACTTTTTCTGAATCAGCCAAGAGTTGATCCATAGGTTGTGACAGGAAATGACTGACTGGCTTGACAGCCGAGCTTGATGTCATGGGCTGACAGACAGTGACTGGTTCAAAGTCACCCATCTGGCTTTCATGCCTAAACTGGGACTGGAATTCACAGTCTCCTGGTTTCTATCCTGGTACATTAATTACTACATCTCTACATTTCTAATTTAGAAATCTATAAAATTAAAATATAGACTTCAGGAAAAAAGAAATCCAATTTTTGTATAGAGTACAAATATATGCATGAAATTGTAATCTAGCCTTCCACAGGTGGAAGATTTAACCATTTACTTATTTCATTGCCAGCTATATCAGGAATCTAGCGGTAGGTTCATCACATCCTTGTTAATCCAACTGAAGCAGTCCAGTTTAGAAGGGAAAAAATATTTTCTGTTGTCTGATGTAGATGAACAGGTAACAAAACTGATTTGAATTATGTTCTTGACCAGATTTACTTTTGAGATATGAAATTGTTATAGAGACAAAAGCATATGCACACAATTTAATTAGCCATTCTTTTATAGAAAGGATCAAGCATCCTTTCCAATAAAAGGCATATATCATCTTTGCAATAATTAGCATGCACTTATAGGAATACTCAGTTTAGTAAGGTTGAATAAAAATATCACTGGGAATTCAACTTTTATAGAAATTTTGTTTCATTCTAATGAAACATTTTTCAATTTTATAACATTGCTCCCAGATTTGCAAAGATCTTAGCACTATGTTACCAGCAATTTTTAGAAAATTAAGTGGCCATTTTAGCAATTAGAACTGGAACAGTAATAGCACTTATATACCACTTCATAATGCTTTACAGCACTCTCTGAGCAGTTTACAAATGTCAGCATATTGCCCTCAACAATCTGGATCCTCATTTTACTGACCTTTGAAGGATTAAAGACTGAATCAACCTTGAACAGGTCAGAATCAAACTCCTGGCTGTGGGCAGAGTTAGCCTGCAATACTGCATTCTAGCCACTGCACCATTAGGGCTCCTAGAACTGGAATATTATTTACTGGAGGAAAGAACATCAACAATCTTCAATATGCTAGTAACACAACTATCCTTTCAGAAACCAAAGGAGGCTTGAACATTGGATGAAAAGAGTGAAGAAAGCAAGAAATTTGGTCTCTTCTTGAGTGTCAAAAAGACTAAGTTCACGGCCATTGCAAGGAATAGAAATGTCAAAACAACAATTGGCAGTGATGAGATCGAATGAGTGCAAGAATTCACTTTCCTAGGATAGCAGATTGATCAATGCAGTGAATGCAGTCCGGAAACAAAGTGTTGGATTGCACAGCATTGATGAGTATGAATCAAGCATGAAAAAGCAAGGACATCAGCTTGGCAACTAAATGCAAATTATGTTCATGCTATCATGTTAAGAGAAGCTGCTAAAATAGCAAGCAAATGGGAGGAAGCAAGGAAAATGAATACGAATTTCCAAAGAGCAGCAAGGAAAAACAATGACATTTATTGGGACCAGTGTTGGTTACAACGGTTAAAAATAGGCTGCGTGAATGGGCACAGCAGGAATGCATTTGCGCAAATCAAAAGGATATGAATACCATTTGCTGCTCATAAAAGAATTATCAAAAATATCCAAAGGAAAGAACTGGTTGGCTAACAAGGTGTCAAGGACAGATGGCATGGGGGAAAAAAAGGATATCAGCCTGGCAACGAAATGCAGATTAGTTCATACTATTGTGGTCCCATAGCTACCTCCATTTATGAAATTTGGACTATGAAGAAGAAAATTGATTCATTTGAGCTGTGTTGTTGCAGAAGGCTCCTATCAGGCCCAGCCCAAGAATGACGTAGAAAAATGCAGCCAAAAATCCAGTTTTTTATTTGCTTATGCCATATAGACAGAATCTTGCCAGACTAAACCTATGCAATGATAACCCTAAGGGATATACCCTGGTAGATTCTAGGGAGTTGCTGTCCTAAATATCTTCCTCTTTCTCTGATCTAACTCTGGACTGTCTTGCTTCTTGTCTTACCCCTACCTTGGAATGTTCTCTTTCCTTCTTGGGAATTTGCCACTTCACTGTACAATAGTCTCCAACTTACAAACATTAATTTAGCAACCATTCAAATGGCCCTGAAAAAAGCAACTAGTCCTTACACCTACAACTGTCATAGCACCCCCCCTTGGTCACATGATCAAAATTCAATCAATCAATCAAACGTTTATTGTCAGTGAAATTGACAAATGAAATTGTTTCAGGTCCTTGGCAGCTGGTATATAGTTAACAACAGTTGCAAAGTCCCATTTCATCATCTGAACACTATTTGCAACCTTCCTAGCTGTCAAGCAAAGTCAATGGGAGAAGCCAAATTTCCTCAATGACGGTGTGATTCACTTAATCATGACAAAAGGGTCATAAAATCAGTTGTGACTCATTTAATTTGCTAGCAGCAGAAATTCTGGTCCCAATTGTAGTCCACCACACCATTTCCCCTTTTATAGACACATTCCATCACAGCTCCTGAGCATTCCTTGTACAGTACAGGTAACAAGTAGTGGAGCATATAAAATCAGACATATTGCTGGAAGGCAAAATCACACAATCCTACCTTACTTATTTTGGCCATTCCAAGCTCACTAGAAAAGGTAGTTATGCTCCAAATGGTCAGTGATTAAAAGGAAACACAGAGGCTGGATACCATCAAAGTTGGCACCGTCCAGAGCATAAATTGAAAGAAGCCATACAAAATGGGAAAATGTGGAGAGAACTGGTCCATAGAATCTCTCAGCAGTCAGATGTGATTGAACCGATAGAAACATCATCAATATATCAACAGTAAAACCCTCTTTTCTCTAATATCCAGTATATTTAATAGTCTTCTTCTGTTGAAATTCCTGTTGTTGCATATATGTTACAATATCTGAATTCTGCATCTGTTTAATCATATGGTCCTTGACCTGCTCAGGTTCTGAGTCATTCTTCACCAGCTGTTTACAAGTAAGGTCAGGCAAATATTTCAAGTTATATAAGATAAAATGTTTCTCCTTGCATCTGTAATTCTTTTAATATTAAGCTACATACATGAGGGGTTTTTTTATTTCAATTTCACCTTTATTATTTTTATAAATATCTCAAGGTGGTGAACATATCTAACACACCTTCCTCCTCCTCCTCCTCCTCTTCATGTCCCCATAACAATAATCCTGTGAGGTAAGTTGATTTTAGAGAGTGATTGACCCATAGTCACCAGCTGGCTTAGTTATTTAAAGCCATCAGGTAGACCAGGGCATTTTGCCTTTGTCTTATTAATAATTAAACTTTGCATTTTCAACAAATTATTGTTTGTCTGCTGGGCAGATTTTTGTGCTTTCTTCTTCATAAAAATAAACATGTAATAGTAAATCCAGAGGAGGAAAATGCATTGCATTATTTTGTCATTGTATTTTACTTCTTGGGTATTCCTTTAGTGCAAGCACACAAGAACTAACACATATATAATTCTTCATTTAGAAAAACTGTGTTAGGAATAACAGCATAATAATTTTGCTAGATCAGACCAAACACCTTTGCAATTCCAAATTCAATTTCCACAATAGCCTACTATGTCTCCCTCTCGGACATGTACAGGTAGTTCTCAATTTATGACCACAATTGAGCCCAAAATTTATGTTGCTAAGTGAGACATTTGTTAAGTGAGTTTTGCCCCATTTTACTATCTTTCTTGTAACAGTTGTTAAGTAAATCTGTGATGACCCAAAGTGTACCACAAACGTAACAAAATCCAAAATGTAAATAGATGTCCTTTAATGCCTCCAACTTGGCCCCACTGTTCAATAATACTCAGCTGGAGATAAAACATACTCAAAAATAGTCTTCAAAAGAAAGCAATACAGTCTGAATTTAATGAGCAGATAGAGGTGAAATAAAAAACAAACAAACTACAATGACGAAATTTCCACAACAGAATAGGAGAAGTATTTACCAAATTCAAGGAGATAACAAGGCACAGTCTGTTGGAAGGACACCAACCAAGATAACTTCAGACCAAAATAAAACATGCTTTGTTTCCAGCGTTCGTCAGTATGCAGGTCCAAACTCTTATGCAGTTCTCACACCTGCAGCCCATGAAGAGGATCAAGGCCCTGTCCTCCTGAGTAGACCATGTCTCTCCCTTATTCTCTCTTCCCTGAGTGCCCTAGGATGGATAGGGGATGGGCCTGGGTCCTCCTCTGACTGCTCATCCGGCCTCTGCCCTTCCCCAACCTCCTCCCCAACCTCCGGAGCCACACTCCCACTCCCTGTTAGCTGTTCCTCCTCTCCCTCAGCGTCAATCTCCACCAGGGGCATGACAAAATCCCTGCAGTTGTTAAGTTAGTAGTACAGTTGTAAAGTGAATCTGGCTTCCCCATTGACTTTGCTTGTTAGAAAGTTGCAAAAGGTAATCGCATGACCCCAGGACGCTGCAATCATCATAAATACGAGCCAGTTGCTATGCAGCTGAATTTTGATCATGCGACCATGGGGGTGCTGCAATAGTCATAAGCCTGAAAAACAGTCATAAGTCACTTTTTTCAGTGATGGCGTAACTTTGAACGGTCACTAAACAAATGGTTGTAGGTCAAAGATTACCTGTAATCACTTAGCTTTTCTCCAACTAGACAAAATACTTATATTTTCAATTTCTAATAAAATCTAGTTGGTAGTTGCTTCAAAGATGGAGACCCTCATTCCTAATTCAATTAATGTTAGAGAATCATTCCATGCCAAGAACATCTTTAACCAAAGCCAGTTTTCAGGGCAAAACATAAGCCTGCCCATTGAAGAGAAAATGGAAGAGTCAGGGCAAGGCAATAGGAAACCTTGAGGTTCAAAATATTTGTACCCTTAGTAGCATATGTTAGCACTTTGATGGAAATCCAGAAGCCTTGCCCAACAGTGGTGTTTTTGTCATCATTGTGATGTTTAGAAAACCGTATTTAAAAATGTATGGCATCAGCATGTCATCTCAACAATCATCTGCTTGAAAACCGCCATATATTTATTTGCACGGGGCAGGTATTTTTAAAAACTCCATAGCTGGTCCCTCCCAAAAGCACACCAATCAGTTAAAGAAACCCCCAAAGAGTAGCAGAGAAATTTTCCTTTCTTGCACCTAACCGTGGGACAAACATGTCTGGGAGACCTGTTTTCCTGTGGTATCCCCATGACATGGGCTTTATTGGCTGCCCAGCCCTGAGTGAGTGGCTTAACTTGCTTAACTGTGCTCTTGTTTAATTATTTCCCCCCATATTTTGATCCTATCCTGGGGCAGACTCAAATCTTTTAGACTTGGTAAATCATGATGTTTGAAAAGTCAGAGACTGCTGTGACCCGAACAAGGGGAGTAGAGACAGAATAGGGATCTCTAACAGGAACAGCCAATTCCCTGTGATCGTTCTTTTGCTTAGGATAGGCAGAGAGAACTGCCACCCAGCAATAAGGAAAGGCCTGGAGACTTGTAAAAAGCCAAAAAAGGAAGATTTTATTTATTTGTAACCTGCCATTACTATTTTTACAGAAAATTCAAAGAGATGACATATGCAACACGCCAGTAGTGGGATTCAAATTTTTTTACTACTGGTTCTGTGGGTGTGGCTTGGTGGGTGTGGCAAGGAAAGGATACTGCCAACTCTCCAGTCAGAGATGGTATTTGCCAGTTCTCCGAACTACTCAAAATTTCCGCTACCGGTTCTCCAGAACTGGTCATAACCTGCTGAATATCACCTCTGCAACACGCCCTCTGTTACCCCCACAACAACAACCCTGTGAGGTGAACATATTGAACACACCTATGTCTCCAACAACAACAACACTGTGAGGTGAGTTGGGCTGAAAGAGAGTGACCCAAGCTCACCTAGTTGGTTTCATGGCTAATGTGGGATTTGAACTCATGAGCTCCCACTTTCTAGCTTGGTGCCTTAACACTAGATCAAACTGGCTCTATTCTGTTCTAATAGAATAGAATAATATTCACCAATAGTTAGCAAAATGTGAATGTTTTAATTAACTAAGTTCACCCATTTTCATTTTTTAAATTCAAGTTTGGGGTAACAGTTCACAAACCTTTGCAGCAAAATCTATGCCACATTTTGGGGAAAGATGAGTAAATTCACAGCAAGAAATTGAAACTGAAATCTTGCTAGTCCTATTAAATTTGCACAAGACAAAAATCCCACATCTCTGTTGAAGGAGGCTAGAGAAACAGCCTGGAACTAATAAGAAAAGTAACATTGCTAAGTATATGGAGTCACACAAATGGCAAGTGTGAAAATAGATGCTTGGTAGAATGGCAAGGTGAAAAAATGCACATATATTGTATATATTTGTGAATGTATATGTGCAGGATTTTTTTCAGATATTTTGTGTACAAACTATAAGCAAGAAGGAATCTATAAAGCAAGTTATTAATTCCTCACATCGCATGTAAGATGTGTTTTCTTACATTTTTAATATTTGTAAGAATTGTTTCTTAAATTATTGCCACAGTCGTACTATATGCGATGGTAAGATAAATTTAATGAAAAGTCAAATACTGATATTATTTTGCAGCAAATTACACAAATGAATTGCAAAGCTAACTAATGATGTTAAATATATGGATTAATTGGTTGCTGTATTGTGTAAATCGCAAAAGAGGTTGCAATTATTGTAATTGCTGCAGTGATTTAAAGCATTATGTTGTAAAGATTTGTCTATAGGAGCAAAGTAACTGTTTTACATCAAGTTAGGCTAAACATTTTTTTTCTAGGGGAGTCACATTTAACACAAAGAAGGGAAATGCTGAGGTATCTAGAAAGATGATAAAAAGTGTGAGACGATATGCTTGTTATAAATATATTTGGGCTAAGATCTTCTCGATTCTCTCCTTCCCAGTTTATTTCTATTTTAGAGCTTCCACTAAAATTGATCGTGTTCTTTTCATTTCAAAATCAAAAGATGTTGTTGGTTTTCAGCAGTTGTGATTGGAGGCCCCAGAGATCAGTAAAATAGGGTGTATGGGCCCATTTACGGAAGCTTTATCCTCAGAAGAAATCTATATAGTTGATGGGCAAGTGGATAACAGAATAGCAGAGTTGAAAGGGACTTTGGAGATCTTTTATTCCAAACCCCTGTTCAAACAGGAGATCCTATCCTATTTCAGATGAATGGCTGTCCAATCTCTTATCTTCCTCCAGTGATGGAGCACACCCACAACTTCTGAAGGCAACCCGTTCCACTGACTGATTGTCCCAACGGTCAGGAAATTTAAGCCCTACATTTCTTTTGCTAAGCAACAAATTTGTTAACCGATTTTTGCCCCATTTTATGACCATTCAATGGTTAAGTGAATCATGGCAGTGGTTAAGTTAGTAATATGGCCATTAAGTAAATCTGGCTTTCCTATTGCTTGTCAGAAGGCTGTAAAATGTGATCACATGACCCTGGGATACTGCAACAGTCGTAAATAGGAGCCAGTTGCCAAGGGTCTGCATGCATAAGGACATACACAGGGGTGGGTTTGTACCGGTTCTGTCCACTTCTGTAGAACCGGTAGCTCTGAAGAGCAGCAGACATAGAACCAGTTCTATGTCTGCTGATGTTTTTGCCCATCTGCGAATCCGGGCTCTTACCTGATCTTTATTTCTTGATTTTTTTCAACTTCAGCTGCCGAACAAGGCACAGCTGCAGTTACAAAAAGAGGGGCTGTTTCAAAGGCTGAGTCTCTGCACGCAGCTGTTGATGACGATTTACAGGCGTGCGGCTCTCAGCAGTGCAGGGAAATTCATAAATCCCGAACCGGTAGTTAACCCTGTCGTATCCCACCCCTGGTCATACATATGAAAAATAGTCATAAGTCCCTTTTTTCATGGTTGTTTCAACTTTGAAGAGTCACTAAGCGAATGGTTGTAAGTTGAGGACAACCTGTATAGAGGAGAATCTCCTGCCTCTACATATGATATCTATTGCTTCCCATCCTCACCATGGGTGGGATACGACAGGGTTAACTACCGGTTCTGTGATTTATGATGTGCTTCCCTGCATGCTGCGCGCGCAGGTAAATCTTTGTCAGCTTGCTGCCTGGACAGCTGAGCAGTGCTGCGTGCAGGGAAACAGTGTTTGAAAAAGCACTTTTTTCCTGCTTTTTCAAACGCAGCTGTGCCTCGCACAGCAGCTGAGGTTGAAAAAGCAGGAAATAAAGGTCAGGTAAGAGCCCGGGAGGGTGGGGGGGCCAAAACAGCAGCAGACATAGAACCGGTTCTATGTCTGCTGCTCTTCAGAGCTACCGGTTCTACAGAGCCGGACAATCCCACTCCTGATCCTCACTCTTTCTCCAGAGGAAAGTTTCCACCAGTTCAGCATTCAGAAGGGAGCACTTAGTGGGAGCCATTGCTACAGGCCAGCCAGAGGAGATGGCTGAATTCCTGAGTTCCTTAAAAATACTTTATGAATACATGTACACACCAGAGGTGGTATTCAGCAGGTTCTGACCAGTTCTGGACAACCGGTAGTGGAAATTTTGAGTAGTTTGGAGAATCGGCAAATACCACCTCGGACTGGAGATTTTACAGTATCCTTCCCCTGCTACGCTCACCAAGCCATGCCCACAGAACCGGTAGTAAAAAAATTTGAATCCCATCACTGATCCACACACATTTATTTAAATCAGGAAGCTTCCCACTGTCTGTTTTTTTTTTTTTAAATACAAGACAGCAAATCTGAGATTAAGATTTAATCTACCATCGTCATGTCTCATTTGGCCTTTGATGATATTGTAAGAAAAATAAAACATACTGGAGAAAGTTAGAAAAGAACATTCCACTGATTACAGGATTCAAAATTCGGGTGATGTTTATTTTGGAATTACTAAAATGAGGAACATATAAACAGCTTGTAGAGTTGCTATGGAGCTCCTGAACAAATCCTGCAGGTTAAAAAGGTACATGGAGAATTGGAACCATTTGTCAGGTTTCAGGACTCTGCCTATGAATACATAGATAAAGTTTCTGGGATAAAAAAACTTGTATGGATAAGCTTCTAAAATGATATTTCACAGCTGTGGTTACCATTTTGTTCTTTCAGAACATAGAAAAAAAAATTCTATTCTTCAAGGTTCTTATTTGTTGTAAGGATTGTGTCATGAAAATTAAGAGGAATCATTTGTCTTTGAAAGCCTAAATAGAGTTTGAAATGGAGAAGAACAGAGCTGAAATTTGCATTCAGGTAATCCTCAACTTAAAAGCATTCATTTAGTGACCATATGAATTTACAATACCACTGAAAACAGTGACTTATGACTGTTTTTCACACTTATAACAGTTGCAGTATCCCCATGGTCATGTGATCAAAATTCAGATGCTTGGCAACTGGCATGTATTTATGATGGTTGAATTGTCCTGGGGTCATGTGATCATCTTTTGTGACCTTCTGACAAACAAAGTCAATGGGGAAGCTAGATTCACTTAACAACCAGATTACTAACATATCAACTGCAGTGATTCACTTAACAACCATGGCAAGAAAGGTTGTAAAATTGGGCAAAATTCACTTAATAACTGTCTTGCTTAGTAATAGAAATATTGGGTTCAATTGTGGTCTTAAGTCAAGGACTACCTGTAGAAATAACAAAGACTTCATTAAAACTGCTAGCAATCGCAAACATGTTATGGAAATGCTTACTAAGCCAGCAATAAATGTTAGAGGCAAGGGGTATTGCCAATAAGCTGCACATGTGTTGAACCAGGCCATGCAAGTTAGGGAACTTTAAATTAAATTAAAGAGGATAAAGGCCACCGAAAAGGGGGATCAGTGTTAACCAATTGCCTCCCTCTACAGCTTCTCTTTCCATAAACCACTCGTAAATTGAGAAGGGTTCTAGTCCCAAAGTCTAACTAAGATGTAGCTGAGATGTAGCAATACCTGCAATTAGAGACATGTGTTAAGCTGAAGCTATGATCTACGGGCAAAATTCCAAAGGAGCTACAATGAGCTGAAATATGACTTTTATTTTCTCTCCGTCTTCTGAGGCTTCTCCCCATCCCTCATGCATCCCTCGACCTCCCTCTGGGCTCCAGATGTCTGTCATTAGACAAGCAGAGCTCTGAACATTCCCTTTGATTATTCTTAGTGTCTTAAATGGTTGGTTCTCAGGAAAATGGTCAGAAAGCAGCTGCCGTTTTTTCTTTAACCTTTTCAAAATCTTTATTTGCTGAAAGAGCACAGAGAGTTGATGTTGTTGAGCGTTTCTGTCGTAAACTGAAGAAGAGCAAAAAAAAAAAGAGGAAAGGGCTGCAATTGATAAAAACCATAAGCTGTTTGAAGTAAATCATGTCACCCAGGTCTTTAAAAAAAAATAGCCTTTTCTCTGAAAAAGGGAGGAAAATACACAAATAACAAGAGGGTCCTGGGTTTCCAAATTCAAATAAAAGGTCAGGATTCAGAAGCAGCAGACAATAACAGACCAAATGAAACTTTCAGAAATATACAATTAAAAAGGAAACACACATATACCCACAAGTGAGCTTTACTCAGAAGAACAGTGATTAAGATTCACATCTATGTGTAGGAAAATCACATGCCAAGTTTTCATACAAACAAAACAAAGGGGAATATCTTGAAAAGCAAATGCAACTGTTCCTTCTTAGAAAACAAGCCAAAAGTGTTTTTAAAATGCTTCAATTTGTCAATTGATTTGATGAGGAAATGAACTGTGCAGTTTGGCATAATAGGTCCCACCAAATTTCCCCTTTCCCACCAGAAACAGACAGAAGAATTGGCAAAACCAGGTTTCCGGTTTATCTTTCTGTGAAAAATGGAACATTTTACAAAACTGCTTCTTCCATCCTGAATCATTGGATCCATTTCAAAAGTTTTAAAGTCTTCATTAGAAAATCAGGTTCACGTGATCAGGTATGGTGATAACTTACCCAGAGCACAGTTTTCACAACTGAAAACTTTTGTGAGTGCCATAGCTGAACCAAACGTTACTTAATGTACTTACTATTATACCACACTGCCTCTCTTTCAGTCTGAAAAGGCAAGGGCTGTTCATCCATTCCAGTTAGGCTTTTGGTTGTTTGCAAAACAATGGAACTACCCTACCCTACTTGACTTTTTGTTTTAAATGCTGCTGACATAAGCCTTAATAGCCAATTTCTCTACTTGCCTATCTAGCTCCAAGGCTGCATACCTGGGATTGATAATCTGTCTTTATATTAACCCACTGATTAAAAAATCATTTACCTGAACTGGATATTTACTCCCGTGGAATGTGCTTCATCTCAGCCTAGACATAATAGCATTAATTTAATATTCCTGGCATATTATGTTTCCTGTTACCGCCCAGGTTGCCCATGGCAAAAAGTTAGGAGAGTTGCTCTTCAGTAACATCATCTGACCGCCTCGTCTGTGCATTTAATTTTGTACAGTAAACAAGAAGAGGAAGTATTTGTCTTTCTACCCTCACATCTTCAGGGAATGAAAAAAATATATTTAAAATTCCTACTTCTCCACAAATCCTTGGGGTGGAATCATTTGATAGTGGAGAGGGTATTTCTTGTTCTGCCTATTGCACAAATCAAGCACAACTTGGATCTGTTGGACCTGAGCAAGAGAAAGTCTTAGGGAAAGGACAAGACAATTAAAAATAAGAATAATGTGTTTTGGAATTCTGATTAGAAGGACAATGGAAACATTGAAAATTGTGAAGTGATAGTAAAGTGGAAGAGTGCGGGAAAGTAACAGAATGTTCACCATGTTTGAGACTGTGGTTCCTCAAATCCTTTGCCATTGGCCATGTTGGCTGTGCTTAATAGCAACTTAAATCCAAATTCTGCAGATTTTCTTTGGTAGGGGTATCCCTCATTTTCATGATTAATTCTCAAAGCCATTTCTCTCAAACAAGAGAGTATATAAAGAGCTCTATATCCCAAGAAGTCTCCAGATGTTCCTTTCCTCTAAGGATATCTCAGGAGAAAGAGTTATAAAATAATCCAAATAAATAATGCCACAATAGCGGCATGATTTTTATTGGGCCTTGTTTTCCTCTCAGGAAGACCACATATTAGAAGTGATGTCTCAGCCAGCTGGCCAAAATTACACTTACACATTTATCATTTATGTAATGGGATGTGAAAATAACCTTGGGAGTCAGGAGGGAGGGATTCAGCCTAGACAACAGTCTGGTAAGAGAAATTTGCATCCAAATCTGAAGGAACTCTTCCTAGTTATCTGTAAAGTAAAGGCAGAAGACACTTTCAAAATTTCAAAGTTCTGTTTCTGTAACCTTACAATAAAGGTAGCATGAGTATTCATTTTTTGGTTTCCTGCCTGGACTATCTCAAAGGACTAACACTTTAAAAGAATCTATATTATCTTAGGCTACCAATGATGTATACAATCATTGTATAGAATGTGCAAAGATGGAAAGATTTGGCACTCTCCTAACGATTGGTGAAAACTAATGGAACTTGTTGAGTTGGCTAAATTAAGTTCTTTGATCAGAGAAAAGACAAAGTCTATGTTTATTGCTGACTGGAAACCCCTTACAGACTATTAGTGTAAAATGAAAAAAAAAAAGAACATATGATTTATGATTTTGATGATTGGTCAGGACAGATTATAGAAAGAAGAGAGTTATGTTATAACCATAGAAAGTATAATGTATAATTATACTTTTTTCTTTGCTATTTTTTCTTTCTTGCATTTTACTTTCTCTTTGATTTCTTTCTTTTTTCTTTTTCTTACTTTATATTAGTTTGCATTAGTTTTTAATCTTTCTTTTTTTAAAAAAACCTAGTAAAATATTCTAAAAAGACTTGGTGCATGAGAGAAGCAGAGTGGTATAATAGTAAAACTGTTGCTACTTGCCTATAATTGCTCACAATAGTTCACCCCTCAATGTTTATTTTTTTCAGTATAATTTTCTTTTATTTCGTGTGGTTAGAGAATCTTCTTTTTTCCTTTCTTTTTTTCTCAACCAGCCAATTGGTGTCATGGATATTGAATAGTATGGCATCTACCCAGAAGGAAATGAAGTCAATTCAGAAGGTCTGTGTTTCCTATATATCATTGCTTATGTATCCAATGCAATGAATATTTAGTATACGACTATCTGTAATGGTTGTTTAACTTTTCAGAAGTATATAGATGCCTGAGTCTGATAAAACATCTTTGCATGTATTGAGTAGAAGGGGAAGAGTATACTCTAGTTGCTTGATTTGAAAAATAAGTACAAAAGGAAGGAATTTTACAAACCAATCTCCTGGAGAGGGAAGGTTTAAGTCTTTCTCACCTATTCATGGAGATGACAATCATAACTGGGCCCCTGCATTTACATGGTAGACTTAGCAGAGAATATCTGCATGTGATCACCAAATCTCCTGGATCAACTGAGATCAATCTGGAGAACAAGAGCTATTCTGACCATGGCATGGTACGTTGAAACTTGCACTCCAAAGATGTAATATCTGTCGGGCCAAATTTATAGAGCTGAGAAGTTTTAAGATAAAGTTTTGGAGAAGCTTTCCGACAGTGAGAACAATCAACCAATGGAACAGAAGTTGCCCTTGGAAGTTGTGGGAGCGCCATCCCTTGAGACTTTCAAGAAGAGATTGGACTGCCATTTGTCAGAAATGGTGTAGGGTCTCCTGCTTGGGTGGGGGGTTGGACTAGATAACCTACAAGGTCCCTTCCAACTCTGATTATCTGTTATCTGTTAAGAGTTAAAAAAGAATGCCTTACACCTTTCCAATATTGAAGCACTCAACCAGTAGTTCCTTAAAATTTTTCTCATTCCCCCAAACTAAATAAAAGCTTAACTGTTCTGTCCTATCTATTTGTGTTCTTTACTTTTTACTTTCTGTCATAATACCGTTGCATGACGATGCTCATTCCATAAAAAGATTACCACTCCTTAATATATTTCGGGGATAGGCGTTCATTCTGAAAAGATGCCAGAGGGAGACTACAACATCACGTGCTTCTGATACAGTCTACAGATAGCCCTCAACCATAATTGAGCCCAAAATTTCCATTGCTAAGCAAGATTGTTGCTCAATAAATTTTGCCTCATTTTACGGCCTTTTTTGCCACAGTTGTTAAGTGAATCACTGCAACGATTAAGTTAGTAAGGTGGTTAGGGTTGGATTCTGCATTGACTTTGCTTGTCAGAAGGTTGCAAAAGGTGATCACATGGGATACAGCAAATATTACAAATAAGTGCCAGTTACCAAGCATCTGAATTTTGATCACATGACCATGGGGATGCTGCAATGTCGGAAGCGTGAAAAACAGCCATGTCACTTTTTCAGCGCCATTATAACTTCGAACAGTTATTATACAATGGTTGTAAGTCGAGAACATACATGCATTGATCTTGGGGCAGAGTACGACCAAGACATAAAGAAAGAGTAACATTAACACTCCCTTCTCATCTGAATTCCTCTTCCAAAAGTCAGGAGAAGACTAGAATAAAAATGGAAACATTTCACCTCACATATTTATCCTACTTAAGAATCGCCCATCTCCCTCCTCGAGCTCTTGTTAAGTGAAGCACTTTTATGAATCCAATCAGAAATACTTAACCAAATGTACATTTCTCTCAGTGCTGTAATTGGAATAAAAAACATTCAGTTCATGTTCTTTAGACTTGTCTGACATTCAGAACACCACTGAGTCTGTTACTTCATGTAACAGTAAAGAAATGTAAATATAAATACTTGTGCCCAAAGGAACAAACACATCACCTAAATATTTTTTTTAAAGCAAAAGAAACCATTTATGTGGTCGAAAGAGATCAGAACCAAATAATGTTTGGGCAAACACAATCTCCCTTAATGAAATGCAAATTAGACTGAGAGTAGTGCCAAACAATGTTTTTTCCCCTTTCAAAAAAAAAAAAAATGTTTTCCAAGGTTTCCTATTTCTCTCTGTCTCTCTGTCTCTCCCTCACTCTGCCTTGGATAAGTAGCAATAGCAGAAAAATACATTGGGCTGATGACCAATCTGGGAAACATTAGCCAACTCCTAGTCTTAATGAATTGAGGGGCTCTTTAAAAACACCAACCAAATGCTCCGTTCAGTCTGGCTAGGACTCAAATGCTTTCAGCCCCACTAGGATCGCAGCCAACCATTCTTAGTTTGTTTTTCTGAGGTTAGCACACCGGTGTTTGCAAGGAGGCTTTGGCAAAAGCTGGATCTAAGACTTATCAGATCAAAAGGTTGACAACCTTCCCACACTGGGACCCATGAAGGATTCCTCAGGGGAGGTCACAAAGTAATTTTTCATCTGTATTTCACCTTCTGTTTATTTGAGATACATAAATAGTTTTTGCTTGGAAGATGGCAAGATGGTGTACCCTTGGCTGTTCTGGTTAGATAATAAATCTTTGAACAGAATAATTTTCTGGGAGCTGCATTTGTTTGTGATCTATTTGTGGGCTCTACATATGGTAGGACAATAGATTTAATAGATTCCTCCTCCCATATGTCCCCATCCCGATGTATTATACTTCAGTTTGCAGAATTCCCAAACTATACTTTCTTTGATCCTTCCTTTTTGGGGGGGAATCATAGGTTCAGCTCCCCAAGTTGGGAAAGTGGCCTTAAGCGTTTTCAGAGCTGAACTCACCAAGATAATATTAGTTTGCTCAAAGCTTTTGATATTTCCTCTACAATCTTTATTCAGCTCTCGCTTGGTTAGCTGACTTTGGATATTAAGTAGATATTATCATATATACTAATAGTCTTCGACATGATCACAATTGAGCCCGACATTTCTTTTGCTAAGTGAGACATTCACTAAATGAGTTTTGCCCCATTGTAAAACCTTTCTTGCCATAACTGAATCACTGCGACCTTGCAGCTGTTAAGTTAGTATGGTTGTTAAGTGAGTCTGGCTTCCCCATTGACATTGCTTGTCAGAGGATCACAAAAAATGATCACATGATTGGGGCACTACAGCTGTCATAAATACTTATTAGTTGCCAAGCACCTGAATTTTTGTCATGGGGAATGTTGCAATGGTTGTAAGTGTGAAAAACAGTCACATCACTTTTTTCAGTGTTATTGTAAACTTGAACAGTGACTAAATGAATGCTTGTAAGTTGAGGTTACCTGTAAGAGGAACAGGAGTTGTTCATATCTTATTTACACCTGGGTACCTAAAGAAGTAAGGGAGTGGGACATAGCCATTAGTTCCATTCCAGTTGCTTGTATGCTGTTATTTACAGAGCATAAATGGTCACACAATCAGCACAGTATCCATAGATAGGGACCTACATATGAACGGTTGAATACACAAGTATTTTTCATGATCTGGACCCTTCTTTATGCAGCATGAAATGACATGAAACACATGCTCCACTTATGCATTTCACCTCATTGCAGATGTTAAGAGTGATGGAGACACTGTGCTCTATCCTTCCAAGGGAGAAAAATAATGTGGAACAAAGGGGTGCACAAGCAGCTGGAGGAAGAGCTGTAGACAAACATTGGAGCAGTTGCACCTTTAAGCCATCTTTGGCAAGGATATACCTGGTAGCACACCCCACGGAACACGCCATGGCCAACTCATGACAGCTAACTTGCAGTGGTCAACTCACCATGGTCAACTTGCTATGGGACAACTTACAGTGGGACAGAGTTACATTAATATCAAAGAAGTGGTGGAATAGAATCGTTAAACAAAGGATGCAAAAGGAGGGACAAAATGAAATGTGAATGACAAAAATTAAAATAATTTTTAATTAGTTTAAATAATTAAATTGAATTGTTGAATAGTCCCACAGCAAGTTGGATGCAGCGAGTTGTCCCATTCTGGGGTTGCCTTCCTGCAGCATTGTTGACAGTCACGATTGGCTTCTGTTCAGTACCTTCTCTCTGCTGATTTGAGAGGGGAAAATATTGGAAAGATAAAGGGCTACGAAAGGGACCATTGTCCTGCAGCCTCCACGGGGAATTCGGGTGACAAAGGTATGCAGGAAACATCCAAGAAAGCAGATTAGAAACTTGAGCTATGTGCTCTCTTTTAAAGCCTAAGGACCGCCATAGAATTAAGACTTTTCCTTGGCCTCTCTTGCTTCTCTATGCAGATTGGGGAAACTGAGCTGTAAGAAAACACTGTGCTCCATCTCTGTACTTCAGATATGCAATTATTCAATCTCTAAACGGCAACACCTGACTCTATATAGCCAGATTAATCTGAGTGCAAAATAAATTCCATAATGAGAAGCAACTGCAAATGCCCCATAAAGCTATGTTTGCTGACAACACTGTTGCTAAACTGCAATAAATTTAATCCTGGTATAATTGCTTTATAATTGCTTCAATGCCTCCTGTAGCACATCACACAAAATGAGAGAGCTTTGTCTGAGTAGTTTGAGATTTTAATTTTTATTATCTAATATTTTTTGTTTTAAGCCACATCTTCCTTCCTTCCTTCCTTCCTTCCTTCCTTCCTCCCTCCCTCCCTCCCTCCCTCCCTTCCTTCCCACTGATATGTTTTCTTGAAAATGACTGTGGGGAGTCATCTGTCTGGTTTGTTAGGATTACATCCAGGGGTGTGATTCAAATTTTAAAAAAACAGTTCTGTGGCTTAGGTGTTGGGCATGGTTTGGTGGTCATGTGACTGGGTGGGCATGGCTTGGTGGTCATGTTATTGGCTGGGTGTGGCCAACTCCATATCACTCACATCGAGGCATGCATCTCCATGCCTGGCTTCCCATGACTGTGGGGATGCTGCAACAGTCGTAAGTGTGAAAAATGGTCAAAAGTCACTTTTTTTCAGTGCCATTGTAACTTTGAATGGTCCCTCCACAAAGCAAAGTACCAGCAAAGGAAGGGATAAAAACTCCAGAGATGTTCCTGAGACAGGAAGTCTAGTCCAGTCAAGAATGTAATAAGGGTTAACGGAGAGGCAGTTTCTGTAAGCAACACCAGAATGTTTCCTTCCTGCCTTCCTTACAGGATTAGGCCAATAATTTCTTCTAACAACCGGTTCTCCGAACTGCTTACAATATTAACAACCGGTTCTAGTGCATAGATGCGAATTGGTAGAATCCCACCCCTGATTACATCCTCCCCTATCTTTGAGAGAGAAGTATACTATGTGTGGAAGGATAACCATAACCTGTTCTGACAAAGCTGATCAAGTCATTGTATGCATATTTAACTACACAAACAGCACTTCACAGTAAGTGGCTATTCATCACATTTAGCTCCACTCTGCCCTTTTCTTGGGTTTTCTGAAAGTATGTAACTAGTTGTGCCAGGGAAGAAATGTTACATGAACTACTTAGCATGGATTTGTTTCTCATGTGCTAGATGTGTGACCAGAAGTGAATCTGGTATAATTAGAAATAAACACATAATTAGGCATAATTAGAAATAAACACATCTACCTTTCTGATTTCAGGATTGAAACAGCTAATGGTGCTCGAAACTATCCTCAGTGAGACAAGTAAACTTGCCCTGTATCAGCATTAGAGGCTGAAAATGCCTGATTTATGCACAAAACAGCTTGGAAAACCAAAGATCATTGGAGGTTTTTAAGAAGAGACTAGACAGCCACTTGTCTGAAATGGTAGGGTTTCCTGCTTGAGCAGGGAGTTTGACTGGAACAGGGGTGTCAAATTCATGGCTCATGAGCCAGATGCGTCATGTGCTGGCCCAGCCCCCATCCGGTTTAGTGAAGGGGAGAAAAGTCCCAGTACGTCATATGATGCTGCCATGATGGCGCAAGTTTGACACCCCTGGACTGGAAGATGTCAAAGATCCCTTCCAGCTCTATTCAGACTGATTGAGGATCAGAATGTGGCCACGATCATGTGGACATCGGCCTTAGCCATGACTTATCTACAGTGTAACATAGATCATTCTTATTGCCCTTATTATACATTGGGACTAATATTGCCAGTCCTGAATTTTTTGGAATATAACTAGTCTGATCTATGAATGTAAATAGGGATGCTGACTGAGGCGGCCACCGGCTACAATTGTTTTTCATTATTTCAGGTAAAACACAATCAAGATCTGGGGCCTTGTTCATTAAAAAAAAAAAAAACATCCCAGAAGAAGCAGTAGCAAACCATTTCCATATTCTTGCCAAGAAAACCTTATAGACCAGCTTAAGATACCACCAGGTTTGTCTTCAACGAAAATTCACTTTAAAAATCTCTGCAGCTTTTTATTTTAGAACCACCAGCACTTCTCACAAATCCTGGGAAATATTGGCACCCTCAATTGATATTTTGATACAGTAAAGTTTTTATGTGCTGCTTGGTTCTACAATAACAGCCGCAGTCTGGATTTTAACCTCCCTCTCCTCAGTTCCTAGTCTGAAGAGAAATTTTTTTGGGATCCCTTCTTTTGAGATTCCCCTCTATTAAAGTGTGAGAAACCAGGAAGTCCACTGGACAGATGGTTGTGTAATGAAAACAGGACACTCGTTCACTCTCCCACACACACGTACCATCTTCATTTTGTAACTTCAGTAACCACCAGACCACCACTGCTCTGTCTTGGGATTTTCACTGACATATTCTTTTCTTGAAAAATGAAAAGATTAGTAGCAATTGCCTGCCTTCCCATCAATGTGAATGAAAATGGGTAAACAAACCAAAGAAAGCGTTGGTATAGGACTAGTTTTCTCTCATTTGCCAACCAGGCTTGAAAGAAACAAGAGCCTGGGTGCAAGGGGGGGAAAAAAGGAGAGGAAGTACTAACAGCAGGATGTACACAAATAAGCCGTCAACCATATGTTTCCTATCACAAAGGTCAAATGCTAGGTTCTTAATTAAGAAATCTGAATTCTATGTCATCAAGACAGCCTGGGGCAATAGGTTATGTTCTCCCAAACGTAACACTTAATTGTTTACTAGCAACTCACCATGCTTTGGAACTTCAGGCGGTTGGGGATATTTGGGACAGCAATTAGATGCCTATTTGAAGAAATCTCTTTGAGGCATTGGATATTGTCAAGCAAATTCTCCTGTATTAGGCACAATTAAGGCTGCGGTTGCCAAGCCACTAAACAATTCGCCCCGACTTACCCTCAACAATCAGCCCAGAAAGTAGGAGAGCCCTCTGCTGATGCTGAAAACAGAAAGGACAAAGTAACTTAAAAAAAAATCTTACAGTTCCAGATCATTTTAAGTAAGAAGTAGTGGGTGCTTTAGATGTCCCGGTATAAATATATTTCATCCTTATGAGCAAAATGTAAAACAGGCATCAAGAAGGGAATTCAAGGCTAAAGCTAAGATAGATTTCTCCAGTCTGCCAATTTCAGATGAGGAGAGAAAATGTTGGCTGGAGAATTCTAGAGACTGTCTATTCAGGGGTTGGTGGGGGAAGCATGAATGGAAGTGTGTATGTGCTCTTAACTGTTTGTGGGATTTCTGAGCAAAAGTCTGCACTGAAAGTCAGCCTCAGGTATATTCCTGGGCCTGCCCTGGAGTTTAACCCTTGACCAAAAATGATAATTAAAAAAGAATTCCCAGGTAAAAACACCCAAAAAACACAACTGGATGAATGAATTATACTTTATTGTAAGACAACATTAATAGAACATTGAAAATCTGAAAATACAAATTTCCTGCTGTCTGAGAACTTGGAGAAGAGGAGAGGAAGTGTTACCTTTTGTTATGATATGTACAGAATAACCCTTGAGTAAAAAGGATATGCACATGGAAATGTTTATGAGAGTAGGTACAAATAATTATTCAGTCACACACAGATACAATAATTTGAGTTAAAGTTTACTTTAAGAAATAGCACAGTCCAATAAACGGTCCAGGTCATATATGTTTAACAGTCCAGATAATATCCTATTACAAAGTCTTCTTACCGGTTGCCTTTGTCATTTACAGTAAACAAAGATATCAAAGTATAAGCACAGCATAAATACAACAGAGAACCTTAGATAGCAAAAGAATGTCAGAGAGACAGAATGTCAGAGAGAGCAAGCCATGATCTCTAGCTCCCTCTTATGACATTTCTCAATACAATCAACCAATCAGAGCATAGTACAAATCAATACAGTGACTTTGTCTTAAAGCTACAAACATACATTGTTGGTTTATATATTGCCAACCGAACTAATTGGTGGACAGATTCCCAACACTCTCCCTTTTGGGTAGGTCAATATATAATACATTACATCTTTAAACCATAATTCTCACAACACTCTTTATGCTTAATTGCACCTTGAGCTTTCGTGAAATGATCTGCAATATTATGTTCAGTCATGCAGTACTCTAACTGAATTAATTTATTTTGAACACATTGTCTAACATTCAAATATCTCAAATCAGTATGTTTAGACCTTGTTTTAACAGCTAAATTAGTAGCCATACTAATTGCAGATTGATTGTCTTCATAAACAATAAATGGATTATGTACAGTAATTCCAATATCCTTTAACAATTGTTCATAATATATCAATTCTGTACACATTAATGATAAACATGAGAATTCCGCTTCCATAGTGGATGAATTAATATGTTGTTGCCTAATAGACTTCCATCCTATTAAAGTATTACCCAACATTGCCACTATACCTGATGTTGACTTACGAATCATTATATCAGTAGCAAAACTTGAATCAGCATATGCAGTTAACAATCCTTTAATGATTATTTGGTTCTAAATATAATGAATACTGGATTGCGTGTTTTAAAAACCTAATTATTCGCTTAGCTGCTTGCCAATGCCTTTCATTTGGTTCAGCGTTATACCTAGCCAATTGGTTTACACTGTAAGATATGTCTGGTCTAGATCAATTACCCAGATATGATAGACTACCGATTAAGATATATTTCCTTATCAAAATAGGACTTTTTATATCACTATGTGTAAATTCCTTACTCATTGGTGTCTTAGCAGATTTATAATGCTCCATGTTATAGCATTTTAATAATTGGCTAATCTTCCTGGCTTGCAAAATTTGAAACCTTTATTCATTTTCATTATATCAAGATGCAAATAATGCTTAATTTTTTTATAATCCTGAACTTTTTCTGTAATCTATAAACAATATCATTTGTTTCTTGTTCAGTTTTAATTATAATTGCTATGTCATCCATAAATAACAGTAATAGAGAAATTAAACCATCTTTGGAACAAACAAAGATGAGCTATATCAGCTTTAAAACCTATTGAAACTAATTCTTTTACAATACATTTATTCCATTCATAACCAGATTGCTTTAGACCATAAAGATTTTTCTTTAATTTCCAATAATCAGTTTTTCCATCATCCTTTAAACCTAATGGCTTTTTCATATAGATGGTATGTCTTAAAGGTGCATGTAGATATGCAGTTTCAACATCTACATGGTTTATTTTACATTTATTCTTAGCTGCCCAAACTAATGCTGCTCTCGATGTATTTGCTCTCAAACCAGGTGCAAACACTTCATCATAGTCCTTATCTGACTGAGCAAATCCTTGAGCAACTAATCTTTCTTTATGGGTAATAGTCCCATCTACATCAGTCTTTTATCTTATACGCTCATTTACAATCTATTGCATGCTCACCTGGTGGTAACTTTACATCGTTATACACCTCTAAATCCTTTAATGATTTTAACTCCCTATTTATAGCTTCCTGCCAAACTATCTGATCCTTTGTAGGATACAGTTTTATTTCATTGAAGTTAGAAGGTTCTATATTAACCTGACATACAATGCTTGCTTGAAATCTGTCAGGTGGACATCACTCCCTAGTTGACCTCCTAGGCAACTCAGTACATGTTGTTGGCATGTCCTCTTCCTTTACCTCCCCTATCAAATCCTCGTCTTCTACAGTCATAGAGTGTTCTTCTATTGATAATTCCTCCATTGAAGATTCCTCCACTATCTTATTATCAATATTATTATCATTAGGATTATTGGTAAATAATGGAGTCTCAACAACAACACTATCCTGTACCTTATTATATTCCTGTTCAAGCTTTCTCCAGCCAACATGCTCCAGAAATTTAGCACTTACACTGCAATATATATTAGTAGTACCTGGCTCCCAAAATCTAAATGATCTATGATTAGCTTCATAACCTACAAAATATAATTGTCTTGCTCTATGTTGTCCCTTTTGCCTTACTTGCGTGAGAATATGAACCCATGCTGGGGTTCCAAATATATGTAAATAACTGAGATCTGGCTTTTTTCCATTCCAACGAGTAAATGGTAATTCACCAGTCATCGAATTCACTATGTTATTCAAAACATGGTTAGCGCACATTATTGCCTCATCCCAAAGTTTCTCTGATAAACCAGAATCTGAAATCATAGTCCTAGCCATAGCCTGTAATGTTTGTCCTCTACGTTCAATATATGAGTTATGTTGTGGCCTATAAGGAGCAGAACGCTTATAATTATGTTCAATGCCAGCTTTCTGTAACATGGCTTCAAATTTTCCATTGGTAAATTCAGTACCATTATTTGTTACTAAGCTAATAACTTTCTATTTCTTTTTCCTTTCAACAAATTTTAACCAGTTTACAAAATGCTGGTATATTTCTATCTTTGTTTTCATTAAATAACAGAAACCATATCTGGAAAAATGATCAATTATACTTAGGCGTCACCTAAACTAGGTTTCTTAGGTCCAATAATGTCAGCCAAAACAACCTCTAATGGTTCACTGGTTTTGAATCCATTTATCTTATTTGCAGGAGTTACCTTGCTTTTTTCTTGATTGCAAACATTGCAATTTAAATAGTTTGTACAAGGTTTTAATTTTATACCATTAGATATCTCAACAATTTTCTTTAGCATTTTGAAATTTATATGTCCCATACGTCTAGGGAGCAGATGAATACATTCACCATGAGGCTTTTTATTCTCATAAACTGAGTTAGCATTAATTAATGGATTATCATGTATAATAAATAAACCATTATCCAATCTTGCAGTAACACTTTTACTCTGTTTTTCAAATAAACATTTATCTCTCTGAAAAGTTACAACAAATCCTGCTTTTACCATTGCTCTTACAGATAGCAAGTTAAATATCATTCTAGGGACATATAACATCAGTAAATGTTCATTAAGACGTGAACAATATGCAGTACCTTCTCCAGATGCTCTCAATTTCCATCCATTAGGTAATGACACATGCTGTTTACTCTTTGTCATGTTAACAAACCTCTTTTTACTTTTAGTTATACACTGCGATGCTCCACTGTCAACTACCCATATATCATGGTTTACAGTTGTAATTGTATTTGATATGGTTAAACTAACATCTTTATAAGCTCTCTGTAAATTAACAGCATTCTGTATCTTACCCTTTTTACAGTATCTGGCTATATGACCTTTAGCCCCACAAGAAAAACATTTCCTAACAATATAGGCAGTTGAAGACAGTTTTTATTCCTGTGGTTGTCTTTCTCTCAGTTGATTTCTATCTTGCCTTCTTCTGGACTCTTCTAACAGTCTTCTAGTTATGCCAGTCAATGTAAGTTCATCTCTGTTTAAAACTTCTTTTTTATTTTTTTTTAAAGTTTACAAATATGAAGATAAAAGACTAACACAGACTAAAAAAATATGAAAAGTAGAGAAAAAGAGAACTGATGGGAAAAAATGTAAGAAACACAGATATACTGTATAAAAGATGACTCCCCTCTCCTTCCAAACTAATATAAACAACTTCAGTAATTTAACACTATTTCCAATATGTCCATAAAAATCCTATTCCCATATCTCATCCCTTATCCATAATCAAAGTATAAAAACTCACCATTCACTTCTAATCAACAAGTCTATTAAGAGCTACCAGAAATAGTAACATATTTAACCTTAATTTAATAATTCCACTTTGTGTCATATGTCAATTTATCTCTTCCTCTACGAGCAAAAGAAATTTCTCCCCATTTATAAACAGATCTTTAAACCTTTAAATCTTGCTGTTCACTTCTGATCAGGAAGAAATTCCATTAATAGCTATAATAAATGATAACATATATTTTAACCCTGATCAAAGAAATCCAGTCTGAATTCCTTCTGTTTACTTCATTTGATCTTTAATCCTATCATATCCCTCAAGCTGATTTCTCATCATTTTCTCTTAATCTTCTCTTGGGAACAGCTTCATTTGTTAATTTGTCCTCTTTGTAAATCCAAGCTAAGCGGCTTTCAAAGTCATTTGTCTGATTTATTATTTGTATGTTTCCTTTAATTATTAAGATATCCTATGGTTTCATTTGTTAAGCCATTGTGGCATTTTTTTCTCCATATCATTCCTATATCTTCATATTTATAAATCCATTTTTAGGTTCATAACATCATTTCCATATCACTTTTGTAATCTGGCATGTTTTAAAATCCAAATCCATATTCAAATCAGCCTCAGTCTCTTTTTTAAAATTCAATAAATCTGTTGTTTTTGTATGTTCTCTGTTATACTGTAGTATCATAAAATATTGTAAATGATTTTTGGACACTTTGTTCCCAAACAAGCTTAATTTCTTCTAAAGTCAAGGAATATTATTCCATTGTATTCATGGGTCTCTAATCATTAGTTCTCCCTGGTTTCCTTTAGTGCTTCAAGTGCTCTCTTATCATCTGTTTGTTTTTCAATCAACCAAACTTTTCAGTGGGAAGATTTCTTACAATTAATTTCAAATTTTTCATTTTTTTAAACAAAATTTTAAATATCTAACAGGAAATATTCATTTAAATTGATCTTGTGCCTTTACTTTCCAAAATCAACATTCTCATCCTCCTTTTGCTTTTTTCCAAAAATCAAAGTTCTTCTTTTTAATATTTAAACATATAAAATTTCTTTCATCCAGGATATAAGGAGATTTTCCCAGTGTAATGAAACTTGTCCTTCAGAAGATTCTTAATATCTAGAAAGTCAATAAGGAGATTCCTAAAGTAGTTAAGAGAGGAAGCAGGCAATCCCGGTATCCCTTTGAAGGCACCATGCCATGGCCTAGGCATAATTCTCTCCATAGCTCCCAGAACTCTCAAACCCGGTGGAGGGGTTCACTATTTCACTATCATCTAGGATGTTGGCTATCCCTGTCAGTGTCATCTGCAAATTCCCTTCTATTCCCTCATCTAAATCATTTATGAAGATATTGAAAAGTACTGGATCTAACCCGGGCTGGGTTTGGGGGACAACCCGCCTGGGGATAAGGCCAGACCGGGGGATACCTGCGACTGGGAGGCCTTGGGATCGGGGACGGTCGTTCCGAAGATGGGGGTTTCTTCTGGGGAGGGGGATGAAAGGGTTATCCCTACGATCGGTGGGAGAGGCAGGTATGGTGTTGACAGGGGGTCTTATCAAGTGATGGGAGCTCGCCCCCGCTGTTTACAAGCGGTGGTGCGCTCCGGCCCCCAGGTCATGTCTCGCTCCCTGAGTTGTTTGAATGATCGGGCCCCGGGCCTCCGGCTGATGCTCTGCAATGCCAGGTCCGTAGTGAATAAAGCCCCCCTTGTGCACGATCTCATCACGGAGGGGGGTGCGGACCTGGCGGGCATTACCGAGACCTGGCTGGGACAGGAGGGGGGTGTCCCTCTAGTAGAGATGTGCCCAGCCGGGTTTCGGGTCTTTCATCGGCCGAGGGCCGAGGGGAGGGGTGGGGGGGTTGCGGTAATTATTCGGGAGGATCTAGATCCTAGGGAATCCACTGTTCCTCAGACGACCGGATGTGAGTCCCTGTTTGTTAAGTGTGGTTCCGGGGTTCAGATGGGCCTATTGATCACATACCTGGCTCCCTGCTATGTGACATCGGCCCTGCCTGAGCTCCTCGAGGTCATAGCCGGCCTGGCGGTTGAGACCCCCAGGCTGATGGTCATGGGGGATCTCAACCTACCTTCGGCCGGTGGGGCCTCGGGGACTGCTCAGGAGTTCTTGGCTTCCATGACGGCCTTGGGCCTGACCCAATTAATTAAGGAACCCACGCATACTGGGGGTCACATTCTGGATCTGGTTTTTGTCTCTGGACAGTGGCAGGATGATCTAGGTGTTGGGGATGTTTCTATTGAACCCTTGTCATGGTCAGATCATTCGCTCCTTAGGCTAGACTTCCAGGCCGCTCCTCCCCATCGCAGGGAGGCGGACCAAATACGTTGGTACCGCCCCAGGCGCCTGATGGATCCAGATAGGTTCCTGATGGAGCTTGGGCCATATCCCGACATTCGGACTCACGACTCGGTGGGGGACCTAGTCGCCACCTGGGAAAGGGTGGCGGCTGGGGCCCTGGACCGGGTCGTGCCCTTGCGGCCTCTGACCCGGCGCTGCTCTCGCTCGGCCCCCTGGTTTTCCGGGGAGCTGAGGGAGATGAAGCGCCGGAAAAGACGCCTGGAGAGTATTTGGAGGACCACTCGCTCCGGACCTGACCGAACACTTTTACGGTCTTTTATTAAGACCTATTTAGTGGCGATAAGGGTGGCAAGGCGTCTTTACTTTTCCACCCTTATTGCGTCCGCAGGAAACCGCCCGGCTGCCCTGTTTAGAGTGACCCGCTCCCTCTTAGAAGGGGGAGCGCGGGAGGACCCCTTGCAGGGACAGGCTGAGGATTTTTCAAAGTTCCTGGTGGATAAAATCACTCAGATCCGGGATGGCTTGGACTCCGAATGGGCAGTTCTGGGTGGGGAATCGGGGGCGGAATTTGGAACAGTCATTTGGGACGAGTTTGATCCTGTGACCCCCGAAGATGTGGACAGGTTACTGCGGGGACTGAATGCGACCACATGTCTATTGGACCCGTGTCCCTCCTGGCTGGTGTTAGCCACCCGGGAGGTGACACGAGGTTGGTTCCAGGGCATTATTAACGCTTCCTTGAGTGAGGGATATCTACCCGCCGCCTTGAAAGAGGCGGTGGTGAGACCCCTCCTCAAGAAACCGTCCCTGGACCCAACTTTGTTATCTAATTATCGTCCTGTCTCCAACCTTCGCTTTATGGCGAAGGTTGTTGAGAGTGTGGTGGCACAACAGTTTCCCCAGCACCTGGATGAAGCTGTCTATTTGGATCCACGCCAATCGGGCTTCAGGCCCGGGCACAGCACAGAGACGGCGCTGGTCGCATTGGTGGATGATCTCTGGAGGGCCCGTGACAGGGGTTATTCCTCTGTCCTGGTCCTCCTAGATCTTTCGGCGGCTTTTGATACTGTCGACCACAGTATCCTATTGCAGCGGCTGGGGGGGTTGGGGGTGGGAGGCACCGTTATGCGGTGGTTCTCCTCCTTCCTCTCTGACCGCTCGCAATTTGTGTTGGCAGGGGGGCAGAGGTCGGCCCCGAGGCCCCTGGTTTGCGGGGTGCCTCAGGGGTCGGTGCTCTCGCCCCTCCTGTTCAACATATATATGAAGCCGCTAGGTGAGATCATCCGTGGCTTTGGGGTAGAGTTCCATCAGTACGCTGATGACACCCAGCTGTACATCTCTACCCCGGGCCACCCCGATGAAGCCGTCGAAGTGATGGCCCGATGCCTGGAGGCCGTGCGGTGTTGGATGGGGCGGAACAGGCTTCAGCTCAACCCATCTAAGACTGAGTGGCTGTGCTTCCCGGCACCCCGATACAGCCGGCTGGTTCCATCGCTGGCTGTGGGGGGGGAAATTCTTGCCCCCACAGAGAGGGCCCGCAATCTGGGTGTCCTCCTGGATGTACGGCTGTCATTGGAAGATCATGTGGCGGCCGTCGCCAGGGGGGCTTTTGGACAGGTCCGTAGGATCTACCAGTTGCGGCCCTTTCTGGATCGGGATGCGCTTCGCACGGTCACTTCCGCCCTGGTGATCTCCCGCCTAGACTATGCCAATGCTCTCTACATGGGGCTGCCCTTGAAGAGCATCCGGAGGCTCCAGTTGGTGCAGAATGCAGCCGCGAGGGTGGTAATGGGGGCACCTAGGGGCTCCCATGTTATGCCACTTCTACGCGGGCTGCATTGGCTCCCGGTGGCCCTCCGGGTGCGCTTCAAGGTCTTGGTCACTATCTTTAAAGCGCTCCATGGCTCGGGACCAGGTTACTTGCGAGACCGCCTCCTGCCACCATCGGCTTCCCACCGACCGGTACGCTCCCATAGGGTGGGCCTCCTCGGGGTGCCGCCGGCTGGACGGCTGGCGACCCCGAGAGTGCGGGCCTTCTCATTGGGAGCACCCCCTCTCTGGAACGAATTACCCCCGGAGATAAGGGCCGCCCCCGATCTCATGGCCTTCCGTCGGTTGCTCAAAACGCATTTATTTCGGCAGGCCGGACTGGCCTAGGGGTTTTTAAATTTTAATTGGGTTTTAATCTTTTTAATACTTGTTTATATTTTATTAGAGCCATATTGGATTTCAGTTTTTAAATTTTAATATATCATGTTGTCTCATACTTTGTACATTGTATATGTGTTTTTATTGGCTGTTCACCGCCCCGAGTCCCTTCGGGGAGAGGGGGCGGTATATAAATCAAATAAATAAATAAATAAATAAATAAATAAATCTAAGACACAACCCTGTGGCACCTCATTTCTTACTCCCCTCCATGTTGATATAGTACCGTTAACGACTACTTGTTGAGTATAGTTTGTCAGCCAGTTAAAAATTCATTCTATCTATCCCACTTTATTCTAGTTTTTTTCTTACCAAGAAATAGTCTGGTCTGCTTTGTCAAATGTCTTACTGAAGTCTAAGTATACCTATATCCACAGTATTTCACTTGTCTACTAATTTAGTCAGTCACTAAATTTTATCAAAAAATGAAATAAGATTAGTTTGGCAAGATCTGTTTCTAATAAACCCAACTGGCTTCTAGTTATAACTTTGTTTCTAGATGTTTGCACATCTGGTTTTTGATTATTTTTTCCAGTATCTTCCCAGCTATTGATGTTAGATGGATTGAACTGTAGTTTCCTGGTCTGTTATTGTTTTTTCCCCTCCTTTTTTGAAGATGGGAATCACATCAGCTCTTTCCCAATCCTCCATTAGTTCCTCAGTGTTCCAAAGAAAGATATGGTACAATGATTATGATATGACATCTTCCAGCTCCTTTAGAATTCTGGGATATAATCCTTCAGGTCCTGGTGATTTATATTCATCAAGATCAGTCAGGTGTTCCTTTATCATGTTCTTGCTTATTTTAATTTTTATTTCTAGTCTGATTTTAAGAGCCTATCTGTTAACCAGCTCCTTTTTTTGCTATGGTCATCAGCTCCACAGAAGTGGAGCCATCTTCAATCCTCTGTTGCTGTCCCAAGAAGTCCTGAACTTGGGTGAGGAGGTGCCTTCTGAGCCTCTTTCTCCACTGATTGTGCAACTCATCCTGAATGTGAACATCTACATGGGAGCCTGGTGTGCTGAATGTATTCTAAGCCTCTCTTGGCCTCATAAAAAGGGAGTTATGTTCTCTGGAGCCTCCAGAATCTGACAGCAGTGAGGCACAGGAACAAGGGGATCCTGTTCCCAGTGCGTGTGTACATAGAGCTGCCAGAAGGCAAGAACAATTAAGACAAAAGGGGCAACTCGGGAGTAAGGCTTGGAGGTGATTGGCCCTCCCATAAGATATAAAGGAGGAGCAAAAGAAAAGGAATCTTTGCAGGAAGCAACTTTGTTCATATGGTCGGTTTGAAGCCTGAAGCTTGGTGTAGAATTTGTGTTCTGTTTTGGCTTCATATCACTAATAGGACGTGTAGTCATTGGCAGCATTTCAAGGAAGATAAAGGTGCATTCTATCAGACTTATCCTGAAGGACTTTGGCAGACTTCCATGGGACTATTTACAAACTGTTTCAGACTTATTATGGGCTGTGAATGACTAAAATTCACAGCCGTTGAAATAAAGAAAAAAGGGTTTGGGGACTAATGTGTGTTTGTTAGTGTCTCCATAAGTCTTGGTCAGAACAAGAACAGCCAGAATTTCACACAAACCAAGCACTTCACATTTGCCTCCCAATCACTTTCGCCATTAAATTGGTCTGCATGTTGAAATGAATATCTGAAAGCTATTGCCATTGGCATTAGAACCCTCCCTTTTTCTGGGGCTTGACAATGACTCAGCAGGCAAGAGCCCACCCCCTGTGGTTAGCCCATTAATGTGAGCGCCATCCTCATTTTTGGCAAGGCATAACCTTTTGCAAGCACCATTTCTTAGCCAGGGACTCCAAAGAAAACAGAACTCCTGGTTGGTATTTAATGGTAGTCTGCAGAAAACCTGTCAAAATATACCACTTCATCTGTCAGATACTTTGGGACAAGACCCCTACAGTAGTTTTCAGAAACAGAGCTCAATTACTTACACTTTAAATTATCTTTAATTGTTGCATGTGAGCTACGGGGAGAGGGGAAAAAAATCCCTCTGAACCAAGACCCTACCTATTAAGGATCACCTCATAATTGCAGCTTTAATAAGTATACTGTAGCAGGTCAGTGGTGGAGGTTAGCATGGGTTATAACTAGGTGAAGCCCACTGCTTAATATGGGTAAGTGAAAGTGACACATCACTATAGCTAGATCAATTACATGTGGGTAGTTTAGACTGTAAACTTTTTAGTGCAGGTAATTACCAAGCCAGATGTTTTAATTTAGGCTTTTTCCTTCCCTTCCTCCCATTCTGCCTTTGCCCTAAAATCCAATTTATCCTGTCATTCTTTTGCCTCTGACCCACAGGAGAACAAATCACTAGCTGAACTAAAAATTCCCATCATTTTCCCGACACTCCTATTGCTACTGCAGATGAATGGCTAAGATTTTGCACAGGTGAAACATGTGTGCAGACATGGAAGGAATGCCAAAAGAATTAGGATGAAAGTTTGCCAGCTTTCATTTTTCTTGCAGATTAAGTAGAAAACTCCATCCAGAGAGGTAGATCTGGTAGTGCAGGCAAATGTAACAATAAAAGCCCATAAATGTTTGTGTGTGTATATGTTTGTGTATACACACATGTGAAGCTTATACCCAGAAGAGAAAGCATGAAAAACCAACCAGCTGTCAATAATGCAAACAGAACAATCTATCCTCTTCTCAATGAAAAAGAGAATGAAGTAAAAATAACAAAATGAAAGCGAAAAAGTGTCCGAAACTGCTAACTGGTACTGCTTCCTTTAGGCCACTTTCCCCACTGTCAATGAGAGTGAAATTTACGCCCACTTCATATACAAGAATCTGGGAAGATTCATTTATTACTACCACTGTACTGAGAAATACTATTTCTTTGATGCTTCACTTTAGATTCAGGGAGCCCAGGTTAGTTTCTGACCAATAATTATTTCCGAGCATAGGGGCATACAAGCATACATAGTTATATTTTGCTTCCCTCAAACAGAAATGAAATTACAAGGATGCTGAAAGCCCAAGTAGAAGCTATGACGAAAGCAATTTTTCAATATTTTTTTTTCTATTCACTGAAAATACTTTCCGTTATGATAGCTGTGATGCTAGAAATATGACTGGAACATACTTTTCTGAACATAGGGATAACTGGAAAGATATTTTTTCTTAAATTGCTCAAATACTAGGGGACTTTTCCTCCAGTGTAAGCCTGGTTTTATTCTGCTGGAGGCAAGTTAGGGCTTGTCTGGTACAGATAGCTCAGAACAAATACATTGTCTTAATACAATAGAACACAGTGTGCAATCAGATATTTCAAAGTAGAGGACAAATCAGGAATGTGGAGAAGTAATAGACAGAGCTCTTCCTGACTTGTGAGGTTTATTTATTTATTTATTTATTTTATTTATTTATTTTATTAGTTTTATATACCGCCCCCCTCTCCCTGCAGGGACTCGGGGCAATGTACAGCCAAACTAAAAGCACAATACAATATTTAAAAACAATTAAAAAGATTAAATAAAGTGGCTAAAAGGAAAAACTAAATATAAAAATATAAAACTAAAACCAATTAAAAACCAATTTAAGACCCTATAAAAACCCTAGGCCAGACTGGCTTGATGAAATAGGTAAGTTTTCAACGCGCGCCGGAAGGTCAAAAAGTCAGGGATGGTCCTCATCTCCAGGGGTAATTCATTCCAGAGGGAGGGTGCCCCCAAAGAGAAGGCCCGCACCCTCGAGGTCGCCAGCTGTCCAGCCGGCGGCACCCCGAGGAGACCTGCCCTATGGGAGCGCACTGGGTGACGGGAGATCGATGGCAGCAGTAGGCAGTCCCGTAGCCATGGAGCGCTTTAAAGATGATAACTAACACCTTGAATCGCACCCGAAAGGCCACCGGGAGCCAATGCAGCTCGTGCAAGAGTGGCATAATATGGGAGCTCCGAGAAGCCCCCAGAACCACCCGCGTGGCTGCATTCTGCACCAACTGGAGCCTTCGGGTGCTCTTCAAGGGAAGCCCCATATAGAGAGCATTGGCATAGTCTAGGCGGGAGATAATGAGGGCGGATGTGACTGTGCGAAGTGCATCCTGATCCAGAAAGGGCTACAACTGGTAGATCCTGTGGACCTGACAAAAAGCCTCCCTGGCGACGGCCGCTATATGATCTTCTAACGACAGTCGTATGTCCAGGAGGACACCCTGATGGCGCGCCCTCTCTATGCGGGCAAGAATTCCCCCCCCACAGCCAGTGATGGAACTAACTGGCTGTACTGGAGTGCCAGGAAGCACAGCCACTCGGTCTTGGCCGGGTTGAGCTGAAGCCTGTTTCGCCCCATCCAACCCCGCACAGCCTCCAGGCACCGGGCCATCACTTCCACGGCTTCAAATCCTTAAGAAAATGAAATTTATTAATAAAGCTCCAAACATTGTTGGAGGGGTTAGACAGAAGTGAAATGATAGAAACTGAATAATGGTTTATCCTTCCACATAAACTTTTTCCTTCCTTCCTTCCTTCCTTCCTTCCTTCCTTCCTTCCTTCCTTCCTTCCTTCCTTCCTTCCTTCCTTCCTTCCTTCCTTCCTTCCTTCCTTCCTTCCTCCCTCCCTCCCTCCCTCCCTCCCTCCCTCAATAAAACTGAAGTGTTACATCTGGGTCTGATTGACTTTCCAAGCAGGACACGTGAAAGTCTTGGTACCACAACAAAGGCATTTGCACATAATGAGGGTCTTCCAGATCTGGGGTTCTGAGGAGAGACATCTGTGCAGATCCTAAGTTTCAGACAGTTAAATCTTGAGAGAGATGCTCTTTCAAATAGTATCCTAAGTACTAAAGGGCCTTAACATCCTTACTAAAAAGATGAAGTCCAAGTAGTAATATGTAAGTAGCAATGCAATCCTTTAAGACTAGTATTAATATTAAGATGCTAGTTCCTACCTATAAAGTCCATAGAACCCAGATATCTGAGGGACCATTTATCTTCAATCATTTCTTACCCCCGGTATGTGTTGGTAGAGTAGGCGCATTTCAGGTCTTTACTATTAAAAGTGATTTTATTCTAAATTTTATTGTGGGACTGAGAAAGCATGCCACCATGCTTCCCCACCCTTAAGCAGCATGCCCTAGAGACAAGGATTTTGCCTTCTCCTGGGAGTTCTGGAAAGCTGAGATTGATGTATTATTGTTTGCTGTTATTGTTTGCTTAGAACTTCTGTCTTTCTTTGATTTGCATTGTTTATAAGATTGTTCTAGTCTGGCTACTTGTTTGGTTTGAAGGCTTGTCAGTTTTTATAGGTTTTTCAGTTTTGTACACCTCCAAGAGGCCATGGAATTGGGTGGCTCATAAATACAAAGAAAAAAAACAATACATAAATGAAAAGTGTAATAGATGATGATATTTTTAATGCTGGGTTCAACACTAGCTGCAATATCTAACTTATTTAAGAGGAGAGTCACAGAGAATGAATGACGGTGATGCAAAGAGGAACTTACCGGAATATGGACTACTGCGGTGGACAAATTATCTCTGTCCAGGAAAGGTTGCAGTGATTAGAATGCATTTTGTGCCACCAAATGCATTCTGCCTTTGAGGGATTTGAATAAAGCCTTCATGGAGAGCAAACCCATCCAGAGCTGGAGACTTACCCAATTTTTGGTAGCCAATTCACAGTGCCTCCCTCTGGTCAGGATTCAGCTTCAGTTAATTAATTATTTCCCAGTCTATTATCCAGATATTGGGCCAAAGATCTCCACTGTTTTATTTAATGGAGAAATAGTTCTCAAACTGATGACTATTAACAACACTTTGACTTAATTGAAAAACGGCGATATCATGATTAGAGAACATAAAGCAAAATTTTGTTCTTTGGCAATGACTTATATTGACAGGAGCTACATTTGTATTCTGCATTTTATGTATTCTGAAATACATTTCAAGTATTTTCTTGAAAATGTTTTTTTTTTGGCAACTGCAAACTTTTTATTTATAAGCAGAATGAAATGATGCTGTACTATAAAGGTCTAAGCCAGGAGAAGAGTTTTACTAGAAAAACTGAACAGTAATTTTACATATCACACTAAACCATGTTTTCTTTAACCCCCGTTCATAAACCATAGTTAGGCAGCTTGTATAAAATTCTAAGCCAAAATGCAGTAAAACCATAGGAAAGCATGACAGAACATGTGAATTAACTCAACAAAGCCTTTTGTTCTTTAAAAAAAATATCTCTAAGTATCATATTATGGATGCATGCAGAGACAGTTCTCTTAAGAAGATTATAATCTTGGAAAAGTTTAAGGAGAAAGAGGAAGAGAATAGACATCAGCCAAACGGATGGTTTTGTTTTTTTTATAACAGTAATAAATGCTCCACTGAGGAACCTAAAGGCCAAGTGAAAGAAAGACAATTCTAGAGAGAATATATCCATGAGCTCATTAAGAGTCAATACAGGTAGACCTCAACTTATGACAACAATTGAGCCCAAATTTCCATTGCTAAGCAAGGCAGTTGTTTAGTGAGTTTTGCTGCATTTTATGACTTTTTGCCACAATTGCAAAGTGGATCCCTGCAGTTGCTAAGTGAATCATATAGTCATTAAACAAATCTGGCTTCCCCCATTGACTTTGCTTATTGGAAACTGGCTGGGAAGATTACAGATGGTGATCATATGAACCTGGCACAGTACAACTGCCAGTACAAATACATGTTGGTTGCTAAGTGCCCAAATTTTGATCATGGGAACTGTGGGAATTGCTGGAATGATACTAAGTGTAAAAACTGGTCATTAGTCACTTTTTTCAAAGGTGTTGTAACTATGAACGGTCAATAAATGAATGGTTATAAGTCAAGGATTGCCTGTACCAACATAAGTACATAATTTTTTTTAAAAAAGGGAAATTCCTTTGAAATGCTATAGTGTTTAAGGGTTGTGTTATAAACTGGCTGTGAAAACTGCATGACAGGTTCTGAATTTAAAAACAGCAATAGCAATTAGACTTATCTACTGCTTCACAGTGCTTTACAGCCCTCTCTAAGTAGTTTAGAAAAATCAAAATGTTGCCCCCAACAGTCTGAGTCCTTATTTTACCCACCTCGGAAAGATGGAAGACTGAGTCAATCTTGAGCCTGGTGATATTCAAACTGCCAAATTGCAGACAGATGACAGTCAGCAGAAGTAGCCTGCAGTACTACACTCTAACCACTGTGCTACCACGGCTCTTAGAAATTAGATACAAGTGTCATCTGATTGATAGTTTAAAGCTTAAGTTCTGAAGATACTCCTAACCTTTCACAGCTACTGAAGGCTTGGGGAGGGGAAAAGATTAGGCAGCTTGTGTGGCCCACTAGCGTACACAGATTTTTCATCAGCAGGAATAGAGATATGGAATAATTAATGTACTTGCAATTGATAGTACAGGAAATTATGTTTTTAAACTATGATATCCAACCATCTGGTATGAGTCAGATGCCAGATGAATCAGTGAGGTTTATCAAGATGGGACACTTGGGTATAATAAACTAGAGTAAGGGAGTGAAATGTTGAGATCAACACCCAGCTGACAGCTCTCAACAAGATACAAAACCAGGGTGCTGTTACCCTTCTGACATTAGATTTTGGGATTAGTTTCAGCATTAGGAATGTGAGGAGGCTTCAGATAAGTGCAGAGAGGAAGTATCAATTTTCACATTTTTTGAATTCAGATTTTCAAATGCTTTCCAGTTTTGCTGGAGCATTAATAATATACCTTCCCGAGAAAATATTGCTAGACCTGATGTGAAGCATTTGTATTGCTATGTAGCAGAGAAATGGAACAGACTGTCTAGTTAAATAAAGAGTATGAGAATAGGCCCAAATGTGCACTTATTTTTTAATATCTACTTTCAGCCTACCCTCTATGAAAAGTTCCTCTGTACAATGTTCTGATGAAGGGAATTATATTAGTGCTGGGCAGATCTGATCTGCAAATGTCCTTAAAAGCAAACAAGAGTCCAAACATCACACCTGTCTGCAACACCTTAAAAAAAAAAAACTTTCTCAGGATTGTAGGGTAGCTGTAAAAAGCAGCTGTGTAATCCTCTATGTAACAATCACAGAGACAGTTTGCATTCCTGCCTGCTCCGAAGAACTTTTGGGAGAAAAAAAAATGTGAAGCACAGCTCAGTCCTACAATTACTTTTCCATAGAGTTTATCAGCTATCAATGCACCAATTTCTTTGCACGTTCTGGGCCCCTAGGAAAAATGGATCAAAACTGGAAACCATTTGATGTTTTCATGGATGATACCATGCTTGTTGGTTCGTGGTCAAAACCTAGTGCTCATATACAGTGGTGTGACTGTAATGTCCAACCTTCATATAGGATTTGTTACTGGGAACTGTCATCCATCAGTAAACAAAAAAGGGTAATAAGATATGACTGCAATGGTTAAAGTGTTGTTTGATTCTGCAAGTATTCTTGTCTCCAAAAGCATATTGTTGTTATTGCTCGAAAGTACATTTGAGATTATTCTCTCTGTTGTCAGAAGCAAGGTACACTGTTGTAATAAGGTTACCATCTGCATAGTTCAAAATTTGGTTGAAAGTTAGAAATCCTAGATGACTTTGATCCCCAGCCTCAGAGTAATGAATATGATGTTGGAGAGATACATGATGATTTGGCTTTTGTCCTTTCGCTTTCTCTTTTATCTAAAAATCACTTTTTCTACTGGTATTGTTCTTAAGGATATTTAAATGCTAAGTCATTCAGAAAGTGCTGGGAGAGAGGCTTTTCACTGACCTTTTCAGAATACAACTCTGAAAAATGATATTGTTTCTAAACCCATTCTCTATTGAGAGCAAATGTTTTTCCTACACTATTATCAGAAGTTTTTTTAAAAAAAATAGGTCAGTTTAAAGGCAAAGCTGTTCTATCTGCTCAAGTAGCAAGATTTCTGTTGCTGAAACAAAATAAAATAGAGAATAAAAGAAGATGCAGTAAATGGGAAAAAGAAAAAAGAAAAGGGATGGTGTTTAGCAGCACAACAGATTTATCCAAAATGGCCACCACTTTCCCACACGTATCAGTCAGCCTTTGGTGTTCTCAGGAGGCCTGCGAATTCATTGGCCTTACAGATCAAATGTCTGCTATGTAGAACTGGATAAGATAAAAGAACGGTAGGAGAGCAAGGGGAGGAGGGGGGTTGTTTGTACTTTTACAGCACAATCATTAACATCTCTAAAGCTGTGTCTTGCAATCTAATCCATGTTTTTTTCACTGTAATAGATGGTCACACACTGATTTTATCTGCAGACAAGGAAGGAGCTGCTGTTATAGCCCCTTTCTTGGAGAAATGGATCAGCAGGTGTTCTTATCTTCGGGAGGAACTGGAAATCATCTGGAGGGGTAGAATTATAGGTGTTTTCTAAGCTTTAGACCAATATAAATAAAAGGAAATGTCAAACTCTCACATCAAGCCACCCATCCAGCACATTCCCTCATACTATTTTTTTTTTTTGAAGAAAAATTCCCCAAATGACCCAAGCATTTGGATGGGACTGAATGAGAACTGTAGCAAGATCATATAAAATGAAAATGATGGTTGAATGTAATAAAGGAATATATATTTTGAAAGACTGTGGTTAGACTGAAGTATTTAGAAATATAGCACTGAATTAACAGGAGAGGTTCTAAATCATCTGAGCATGGGTTTTTAACAAGGTTGAAAAGTAGGACAAATAAACAGACAGACACACATATATGAACATACATGACTATCATGATACAGATCTGTGTCTGTGTGATTCCCACCATCCTTTTTGGGAGGATACTTATGGTTGAAAGAATGATCTGACACTCTATTTTAACCCTAAGTGCCCTGTTTGATCAGTGTTTTAACTAAGTGCCCCCTCCTTCCCACAAAAGGATGGTAGGAATCGCACAGATATAAGACTGTCTCATTTTCCTGTCTCATGCACATAAGTGGATGTGCGGTTGTGCAGATGCAGATAGACAATTCCACAAAAACATCCATAACGAAGTACATTTATTGGTACATCAGGTATCCTCATGACTCACATTTGTGACGAAGCTCTTCTATAACGACCAATCCTTTGTATATCAGAATTGCAGGTAAAAATGTTTCCTTTCCTAACCCATCACGAAGTGATAGAAGGAAAGATGTTATCAGTCCATGAGTGCAGGCAAGAATGGAGGGCAACCTCCTTCAACACTTCGAGGGTCAATTTAGTGGCCAATCAGGATTATAGATGTGGCCACATGACATGAACTACATTTCCCAGGATACCTTTAACTACATTTCCCATGATGCATTCCCTTAAGGGGATATCTCACAATTCCTAAGTAACTAACCAATTCCCATAGATTGGCTGGGACAGCACACTCATCATAGGTGGTGTGTGTGCGCGTGTGTGCATGTGTGCGTGTGTGCATGGGTCAGTGTATCCTAGTCTCCATCCAGTGTAGTTATAAATTCAAGCTAAGATGATTTAGAGAGAAGCTAAGACATTTTAGTTGTTTTGAAGCTCCACAGCAATTCTTGGATGACACAAGATGAAAATATTGTTCCTATATTTATGATACCTTACCCCATGACATCAGATCACCCAGCAGCTTCACATAGATTTAAATACAAGAGGGGAGAATGTCAAATTCTGACTTGCAAGGGAATGATATTAGGTCTTAGCTGGCAACATTTGAATTTTTGTGGCTACTGGAAAATTTTAGCATACTGTATACCATCCTCCTATTATTTGAAGCAGATTGGGTGAATTGGTTAAATGCAGCAAAAACACAGAAAAAGTGTTAACTTTCTTCAAAACCAAAGCATTCCACCTAGATTCGTTACTGTGTAGACTCTATTAATTTCAGTGAAATCTTTGCTAGTTGAAGATTGACTATACCAACCTTTTGAATGTCACAACCTGTGAAATGCTGGGTATAAAATGCAGATGGTGGCAGGGAAATGAAACAGAAAATCCAGAAAAATCCCATCCCAGATTGGATGGAATTCAGAGAGGAAGATTTAGCAGAATATTGTACTGATAATTAACATGGAAATGAAAATGAACTACAATCCCTCTACTCAAGAGAAGTTAAATCAATTTCATCTTAAAGGAACCCCAGCAAAATTACTTCTCCCATCTTCCAATGTCAGACTTCTCTTGGTACCCCAGGTAAGAAAGTGCAACCCCAGATTTCAGAGGATACATAAACTTAGCTAAGTTACTTTATTGTAGAAAAACTAAAGTAGCCATTATGAAAGAATTCCCATGATTGCTGTTAATCAGATGCAAGACCTAGTTATAAAGAAGTGGGGGGAAAGAATCAAAGACTCATACCAATTGAAAGTCTTGCACAATCTTATGGGCTAGAAGCCAATCTGTTTTTAGGTGGAACAATGGTTTCTACCAGTCTCTTGTTTTGGTAACAAATAGTACTGATATCAGGCTATTTGCTTGTGAGCATCTGAAAATTGGCTTTTGTATCTCATTAACCCCATTTAGTTGACCCAAAGAAATGTGAAATTAATTATATGTGCATGTTGAGCAGTCCCTCATTGTGAAAAGGTGGACATCTGCAAGGAGAGCTTGATATTAGCTTGAAAAATGGAGGAGGTTTTTATTGCACAAGATTTCTGAATGCAGTTTTGTATAATAAGGAGACCAACCGTCCTCCTTTAGGGAGGACAATCCTTCTTTTGTAAGTTCTGTCCTCCCTCGAAAAGTGTCCTCCTCCATGTCTTCCTTTTTGATATTTGAAGACTAATCTATAAATCTCCGTATTTGATCGATGCCGATCCAATCCGTTGTGTGTGATGTGATGTATTTTTATTTGGCATAGCTATTTGTTAAGGCTCGGTACAGTGCGGCGAGACGTGATTATGAGACACATGTGCTCCACACAGGAGAATTGTTTTGAGAGAATGTGCTGCGTGCAAGAGTACACCATGGGCAAGAGTGTGCCACGCGCAAGAGTCCGTCATGAGCAAGTGGCTTTGTTTTTTTTCTTCAATTTATTTATGTCCTCCTTTTCATTGTAAAAAAGTTGGTCACTTTATGCATAATGGTGACTTCCCCATAAGTTACATTAAATTCAGTTTGGATAATCATTGAGATGGAGTAAAGGGATGCCTAATACCCTTTTAAGTTCTTTAAAAGAAAAAAAACAATGAACTTCATTTTGCAGTGATAGCCATCCATCAAATACATCAAAAATATTGAATGGCTGAATGTGTCTTTTAACTAGAAACTGCAATGCACATAACTAAAGGTCCAGTTTTTCTATTTTATGCACTAACTCTTATTTAAATGGCCCTAGAGTAATCTTGGGGAAGAAGTGGTTAGGGTGAAGATGTTTCTCCTCTTCTCAGGAAAGCCTGGGCAGAAGGGTGAAGACTTCCTTTGAAAGCTTCCTGAAGGAAAAAGATGACTACATTAGAAGTTCCAAATGCAGATTTCAATGTATTTCAAGGCTGGAAATTTTGTTCAGTACCAATATTCTACTCTTAGAGGATTAAATAATAAATATGGATCCCTGGAGGAAAAGGAAGATGTTTCCTTCTCTACACTTAGTAGTTACATCTAAATGTAGAGAGAATCTAATCCAATATTCATGACATCCATTATTACAGTATATTAAACCCCATCAAAGCTTAGGGGTCTCAAATGTCATCTAACATTTGGATGTAACATTTGGAATATCACTGAAGTTGTTCATTGACGGTTTTCAAAGACTTAAGTACAGGATGCATCTAGTTTCCATTCAAATATAATTGGTGCTTTTCATATTCTTTTCTTGGACAGATAGAGGAAAGTGTGTTACAGAAATTCAGAGGTGATAGGACGAAGGCAGTGACAGAGGGCCATAAGCTACAAGAAGAACCAATCAAGTAGTATTTTACATATTTTGGGAATGTGATATGAGTGAGTGACAGATTGGAGTAAGTTATTATACTTGGCAAAGTTAAGAAAAGTAGAAGAAAATGATTAAAGTAGGTGATGGAATTATGGAAATCACTGGAATATATCTGAAGAATTATCACTGGTGACAGATGAAAATGATGGGATAACTAGGGTCATGTTCACTTTTATGGCATAATTGGAAGTGACCAGTGATGGGATTCAAATAACTTAACAACCAGTTCTCTGCCCTAATGATTTCTTCCAACAACCAATTCACCAAATTGCTCAGAAAGTTAACTAGTTCTCCCAAAGGGGTGCAAACTGGCTGAATCCCACCACTGGAAGTGACAAGCTTTTCCTGAATAGACCTTTATTCCCAAATTCATTTCTGTTCCCAAAGTGTTCTGGGTAATATGTCATTTGTTCAGCACTCAATGAGATAGTGTTAATTATCATTTAGAGGTGAGGCCAGATTGTAGGGTTGAAGTCAGAGTGCAGCATTGGGATCAGAATCAATGAAAGATAACTTTCTCAAGGTTTTACCACAGACTTAACAGTCTTATTACCTAGATAATATTCTTCCCCTCCTCCTGGATTCCAGAATTAAGACAGCATTTGTCTTGAATGAAGAATGGGCAATTCACTACCTTGGTATCACAAACTATCCAGCTCAAATACAGGAAGCCATTGACATACAACCATTCATTCAGCAATTCAAAGTTACAATGGCACTGAAAAATAAAAGTGACTTATGACTCTTCCTCACACTTATGACTGTTGTAGCAAGGTCACATGTTCAAAATTTGGATGCTTGGCAAGCAGCATGAATTTAGGATGGTTGCAGCATCCTGGGGTGATGTGATCATCATTTGTAACCTTCCCAGCTAGCTTCTGACAAGCACAGTCAATGGGAGAAGCTGAATCCACTTAATGATCACATGATTTGCTTAACAACAGCAGTGATTCACTTAATAACCATGGCAAAAAAACAGGTCGTAAAATCATATACAACTCACCTAACTTGCTTAGCAATGGAAATTCTGGGACCAATTGTGGTCATAAGTTGAGGACTATCTATATGGTATTCTAGTTCAGAGTGACATCTGAGTGCCATACTATTTATTACTCTTCCCTGTCCATATATTCTGCTCAGAGACAGGAAGCTGACGGGGAAAACAGCAGTAGCGTTTCATGGAGCCATGGTGGCACAATAGTTAGAATGCTGTACTACAGGCTACATTTGCTGACTGCCAGCTGCTAGCAGTTCGGCAGTTCGATTCCCATTGGTTCAAAGTTGATTCAATTTTCCATCCTTCCGAGATCGGTAAAATGAGGACCCAGATTGTTGGGGGCAATATGCTGACTCTGTAAACTGCTTAGAAGGGGCTGTAAAGCACTGTGAAGCGGTATCTAAGGCTAAGTGCTATTGCTATTGATCATTGCCCCAGACTGAATTCTACTGATGATCCCTCAGTGCTAGAACATATACATGCCACACAGCTATAAACTACACACATTATGTGCTCCTGTCTGAAGAGTCATATAAAAAGAGTTTCCTTAAAATATAAAATTAGCTGTTTGCACTTGATGTCAATACATTCTTTTTTTAGGAATTAATTGCTGTTTAAAAAAAAAAAAACTTTAGAACTAAATACATATCATTTTTTTCAGACCACTGTGTAGCCGAAAAAAGATTTCTAAGGAGTTTCCTTTGGGGAGTAAATTGACATTTTATTTTTTTAAAAATCACATTAACTTTTTCAAGTTTCTAGCAAATGGAAAAATGTCTTTTTATTATTTTATGACACACACAAACACACACACATATACTTTGCTCTGGATGTTTTATGACTGCAAAAACAGAAATTGCGGTTTTAACTGTTAAGACTTGATGCAAAGGGCTATGGAACCTTTTATGTAACCTGATGGCCTGAATAATTATCCAAATATTTTGCTTTCCACCCTTTCTAAGTTTTTGCATGAGGGGGAAAAAAAAGTATAGGCAACCTCTCAACCACAAAATAACAATAATAAAAAGACCCCTTCACAAAGCCTACTCTCATTACTACAGTAGGTCCTGTAAGAAGGGATCTTGGTAGCAAATTTCTGCAGGGTGTCAGAAAGGACCCTTATCATATACTGCTCAGAAGGACGCCTGGGGACTGGGCAGTTGTGTGGAAAAATGATATTACCAGCTGGTCATGCCAGCAGTAACATAAAATAGCCACTGAAGGGCCTCCAGACATACAGTTCTCTGGAAATTACCCTTAGCGTACCTGAGAAAAAAAAATACGTATCAGGCTGCTCTTTCCACTCAGTTGAATAGAGCCCAATGCATTTGACTATCATTTCTATGTGGTGAAAATCTCAAGATTCTCTAAAATGGCAACGCAGAGACAAAAACAATTCATTAGGGAAGTGTCAGTTTGGGGAAAGCTAGTACAAACACGTTATTATTGTGCTTCTACCACTTATAGGTCTGCAAAGAAAATCTGAGATGCTGAGGAAAGATAGATTTCTTATCCGTTCTCTAAGAATACTTTTCCACTTGAGAGGTAAACAATCTGCAATCTCACTGCTCTGGAATTCATTTTATTTATTTATCAGATTTTGATCCTGCCTTTATTGTTTTTTTTAAATAACTCAAGGTATCGAACATACATAATTTCTCTCTTCTCATCTTTTTTTCTACACAATAATCCTGTGAGGTGCATTGGGTTGAGAGAAACTGGCCCAAGATCACCCAGGCTGGATTTTATACTTAAGGCAGGACTACAACGCCTGGTTTCTAGACCAGCACCTCAACTATATCAAACTGACTCTCAAACTGGGATTACATAGTTAATATAATTAAATAGTACATAGATTATTATACACTCTAATTTTCTTAGCTTCCAAAAACTCCTACCTAAAACTGCTGCATTCTTTTTTTAATGTTGAAGCAATATATGCCTTTTATTATAAAATAAAATTGATAGGTGAAGGGAGAAATGAAAACCAGAGAGCCCCTTCTTTGTATCTGCTCTGTCTCTTGTAGCAAATTGACTCTTCAGACATGTCAACTGCCACTTTGGTTTCCAAAAGATTGCCATTCCCTAATGTGGACCAAGTGTCCTTTTGTCCACCATCTTCCGGAGACAGCCAATGGCGCATAAACATTGGCAGCCAATCAGTGCTGCTTCTCTGGTCCCATTTTACAGACACAGGAGGGGGGGAAAAAGTTGGTCCCTCAAAGGGATCCCTCTGCTTGATGTAAAGAGCATGGTAGGATAGCAATAGCATCCTGACTATAGCAGAAAAGGGGAAACCACCAATTCTTGCTAGTAAGCAACCACCTAGCCTGCATCTGGAACATTAATAATGTATAGATAGTCTTTGACTTACAACCACAATTGAACCCAAAATTTCTTTTGCTAAGTGAAATAGTTATTAAGTGAATTTTGCCCCATTTTACAACTTTTGCCATGGTTGTTAAGTGAATCACTGCAATTGTTAAGTTAGTAACATGGTTGTAAAGTGAATCTGGCTTCCCCATTGCCTTTGCTTGTTAGAAAGTCACAAAAGAGGACCACACGATTCCAGGACACTGCAACCCTTATAAATAAAGACAATTGCCAAGCAGCTGAATTTTGATCATGTGACCATGGGGGATGCTGCACTGGCTGTAAGTAGGAAAAACAGTGATAAGTCACTTTTTTCAATGCTGCTGTAACTTCAGAAAGTCAGTAAATTACCTGTACAATGTTACACTATATTTGCTCATATTTTTAAATAGAAATCTATGAAGCAAAATTGAGCTTTGGATTGATCAGTTCAGCGTAGGAGTTAGTGAAGACCTCCAATGTTGTCAGACACATAAATGTGACATCAATGTACCCAGGTGCATCAAAGCCTCTCAGTACTTATGAAGCATGACCTCATTAATAAGGTCACCAAAGATAGATAGATAGGTAGATAAGATAGATAGATAGATAGATAGATAGATAGATAGATAGATAGATAGATAGATAGACAGACAGACAGACAGACAGACTGACTGACTGACTGACTGACTGACTGACTGACTGACTGACTGACTGATAAGAAGGTAGGTAGGTAAGATAGACAGACAAATAGACATGAAAATAGACATGACTGAATGGGAGATGAGATTTAAAAAAACTTGCTCTTTGCTGCCTGCTATGGTCATCCAGATTTTCACAGCCTAGATATGATAACCTTGATAAAAAGATGGTAGTTTTGTATGGCTATTCAAGGGTCTTCACAGGCAGGATGAGTTGTGTGCTTTGGATAAATTTGATTTGCTTCCCATTCCGCTTTATGGTGGCACTCAAGGAAGCAGTAAAATGACGCTCAGCAGAGACTCTGGCAATGGATTCCATTCCACATGACCATTTGTGACCCTGACCAAATCATCTAGGACCCACTAGATATCTTAACTTAAATCCCTGTGGACAGCTTGGTGGTAACTCCAGCAGAGCAGAGCAGCATCAGTGAGATAGGACCCAAAGTATTCAGGCTCTCTTAGGGCACATAACTGAAGACTTTGGAAGAGTTGAATGCAAAGGACTTGATGAATCTTGTGTAACACTCAATGTTTAAAATAGCATCTTCCTAATGGAGCCCTAATGGGACCTAGTGACTATAGTGTTGACACATGTTTTCCCAGGAGACAAATGAGGAGAATCAAAACTAGTATACTATTTAAAAAAAAAATAGGGGACTTCTGCAGATGACCATTGGGATCAAAAGAAAATGCTGCCAAATCAGCAGTTCCTTCAGTGGGATGGTAGGCAGCGAGGAAAATCATCCTACTTGGATTAAGTACTTTGGCTGCTTCAACATTTTTAGCCTTTGGCCATTGAATCAGTCAGAGGAAGTTCCAACTCTCAAGTGACCATGTTCTGCTGATTAGTTTTTAATTGAGACTTTTGCCAAATGTGGATCTGTCCCAATTCCTAATAACCCCAAGGCAGATTTTAAAGGCAGTGGAGGGAGACAGCTTCCCTGGTATCTGTTCTTTGGATTCTCCCATCAGGTGAACACAATGCTGAACAATATCTTGCAAATGCCTGCAGGCTGAAGTCGGGCAGCTGGCCATTGAGGAGCCAAGACCCCGGGGACTTCAAAGGGAAGAAGTTAATGGGATGCTCTGTGTTGTGGCTCGTGGTGCCTGGGGTTTCACAGCTGGGCTTGGCCATGTGATGATCACTCACTCTGCCTGCTCATTAAAATCATGGCAGTCAAGGGACAGGAGTCTCCTGATGCCCTGTTAGGAGGAGATTTATCGGATAACTCTTCCCTCGGGGACAAGGTCAGGCCACTACAGACAGCGCAATCTGCAGAAGCCAACATAGTTCTTACATGGATAGACATCCCAAAGGGGCAAAATTAAATCTCTATCCTCAGGGAACATCACCCCCTCTTTACTATGCCTTTGTCATTTCTTCTCCCAGTTGTGTACATTGGAGGGATTCACAAAGCCTCTGTTGGAGTGGGAAGGGGCCAATGACCTTTTCACATCACTCTCTCAATCCATGAAAGTGGAGGGGAAATGCCTGCAGTCGAAAAGCAAAGCGGATGCTGTCCTCAAGGACAAAACTTGCCTGCTTTCCTCCCATGTAGCAGAAATATGCTGGAATGATATCAAATGTGACCGGACCAGGATGGCTGCCATCTGCTAAAAGTCCAGTATCATGCAACAAATGTTTGGGGTGAAGCAGATTCTCTTTTGAGTAATGATGATTTTACTGAGGCATATTAAATCCTTAAAATTATAAATCCCTTACATTCCCTTATCTGAAAATGACCTAAATAGCTGATTCCAAAGTAAGAACTGACTGCCAAAGAATCAGAAAGGGGGAAAAAAACAGGATATACTGTATATGAAAGGATCCAGCATTTGTTCCATTTAATTAACCCATATTAATACTATATCTTCCACAGTGGCAGTTACATTCAGGATCAGTATAGGTAGTCCTCAACTTACAAGAATTCATTTAGTGACTATTCAAAGTAACAACGGCACTGAAAAAAGTGACTTATGACTGTTTTTCCACACTCATGACTGTTGCAGCATTCCCACGGTTACTTGGTCAAAATTCAGATGCTTGGCAAATGTTTCATACTTATGACCGTTGCCGTGCCCCAAGGTCATGTGCCCCTTTTGCCGTGCCGCTTTTTGCGACCTTTTGCCAAGCAAAATCAATGGGGAAGCCAGATTCACTTAAGAACTGTGTTACTTATCAAATGTAGTGATTCACGTAACAACTGCAGCAGGAAAGGTTATAAAATGGGGCAAAACTCTCTTAACCATGTCTCACTTAACAACATAAACTTTGGGCTCAATTGTGATTGTAAATTGAGGACTACCTGTAATTTATTTGTTGAAAAGTTTTCCATTGGCCCCACCAATGGCAGAAAATATGGTTCATGATACTAGTAAAGAGTCTTTCAGGCATTTTGTTGCCTTAGCAGAACTAATTGCCTACTATTATGTAGTATCTTCTTCAGTGTAATGTCTGAGAACCTAAATAGAACCTACAGATATTGTGGTGGCCTTAAACAGTCACATATTTACCAGGGAGCATTGGATAGTTATTCCCGAAATCTGATTCCTAAAATGGTTTCAATTACCAGTGTGGAATAATTAATTTATGGTTTTGAATGACTGCTATGACAGCATTATTCACTTACTTCATTGCGATCTGTGTTGCTGACTAATGCTCATATCAACACCTCTAAAGCAAGCATCAGGCCCTTCAACCATCTGCACATTAGTTTGATTTCTCCAAGGAGAACCTTTCCAGATCATTTGATCTAATTGAGGTAGTGGAGAAATTATTTTAATGCCAAAATACATTCCCTCCCCAAATCATTCCTCTTGTTCATGTTATAAGACAATAATACTTATGAAGTTCCTGACAGCTAAATTTTAAGGCAGCAAAGCTCCATTCTTTACTGTTCATTTCTTTCTCCATGCCTTGATTTGGAAAAACCATGTTCTAAATGTTATTTGGTATCCTCCTTAAATATCAGGCTTGGCTTTCTTCACAGCTATACACAGCTATACAGTCTGACCTAACACTTTCCGTATGAGGTTTACATATTCCATTCTCTTCTTTGCATCTCACCTGGGTATAATGTACACATAACTCCTCAATATTTATTAAAATAACTCCCCAAAATGGAAACAAACATTTTTACAAGCATGTGTTCCATCTTAATTATGCTTACTATCTAGAGCCAGAACTTATAATGTGTTGCGGAAAATGGTGACTGTAAATGACTAAGATTGTACCAATGTTGTTTCAATGAGATCTTTTTGGAGAAACCATGTTCTAAATATCACCGTTATTTTCCTTTTCTGTAAAACATATCTGTACCACAGGTAGATCCTAAGTAAGAGAAAAACTGTTTATAATTAACTAATGGCACAGATATGGACAATGAATCCACTTTTCAGTCTTTCTTTAACATGAAGTGAGAAAAGTTCATCAAAATTAATATGAAATAAATGGTCCTCTAATCAGTGATCCATAACCTTTCTGGCTCTGCGGACTGGTGGGGGGGGGGTGAGGGGTGGTTTTGCATGGGCAACCTAATACTAAGCATGTGAAAATTGAACCTTGTGTGCTTACCCACTGCTTCCATGGCCCAGTTCTCAATAGGTTGTGTACTGGTACTGGTACTAGTCTATAGTCTGGGGCTAAGGAACCCCTGATCTAGATAACTTATAAAAAAGCAGCTGATAGATTGAAATTCACAAACTTCCTTCCTTCTGTCATTAAAACATTGCTAGTGCAATGTAGTATTCATTGACAGGTAGTCCTAAGGATTAAAGAAATGTTAGGATTTATTTTTGTATTAACCAAAAACAGAAATATTGCATGGGTAAGGAAGACAAAGAAAGGGATGGTTTTATGGAATATGGAAGTTGTATTTATTTATTTATTTATTTATTTATTTATTTCATGGATTTTATATACCGCCCTTCTCCCGAAGGACTCAGGGCGGTGAACAGCCAACTAAAATACATATAAACAGCGATAAATATAGTTAAAAAAGAATTAAATTATAGGCTGCCCCAATAAAAATCTAAAACCCCCAATTAAAATAAATTAAAACTTTTGTACCCCATCCCAACAAATCTAAAACCCCATTTAAAAATCCCATTTGAGTTTGTACCCTAAATCAATTGATTTCCTTTCACATGATTTATTTTCTCCTTCCAGAATTTTATTTCGGGTTCTTCATAAAAACATGGGGAATCAATTTTATACCTTTGATTTTCTTATGTGCAAACCTTGCATATCTACTACCACTGTCAAATTTTTATCTGACGCTTCACCCGTCAGGAAGGGGGGGCGAGAATGAGTAAGCATTTATGGATTTAGCCACTCAGAAAAATGGGACTGAATAATGCTTCTACTTCCATGGCCAGTGAGGCAAGACAGCTATCAGAGTTGCACACAATAGAATGACAGAGTCACAGTGGGTACCTTTTTTCTGAATGTTTTCAATCTTTCTACCATTTTGTTGTCTACGGATTTTCCCACCTATATTTTTCTTGTTGAGAGAGAGAGAGAGAGAGAGAGAGAGAGAGCTTTTTTCCCCAGAACAATTTCTGAATTTGTACAGACACAAGAGAAGCCTATGATAGATCCTTTTTGTCTTTACTTTGTTCATGTTTGATACCTCAGGGGGATGTCCTTTGTATCCTTTGAAAAATCATGTTTTCATTCTATGTTTGCAGGCAGCTCTGCTGTACATCCAGCAATACAATTTTTTATTTATGGTTGCCCTGCCCACTTCACTGATGCAGGATGTATCTCTGAAGTATAGCAAATCCATTAAAACAATCTACCTTTCTTGACACCTTAGTGGCAATATCTTGAAGAGCCTTTCCTCTTTTATTAGAGTTTTCTCTCTTTCTAGTGTTTTGACCACTACTATTTTTTGGGAGGGTGGATGGGTGGGAATTTCTGACTGAAGGGTTGTGTGCCATGTGTCTTCAGATTCTAAGGACCACCAAATGAGTCACCCAATGTTCAAGATATATTTTTAGTTCTGCAGTTGTGCCAGTCCTAAGCTTGGCTGACAATGAAGACTAAACTAAGGATGTGTGAAACCCACAAAAGGAATTTCCCTAACCTCAAGTCATGATTTCCTAGAGGGAAAATGCTTGCTCAAAATATGTTTATGCTGCAATCACTCCACAATTTATTTATATATATATATATATATATATATATATATATATATATATATATATATATATATATATATATATACATTTATATGTATGTATGTGTGTGTGTGTATATATATATATTGTCTTCTTATCCATAACATGGTAGGTCACAAATGATAATAAAGACCTGTTATAGAAATTTCAACTAAATAGCATTCAGAATAAAGTACAACAGAGCTTCAAATAAACAGCAAAATCTGGAGATCTTAAAAAAAAACTTAGAACAGCTGAATTCCAATTACTTTCTGAAAAACCCCTCCACAAATTACAAAGTGAAGAAACCAGCTGGATTTATAATGGGAAAGAATCTCATAGCTCCAGCACTATTTGCAATATAATCAACTGCTATGAATGCATATAGTACCACAGACTTTCACAATTTGCCATCCTCTTAATGTATCAGGATCACAAGCTACAGAATTCCCAAGGAACAAGGATGATGACAGTTGAAGTCCAACACACATGGTTGTACAGAGTTGAAATAGGACATTGAATCATAAGTCAAGCGTGCCAGCAATTTCAAATAATTATTTCCAGTAAAGTCCTGGATAGATTCAACATTTTGCTAATTGTCAATTGCTCTTCATTATAGACTTTGTAAAATTTGTAGCCTTCTATTCTCCTTTCTTATAATCACACTTTATTATAGAAAAGAGTGTACAGATGAACATTTCACCTATATATAAATATTCATGCCCAAATAATGAAGATTAACATGCAATTAGCTATTTCATACCTATGGGGTTGCCATAACTTCCATATTCAGTAGTATTAAGAGGCTCTAGCAATTTACTTATGCTAGAATGCAATTATAGATATAGTTCAATTTGTGTGTGTGTGTGTGTGTACGTGTGTGTATGTATGCATGTATGAGATTTATATGGCTGCCCAACTCAACAATGTGACTCTGGAAGACTTACAGTAACTAAGTCTCGTGCTGTTCTGTACACAATAGAATTCATTATGCTACTAGGCTTGAAATTTTCAGTTTAGATAACTTAGAACTTGCAGTCAGACCTAGGTATTGCATACAAAATTATATGTAGTAATGTTTTACCTGTAAATGACTTTTTCTGTTTTAATCGCAATAATATGTGTGCGAACAACCACTTTAAACTCAATGTAAATACTTTTAAACTTACCTGTAAAAATATGGTTTCTGTAATAGAGTTGTCAAAGTCTGGAATGCCTTACCTGATTCAGTTGCCTCAGCTACAAATTTTCGCAGTTTTAGTCACAAATTGACTTCCGTGGACCTTACTTCATACTTAAGTGGTCAGTAGAGGGGGCGTGCATAAGTGCACTAAAGTGCCTATTGCCCCTATCGTATTTTTATTCACTTATTCTTGTTATTGTTTTTGTTTGACAAATTCCAATAAATTAAATACATAAATAACAAATAAGCAAAAACAAATAGTCAATTCTGTTAAAATGAATTTTTGCACATTAGATATTCATATAAATATGAAGGTATGCTTCCATAACTAAATATCCTTTGTCAAAATTATAAAATAAACATGCATGAAATTGAGCATGTGGAAAACATATTGTAGGATTAAAAATTTCAAGGAAAAGACAAGATGTTAAGAAATATTAATCAATATGCTAATCAAAATATTACTGTAGATTGTTAAAGAAATTTAAGAGTATTAAGTTCTAACATAATTTGTGGTTAAATGCAAAGCAAAGTTTAAAATTGCAAAATGAGAACCAGGATTAGGTCATGCACCCTCAGGCATGGGAATAATTCTGGGCCAGTACAGGTAGTCCTCAACCTATGATCACAATTGAGCCCAAAATTTCTGTTGCTAAGAGGAACACTTATTAAGTGAATTTTGCGCCATTTTACGATCTTTCTTGCCATAGTTAGCAACATGGTTGTTAAGTGAATCTGGTTTCCCCATTGATTTTGCTTGTCAGAAATTTCCAGAAGCTGATCACATGATCGCAAGTCATTGCAACCATCATAAATATGAACCAGTTGCCAAGCACCTGAATTTTGATCATGTGACCACGGGGATGCTGCAACAGTCATAAATGTGAAAAATGGTCATATGTCATATTTTTCAGTGCCGTTTTAAGTTTGAACTGTCACTAAATGAACTAAGTCGACTATTACTTGTATCTCTTTCTCAGCCCAACCTATCTCAAAGAGTTGGTGATCGTGTACATATAAAATTAAAGTAGATACCTGCCTCCCTATAAGCGTCTTACATTCCTAAAGAAAAGGTGGAATATAAATTTAGTCAATGTATAAATAAACAGACATGAAGTCACTGGACAAGAGATAAAAATTAAAATTAATTAGAAGTGCTGCACACAATATAATGGAATATCAATTCACTATCTATCTTCAACAACATCATCAGCATCAATCACAGAAAGAAGGAAGGAAGGAGGGAGGGAGGGAGAGAGGGAAGGAGGAAGGACACTTCAATTAATACAAAGAAAAGAACAGAGCAAAGAAATATATCTTCAACAGGAACCTAAAAATTGATGCCTCAAGGATTTCAAGGCAGAGGACGCTGCTGAGCACAGCTACTATCTGCAAGATAAAACGATTGTATACAATCATCCTATGCCTTACAGTCTTTACCATCAATTTGCATTGGTAAAGGTGGCACTTTAGGTATTGCAGTTGTACAAAATCATATGCAAAACTTCCAGGTTGGGTTAGCAGTTAATCAGTATTAGCCTGGTTGCTTCCACAGGATTGTAACATGATACCCAGAGACCCCAGTTAGAAATTGGCCACCACAATTGTGTCCCAACTGCAGCTTGTAGACCAATCATAACTCTGCTAATTTTCTATACTTATTTCCACAAACAAAAGGTTCTTCACTCTTTCTTTCCTACCGATGCTAGCTTTTAGCAGCTGCTAGCCTCAACTTTTGGCAACTGCTAGCCCCAACTCTGAGAATTAATTTCTATTTTAGGACCTCAGCACAGGATCTTGCTTAATCTAAATGACACTGAAAATGAACACAGAAACAGAATAGCCATCCCTATTTCCTCTAGCAATCTATCAGTCTTTCTCTCTGTCTTAATATGAACTTTAGATTTAATTTTAAATCTAAATCTGAATTTTAGATTTAAATGTCACCAGTTTGCCCTGTTGGAAGTATAGTTTTTAGTATTTGGTCATATCATTTAAGAGAGCGGACTGGTTGTTCTTTCAACACTTCTCTCTAATCTATGCTGGTTTTTTTCAGCCTTCAAAGGATCCACAGATGCTGCCAATTGCAGGTAATGAAACTTGAGCCTGAATATCTATATCCACAAGCAAGGTTTTCAAGGCGTGAATGTGTTTCATAGCATTCCTATAATGAATTTTGGGAGGTGGCAATGGATTGTAAGATAGGCCTGGTAGATAACTGCTGTATTGCAAAATGGCTCCATGTTTTGAATTTCTTTACAGGGATATCACTATAGAGGCTATCCACTGGCTTAGAGGAATTTTTGAATTTCAGATTTTCTTGTATATTTTCTTAAGAGTGAAAAGGCTTTTTTTGTGCTCCCCGCAGGTCATTACAATTCTTTTGAAGCGGAATTTGTTCAAAAGAGTTAAGAGGTACTATTGGTAGAATGGTTCAGCTTCTTAAGTTCTTGCGATGAGTATCGCCAAGGTTGCTGGTTTCTTAGTGCTGCTTGAGAAAAGCTGGGAGGAGGGAGGGGGAGTTAATAGCATGTTGTTTGCTTAAGTTCTCTCAATTAGCAAACAATTCTTGCCGAAATAGGGACCCAGAAATTCCATGCCCCGAAGTAACAGCCAGTGCGCACTGCAAATGTTGCAGCCCCCTGCAAGGAACATTTTCATCTCTCTAATTCTGAGCATTACATCATGCCAAGTGCATCCTGGGGGATATTGTCATGCTAATGAGGCAGCCCAGGAGACCCAATTCTCCTGCTCCTTCGAAAGACATTCCCACCATGCCCTGGTCCTCTAGTTTATTCAAGCCCAGCTGAATTGCCTCCTGAGAATAAAAGACAGAACCTTAATTAAGTACCACACTCTGTTCCCAATCACAGCTTGATTGTTGTGCCAGCTTGCTTCTTTGCTAAAGATGAAATGCCTGAACTTCCTATACTAGCTTCACACTAAGAGAATAGCAGTAAGGGCCTCCTCTGCTGGAATGAAATTTTATTAAATGACTGTGCTACTAGGACAAATCCCAATGAATCCAGGGCTTGGTAGAAAATAATAATAATAAGTAATTCTAGCTTATTTTACTAAGAATGGCTGAATGAGTATTTCCAAAGTAAGGCCCATTTTACAGCTGAAATAAGCATAGATATATCTGGAAGAGGAACACATGCTGTATAAACAAAAGATAAAGGTGATAACCTCTTAGTATGTTTAACTTAAACCTAAATTCATTGTAGAATGTCTCTCGTTTATAAAGGATATTTCCTTTTGGAAATGATTGATGTACAGTATTTATATTTATATTACTTTTTTCTTTTGCCTTAAAAGCTCGGGTTAAAAAAAATAACTCTTTCTTCTCCATCTTGAGTTTTATTCTTACATAAAATTGTCTGGAGCTTCATAGGAAAATGGAGTTTTAATCCCAAATTATCTCAATTCTAATTCTTCATTCTGACACCTATTTCCCCGCCCCTTTTATTAGCCATCTTTGTAAAACTGACATATAAAGCAGAAGGGCTGTTGATATTGCAGTGGACAGCACATCATCCATTTTTAAAGAAGTAAATGAAATCTGCAGTTTAGTGGTCCCTGGGAAGACATTCCAGTGTCATAGGATAATTTCAGTTTCCTCTCTAAGGGGGCAAGATCATTTTCTCCACAGATGGGGAAAACGTATGTTAGATTCGTCTTTTAACCTTTTTGACTTCGATTCTTTTCAACATCCAAACTCACATGTCAAAAAAGTCCAACAGTGGGTGTGCAAGGAAAAGTCTATGGATTTTGCATGATCCAATACTCCCTCAAGCATTTCTTCAACATGTCCAAGATCTTCTGTAAAGAATATCTATTCTTTGCAGGGAAATAAGAGAAAATTGTATCCAAGGTGTCTTTTGAAGATAAATCACAGATTGATTTGCTAGTTGTAAAACATAAAATGTCTTTCCCTGGAAATCTTCCCTTATATATCTTCTCAAGGAAAAAGAGAGGGAGGGACGGAGAGAGAGAGAGATTACAAAAGACAGAAATGATACTTTGGGTTTAACCATGCATAGGCACTGTCTGATTTTCTTTACCTGAGTAATTTATATTTGCTTTACTTCCATCTTGCAACTGCTATCAATTATAGATAAAAAACTTGTGGCCTCAAACTCAGTGGCTTGCATTTCTCTTTATTCCTACTTCCCATTCCTTGCTACTAAAAGCTGTTTGATAGCAATGCAAAGACCAGAGTGATTCACTGCATGCACATTTTTTAAAAAAATGCTTCTTAGAAAAAAAATAAAGGGGTCAGCTGGAGATGCGCATTAGAATACAAAACAACAGAATTGGAAAGGACCTTGGACATCTTCTAGTCCAAACACAATTTTCCTACAAAAATTCCATAGGAGGGGGAAGGGGAGGTGATTTTGGGTTTGCTCACTCACCCACCATTAACCTCCAGCTGTCTGGCCTGATTCCTAATAGGCCATAGGAGGGTTGGGGACCCCTGCTTTAGAGAATAGGTCAAACTCCGCCTCCTCCTCTTCTCTGTGACAGTCCCTTAGATATTGGAAGACTGTTTTTATGGAGTCTCGGTGCTGCAGTGGTTAGAATGTAGTACTGCAAGCTATTCCTACTGCAATTTGGCAGTTCAAATCTCACCAGGCTCAAGGTTGACTCAGCCTTCCATCCTTCCAAGGTGGGTAAAATGAGGACCCAAATTATTGGGGGCAATATGCTGACTCTGTAAACCGCTTTGAGAGGGCTGTAAAGCATTATAAAGTGGTATATAAGTCTAAGTGCTATTGCTATTATGTCATCCCTAGTCTTTGTCTTCTTTAGGTTAGAGATACCTTTTTCCTGCGACCGTTCATTGTATGTCCTGTCCCAAAGGTGCTTTTTCAAGAAGCAACTGGACTTTTTGCTTTTTCTTTAAAGACATTTTGCTTTTCATCCAGGAAGCTTCTTCAACTGCTATATATAATATATGCAGTTGATGTCATGGTTAAGGCACTGGGCTTCAGACCAGGAGACCATGAGTTCTAATCCTGGCTTAGGTATAAAATCAGCTGGGTAAAACTTCAGTTTCTCTCAGCTCTAGAAGGCAGCCAATGGCAATCCACTTCTCAAGGTCTTGCCAAGAAAACTCCAGAGACTAGTCCAGGCAATTGCCAGGAGTCAACACTCATTCAAAGGACCCCCCACCCCACTATATCATCAGAAATGCCCCTCCAACCTCTGGAAAATATGTGGAGTTTGGAATATTGTGCCTATTCTGCAGGCAATAAAGGAGGAAGGTAGCTTAATGGCCTGGAAGCTGTCAAATACATTGGTTGGAAGCAGATCTAGAAACCTAATGGTGGGGTAAGTGCTTCACAATTAATCATTGGTCCATTTGCTTATCTGAGGTATCAGATCAAGCAGGGACTCAGATTAAAAGTTGCCCCTCCTTATGATTTATTTTAATCCAAGGTTTTTGCTTATAATAATAAGCAACTTTTCTTTTTTCTTTAAAAGACTTTAGCTTTTGTAATAAATTACATACTGTTTAAAAGAATCACAATATTTTATCCATAAAAGTAATAGACAGACACATAGTTGTAGGATGAGTCATGTAATAGTACACATCATTACATCTTGGTGTGTAATCTATGTTTCTTGTGAAGGTAAATAATATACTGAAATACAAATACCAGTGATAGGAGACAAGGAATGAAAAAAGAAAGATACTCATGGTTCAGGAAGAAAGAAGACACTGTTTTCTTTATATGAGAATAGAAATTGCAAGTATATTTTAGTCATCTCACACCGATTATTCCAGAAATGACTTATGTATCATTGCTTTCCCTTTTTGCATTTCAGTCTGTCTTTCCTGCTATTGTCCATGTTGGGAGAAGCCTGGGATGGAGATTTGGGTATTAGGAAAATAAAATATGTACCTTTTTGATGTCTCTTCCATTTGTATCAGCAGAATGAAGAGCAATTGGTCGAAGCATTGAATGATGCGGTTGACAATTGATGATGATGATGGCAATGATATGTTTCTAGTTCATTCTTTCAGCATTTTTAGTCTCATCATTTGTTACCCATACACAAGAAGCAGAAATTTGATGCTCTTAAATTACATCATTTTGGAATCAATTTCATAAAAGGTATGCATGCATGTTTATTTGGAAATACACCAATTCAAAAATTTCTACTTCCCTTCCACTACTAGGACTCAAACTAGCTAACATGTAAATACAAAAGACTGTGACAAGGGTCATATTCAGCAAACAAGGGTAGTTTGGCCAATCCAACTTTCTTGAATTTTCTGCACCAAGAGCCAACTATTGTCCAGAGAAGAAGGCATATAATGAACAGCCCTTTATAGGATCTGTCTTTGGAAGAGTATCTCAAATGCTAGCATCAAAACTCAGATGTGCTATTCATTGTATCTACCTGGATATTCCAAAACACATCACAGATGATACTAGTGTGTGCCAGATAGATGTATGAAAATAGAAGTCTGTCAAGCATTCCATGTTACCAAAATTTAGGGCTTTAAAGAGTTAGCACATCACTGATGAAGCAGGAGGGTTATTTTGAATTTTAGAGAGATGGTTAATGCCTAAGAGTGCAATGTGTAACCTTTTCCACAAAGTTTGCCACAATTATTATGATATACCCCTGGAAGGAAGTAACGTTGCTCAGTATGTAGACAGGTTGTATTCTCTGCCAATGTTGCTCCATTGCAACTGCCCCTTGCCCACTTCCATATTCTTTTGACATCCGCATGTGGCCTTCCCCCCACTCTTACCACCAACCCTCGTACACTCATCAGCTTGGGATGACAGGAGGAGCAACATCCAACTTTAGGGTGTGAAGAGATTGTAATTCTAGTTTTTTAGTTTGATTATATTAGACCTTGGTTCAAACGCTCCTGTTCCCTTGTAAATGGACTTGTGCCATTTTAACAAGGGATGCAGAGAGTTGCCAAAATGTGCAGAATATTTATGGAAGCACAGTGTGTGTGGGGGTGGGGAGGGGAAAGAAATGAGAATTTCAGGAGAAATGCTTAACTATATGACACAGCAGTCTTCAGATGAAAGAGATAAATTTGGGTTATTTAAGTCTTGGCTTCAAGAAATGAGATATATCCTAAGAACCTGGGAAGCTTTGGGCTATGCAGTATTTAGACTGGGAAGCTGAGGGAAGCCCATATCACCTAACTGATGAATTTTATCAGCTGTTGCAGGAAAGGGAAGACTTGATTCTTCCTGCCAATGGTAGCTGGAACCCCATGATCTGAATCATTGGGGAAGAAAAGGGAAGGAAGGGGAGAACCACTGACTTCCTCTTTGTGCTAGGTATGCTGCTTGGATACTGGGGATTGGTGAATTGTGAGGAAGGGTGAGGGATGTGTGGGTATAGCGAACAGGAAGGGATATGCATGGAATGTTACATATCATGCTGGAGGTCAGAAGGGCTCCTGGGATTCCATAAACTATGTAAACACCATTTTTAGAATGGTTGATCTTCTTAAAATTCAATATTCAGGTCTCTAGTTTTGGGGCTAACAGTCCCATTTGAATTTTTGAGACCTGCGGTGAGCACTATCCCAAAAGGGCTATCTATAGAGTTTGGTAATTGTTCAACTTACTAGCATAACAAAATACTTGTTTCTAAGAAAGACAAACTGATAAACCAGGGAACAACTTCTTTTGCACCCAAAACATTATGCCTCCTGCAAATCACCCAGTGCCTGATTTCCTCAAATAACTTCTAAGATAAAGTAAATAAATATAAAACATATAGCTTGTGCTGCCAATAAATAATAGCTTCTCTCAAACTGCCAATATATAATCCCATAAAGCTCATTTCATCTACTGAAAATACTAGTCTCTTCCTCTTACACTCACACTCACACTCACACCCATACATATATATGTGCTCCAGTGGTGGGATTCAATTTTTTTTACTACCGGTTCTGTGGGTGTGGCTTGGTGGGTGTGGCAGGGGAAGGATACTGTAAAATCTCCAGTCAGAGGTAGCATTTGCCGGTTCTCTGAACTACTCAAAATTTCTGCTACCAGTTCTCCAGAACTGGTCAGAAACTGCTGAATACCACCTCTGATGTGCTCCTTTGAGTATCATAGAAATACATTCCTTCTTCTTTTTCTGCATCCTCACCTGAGGATGGTCAGCTGAGCCAGAAGTTCCCTTTGCAAATAACTTTAACCTATTTTCATATTGTTCTTTGCATAATTTTATACATTGTCTGCAATTCATCAATTTGGTTCTTGGGCAACTTGAGAGGGAGAGGGAGGGAAGGAAAGCGAGAGAGCAGTGAAAATTGTGTAACATAAGTCCAATAATTTGAACAGGGTTGTATTAGATGAATATTTAGTTAGATGAAGGCTATAATTTTCTCATAGGATAATGGGATATATGCATGTAGCCTGTGGAGTCAACCCTATATCTGCTGTTACTGTGTGATTCAATTTTGGCATAAGCAGGATCTTCTCATAGGTGTTCCCAATGTAGGCTGTAGGCAAAGTAGGCCCACCCTGTCTAACAGTGAAGTGGCATTTCATGACAAAATGTGTTTGATTCATCTGAGCAATTTTCCAATTCCCACCTGTCTTTCTTATTCTGCCTTTTATGAACATACCACATTTTTAACACCATGGTGTTAGTCTACTAGAAGAGTAGTTTGTCTTAAAGCAAATATTTGAGCCTGAGTGCCAGGAGAAGAAAGCAATCATAAGGAAGAAGAGGAAAGGATTGGTTTTTCTTCAGCAAAGTATGGCTAGGGGTGGAGGTGAGGGACATGGGTAGACAGTGAGAGAGAGAGAAAAATTCCAGAAAACCAAGTTGCCATTGCTGAAAGATTTTATGTTTCTGTAGGAGGCAGATATGTTGGAGAAAGCCTAACACAAACCTCTGTGGATACATCATAAAAATCATAATGGGCTGCCAAGCAGGCGTATCCACCAACTCCTGCTGCAGTGATTCATCCTGAAAATGTTTGGCGGAAATATATGACTACTAACTGTCTGCAGTGGTGAAGATGTACCACAGAAAACTGTTCATTGCTTTCTGTGACTGTATTGCAGATCAACCACCCTGAGAGACTTAACAGGTGTGTCATACTGTATGCAGACTTTCATCCAGGCGACAATTCTTGATGTCAAGTCCTTTGAGTGCTACATTCTAGTAAGCCTCAGCTTTTTAACCCACCTTAGATGTTGCCAATGGCTGGAATTCCCCCTCCCCCCTTGCGTTTCTTCCATTATACAGCTGTAAGAACAATTAATAGAATTTAGAGTTAGGGTGACTTCAATCAAAAGCAAAAGAGCCAGTGCCAGTTGCTTATATGTGTTTTTTGGGAGGCTTTAACTGACCACAAGATAGTACCCAGGTTGCGCAGCTCCACAAGAACTTAATGAAAACAGAAGTAAAGCTTATCCCTGTTTTTCAGACAGAAATGAGTTGGAAAAGGATTTCACTTAGCATATTTATAATTACATACTGTCTTAATACAGATGTAGGGAACCTAAAAAAATGACTTAATTTTGTTGTGGGAGGACAGTATGATGACTCACATTTTTAGCAAAGATTTTTTTACAAATATATTGTGAAGAAATCACTATCACACTGGGTGGAGATGGAGGCATACAGTTTTTGAATGTGCATGGTGGCTACAAGATCTGTTCCAGCAGTGTTTAAACCTAAAAAAAACCTCACATGCCTACTGTTGCAGGGGGGCATTTGTTAGAGGAACTTCTTCCATTCCCAGATCTTTCCTGGATTAATGTGAAATGGAACAATTTTGGGAAGTGCTACTGAAGACAAGTCCTCTCTCTGCAAAACAACAATAGAGTTCCTCTTCCACCATATCCTACTAGTGTTCCCCTGCCAACCTCTTGAGCAAAACAATCTTAACTTTGAAGAAGTTTGGGAATAACCAATATAGGAGGGCATCTTCTAGTTTATGTCAATAACCTAACAATCTCAACTGACTCCTTCATTTAGTTATGCTCAGCTCAAGTCTGCTCAAAAGCTAAACTGAAATATTTTGATTCCAGAACTTGTTGATGTATAAGAAGGTGCTAAGAAATATAATTTTCTACTAAGAAACTGTGTTTTTCAGAAATAATGATTTCTGAAGTTTCTGGAGTTAGACAGACAAACAGACAGAAGACCAGACTTCTTGGGTGGTTTTGGGGTTTTCTTTTATTAAGAAAGGTTGAGGAAATGAACAGTGTCTTTGAAGAGTGGAGGTCCTTTGAGATAAATCAAGCCACTGGACTGATGGTTAGAACAGTCCAGAGAGAACATAACTCAATGGTAAGACTGTTGCTTTGCATGGAAAAGATCTAAGGTTGAGTTTTTATGTGGCGAGAGCTAAAGTTGAATATGTGTGGGAAGATATTTCCCGTATTCTAATTAATGGCATGGCATTACCCCAATTATAGATGATTTCTATAGCTTTTTACATCCATACTAGAGAAAGTTCTGCCCCATTTCTGCATTGTTTATGTAGTGTATCTATCAGGTTATTGTTATTGATCGTTTAGGTAGGCCTGTGATCTGCTACTATTATTTGATTACCATGGGCTCCCTGAATATGTTAGACTTTTGAAAGATTCTATAGATATAATTCTTCTGGGAATGTCAGTAAAACAACCAGGAGAAAAACCCTACTCATGATTCTTATGCCATTTGTTTAATAAGTGTAAAAGCCAGAATTATTTGCCTTTTAAATGCCTCAAAAGTAACAAAAAAGTATAGTTTTTGTAAATAATCAGCTCTCCTGTGTATGTACTTTAAATGAGTTTGATTGGAGTGCAACATCAGAAACCTAATAATAGCCTGCAATACTTAGGTCAAGTGCATCACCATTCATGAATTAGCCTGGGAAATGAAAATTAGCAATCAAATTAATTTCTACCTGCTGATCAAATGACAGATCAAGGAAACAATGAGATTGCTAGAAGTGGGATGTCATCCTGTGATGGCTGGTCCCAAAGGAATTATGTTTTATGGAAAATGTTCTTCCTCTTACGAAGATTAGTAGACAATAACATCATGGATTGCCAAGAATGGTTATTGTTTAAAATTATTGCTCCTGTGTCTGATACATAAACATTACATATATTATTGGAACAAGAAATATTTAAATATATTCACTTTTGCTAATTCCATTCACATTTCAACATATTCTGCTATATTCCCAATTTCTCTAATTTATTTCTTATTTCCATGTAAGCTAACCCATTCAAAACCTTTTAAAAACATATAAGGGAGAACATTTAAAAAGAAAATTTCCATGTAGGAGAGGACAGATGATGAAAATTCCTTCCACATTGGATTTCCAAAGAGCACCTCACTACATGGGAATAAAACTGTTCCTCAGAAATAAACAATACAGGAACAATGTTCTTGCTGTCCAGTTAATCCTATTTGGGCACCTGAATGGTCAGAGGTAAATTTCAGTGGAAACATTACAATTGATTATGAGTGGGAGAAACGCAACTCCCTTAACTTTTCCTTAGAATATAGCAGCATGGAAGAAAAATCTTCAGGTTTTTTTCAGCACTTCATTTGATATCCCTTTGTCAGATTTGGAATGAAGATAATGCAAATTTGAATTTTCCAGATTTTCTCGTTGTTGATAAACTAGCAGTTAAACATCAGGAAGTAGAAAGTAGTGTTGTGGGACTTGTATGTGTTATTATATTATAGGTTACCATTGGCTAAGAGCTGTTATATCCAAACTCAGCTGACTGAGAACCTGAAGAGTAGGAAGATGATTTTTATTTATTATAATTTACAACAGTTCATTTAGTGACCGCTCAAAGTTACAACAGCACTGGAAAAAGCGACTTATGACTGTTTGTCACATGACTACTGCAGCATCCCCATAGTCATGTGATCAAAATTCAGACAACTGACAATTGGCTCGTATTTTGCAATGTCCCAGGGTCATGTGATCCCCTTCTGCAACCTTCTGACAAATAAAGTCAATGGGGAAGGCAGATTCACCTAAGAACCTTGTTACTAACGTAACAACGTCAGTGATTCACTAAACAACTGTGGCAAGAAAGATAATAAAATAGGGCAAAGTTTACTTAACAACTGTCTCACTTAGCAACATAAATTTTGGCCTCAATTGTGGTTGTAAGTCAAGCACTACCTCAGTGGTGGGATTCAGATTTTTTTACTAACGGTTCTATGGGCGTGGCTTGGTAGGCATGGTAGGGGCATGGCAAAATCCCGTTCCCTCCCCACCCCACTAACCTGCTTTCCAACTCTGTTCTCCTGTGCAGGGCAACCAAAGAAGACCCAGCCAATCAGCTGGGACTCAGGAGGCAGAGAATAGATGGGGCAGGGCCAGTCAGAGGTGATATTTTCCGGTTCTCCGAACTACTCAAAATTTCTGCTATCGGTTCTCCAGAACTGGTCAGAACCTGCTGAATACCACCTCTGGACTACCTGTATTTATTTCTATACATGTAGTAAATAAAGAGATTTCTTTTGTAGCCTCAGCCACTTATTGGATACAGTATCATGATTAAAAAAAAGTGCTACTTTATGTAATTTTGGTTTGAACCATATTGGTTTAAACTTGGAATGGTGGACAGTTAGTATGAAGGATATATTCCATGCATAATGAGATAGAAATATGGGGCTTGAATGAATAGGATCAATTGGAAATAGTCCAGAGTAAATGTGCCAGACATATTTTATCCCATCTTGAACACAGATGCTCTACTTAATGCTGATGTGGAATTTTTATTCCCTTACTGTTAGGTAAATAGAACAATGTTTTAAAAGGAGTATGTCTAACCATTGATCATCAGTATTATTTAAAACAATTTGGTAAGAAACACTGGGCTTATATTTGTATGGAAAAACTAACCTCAAACATGTTGACAATAATTTCCTTCCAACAACATGGAAAATATTTAAGACTGTTTATAGCAGCTAGATAACTAGGAAGATGTAAGGTGATATTTAACTTGCCTTCTTATGTATAACCATTGATACACTCACCATTGCACCAATTACAATTTTAGTCCATGACCTATATCTATTTGATAGGAAATGTGCAAGTATTTCATGCCAATCAATTTATATTTGTGAAACTAGTTGGTAACCAGCACCAAGTACTTCTGTTCATTCCACCATCCCATATCTAGCAGAAGAGGTATGGTATGGGACCCATGTGCTAAGAAACTACATCTAATGGGACCTAGGAGAAACGGCTTTTATGACTGCCCTGTGTAGAACATAATTTCTCCCCAAGATGAGACTGGCCCCATCCTTGATGACCTTCTGGAAGTCCCTTAAAACCTAGTTATGTAATCAGGCTTGGAGGCCTCACAGAAATGGAGACTTCATGAGGTGATTATAATGCATGTAACATATAATGCTCTCTCTCTCTAGCCCATTTCATATCAATGTTTTAATTGTAGAGTGTTCTTTGTAATTACTGTTTTTTATGGTTTTATTCAGGGCTTCTCAGAGTCATGAATCTGAGAAGGATGATATATAAATGAAACCAATCAATCAATCAATCAAAGATATTATTCATTAGGCATTATTTTATAACTTGTAATTCCAAATGAAGTTTTCCACCTCACAAATTAGGGAGATATCTGCCAAAATAGGGGTGTCAAACACGCGGGCCATGGCCCAGATGCCTACCCCCGGTTTAGTGAAGGTGAAAAAAGTTGTGATATGTCACATGACAATGTGTCATTGTGAGTTAGACACCCCTGCGCAAAAGCGCCCACAGTGATCAGCTACAATTTACCATCTGATAAATATTGATGTTAATATTCAGGTGGTTTACTTGCAGTAGCAGCAAAGAATATAAGGCTAAACAATCTTCAAAAAAAATGTTGTGGATTGTAAGAGGGACAGCTTTAATTAATGTGAAAATTATATCAGAGATTTCCAAGACTTGTGTGTTTGATTAAGTTTGAAAGTCATGTGTATTGATCTGGATTAGGGCATTTCACTTTACTTTCTCTATTATAAAAATCTGCTTTTGTAAACAGTTCAGTTAAGACCTAGATTCATTCTGCAAAAACAACAACATGAAAACAAATAAATGACTTCTTTTCAGTGTACTACACTGCTAGCTCATAGGTAGATGTAATTACTATTAGAATATCTTTTCTGCAAGGGCCACTAGCACCCTCATTTTTCAGTCCTGCTGTAGTGCCTCATTGTGGTGATGTGTAATTCCTCATACAGTTCTTTGCTTATTCCTCCCAGGAACTGCTTTTGCCTCCCAATGCGGTAGCTCAGCAAGACTTGAGGGGGAATATAGTTCAACCATGTATATTATTTCTTGTAAACAGTTGTGGGTGTATCATTGGAAAACTTGAAAGACCATGTTGAGGGTAGAGCATCCTGTAAAAAAAGCCTATCTATGTGGTCGCTAGGAGTCACCATCAGCTAAATGGTACATAATCAATATATTATTTCCTGAAGAGATAGACATGCAGCTAGATAAACAGCTCAATCAGTGTAATCTTTGGAAGAACTGTATTATCTTAAAAATAATTAATTTTGTCCTCCAGAATATAAAACCACATGTGTTAGGAAATCAAGTATAAATTAAAAATATTGATTTCATCAGATCATACCATTAGATATTTTGCCGTTAGCATTCTTCATAGCAGATATGATGTTTTGATTTTTGCTATTTCTACTGAGAGGCCAATAATTTATGAAAAAATTACCTTCATTTCAATATCATTGTTTTACTTGATTCAATTAATATTCTGTTATCAAGGATGTATCAAGACTATATGGAGGGATTAAGTTCCAATTCTGGTATAACTTGTTTTCACAGATACTCAAAAGTTAATACTTCACTTTATTTTTGAAAATGTCTCATTTAGGCATTTTATTCTTCTTTTTCCATGATCTTGAATATATGCTTCAGAAGCATCCAATGCTAATATCAAATCCATGGAAATGTATTATATATACGGTATCTTGTTTCAATTGTTTTATAAAATGTTAATCCTTTAATAATAATACAGTTAATCCTTTAATAATAATACAGTTACTATGCATCAGAGAGTCTATATAAGAAGGGAACAACAATATGAAATAATTTTATTGAAACTTGTTAATAATAACAAATGAGAATCAATATAGATAAAAATCTGATCCACATAATTTAATCTTATTTAAATCTGATTATTTGGCAACTTGATTTGGCCATTTTATTTTCCAGAGACAATCATTTTATTGTGTCCAATTAAGAATAATAAGAAACTTTTTATTTACTTGGCTATTTATAGCTAAAGGCCTATGAGAATTCTCTCTAGGAAAATGATGGAATCAGAGAACACTCTTCTAATTGCATTTTAGAGAAGTAGAATAATTTGGTTCAAAACAGAGGAGCTTTACTGCAAAACAAAACAAAACAAAAAACCCTGTTTTTATTTTGATAAATGATGTTTTCCTGCAATGATAGTCATTTATTGATATTTATTTCAACTGGAGGAAAGGTGTCAAATAGGTTAGTACAAGAAGTCAGCATTTTTTTTTTAAAAAAGGAGGGGGGAGTAGAAATAGACCTTTTTGCACTTTAATCCATTACTTCCAGATGGATACTAGGCTTCTCTTGATCTTGGCAAGGAATTATTCCTAGAAGAGTAGTAACAGTAATAACAATTGTTCTGGTGAAATAAGAGTTTGTAAGTGAAAGATGCCAATTTCCTTCAGTCTAATTTCACCTATATTTGAAAGTAAAAGAATAATAAAACAGTTTCCCCAAACTGAAAAGATTGGCAACTCTGCAGTTAGCTAAATGTCCCTACAGGCTCCATTACCAGATGACAAATGCTTTAAGATCAGATAAAAATATTAATCCAATTTGGAATTCTCCTGGGAAAATGAGGATGTGGCTGGGTTTTTAAAAAATTGTTTTGTTTTACTTTATTGGCTTGTTTGTTTTCAAGCTAAAACCAGCATGATCTCAACAGAATAGCTGATATTGGGACGTATTAAAAAAAATAATGTTCAGAATCACCAGGCAGATATTCTCAAATATCATTTTCAAATGCATCTGAATAATTTAAGAATTTGTCTCAAATGCCAACGTTTACATGAATGAAGGAGAAACTGGAATTTATTAACAAGTTTTGTAAACTATAGTTTCCAATTTTTTGTAGAGTCAAAATGGATTTGGATGGCCCACTAAGTCAAATATTTGGGCTAAATTTTCACACAAGGTATGGCTAGTTACAGGTAAGATAACAGCCTGAAGAAACTTATTATTGGTGTTTCAGACTGACTTGGCCATGCAGATTTAACCTATTTTTCTCCTTTTTTCAGAGAACTTCCAGGGTGGATCACAAACGGTTTAGAATTAGAGTTCATGAAAACATCTTTTTAAAAATCTATTTGTTTTAATGGCAGAGAATTAAAACATCAGGCTGTAGACTTATAAAATATAGAAAATGACCTCTGGAGATTTCAAATATTGCAAACCTCAGAGCAAAGCCAAAAACCATCCTCTCTTGTTCCATGTCATAACATTACAGTTAGTCCTTGACTCAACATTTTGCTTAGTGACTATTCAAAGTTACAACAGCATTGAAAAAAATGACTTATGACTGTTTTTCACACTTACAACCATTGCAGTCATGTGATAAAAATCTGGATGCTTGGCAACTGGTTCATATTTATAACACTTACAATGTCCTGGAGTCACATGATCATCTTTTGTGACTTTTTGTGGCCAAACAAAGTCTGTGAGGAAACCAGATTCATTTACAACTGTGTAATTAACAACTGCAGTGATTTATTTAACTGTGGCAAGAAAGGTCATAGAATGGAGACAAGACCCACTTAACAACTGTCTCACTTAGCAACAGAAATTGTGAGCTCTATTGTCATAAGTCTCATCAGTCTGGAACCCACATTATGTATCTGATATTAACACAGTTGAGAAAATCCAGAAATATTTCACAAGAAGAGTTCTTCACTCCTCTCTACTTGTTTGCAGAATACCTTATGCCACCAGACTCAAAATTCTAGACCTAGAAAACCTAGAACTACACCGCCTTTGGTCCAATCTAAGTATAGTGTATAAAATCATACATTGCAATGTCCTACCTGTCAATGAATACTTCAGTTTCAACCATAACAATACAAGAGCACACAATAGATAAAAACTCAAGGTAAATCACACCAAACTTGATTGCAGGAAATACGACTTCAGCAACAGAGTGGTCAATGTCTGGAATACTCTACCTGACTCTGGTTTCTTCCCCAAATCCCAAAAACTTTAACCTTAGACTATCTGCTATTGACCTTATCCCTTTCCTAAGAGGTCTGTAGGGAGCGTGCATAAGCGCACCAACCTGCCTACCGTCCCTGTCCTATTGTTTCTTTTATTTTTTTACTTTTCTTATATGTATCCATGTATTCATAACTATGTTTTTACTATTACCTGTTATCTTGTAAGCGATTGACAAATCAAATAAAATAAAAATAAAGTCAAGGACTACCTGTACAATATTATACATAACACAACATTATAATCGGAATGAGAAACTGGAGGAAGAGCCACAAGCAAGACAATGGTCAGATAAAAGATTTCCAAGTCTGAGGCAGAATTGTCTAAGGCAGAATTGTTTACCATTAGCTGACATGGAGAAGAAAGAGTAGAATACAAAGAGACAAAGTCAATCATTTTAAGCCACTCTTTGCCAACCAGATGCCTTCTGGATATATTCCCACTGTAAACATCAGAATTCTAAGCTGTTGCCAAGAAATCTTAATTATTGTATTTATTCAGTTTGAATCCTCCCAACAACACCAAACGATTCACAATATATCAAACAGTATGCAAACTATAATACTGGGAGTTGGATTTTGCACTATGAAATAATGATATTGTTTTGATATGTAGGACAAATTGAAAGGGAGTCCTGAGAAATGTATTTGTACCCCTTCTGTTCATTCTGCTTAGTAGGCCCCCAGACTTCTTCAGATTCCTGCCCTAATGGCATCAGAGATGGCAGGGAGGGGGTGTGCTTAATCTTTCTTCCATCACCATCCCAATGAAAATGAACCTTGCACAATCTGGAATTAAGCCTGTCCAATAAATCCTCATTATTGCCAACAAGATTCCTATCTGTGGATGGATTTACATATTGCACTTAGCTATTATGAGGTTTGTATAGTTTTGGTTTGGCCTGTTGTGGGACTTCAGCCACTGTGGTTTATACATTGTATTTCTCCAGCGATTGTGGCTTACTCAACAAACAGTGGTTAAGTAAGACATGTTTTACTGCTATGTGCAAAGAAGATTAGTTATGAGGGAGGTGTAATTTTGCTCCAAGCCTAAAATATAGTTCATAGAAACTCTGCATTTTAAACACTTAGACACAATTAACTTAAAATGTAATTTAACACCGAGACATACGAAGCTTGTGCTTCTGTTGTTTAAGAAGTAGAAACAGTTTGTAGGGAAATGACTTCTGTTTTGTGTTGAATTGTCCTTTCATTAGCACCCTCTTCTATCTGATGCTATAAAGCCATAGAGATGGCGTGCCTTCCAGCAGGAGAAACCCAATCTCACTGCTTTGTTCTGCTCCTTAATTTAGTTCAAATGCATTCATTTGCTTCCATGCTTCTGTATCAGCCACAGCAAGATGTCACAGTTGCCTTTATTATTACTATAGTCGAGGTAACAGCAAGAATAACTGTATGATGTTTAGTTAGCCTCCTGTTATGATAAATGTCTAGCATGTGTGGAAGTTGGCAGAGCTCAGACTTAATATTGTAAATAATCATCATCATAATTTAGCACAAGGTCAAGGATTCATGGAATCAGATCATCAGGAGGTGGTGTTGAATGTTAGTAAAACAAGGCAATTTCCTGTTCCATTTTTCACATTCATATTCGCATACTACTACTGCTGCTACTTGTGCTAATAACAATCAGTGGGCAATTTTCCTCTGGATGACTGAAAATACATGAATGTAAAGAATGAACAAGCTCCATGAAATGAACCACAACATGTTAAAGCCATGTTGGCAGCTTGATTCAGTCTCTCCCCCCACCACAATTGACCAGAAAGATGCTGTAGCACATCACGATCATGTATAGAATATTTTGTACGCAACTGGCCTAACAACCAGGAAAAAACATCATTAGTACTCGCTATATGTTACAGAATGTACTGTTTCTTGAAAATGGAAATCATAAAACATGTAAAAGTGGAGTGGAAATTCAGCAGCTGAGAGGTTTTCTGCCAAATTTAAATTTCACAATCTTCTTGCCATAACAGAAGTGCTCTTTGTATCTGATGCAGTGAAAGAAGACATTCAGATCCCATTTTATTCCCATTCACAATTTTCTTATTGTTATTTGTATTTCTCCCTGCCTTATTATCAAAATTCTGGTCATTAACAGGAAGACTGCAGCAGATACATCTTTCCCTCAATCCCTTTCCTATTCTGTTTCTCAACTTTAGTTATTATAGTAGTGTCTTTTCATTGTAAAGGTTAATCAGAATATAAAGACAGGAAATAGATCAGGGGTCTCAAATTCATGTCGTCACGGCGGTGTCATGTGAGTATTGGAATTTTCCCTCCTTCGCTAAACAGGGCATGGGCATAGCCAGCGCATGACATATCCAGCCTGTGGACCAGGAATTTGACAGCCCTGCAATAGATCAACTATCCAGGCACATTTGAACTAATGAACTAATCTGATTAAAAGCTGCAGGAGAAGAGACAGAGTGCTAACAGTTCAGTGGTGGGATTCAATTTTTTTTACTACTGGTTCTGTGGGTGTGACTTGGTGGGCATTGCAGGGGAAGGATAGTGTAAAATCTCCAGTCGGAGGTGATATTTACCGGTTCTTTGAACTACTCAAAATTTCCACTACTGGTTCTCCAGAATTAGTCAGAACCTGCTGAATACCACCTCTGTAACAGTTGTCACTAAACAAAGACCAAGATTATATGGCCTAGAGGAGAGGTGTCAAACTGGTGGCCCATGGGATGGATGCATCATGCGCAGGCCACGCCCACCCCAGCTCCGCGAAGGGGGGAAATGTTGCAAAACGTCACGTGATGGCAATGTGACACAGCAAGTTTGACATCCATGGCCTAGAGACTGAAAGAAATCAATGTATTTTTCTGTATGGAAAAACTAAGGTGCAAGAGAAGGTGCAAATTAGAAAACCATTACAATAATTCCTATTCCAAGAAAAAATTACTTACGACATTTGAAAGAGCTACACATGAAGAAAGAAAAGCCAAATAAATACAGGTAGCCCTCAACCTCATACGTTTAGCGAACGTTCGAAGTTACAAAAACACTGAAAAAAGTGACATGACCAATTTTCACACTTATGAATGTTGCAGCATCCCCATTACCACATGTTCAAAATTTGGGCTCTTGACAACTGTCATTGTATTTCTGATATTTGTGCTGTCCTGGGGCCAGGCACTCACCATTGGTAGCTTTCCTGCCAGTTTCCAACAAGAAGTCAATGGGGAAAGCCAGATTCACTTAATGATGACAGTGATTCACTTAACAACTGCAGTTTCGTTTAACAACTGTGACACAAAAGATTGTAAAATGAGGCACAATTCACTTAACTATTACCTCACTTAACAACAGAAAGTTTGGGCTCAATTGTGGTTGTAAGTCAAGGACTATCTGTAGACAGATTCAGAAAGTCAAGGGGATACAAAAAATTATTGATAACAGCAGGTAATCAATACCTGCTGTATTTTGGGCATTATGCATCATGCTAAATAATAGAATATGTTAAGATAAATAGTTAGAAGGAAAACTGAAAATGTAGACATTTTGAGAAATATCCTAATTCCTAGGTTTGCTTAACTTATTAAAAGCCATATTTATTGCTGGTAACAAGGCTTGGAAAATGCTACCAAATTTTAATATTCTTATTTTCTACCACTAAGAAACACTAATAGGATTTTCTGGTTTCTCCCCTTTTACCCTCCTTTTCAGTCCCAATTAATCAAAGGTCTATCTGAAAGAGTATGATTGAACATGAGATAGAGGTTAGCAGGAAAAATAGTTTAGGCTGTTTGCACAATAAAAAGTAGATTTCCACTTGCAGCAAGAAAGACATTTCTGATTCAAAACCATTTGTTCGTTAAAGGGAAGTATGAACAATTTTGATAATGGCATTAACCATTATTTTTCTTTACAATCAACTTATCGGTGGTGTGGGTGAGTGTGCCAACTATGGCACAAACATACAACTTGAGTTAGTTTTTAGGAAATAAATATAGTAATAGTCATAGTACAAGAAGCCACATCTTCAAAGTTCATGTTATGGGCGTGCAGTGACTCCACAGCAGTGGGCTACCTACTGTATTCTGTCATGTCTGAGCCATGTCTTGGTCTACTGGAGATCCCTTGATTCATAGCACTCCATGAAATAGGCCATGAGCCCTTCCAGCAATCCATGTGGTATCGAGTCTGCTTATATTGGCTGCCCTAAGCAAACCACAGTTAACTGCCTTCCCCTAACCACATGTTCAGAGCATAGAGACGAAAGAAGCAAGGAAAAAGAAAACCCAATTCCCTTTAGAATTTAGCCCTCATTACAGTCTGTATGTCAGGGCTGCCTCTAATAGCAGGGCCATGTATCTTGGCTGGCAAATTTATTAATCCCCTCTTTTTTTAAAAAAAGAAAAATAAAATGGTAGGCTCCATAAAGAAAAGGCAGCATTGTGGAGAAAGATGGACCCAGTTTGATGAAGGCAACAGAAGTGAAGCATTTTGCTTGACAAGGTGGGTGGTATGTTTGCTGACCAGAAACAACACCTGATTGAAGGTAGTGTGCTGATATATTTCCAAAATATCAGGGGTGGATAGGAATAGAGGAAATAAAATAAAATAAAATGACTACTTACACAAGAAGAGCCTATCTGCATCACATTAAAAATAAAATTAATGGAATTAGCAGTGGATTTATATTCTAGGATTAACATACTGCCAAATTATACAGGAATGTGAATATGGATCATAACTAACTAAAAAGAATCTATCTGAAACATCTATCTATTTAAACACAATTTGATGCCCTGTAGATATTGGGAACTATAGTTTCTATAATCCATTGCCATTGGTTTGGCTGATTGGGATTGTAATGAAAAGTAGGCAATGCAAAATGAATCTGTGGTCCTAACCTGGACCAAAGGATTGTTGTGCGTGTAACAATTTTAGAGTGAAGGATAGTTATCAAATTTCAGAAAATTCAAAAATTTTCCATGATGTTTCCATTTCTGAGCTAGAAGTCTGTCAGTCAACTGAAAATCAGTTGGATAAACAGAAGGAAGCTTCCATCTCTATCATGATAGCCAGGTGTACATCAGAGAGGTGAGGTGGTCAGGAAAACTGGGATGATTATATTATTTTTCACTTCCATCACAAAATACGAAGTTCTGAATTGAGTGTAACACATTTTGATATTATTCAAATATTTGCAAGTTGACACTCTGAATTAATTATAGACACTTGAGTATAATATAAAATCAAAAAGAAAAGCCAACAGAAATGTTGATAATGAACAAAATTCAAATAATTTTGGCTATATTTTAGAGATCTTTTTTTCTAGCCCTCTATCAAAATCAGTTGATTCAAATGAAGAATAGAACATATTAGGAACCCACTATCAAATATCAATAATGTTGACAAATGTTCTTTTGTTGCCTTCCCCCTTGGGCAGAATGTTTATAATTCTTGATACTCTGATAAAGTGCAAATGTTGGAAATATAATCAGTCAGCTTATGTCTGTTCAACATAAATATTATTCATTTCAATCCAAAATACAGCAATGGTAGGAACTTCCAACTCAATGCCCCTTGACTTCCAGTTAATGTGATCATGAGTAAGTCAATATATATAACTAGATAATACCAAAGGAATATAGCTCTCTGTTCGTTGTGAATCAAATTTCAAGCAAGGCTGTCTTTCAAAATAGACTGTATATAATTATGTGGATCTTGCTGAAATTATGCTAGGCATATCTGAACAATTCTGGTTCTTTCATTTCTTCTCTAATCACAAGACCTGTTTCCATAACAAATATGACCTTCATTTTCTTCTTTTGGAAGATATTGAGGGTGATTTATAACACATTGAAAATTCATTATTTGGCCTCCCAAATATGCTTAGAAACAAACAAGATTATGTTTGGAAAAGGTTCTTTTTTAAAGCTATATTGCTTGTTGTTGCTCTTTTTGTTACACTGGTTGGATTTTCATCCTTTGATTTCAGTGATGTCCACAGTCATCGTAGTCACTTTACCACACACAGTTGGTTTCCCATGTGGAGAAACAGCCTTTAGTGGGTTCCTCATCTCAGTGCAAAAGCAAACAAATGAGGAAACTAAACAAACCGAATATGCATTGACAGCATAAATGTACAAGAAGTGCCAAAACTGGAGGAGTTCTTTTTGCACTGTTGACATCAGCCAGGAAGATCTGTTTGTTATCTAAAATTGCATGCTGGAAAACAGATGCACAATTTCTCATTCTCTAATAACTTGGCCAAATGGCAAAGTTTCTCAAACAAATTGGACTATTTTCCTTCATTGATATCTAAGCTGCTGTGCTGCTTATTGTCAACTATAAATACATAAACTGGAGTTGTGTGGAACATTTTCCAATGTTGCATACCAAGAATATAGGAATCTGTTAGTTTTCCTTTTTAACTTTCACATTTTTTAAGAAAAGTCAAGATAGTTCCCATGCCTTTAATAAGGGTAATTGAAAAATGAACCAGATAAATTTCTGTGGAATCGGATGAAAACTAAAGCGATATTACACATAGGGAGATAGAGACAGAGATAGAGAGAGATGATAAAGATAGATGTAAATATATAAAAATATAACCCAACAATATCCTCTGGTAAAACAGTATCACTTGGAATCTGTCTTCCCTTCTGAATCTGTTGAGAGTTCATGACCATCAAAAGCACTGTACTCTTTGGAAAATGGAGAGAACAACATATAAGCAAAGAGAAACAGGAGAGATTAGTGAGTTAAGAGAACAGAGGATCACACTGATCTCCTACCACCAGACAGGTTCAAGTCGAACTTAAAAACTACAGAATTCTACAATGTATAAAACTATAACATAGGTTAATTTGAAGTCTCAGTATTCCTAAAGAGGAAAACCAAGTTATCAACAATAGTATGAATATAGGCCATTGGTTGGGGAGAGATTTCTTGGTGGTTTATTGCATAAAACAAGGGTTTTCAAACTTGGCAAGTTTAAGACTTGTGGACTTCAACTCCCAAAATTCCTGAGCTAACATGTCTGGAAGAGGAATTCTGGGAGTTGAAGTCCACAAGTTTTAAAACTATCAAGTTTGAAGACCCCTGGTATAAAGTGTCAAATGCAGACCTGCTTGTTGAACATAAATTGTGGGTTTGTGTTTTGGGCAATCCTCAGAGAGTCAGAGAGGGATGTAGATGAAAACTTCCATTGAGTGATAACTTCATCTGCTCCAAGGATGAAACTAGCTTTGTGAGTGAGAGTCTAGCAGATGTTTCTTTAGGAAGGGCCAAATCCTTGAGTGATGAATGCACATTCTCTCATAGCAAAGACAGCCCTTCTGGAACTGGGCCACTTTTTGTTATATGTTAATTGTCAGAAGCAAAAAGTGTTTTGGTCACCACATGACAAAAAAGATGTTGAGACTTTGGCAAAAGTGCACAGAAGAGCAACTAAGATGATTAAGGTCCTGAAGACAAAAGCATATGAACAACAGCCGCAAGAATTGGATATGGCCAGTCTAGAGAAAAGAAGGACTAGGGGTGAAGAAGAGGGGGTAAAGTTATTTTCCAAAGCACCAGAAGGCAACTCAATAATTAATGGATGGAAACTACTCAAGGACAGAAGCAACCTGGAATTAAGGAGAAACTTCCTAACAGAGAGGACAATTAACCAGTAGAACAGCTTGCCATCAGAAATTGTGAGTGTTTCATCACTGCAGGTTTTTAAGAAAAAAATGGACAGCCACCCATCTGAAATGGTATAGGGTATCCTTTTTGAGCAGGGGGTTGGACTAGAAGACCTCCAAGGTCCCTTCCAACTTTATTATGATTGAGATGGATTTGTGATGAGTGTATTGACTGTATATGACTTGCCTGAAGATTATGTTCATCATACACCAGCTAAATAACTGATTATTTCTTGGAAGCATGTAGTTGTCAGGATTTCAGTTAGTATTATGGACACTCACAAATATAATCAGCCAGATCTGGATACCAAATTTAGGTTGTTACTTAGGAACAGACCTGATCAGGTAGCATTCTTAGACATGCTTTCAGTTCCATATGTAAGGGCAGTTAAAGAGGCCTGCAGTAAGTTATAGGTCTGCATGGAGGAACTTTGGGGGATAACCCTGAATACAAATATGGAGAAAATTCTCTCACAGAATGACAATTGGTGGTAACATCTAGTTCAAAATTTGGATATAGGAGTATATTATTACTCTACCTGATCAAAATACTGAAGTAACCTTGAGAGGGTGACCTTGAATTTAGCTTAGAACCACTGAATCTTGGAAATATCCAGAGGTAAGGAAACACTAGTTTTAATCCTAAGTGATGACCATGATCTGACACAAGATATAAGCATTGTGGAAACTGACTTTCATTTTGCATACGTGGAAATAACAAGTCGCCATCAGGGTCTGGCACAATGACATTTGATTATGAAAGCACAAACTTTCAAGAAGATGAGGCGGTCATTGAAGTGGAAAGGTCAAGAGGGATGATTTTCTTTGAAATGCCTGGAAGTTGTTTTAAACACAACAATTGCGGCTCAACTGAAATGGATTCCATAGTGTCAACATCTAGGACTCAGCAATAAATCAACTGATCTCTTGACACTTCACAGTTTGGCTCTAGTCCTAGGCTAGACTTGGTGATAGGTTCACAGGTGCAGCTCAGCTAGAGGGGAATCCATACAAAACTATTGATTGCCCATTGCCACTGAGAAGGTATATACCTTTGGTAGACTTGTTGCATTTGTCTCCTGGCTTTCCCACAAAATCAGTCTCTAGCTGGCCTTGAAGCTGTTGGAAGTCACATAACTCCTATTTCTTTCCTGCAATTGTGAGCTCCTGATACAAGTCCCACAAATTCAGTACAGGAAGAGGCCATATATTTGAAGGTATCTTTTGATAATATAGAATAATAAAACCACCAGGTCTTGTGGGCTTCCACCCAAAGGTTCTTTAAGAAATTAATGATCTGCTATATAAAATATGGCAATGTAAGACTTGTCCCTCTATCCCAGACAATTCAAAAGTAGTTAAAAGAGTGTCAATTTTTAAAAAGATGTCAAGGTTAGAGAAACTACATTTTGGTCTTGTAAAGTAGAATAGAATAGAATTCTTTATTGGCCAAGTGTGATTAGACACACAAGGAATTTATACATACAACAATAGAGATAAGCAACAAAGCTATAGTCATAGGATAAAGAGATAGGGAATAGGGAATATGAGAATAATGATGGTAATGCTGCCTTTTTAGATAGTTTGACACTGTTGTGGGAATTAGTTGTATCACCTATCCTGAGCAAAGTGATAGAAATAGTTATCAAAGAAAAAAAACTAAAATTAATAGGGGGACAAGAATTTGGTGCACAGATTCTGCAGAGAAATTCCCTGCTTCATTAACTTTAATTGTTTAGAGACTCAAAAAGCAGGTAGATTTTTGATTTTCACAGACTTTGATAAACAGATGTTTATAAATTTCTTCATCAATAGTTCTTGAGTAAATTTAGCAGTCATGGAACAAGAACAGGTTTTTTTTTAGATTGCTATCTAATTAAAAAAAAACATGCTAGAAAGTAAAGATTGGAAATAAATGGTCAATTTCTGTAGTGGAGGAAAGTAACTGAAGAACTGTGTTAAATCAGGAGGATGATCCATCAAGTGGCAAATGCAGTTGAGTTTAACTAAATGTAAAATGATATCCATTGGAATAAGAACTCCAAACTTCATACATATTCAGTTATGAGGTCTAAACAACTGTGTCACATACTGGCCATACCCACCCCCATTTTAGCAAAAAGGGGGAAAGTCATGATACATTACGTGATGACAACGTGACAATGCAAGCTTGACACCCTGGACTAAAGCAAGAGCTTCTTCATAGAGCACATAATTAATTTGGAGATTAATTACCACAAATTGTGCTGATGGCCACTTACTTGGGTGCTTTAAAGGGGGAATGTTTACATTCATAGATGACAGGTATCTCAAGTATTCCTGACAGAGGTGGTATTCAGCAGGTTCTGACCAGTTCTGGAGGACTGGTAGCAGAAATTTTGAGTAGTTTGGAGAACTGGCAAATACCATATCTGACTGGAGATTTTGCAGTATTCTTCCTCTGCCACACCCATCAAGCCATACCCACAGAACCGATAGTAAAAACATTTGAATCCCACCACTGGTTCCTGACCTTCTTGAAACATTAATTTTTCCTCCAGATTGAGAACAGCATGTTTTCAAATGCTAGTTGTGTTGAAAAATAATAATATCTTTCTCTCTCTCCCACCCCCCAACATGTATAAACCACTTTATTCTATTTGTGGTAGAAATACTGCTTACTTGAATATAATTTTGTTTTTTTAATTACTATTTGTTTAATTATCCCTTTGTGGCTCTAGTTCCTGCATGCGTGTGAACAGTTACAGGAACTGGACATGGCTAGTCTAGTGAAAAAAGGACCAGGGGAGACATGATAGCAGTGTCCCAATATCTGAGGGGCTGCCACAGAGAGGAAAGGATCAGGGGTGGGATTCTAACAGTTTGCACCTATTTTTAAAACCAGTTGTTAATTTTCTAAGTAGTTTGGAGAACCGGTTTTTAGAAGAAATCTCCTTTTGTTTTTTTCTACTTTACTGGACCAATCCTGTAAGGAAGGCAAGAAGGAAACATTGGTGTTGCTTACAGAAACTACCTCTCCATTAACCCTTATTACATTCTTGGCAGGACTAGACTTCCTGACTCTGGAGCTTCTCTGGAGTTTCTTCCTTTCTCCTTTGCTGGTACTTTGCTTGTGCGAGCCTGAAATTGACATATGTATAGCCATTTCACTTGGAAACCTGACAGCTTAACATTCTTAAAGGGGAAGGGTTGTTTTAAGCTTTTTACATTGCTGTTGGGAGGAAATGCTCCGTTACTCGAGTTAGAACTTTGAAGAAATAATTGAACAACAAAGCAGAGCTGCATGAAAGAACCTTTTAATGCCAAGGAACCAAGATGAATGACATTCAGCAGGGCTTCTTGGTTAGCTAGAAAGATTGACATTCAAACATGAGTTTACATACCCTTTTTGAGTTTTGGTTTAAAACTGGTGACCATTCAAAGTTACAATGGCACTGAAAAAAGTGACATGATCATTTTTCACACTTATGACCGTTGCAACATCCCCACCGTCATGAGAGGCCAGGCGAGGAGAAGCGCCCCTTGATGTGAGTGATGTCGAGTTGGCCACGCCCACCCAGTCACATGACCAGCAAGCAAAATTGAATCCCACCCCTGTGGTAGACACAAGTGAAATGGAAAGGTAAGAATGAAGCCACATGGCTTTTCTATCTTGATCATATATCAGCTAATCCATCCTCATTTGCAATAGTAGCAGCAGCTTCTGATTTATTGTCAGAATGTCTTGCATAATCTGGATAACAATTCACTAGTTCCTGGATTATAGTTATAATCGGAATAGTCCTCATTGATAAGCCAGTTAAAGTAGGTCACAATCAGTCTGGACTGCTAAGGCTACTTGAGCTTCCAGTGATAAAAATGAACCTTGGAATACCTTCCAGCTTCCAGGACAGATTTACACAATTTCAAGATCAAATAGGTATCATCTTGTTAGGTGCTAAATAGGCATCATCTTGTTGGCATCAAAAGAAAGCAGGAGCTTTCTTCTTCTTTTTTTCTTTTCCTCTCTTAGTGCAGCGTCCTTGTTCTGTTGCTACAATAATCACAGAAACGGGAGAACAGGCTATGTGCTTTGGTCCCTGCCTTGGTCTGAAGGTCGATGGGAACTTTCTAACAAGGAAGAAATGGCCATTCAGCTTCATAGAAACAAAGTAGAAGCAACATTACCGCTTGCAGAGTTTTTTTTAAAACAAAAAACCAGGGGATGGAGAGAGATGCTTTCAGGTCCATGGGATATAAGGTAACAAGAGGAATATGTGCTACCTACCTTGAGCAAAAATCAAAATAATCTGCTCTAGAAGAAGTAAGAGTTGAATGGAACATGCGGTTCTAGATCTGAGTTTTGGTCTAAAACTGGTTTTTGATGAAGTTTAAGTCTGCGCTTGGTGATGCTTAATCCTGTGCTTATTGATGGGATAATTTTCCCTATTCAGCTTTGTTTGGAAGGAAAAGGGTTAATCTCTGTTTCTGAAAAGAATCTGGGTTGAGAAATCTAGCTAGTTGCTGTGTTTATTTGTTTAGTAATTGGTTTAATAAATAACAGCTACTGTTTTGATTTAATTATTTGTATTGTGTTTTAATTTTTTCCTGCCACATGGTTTCTTTTTCTATCTGGGGAGGGGGGTCTTCTTTCACTGCTTTAGTGGTATCTGGCAATGTCCATTTGGAGCTTCATCACTTGAGACTTTCAAGAAGAGATTAGACTGCATTTGTTAGAAATGTTGAAGGGTCTCCTGCTTGGGCAGGGGGTTGGACTAGATGACCTACAAGGTCCCTTCCAATTCTGATTATCTGTTAAATGCCTTGAGCAGTCAGTAACTCAAACCCTGTATATCACGGGTGTCAAACTCATGGTGTCACATTGCTGTCCTGTGATGTTTCACAACGTTTTTCCCCTTTGTGGAGCTGGGATGGGCGTAGCCTGCAATTTGCACATTCGGCCCATGGGCGACCAGTTTGACACCCCTGTGTGTTTATTATCCCCTCTACAGTCTCTACCACAACTTAAAACATGGCCTGTAGGAACCAAAAGATTGTCTATCGCTGGGGGTTTTGACATTGCATTTTGTAAAAGTTAATGAATGGTCTGACGTCATTTATAAAACAGAATAACAGAGTCGAAAAAGACCTTGGAAGTCTTGTAGTCCAACCCCCTGCTTCAGCAGGAAACCCTAAAACATTTCAGACAAATGGTTGTCCAGCCAGACCACTGTCAGTGTTCAGCCTTGATAAAAAAAAAAAAACCCATGGCTCACAGAGCTGGATGAACCCAGTCTAAAAATATATCCAGAAGTGAAAGTATGCCAAGAAATATATCCAGAATTTAACACTTGGTGATGTTACCTGATTGGATAATAAACATCTGCCAAAAAAACCTTATCTCAAAGAGCACCAAAATTTCCACCCAGAATTTATTTGGATTTACTCACTGGAGAAGAGCCTAATGCTGGGAAACATTGAGGGCAATAGAAGAAGGGGACAGCAGAGAATGAGGTGGCTGGCTGGTGTCACTGAAGCAGTTGGCATGAGCTTATATGGACTCCAGAAGATGGCAGGGAAAGGAAGGCCTGGAGGAACATTGTCCATGGGGGTCGTGATGGGTCAGACATGACTTTGCAACTAACAACAACAACAAGAATAAGAATAAGAACAAGAAGAACAACTTCTCTCCTTCCTCTCCTTTCCTCATTGAGACTAATACAGGGAAAGGTTCTGCTGCTGCTTGGATAAACCCAAAGAGCCTTCATTGGCTTGCCATTGACTTGAGCCTTCCCCCTGCCCCAAACAGGCTAGAGAAGACCTGCTGTTTCAAAAGCGAATGTAAGCTGGTGGTGTGATTGCCACCCAGATCATGTACGAGGGGAGGAACTGGATGACAGGCAAAGGTGGAAGAGGTTGTTTGTTTGTTTTACATCTCTTTTACATCGCTCTCTTATACAAGAAAATGTACAGGCAGTTTGTGTGGTTTGCAGGCTAAACTAAACATTTTAACTTGTCAATCAGCCTGTTGTTTGTTGACTTATGATGGGCAGATAGAGTTTTCGAGGAGAAATAATGGAAAAACCATTTTCCCAGCTTTGTCACTAATATTTCTTTGGCATCAAGAAGGAAGCCCCCCTCCCTCCTCCACCACACCACACACGCCTTCAGTTAAGAAACGTTATGAAAATAAACCCCCTCAATCAAACTCCAGCTCTTTAAAGAGACATGTATGTGTTTTAAAATCATTTAACTTGTTTAGGGCAAGAAACTCAAAGCCCTTCATCTCTGTTCTTTGCCTGTGGCACACCTTTTTTTGAGGAGGTTTACCAGGTAGAATTTGTTTCCTCTTTAAAGTATAAAGTCTCACCCCTCCCTCCCTCCCTCCCTTGCTCCCTCCAGCCCCTCCCTCTCTTCAAAATAAAATTGAGCAAAATCAAAAAGCTCTAACACGACCATTATTAATATCAGTTCTAGGAACTGGATGTTCTTGAAGAGGAATGATTTTTGTCTTAATTTGTTACGTCTTCATTTCATTAGCAGTGTGCCAGTAACCTCTTTATATCTTTTATTGCAGAGCTACACACACACACACACACACACACACACACAAATTATAGAGCAGGATTAGGTAGAGGGCCACATTCTGCATGGCTTATTGCCAATGCAAAACCATCATCATTACTTGAATGGAAAAAGGGATGGCATTCTCACCCCATTGCAAATGCATCCCATATCTATATTTTCTAATATTGATTCAAAACTGTTTTCTAAATGAGCTTATCTTAAACCCTTCTAGACAGATAGTCTTGGGGTCCATTCTAGCCACTATGCTACTATTGCAAATGAGGATGGATTAGTTTATATATGATCAAGATAGAAAAGCCATGTGGCTTCATTCTTACCTTTCCATTTCACTTGTGTCTACCACAGGGGTGGGATTCAATTTTGCTTGCTGGTCATGTGACTGGGTGGGCGTGGCCAACTCGACGTCGCTCACATCAAGGGGCGCTTCTCCTTGCCTGGCCTCTCATGACGGTGGGGATGCTGCAATGGTCATAAGTGTGAAAAATGATCATGTCACTTTTTTCAATGCCATTGGTCACCAGTTTTAGACCAAAACTCAAAAAGGGTATGTAAACTCACGTTTGAATGTCAATCTTTCTAGCTAGCCAAGAAATCTTGCTGAATGTTACTCATCTTGGTTCCTTGTCATTAAAAGCTTCTTTCATGCAGCTCTGCTTCATTATTCAATTATTTCTTCAAAGTGCTAACTCCAACGGGAATATTTCCTCCCAACAGCAGTGTAAAAAGCTTAAAACAACCCTTCCCCTTTAAGAAAGTACAACAAAGGAAAAAAGCCTTCTTCGGAGACAGTAAGTCTAGGCATACTGCCAAGAATGTAAGAAGGGTAGAAAAAAACAAAAGAAGATTTCTTCCAACAACCGGTTCTCTGAACTGCTTAGAAAGTTAACAACCAGTTCTAGTGAATAGGTGAGAATCCCACCTCTGGTCTACCATGCTTCTGGACTAAGCTCAGAATATTACAGGTCATATCTCTGTCTATATCTCAGACTTTGGACTCATAGCTTGCCAACATAGTCTAGTGGTTAAAGCATCAGGCTAAAAACCAAGAGACTGTGAATTCAAGTCCTGCCTTAGCCATGAAAGCCATCTGGGGGACCTCAGGCTAGTCACTTTCTCTCAGACCATCTACCTCACAGGGTTGTTGTGGGGAAAACAGGAGGGGAAAGGAGGATTAGATGCATTCGCTGCCTTGAGTTATTTGTAAAAATAATAAAGGGGATATAAATAAACAGATAAATAAATAGCTACAGATAAATAAATAGAAACTGGACAGCATGGTGTGCACATCTTTCAAGGGCCTTCGGGTCTGCCATTATCAGTTTATAGATTCTATGAATAGTATAGATATAGATTACATGAACTTTCTGTGTTTCCACTTTTTTTGAGTATGTGTCAATGAAAACGATCCCAAGTCGGCACCTGCTCTCCTGACTTACCCTGTGATAGCTACAATAAATGTAAAAACGAAATAGTTGATTTTTAAAAATTCAATGAAGTAATCACTTAGAACGCAAAATAAATACAATTCATTTTGATTCTGTCCATATTGTTTTCGCCTTGACACTTAGCTAGCATTCATGGTGAATAGGATTGAAGTTCATTTTAGAGGCCTTTGTTCAAATGCCTTCACAGCCTCAAGTCAGTTGGGTGGCTTTTTAGATAGAGTTAAGATCGTTTAGAGAAACTGGACTATCATTCCCCCTTTTATCAATTGCGTCCCAAATAGCAAGCAGGCTATTAAAGTAAGCTAATAAGATTGCAAGTAATCAGCTTCAAATATTATGTAAGAACGAAAAGAGGAAATGAAAGGAGAAATCTAGTTCAACCTTTTCTTGAGGACATTCCAGAAATGACCAAGTTTAAAACAATGCAAACTTTTAAAGCAATGCATTCTCTTGGCTCTTTAAAGTCACATTCAGATGCTTCTGTCCTGCCCATTTCAACTTGCATGTTCCTAGTTGCTTGTAGAGGCTTAATTTGTGGCTATTTACTTTCTTGACATTTCCTTTTTCTTTTTAAAAAAAGATTGTTCCCTGGCCATCTTACATCTAGCTACTCATAAGTAAGTAAACCTCTGGCTTCCAGAACATCTACACTCAAGAAAAGGTCCACACGGATATACAATGTTTCTATCCCCACCCTCCACACTCAATGGAAAAAACTTAGCATTTATTTGCTAAGTTGTGGATTCAGAGACCCAACCCTCCCAAAGATAGGCCTGATCTGCCTCTTTAAAAGTGAAACCGAGTTCTCTCCTTCGACAAAATTTCCATCTCTTCACCTTGACATAGGGAATGCTTGTTTTTATTTTTAATTTAAAAAAAAAAAAAAATTGGGTCAGGAAGGAAAATTAGATGGAGCCACCTTAAATACCATAAAGCTCCATAAGCTCTCCACCCACCCCTTTTCCATTCCTATGCCCAGAGCACCCGCGGCACTTTAATTACCTGGCCGGCCTCGACGTCATTTGCTGGACCACAGTATTTGTACTTGCTCACTGTACCTTCTTTCTTTAAGACAGATTTGTCCTGTTGATGAAGACATGAGTTATTCAAGTAGAGGCTTTCCAAAAAAACCATTTCAGATTTTTTTAAAAGGCTGAAGGAAAAACCTTCCAGACGCCAAACGGTGTGTTATTTATTTTGCTTTAGCAATGGTGGCATTCCCCTCCCTCTTTCTGCTGGTGACATTTAATTCTGCAAGCGGAGAAGGGAAGCCAGGAGCCAGATGAAAACCTCAATGTTTCAACAGGAAGGTCAGCAGGGAGGGAGAAGAGCTGCCATGGAGCCCTCGGGCCAGGCTGGAATTCCAGCCCTGGCTTCAGTGGTGGAGGCACCTGGTTAGCTTCTGTTCCAGGAATAGTTTCTGCAGAAGTCCCATTGAGATGAATGGGGGAGTTGTGCAAAGATGCATCCATATGCGTGCGTGCGTGCAAATGGACGGGCATCCCCATTCATTCATTGCCATATTGATCCCAATAGAAGGTGCGAAGTTTGCACGGACAGAGGGTTTGGGTTTGTTTGTTTTTTTTAAATCCAGAACTTCAATGATGCACTGAAACTCCATGGCTGTCAAGAAATTGCTGGTGGATTAGACTAGAAATTTCACCCATAATATTAAGAGATTTTAAATAATTCCGAGTGGCTCCTTCTGAGTTCTGACTTCTAGGTTTTAAAACAAGAATGACAAATGATATTTTCTGGGATCCATACAACATACAGCATTTGTTTTCTCCTTTCCACGGTTGTCTGCTTTCTATAACAGTACTTTACTGGATCGTTGTTTTTTTGCCTCCACCGTGACATTTTCCCAAATGCATCCCCTTCCATGGCTTCCTTTTCTTTCTTTCCTTTTTATTTCTTCTTAGAAGAAGAGTTCTATAAATTCAATATAATAGAGGAATTTTGTAAATTTAATATAATGACTGGTGACTGTCAGAATCACAAGCAGCTTTCTGGGAGACAAAGCCCAGAATCTAATAACAATGTTTACTAATTGGGATTATGGAAAGATTCCATTCCAAAAATTGGATATGAACATGACTTGATTAAATCACTGAATGTTATTATCTTTCTGAATGTGGTGCATCTTTTTTAAAAAAACTGATTCAGAAAACCATGTTGAATTATAGGTAGTCCTCAGATTACAATCACAATGGGGACCAGAATTTTGGTTGCTAAGTCATTAAGTGAGTCAACACGTGACTAGACTCAATTTTACAACCATTTTTACTGTGATTATTAATCATGCTGTCATTAAGCAGATCCAGTTTTCCCCAATGACCTTGCTTGAATGAAGTTGTCTGGAAAGGTTGCAAATCAAATGTGACCACAAGATGCTACAACCATTGTAAACACAAGCTGGTTGCCAAGCACCTGAATTGCAATCTCATGATCATGGGGATGTGCAATGGTTGTAACTATGAGGATGGGTCATATGTTAATTTTTTTCAGTACCATCGTATATTCAAACCCCTGCAATAGCACTTAGACTTACATACCGCTCCATAGTGCTTTATAGCCATCTCTCAGCAGTTTACAAGTGTTAGCATATTGTCCCACCAATCTGGGTCCTCATTTTACTGACCTTGGAAGAATAGAAGGCTGAATCAACCTTGAGCCAGTCAGGATTGAACTCCTGGCTATGGGAAGAGTTACCTGCAATAGTGCACTCCAACCATTGTGTCACCACTGCATTCTAACCACTGCACCAAATGTGACTAAACCCACATTTAATCCTTTGAATCAAAGTATTGAAACATATTAATTAATGTGAATTAATTCAAAGCACCAAATTATACTGAACTAGATCCAATTTGAATCAATGGTCAAATTGCAGTCAAAGCCAATTCATACATCTCTATCATTAATTCCCTTGCAATCCAATGGAATTTATGTGGAAGTTTTTTTTTCTTTTTAATTTACTTATTTGCAGTTCTGTCCTGCCTTTATTCTAGGAGCACCTCCTACTCATACCCTGTATTTCTAAAATGATCCTTTTAGGAAGAGAGCTATGAAAGAGTGACCTACCACAAAGATTCATGAATCAATGTTAATTGGAAGCTGCATTTCTCCATCCTACTATTTTGGCTAAGATTCAGCTTTATTCTTAATCATGAAACTCACTGGGCATTTTTGGGTCTATCCAATCACTCCTGCATTCTGAAAGAGGTCAGTTTCCAGTTCAGAGATTTGACAGTTTGCGATCCTGAACCAGTTAAGCAGCAAAACCTGCTAAAATAGCTCACAAGACTGGAGGGATTTGGTGCAGACGTACTACTTTTCTTCAGTAGAGGGCATCTATCAGCTAGACATCAGTTTCTTGGGAAAAAAAATCTTCTTCCATTAAGTTACCAGCCCACTATGATCATCTATAATCATCAGATACATTTTCTGAATGATTATTGCCCAACAATGTGGTTGATGCTGGCAGTTTGCACAGGGAATACACCCTCTTTAGCGTGATTGTGTTAAACCATTTAGCTTTGTTCAACGCAGATGTTATGACACGCAAACAGTACTTGCAATGCAAAACTCATGCGCTAATTGAATCCTTCTCTTTTGGCTTATGTTTTTAACCGACTGATGACAGCTGTTAGAAAGTAGGGCTCTGAAAAGCATTTGGAAAAAAAAAAGTGCTACTCAAAACATATTAGCATGAGTGAAGTAACTCACCTTGAAGTGTTAATCAGTTGTATCCTTTGGAAGGTTGTCCATGGTTGTCTCTGTGTAATGGGACTATCAGTGAAATGAATAGTACACACACATACACAGATAACTAATGTAAGCCTTCACAATAATTGTGTAAGCCTTCCAAGGGATTTTATTGGTTTCAAAAAAGGCATTTTACTCATGACAACACACTTGGCAACACACCTCCTAAGGCTTCACACAGCTCTTCTGGAAATTACCATCTGCAAAACAGAGGTGGTATTCAGCAGGTTCTGACCAGTTCTGGAGAACTGGTAGTGGAAATTTTGAGTAGTTCGGAGACTACTCAAATACCACCTGTGACTGGAGATTTTGCAGTATCCTTCCCCTGCCATGCTCACCAAGCCACGCCCACAGAACCGGTAGTAAAAGAAAATGAATCCCACGACTGCTGCAAAAGGAAAGTGGGGGCTGGATATATTGAGGTATATGGCTCTACCAACAGGCATGTACCCCAAAGTCCAAGATGCAGAAAAATTACCAAAAAAATAATTTAAAAAAAAAAAACGTTGCAAAGGCTAGCTCACTTTCAAATGCTGGTGACAGGAATGAGGCTAAACCTCTCAGATTCGCTGCCCCCTTCCCCCCCCCAAAAAAAACTTTTTGGCTGCATTCCTGACTCCAAAATCTTGGAAGGGGGCAGCCGGTTGTCAAGCCCCTTGCAAGCCAAAAATAATGGCTCGAGGGTTTTATTTGACTTGGTAGATCACCCGTTGTGGCAGGCCCTGATTTATAACATTTTCCTTTAAATGTTCCCAAAGGAATATAACCTCCAAAAAAGCAAACACTGATCTCTTTATAAAGCCAAGATTATTTTATAAGCTGCGGGACACGTCTCCCTGCTCCCTTTCAAATGTGTCTATCGGTTGTGGTTAGAGAAAACAAAAGTGGAAGGAAGTCTAGGAGGAATAGATCAGCCCCGAAAAGGACATCTTCTGAAACTGATAGCAAATAGATGAAGCTAGAAACAAGGGAAAGGGCCTGAAAGAGATGGCTTCCGAAGCAATCCCAAAGAGATCATTGTAAGTTTCAACATAAGCTGGTGCCAAGGTTTTTGGATTTCAGGCCTTCTTTAGTTTCAAGGAGGGCCGCATAACAAAGAGCAAGTGGGTGACAAGAAAAGAATGAAAATTGGTGTTGGAAGAAATGTCCATTTGGGTTCAGTTTCAAGTGGGAAGAAAGACACTGGAAACATGGAGGCTGATTGGAAAGATGGTGTAATGTGAAGCAGAACATGGATACTGACCACATGGAGTGGAGAGTGAGATATATTTATACCCTCTGTTGGGCTTTGAACTTGCTTCCTGTTCCTGTGGCAAGAAATGTATCCTGATTGGTTGTCAAGCCCCCATGAGGCCATGCAGGGGTAACTTTGTAGGTTGTCTGTATGCTAAGTTTGGTTGAAACTTGCTGGGTGATACAACGAAGGGCAATTAAATGGCTCTGCCTGAAGGAGGTAGATCTTTGTTATGTAGAATAGACTGGCCCAGGCCTTAATGACCCAATAACAAAGGGGGGGAACTGAATTTCTGCCTCTCTGAGTTTTTATTTCTGTTTTAGGGGAAATATTCTGCCTTTTTAATATATACTAAAATATTTCATTTTTCAAGGAGAGGGGTGGGTTTTAACTTCCAACACTGGAAACTTTCTTGAGAAAGGTAGGACCTCATTTCAGGCTTCCCCTGGAGAAAAGGCACTTTAAAAAAAGCTATAATAAAGCCATGCAATACTCACTCTGCTTACAACAGGGGCGTCCAATCTTGGCAACCTTAAGCCTTGTAGACTTAAACTCCCAGATTTCTCCAGCCAGCCATGAGGAGTTGAAGTCCACCAGTCTTTAAGGTTGCCAAGGTTGGGCAGCCCTGGCTTACAGAGTCGTGCATATATACTAATGTGGTATCACTATGACTGGGTCAGAAAAAAGTGGGTTGATGAATGCCATCTTTCCTCACCTTTTAAAAGGCATCCAGAAAATGATAAAGATAAAGAAGGTGGGAGCATGGAACATGGAAACCACATTTTTTCACATCCTGATCTGTAAAAAAAATAATAAAAATAAAAATCTGGCCCAAGGTTGTGTCTTCCTCCTCAGATACCAACAAAACCTACATGTGGTTAGTAATGCAGGTTCTATTTCATTTGGAATTTGTTGAACACTGTTGTTTACAATAGACGTGCTTTTTCATCCTAATTGGAAACATTTTGTATTAAATCTAATGGGTGAAGCAAAGAATGCAGAGTGTAACTGATCAGCTTTTCAACCTGAACTTGATTTTCTGTGATCTTAGGGATGTCACTCGGAGCCTTACCCATGACAGTGGCCCCACATCCTCAATTTAATTCTATTTTCAGTAAATACACCGGAATCAACCTTTGCATTATTGCCCCCTGGGTCATAATCAGTGGTTTGAGGATATTCCATTAAGTTATCTTAAGATACATTTTACTATGAGAGATTTAAAATTTCCAATTTCTTACAAATATGCGATCCTACTTAACACCAAACATTGAGTTCTCTGCGCATCCATCTTTACAATAATAAATGCAAGGATTCAATTTCCCCACTCTTCAAATAAATCTCTTCACATAAAATTACTATGCCTCCATTCATTGATTTTGATTTTTAAATGTTGCGAAGGAGGATTTGATTTCTGCAGAGATTTGTTACCTTCCCTTTTAATTGCCTGCATGATACATATGGGGAAAAAAGGAAGCTGGATGGAGAACTGTTAGGTGAGTGAATACTAGGCGACTTAACTAAGAGCCCAGCTGTTGCTGGTCTGTTTCGACTACATATCTTTTCCTTAATAAAAATTTCTTATAAGATTGTTGTTATTTTGTGGGAAGAACCATTAAAGGTGCACAACAGCTTCTGTTACTTTACCTGCTACATCATCCCTGTGGTTTCAAAAGCTTCTGATTGATATATCACTAGACAATAGTAAGTAGATGAATGGTTACTGTTGTGAAAACTGGAGAGTAGGACTTTTTCTAACATGTCTTCTTGCAAGACATACCTGGGAAAGTCTTCATAGCAGATTGAGGTCCTTCAGCCAGAGTGGCCATTAGCCCTATAAGGTAGATCAGACTAGGAAATTCAAATTAGTACATTAGAGTAGTCTCAAGTCATGCTTGTCTGACTGTTGCCTTGATAGTTGCAACAATCTCCTGTTCTATCCTTTAAGGTCATTCCTCCCTCTATGGCTAGTCACCTTTACTTTCTTATTTATTGCTAGAAAAGAAAGACCCAGTTAGTTTTTTAAAAAATCACTAGTATTGTTAGCCAGCTAGTCTTTGGAAAGAAAGTCAGAATATACATGGACTGGGTGAATGTATGGATAAATAAATAATATCCTTCGATTCTAGCTCCAGTTCATGTGTGTTATGGATTTGAATTCTGTATTTGTTAGTGCTCCCTCACATCTTCTTTCCCAGCATTTTCCCCAAACCCAGAAAGTCTAAGGCCAAGCAAGCAATCATTATGTCTCCCATATCAAGATTTGGAGTCTGGGAGATGATGTGGCCCTTCAGTCTTTTTCTCACACAGCCATAATCTTCCTCCAGTCTTTTTATGGATTCTTGTAGTCATAACAGCTATTCATTGGTGACCATGGGGGAAGGCAAAGCCAAGATGGCGGTTACAGCCATACGATTGAAGCCCTACTCCTTTGATCCCACAGTATTTCTTAATTGCTTGAACTCTTTTTAGATACTATGGGCGACCTATTAATCCTAGTCTGTATCCTATCTATTATACTTTATTTCCCTTTTCACAGCATCAAGTCTTTTATTTTTAATTCAGCTGTATTTCCTTCATAACCTTTGAAGATGACTAGCTAATTATCCTGTTTTTTCCCTCTTTTCACCACTTGACAGCTCAATGTGACTATCGGTGATCACATGAGTAGATGTATAAAAATCAGAGAATGGTCTTGATGTACTCCAATTTAAAATGGAAATGCCATTATCCAAATTGCTATTACAAAACTGGTTCAAATGTTTTAAAGACAATCACACCTACTCCCCTTTCTAAACATCTTAAGCTATTTGAACTGGACTGAAAAACCTTGTGGACTCAACTGAGAGTTCATAGAAGTAATCCTTACACAAATAAGTAAAAATGTCATTTTGGCTCTCTTTTCTCTTAATAACAAGGGAAACTTTTGTACAGCCATTGTTTCTGACAGTTCATTTCTTCAAATTAAACAAGTCATTCATCACTGTGCTTCCAGCAGCCAGAACCTGTCTTCATCTCCAAAAGTTCAGCATGATGAACTTACCTTCGGCAGTTAATCAAGTATGCTTTACATCCCTTGACAGCACACCCAGAGACCTGATACTGTTCTTATGGCAGCAAATTCTGTATGATGCGTCTTCCAAATTGAATTACCTTTCGTTGTTTAATAATGGGGGTGTGTGTGTCTGCAGTCTTGTAAGTCCTAGAGAACGCTTCTGGAATGTCAAGAACATATTCTGGGCACTGTTGGATAAGGAACTTTTCCATCCTGATAATGTCTGCAATGGGAGGCATACTCAGCTGCAAAATAGCAATATTCCAGAATGCCACCTGAATCTAGCCCTCCTCTAGAACATAAAATCAAAAGCATTTGAATAAAAGGCATTGAAAAATAAATTGGGGGGGGGGTTGCCCTCTTAAACTGTAAGATAGGAGATAGCTTCAACTATCTTCAATGGATTCCCTCCCTACACACACACACACATAATGTGGGTTTGATCATAAAGAAAGCTGAATTGGTCATTACCAGGTGTGTCCATGGCATTCTGAAAGAAACCTTAGTACTATGACTATACTAATGCACTGCTCCTGGGCTTACATGGTTATCTTGATTACATGGACCTGTGGAAAGACTTGAAGTATCTATAGAGATGCACGACTTATAGTAGATCACTCCCTGTTACTTTTAGATAGGAAGCATCTTTAATGGGAAATTCATCATGAACAGATTTTAAAAAGTAGCCATAAGAAGCTCAGGACTGTAAAAAAAATTATCCCTCTTTCAGAGCATGCCCCAGCAGATTCAGATTTCCTTACTGTCTTCATTTTAAAATTAAGCCTTCTTGATAAATATGAATTGTATCTCAACTGACTGTATACCCCATCTTTTTGAGGTGCTGCTGGCCAATATTTTAGACATTTTTTCCTCAGTTTTTTTTTTAATGTTTCTATAACTACCTAAGTATATTCCATAAAGATATTTTTAGCAGTTTAAAAATAAAGTACAAGGTAGTTTAGTTTTTCTGAAAAATCGATGTATTCAAGTTGGGATGTTGAAATCAACTCTATTTGTTCAGCTCAGAAATATATTTGGGATTATTTCAATTTAACTAACAGATGGAAAGATCTTATCATCAATCAGCCAGTATTTTGTCAGTAGCTGGAGGAGATTTTAAAAGATAGCAGGGAGAATCGTGGCAAGCACCTGGGCACACTTTCCTTAGTGAGAAACCTTCAGGTCATTTTATACTTTCTTCATTTGTGTCAGACACACCTACAAATTATAGACATGTAACGTTCATCACTGAACAAATAAAATAGGTATACAATAGGTTATAGAAATATAGCACATGTAAACAGTATGTGGAATAGGATTGGGATTAGAATTTAATGAACAATTGCCCAGTATCGGGCCAGCTCTTCCTTTGTACATTTGAAGGACATCATATGCACCATAGCATTTGCGATTGGATTATTCTTCTCTACACTCGCACAGAATGTCTTCTATAGGGAAGCTCCATTTTCTTATATCCTTCTTTGATCTCCAGTGGGCAATCTATTTAGCACTTTCCATAGAGGCGAACATTGTTCTTTATCAGTCAGTAGTCAGTTGTATGCGCAGTAGCTCCTTACTTACCTTCCATAGTTTCAGTGTGGTTTGTAGTGGCTGGTTGTTAGGAGAGGCAGAAGTTTTGAGAAAGCTGTTTCTCTATCTCAGTTTTGACCTTAAAGGTTGATGGCCATATTATAGTCATATTATACATCAATTGTGCAAATAGATTTTATACTATTGAGACCTTAATCTGACTAGAACCTAGTGCTGCAGTGCAGTTGGCACGACAAGTTATTTCATTGTGGGGAACAGTCTGAAAACGTAACAACAGTCTGTACACCCCTACATGGTATGGCCATTGAGTGATGCCTTATTTTGACCTCTCCATTAAATACAGCAAAATGAAACACATATCTTTCTTGAAGTTGACTACCTTGTCTCAACCAGCTGACCCACACAGAAGCTACATGAGCTGGATTCAGGTTCCAGAAACAACATAAGGTACAGAGGTACTTTAGCAGTAGACAGCAAGACAGGAATCCCAGAAGGAGACAAATAATCACTGTTGTTCTTGCCTTGCCTCCAACTCCCTTCAATTAAGAAGGAAGGGGGTGGCGGGAGAGAGACCAACCTAACAAATCATTCCAACGAGACCCCAGGGTGAAAACGGAGTCTGTTTTACAATTGCTAATGAGGTGCCAAGCAATTTGTTACTCCTCTTACTACTGTATGTTTTATTTCTGGAGGAGATAAGTTCTGACTAGAGACTTTTTTGCCTCATTGAATTTAGAAGGGCTGGGAAATTCTATAACTGAAGGTGGATAATTTGAAGTGAAAAAAAAGAATTTGGTTGATTCTAAAGCAACAGGAGCTGTATTTACCCTGTTGTTTTGTACTCATATGGAAGCTAACTTGGAAATAAACAACCACTCTTCCTTCTCCACCATATTGATTATTGGTTAAAGTTTCATGGTGGAGAACTAACAAAAGCTGATCAGCACAATAACATATACAATCATGGATGGATTCAGGCAACCCACTCTTAGATACAAGAATTCACAGATATATCATTAGGGTATTGACAAGTCAGATGAGTGTTCAAAGAACATAGTCTTAGCTGTCTAGCTGCCTACCACAGCCATAAACTATCCTGTATACTTAGATGTTTTAGAAATGTCTAATCTTTGAAAAGTAAATTATGGTGCAAATTTAGCTGCTAACTGTTGGGGCTGTTCTTACACAAACCAAATGAAAGGGGATTTTCATATCTTGCCATTACCTTTCAGATGAAAGAGCAGATAAAACTAGAGTAATAAATAATAATACTTGTTAAATATGTACAGAATTATAATATGAGTGGTTCCAAGGTTCAGTGCTTTTTCTATGCTAACATCATAGTCATAGAGTTACAACAAAATAATTTTTAACAAAAGTTTAACAAAATAAATAAATATCTGCCATTGTTTCCATCTGACCAGGATCATATCTTTCCAGGATGTCCAGTTTTGTGGTACCATTGGTGGTATCTGTCTATCTATGGCTGAATTTTAGCAACCAATTTTTGTGATTGTCATTGCTATTTATACTACAGTTACTATAATACAAATTTGATGTTTGATTAATAATTACAAATTTATATTTTATTTTTCTTTATTAAATGTTTGCTGGAGATCTTTTGCTGCCTTTAGCATGGAAGGATCTGATGCAGCAGTGTCAAACCCAAGGCCCGGGAGATGGAACCGACCCGCTTATATCTGGCCTATGGGGCCGACCTGGAAACAGCGAAGGACAGGCCTGCTGTGCCTCTGCCAGTGAAAATGGAGCTCGGGAGGTCTGCATGAGGCTCTCTTGAGTTCTGTTTTCACTGGCATAGGGTTGCAGGAGGCCATTGCAGCCATAAACAGTGCTTGGGAGCCCATTTTCATTGGCAGAGCACTCAGGCCACCACAGGCACCTCCGACATGAGTGATGTTGAGCTGGTGAAACCCCCTGGCCACACCCACCCAGTCCCCCAAAGTCAAACGCAACCTTGATGTGGCCCTCAGTGAAATTGAGTTTGACATCCCTGATCTAATGCTTATACTAAGTTAAATGTTTATGCTACCCATTTTTCCTGTAAGATAACTCTGTGTGAATGACAGGTTATAAAACAAGTAGAAAAATTATTAAAATATTAAAACATTAAAACTACTCAGATGAAAATTAAAATTATTGTTGGTCTTTCTGGCTCTTAGGCTGTAGTAAAAGTTTTGCTTTGATATGTTTTCTTCTAAAATGGTAATGAAGATGCTTCTCTTCCAGAATGCATGGTTGTTTAAAATTTTGTTTTGTAACAAAATTTCTGCCTCTTTCCATTTTGACTGATGTCCTGAAAATGTGCTCAAATTATGGCCTGTTGGAGGGTGGAGGTGACCTGCTGGCATGCCTTTTATGGCCTTCAGAATGCAGTTGTAATGCTCCATATTTTTAGACATTTTTTAGTTTTCAGTATTAGGAAACAAAATGGGTGCCAGGTCTTCAAGACATCAATTTCATCCCTTAAAGACCTCCTACCCTCAAAATCAGTCTTGACTTCATTCCTTTTGGCTTGTAGCCCTCAACATGCTGTGCAAAGGTTGACAAGACCATCAAATTGACAGATGTTATATTCTTTTGTGCAAATTCATTGTTCCAGTTGCAGGGAATAAAGCCCTGCCTTCTTAATTTCTTCATTGTTTTGGTACTTTCTTTTACATGTAGGCAGATTTGACTCCTGAACGAAACAGAAAGCAAGAAGGTGGTAAAGTAAGAAAACACCAGTTCTGTGCCATGTAGCAACTCTGGGAAGTTTATATAATACATTTAGGAGATGGGGGCGGGTAGGTGGAGAGATTTTAAAAAGTGACATTTTTGAAAACCAGCCAAAGGCAAGCAATCAAAAATGGGACACTGTCTCTTTAAGTGGAAGACTGCAGGAGCAAAGGGAAATTAATTAAGTATTGGACGCTGGTATGGCGCCATGGAAAGAATACACAATCTGGGATCTGCGTGCCAAATCTGAAATGAAAAGGAAGGTGATCCGTCATTTTTTGCTGTTTTTTCAAGACAGAATATATATTTTTGAAAGTTGACTAAGCAATTACCCAAATTAAAGAAACTGGAAAAGCAAACAGTGCTAAAAATACTTTACTTCTTTTCTTTTCTTCATTTGAGAGGTAAGCTAGTTCTTTAACAAAAAAAAGAGTGTGAGCTTTAACAAGAATCTTAACAAATATAAAGAAGACCCCCTCCCTATTACTTTAATATTTGGTGACAGGGTCCTGAAAATAAGAATTCTGGCTTAGGGATTCCAGCAAACCTATGTGATGCTAGTCATATCAATGTCTTCACATCCAGTTAAGAAACATCTACATAAACTCTAATTAGCTGAAACATTTCTAAATCATTGTGCTTCATTCTAATCACGTTGCATCTTAAGTATTTTTTTTTCCTTTAAAGACTGTGAATGTCTTTGATGAAAGGAGATATGGGTTATGGCAAACTGAGCTAACTTCCATGCCTTCCACACACCCTCACTTGCCTACACATGGACAAGCTCTCCTGACTATTATAAGTGCCATTTGCTAAACTTTCATCGTAGGTTGAACTGGCTAGAGTCTAGACACTTCCTTAATTCTGTGGAAGCATTTATTATTCCAGGCACTTTTTCCTATAGCCTAATGCTGTCTGGTTCTCCCTCGTATGAACCATAGTGTCCTGTCCTTGTATTAGTTGTCAAAATTTGTCTTTGTAGCACCCTGACGTAGTTTTCTGGGCCAATCAAGCATTAGGAAGGGTATTACACACTTCACATGGAGTTCTGGTGAACATGAATACTTCATATAAAAAAAACAAAAACATCAAAGCACTCATTTGGAGATCTTCTAGAGTGATGCAGTATCAGATTGCACATAGAAATCCTGAAAAGAATATTGTTGCAATACCAGCAATATTCACTGGAGGTTTTTAAGAGGAGACTGGACAGTCACCTGTCTGATATGATATAGGGTCTCCTGCTTGAACAGGAGGTTGAACTAGAAGACCTCCAAGATCCCTTCCCCTGCTCTATTCTGATTGATGGATTCCTAAACCTCACATTGAACTCAACTGTAAAATCTAAATGCAAACTCCCTCATTCTTTCACTAGAAGAAAGCAGTCTAATTTGAGATTGTGATTTCCTAAAACTCCACAGTGAGTTATTTTGGTTTAGACACCGATATCCCAACAGCAGCATTTTCACATTCTTTATTTTTTATTTTTTGTTCCACAGTTAAAAGGATCTTCTGAACCTTGGGGGAGAATTCAGTTTAAGATTAGCAGAAGTGATGGGAGACCCAATTTATGTTGAATAAAATTGAATGAGGGGAAATTCCCAAGGTGTGAGTTTTTAAATTTCCACTGTCATCTTGTCCAATGGTTGCTACTCTTTAATGGAATGATAAATAAACTACACACTACATATAAGAGAAGGCAGTGCTTTCAAAAGCCATGGGGATCAGCGGCTCCTATGTCTGTTTAAGTCCCTTCATGTCAAAAAGATTCTGTATGTAGAATACCATGGAAGTATTCTAGCTCAGTAGAAGGACTATAACATGACTTTTTCTTAATACGTATTTCAGTTGGCTCCAAGATCCACACGGGCTATTTGCTCTGCTACCTAAGCATCTCTGCCCGGTGTAGTATTACAGAAAATACAAGCTCACTTACAACTTCCCTTTGACTAGCATTAGAAGACCTCTGCTGTTTCTAGGCAGTAAATACAAGTTGTATTTTTTCATTGTAGCAGGGGGTGACAGATAAATATACTGAATTGATTATGCTCTCAAAAACGTTTGTAGGAGCGCCACACAATGACTTCCTTTATTGACAATGTGTTAGCGCTCTTGAGACAACCAAGCAAACCAAATGTAGCTCTGCTCATTCTTGTATGTTGCTTTTACTATCAACTGCCATCTGATTGGATAAATAGTGTTGTGAGGGCACCCTGTTTGCTACTGAATCCCCTGATCAACTGTACTACTGCTTTGAGGGAAAAACAGGTTATGACAATTACACATACGCAAAACATTGGTTTTCTAAGATTTAATGGAAATCTGCCTTTTGAGAGTAATATGGCAAAACCTTTTTGGCAAGTGCATGGTGTCACAGACTCTCTGGAAGTGACATTTAGCTAGCTCACTTCTATACTGTGGATGCTTTGTTCATTTAAAATAAACAAGCATACCTATTCCTCTCTGTCAAACATCGGAGGGAGTGCTTGAGACATGGGAAGCATTATCACCATAGGTGTTCATGATCGTTTCCACATTTCTTTGGAAATGTTGCCCAGCTGTGCCCAATCCAACTCTGTCCTGAAATGCAAGAAACCTTGATTTATTTGATTAGTTTGATAAGAACTATCCTGCTAGTACGCATCTACAACTTTGATCTGTTTCTTATACAATCTGCAACTCTAGCAAAGGGCTCAGCTGATGCCAACTGCTTCTCAACTGTGTTCAAATCTCATAGAGAGAGATATGAGTGTCATTAACAAACCCATGAACTGCAGCCTTATTTGAAGTCAAGTTACAAGACAAATAGCTGCTTGCATGTCACCTCTGTGTATAGATTATCACCTGGTAACTTTTTCTCCTTTTCCACTGAATATTAAGGTTTGATTAAATTATTTTCCTTCAGTTCACATTTAGCTATATGTATCTGATTTCAGAGTTTGCACATAATTGTATTTTTTCTTTTGTGTACACTGAGAGCATAGGCACCAAAGACAAATTCCTTGTGTGCCCAATCACATTTGGCCAATAAAGAATTCTGTTCTATTCTGTTCTGTTCTGTTCTATTCTATTCTATTCTATTCTATTCTATTCTATTCTATTCTATTCTATTCTATTCTATTCTATTCTATTCTATTCTATTCTATTCTATTCCCTTAATATGTATGAGCGATCCCAAGAATGTTATTAGAACTCTGTGCAGTACAGCATACCATATAGTTACTATATCTTCTAAATGCCATTTTCTGGACCTTTTTTGAATGATCAAGGCATGTGCAAAGTCTCAGTGAGCACTTGGGAGACAGACCTACAGAAAACAAATTCAATTTTTCTGCCATTGCTTAGATTCTGCATTTCTAATTTGATAGTTCAGGTTGTCTAAGTTGTGCAAAGTAGCGCAAGGCAATATCTGCCTCTTTGTTTTTAATGAAATCTCAGTGATGTGGACAAGTTTTTTATGAAAAATTGCCAATCATGTGTTTGTTTGTCTCCTGTCCTTTTTAGTCTGTTTTAGCTAGTAGAATGTAGTTGCTCCTCTGGCATTTTTTTTCTCATAGGAAAGAATGGTAGTTATTCCCCAGCTAAGCTACCAGAATAGTTAGCAGCTAATCAGATTCAGCCATTTATGGATGAAATAGATTTTCTAGATCCACTTCAGTTGGATTTAAAATTGTTCTTGGCACTGATATTTCCCATGGGCTGATCTTTTCTGAGAGTAAGACAAGACACTGCTAAAGTGTTACTTTTTCTGCATTTTTCCAGACATTTTTGATATCACCAACCATTATGCCCTCAAAGGCTATCTTAGGTGTTGGCAGAATAGTTTTTTACACTGGTTCCTGTTGTATTTGTACAGCTATCTCTGAGGTTGGTGCTGGAAGATTTCTGTTTAACTGTGTGGCAATTAGAGTGTGGGGTGCCCAGGATTTATCTTCATCCCCATATTGTACAAGGTCTACATAACATTGCTAATGAGTCAATGGGTAGAGCAACGCAACATCAACGTGCTGATGAAAAACAAGATCAAAATTAGATGTTATCAGCTCTAGGATGATTTGTGAAATTGTGTAAAGCTCTAGGCTGCAGTGAAAAGATTTAGTCAGGGCAATAAATTAAATTGAAACACTATATAAAAAAAAACCCAGAACCTATCCGTCTCTCTAAGTTGTATTCAACCTACTTTGGAAAGATATTTTCTATAAAGAATCATAGGTTGGGACTGTTTATAGATAAATGTTTATCCTTAGAAGCACATTATCATCCGTAGCATGAAGTGTGTACCACCAATTTAGATGCTCCTTGGATAGAAATAGCCTCTCTTCAATAATCTATTTAATAACCTCTAGCCTACAGCAATGTGTTGTATATGGGACTGCCCTTGAAGACAAGTTTGAAAATGCTTTTTTCCCCCCAAGACAAAATATGTCAGGATGAGTACTGACTCGACAGGACATTGTGACTGTATTGCATATAGATGCCCTTCATTTGTAGCTTTGATTTTTTTCCCCTAAACTGAAGTGGTGGTGTTAATCAGCCATGGTTTGAAACCACAGATTCTGTAGTAGAAACCTGTCTTCCTATCCAGATTCTAAATGATCTCCAATAGCTTAGATATTAGTACTCTCTCATGCTGAACTCTGGTGAGGGACAGGCCAGAAGTGGGCATTATCAGCTCTGGAAGAACTGATAAGAGTGAGAACCTTTAGTGAGGTCTATGGAGATTCTCAGTCATCCAGGTCATGGCTGTCCCAAAGGTGCTTGTTTCAAAAGGCAACTGGACTTTCTAGTTTTTCTTTGAAGACATTTCGCTTCTCATCCAAGAGGCTTCAGACCTGAAGAGTCCCCCTCTGGGACTCCAGTGAGGTCCTTTTTGTCCCTCCTTTATTATCTTTCTGGTACCCAGTAAAGATGCTGTTATTCTTCAAAACATTTTAACATTTTAGGATTTCACAATAGTTTGACATTGACTTCTATGTCTTAATAGAACCCTGTGGTTTATTTTCTTTTTACTATTTGTTATTGCCTACATGTATGTTTTTTAATTACAGTTTTTAGTTTAAAATGTCTAGATGACCCTTGAAATGGCTGCTTTAGGCTGATGTCAGCTATCCTGTATTTAGCATGAAATATAGCAGTCTGGAAATAATGGTTTAATAATGCTTATTCACATTTTATCATTCACAAAGGTTTGTTTGTTTGTTTTTATTATCTTGGTTGATTTCACTGGTCACCCAGCAAGATGAAAAAGAAAGCCTGGTGTTCGTAGCTGGGGATATTAACTTGCTTTCTCCTATATGGAGCCTTCAAGATGGATCTCAGATCTGAAGACATCTAGAAAAGGCTACGTTGGGAATGGCCATTATTAACCGTCTAGACACTGATGCCTAATACCCAGGTACCTTGTTTGTTCTTTTGGAAGATGGATATCTGCCCTCACCATATGCTACCTGATGGTTTTTCTTGTGCAACTTTAGTGTAATAAACTTACAAAAGTCTGAAATCTGATTTACACAATCCTTGGAAGCCAGTATCAATGTATAGCATATCCATTTGAGTGGGGAACACTAGCCAGCTAAGAGAAAGCTAAAGGCAGATATTATAATCATCATCATCTGCTTTTAATGACACCATAATCCCTTATGGGGTGGAGTCTGGGCAACTGAATGGAGCAGAGTATTTATTGGCCGGATGCCCTTCCTGTTGCCAACATGGAGTTATATTCAGCAAGTAAATTCTCATTGTGCCCAGACAGAAATATCAAAGGCAGATATTATAATGAGGTATGTTATTTGTGAATATTGTGTGTGTGTGTGTACGTGCGTGCATGTGCAAGAATCTCAATGTACTGACAATCTGTACAATAAAATACTGACAATAAAAGCTAAAATGTTAATGATCTCCAATTACTAATCAATACTGGGATGAATTAATGTTCAGTGTGCAGCTGGGACCATGTATTTAGCACAGTATCTCTCACTTGTTTAAGCAGCTGAGAGGGCAAAAATATTGTCATTTTAAAAGTACTTTCTTTGGGGTGGTATAGTAGCAACTGCTCAAACCGAGCAGCATGCATCAAGTCCTTTTAAGCTGTTACCCCCCAGCCTCCAGCCGGCTTAAAGAATTTTAACAGCATTGTGCTGCAATGAGCTGTGCCCAAACTACTGTTTTCTGGCCCACTGTTTATTTTATCCTTTACTTTTAATGAAACTCAGATGGATCTTGTTTATGCTACGCTGGGGCAGGGAGAGCTTGCTGGAATCAGTCTAATTAGCTGCAAGTGGGTTTTGAAATTAGTGCATAGGAAAGAACAATTTTTTCATAACTACTTCAAATTGAAGTCTTCATTTATTTTCATTTGGGCTGGACAAAAGAAATCTAGTGTTTTCTCAGCTCTGTTTCAAAATATGGCCCTCCGATTATCCCAGTGGAGTCTGCCTTCTGCTTAATCCAAGCTCAACTTTTATAGGGAAAAAACACAGTTCCATTTTTGCACTGGGATAATTAAAAGAGGGTGAAAGCATACAGGATTGCTTCAAAGAGCTAAGCTACAAAGCAAAATAGGCATGAATAATATTCCAATCCAATCATGTTTGGGTTTCATCAGAAGCCCCATGAAGGTGAGTGGTTCACACTCTCAAATGAATATGTTTAGGATTAAAGTCTTCACATATTTCTCTCATGCTTTTACCAAGCTCTTCAAATCACTCCCAGGAATTAACTCACCAACTCTTAGAATAATCTTGTAAAGACGTAGAAAGTGACACGGTCACTGTCTGTGTTAGCACTGGTTACAGGTAATCCTTGACTTATGACTACATTTGAGCCTGACATTTCTGTTGCTAAATGAGATGGTTGTTAAGTGAGTTTTGCCCCATTTTATGACTTTTCTTGCCACAGTTAAGTAAATCACTGCAGTTGTTAACTAGTAACACAGTTGTTAAGTGAATCCGGTTTTCCCATTAACTTTGCTCGTCAAAAGGCCTCAAAAGGTGATCCCATGACCCTGGGATGCATTCCAGGCATGAGGACACTGCAACCCATTCTAAGTATGAGTCAGTTGCCAAGCATTTGAATTTTGATCATGTGAATGTGGATGTGGTGACCCAGGGTGGGATACAAAATAAACACAGTCGCAAAAACAGGTGAAGCCCTTTTATTCCTTCACTTTGTTTCAAAGCTCCAAATATCCTTGACTGGAGACAAAAAAGCAGTTACGAAAAGGAGAAAATGCTGTTTAAACTAAAAATGCCTATAAATTATAAAGAGTAAAAATAACACAAGTCACACTGAAGCAATTAGGGGAACCAGGCAAGATCAGGGCTTGAAGACGTCCACAGATATTGGAACACATACTGGGAAGGATGCCAAACTCAGAGGGGAATGAAAGACTAGAGATATTTCCATGCTTTGTTTCCAGCACTGGTCCATATGCATGTCCGTCCTTTTAACCAGTTCTCACAGCTGCAGCCCATGAAGAGGATCAAGGCCCTTTCCTCCCCCGTAGACCACGCCATTCACGTCTCTCCCTTATCCTCTCTTCCCTGCGTGCCCTAGGATGGAGAGGGGATGAGCCTAGGTCTTCCTCTGACTGCCCAGCCGGCCTCTACCCTTCCCCAGCTTCCTCCACAGCCTCCAGAGCCACACTTCCATTCCCTGTCACTATTCCTCCACTCCCTCGGAGTCAGTCTCCAACAGGGGCATGACAGTGGAGATGCTGCAATGGTCGTAAGCGTGAAAAATGTTCATAAGTCACGTTTTCAGTGCCTTAGCTTCAGTGGTCACTAAACAAACTGTTGCAAGCTAAGTACCTTTATATTCTAACCTGTGTCACTGATATACACAATTTTAAAATTGTACCAACAGTATTCAGGAATCGTTATGCTTTGTGGAACTCATCTGCACAGGATAACTATTGGCGCAACCGTTTTAAAATCGCTATTCTAATTGGCACATTTTAAAATCGCTTTTCTAAATTTGCTAGGGACTATAAGTTTATCTGCTAAAGATTTTCTTCCTTAAGAATAAAATCTGCTGGAGAGTTGTGAAGTACTTGGCAGGCCACCATAAATGGCTGAAAGGCTGCATTTGGCTTGGTGCGTCACAAGTTATGCTGGCTGCAAGTCATTCAGCTTCCAACTCCATATAATATTAAATTCACAGTAGGAAAGAAACTCATTCTACCCTTATAGTGTTACAGGCTCGAAACTCTAGGGATGGGGGCACAATTCTGAAAATATGCATAAGCTTAGGCGTACTCTGTCCAGCTTTTTGGTGTTTTGTTTTGTGCTCCCCCACTCTCTCTGAACAAGGTAGCCTCAAGTGGGCATTTCTTTGACTACTTTTTCAAACTGCTTTTAACTTGGTGCAGAGATGTCAGTGTTAAAAAAGAATATTAAAAAAAAAAAATTATCCGCTTAAAAACCTTACACACATGTAAAGAAAAGACAACAAAACAAATAGCTTTCTGTCGGTATGGTCTCTGGTGATGAGCCGAAAGACAGAAAAGAAAGCAGTATGCTTTCTCCCTTAATTGGGGCTTAACAGGGTGTTGTAATATATATATATATATATATACTTTGTATTACAACACCCTGTTAAGCCCCAATTAAGGGAGAAAGCATACTGCTTTCTTTTCTGTCTTTCGGCTCATATATATATATGTATATATATATATATGTAAGGTTTTTAAGCTGATAATTTATATATATATATATATATATATATATATATAGAGAGAGAGAGAGAGAGAGAGAGAGACCTTCGAAATATACAGAATTATGAACACAGAGTTCTCTTCTTTGTGGCTTTTCAGTTAAATTTGAATACTGGATAAAAAATATTGCAGGAAGTGTTCCTAATTCTGCTATGTATGACAACAGTCATTTTTTTTTTGGGGGGGGGGTGGGGGGAGAGTAGGCCTTCTGTAATCTAGCGAGTTTTGGTCTAAGAACAATTTTTCTTATGCCGTGCTTGTAGCAATGTTAAATTATTCTACCGGTTCTGTCCACTTCTGTAGAACCGGTTGCTCTGAAGAGCAGCAAACAGAGAGCATACATAGAACTGGTTCTATGTCTGCTGCTGTTTTGGCCCACCCACCTGCCCAGGCTCTTACCTGACCTTTATTTCCTGCTTTTTCAACCGCAGCTGTTTTGCGCGACATAGCTGCGGTTGAAAAAGCAGGGAAAAAAGTGCTTTTTCAACCGCTGTGCACCTGCGTGCAGTGCTGCTCAGCTGTCCAGGCAGCAAGCTGACAATGATATACACACGCACGCAAAACGTAAAATCACCGAACCGGTAGTTACACCGGTCAGATCCCACCCTTGTGTTAAATCTAGTTGCAATATCCTGATTCACTAAATGTTTCCATGCAGATCACTTGTAAGTAACATTGTGAGAATATTCACTGAACTTCCTACCTTTCTACCCTCCTGCCCCTTTCCTCCCCCTGCCTCTATTCTCTTTTGGTATATTCCATGTACCACAGGGGAGAAGAAGGGAAAGAACATCACCAAAAAAAGGGGTGCTTCTTACTAGCCTCTGTGGCATGAAAAGTCTAGTTTTTAACCTCTTGCACCGCTTCGCTTTAATACCTCCCAGAAGGATAATTCCTGGGAGTTCTCATTTTGTCTCTCTAACGTGTTAAAGGGATTTAATTATGATCAAATTACATCAGTTTTCTCTTTCAAGGACATCAAGAAGAGAAGCCTCCTGTGTAAGAAACATACACCAGTGGATTGTATGAAAACAGATAACCCTTAATCAATGCCAAATTTCCTCTCCTCCTCTCCCTCCACCTAATCATGAACAGCCCAAAACATTTCCTAAAACATGGAGAGAGAGGTCATACCTTAGTATTAGACTAGAAATCAAGCAATATTATAAGCTAAAATGATGGTGAATCTTGTCTTCCATTTTTTCCCTGAAAGTCTTCTTGTGCAGTAAAAAGGACTTTTCTGTTGCTAAGCAAGAGAGTTGTTAAGTAATTTTTGCCCCATTTTATCTTTCTTGCCATAGTTGTTAAGTGAATAACTCTCAGTTGTTCAGTTAGTAACATGGTTATTAAGCGAATCTGGCTTCCCCATTGACTTTGCTTGTCAGAAGGCTGCAAAAGGTGATCACATGTTCCCGGTGTGGGAAAGGAGAAAGGAGTATTGTTTTTACAGAAATTGTAGAACTAACTTTTGAAAAGAATACACTGTGTATTATCTAGTATCGTAAATGTTACTAGAGCTTAAAGTTGCACACGGGTGGGATTCAAAATTTTTAACAACCGGGTCTGTGGGCGTGGCTTAGATGGTGGGCTTGACTTGATAGTCATGTGACTGAGTGGATGTGGCTTGGTGGTCATGTTATTGGCTGGGTGTGGCCAACTCAATATCACTCACATCGAGGCACGCATCTCCTCACCTGGCCTCTCATGACTGTGGTGATGCTGCAACAGTCGTAAGTGTGAAAAATGGTCATAACTCACTTTCTTCAGTGCCATTGTAACTTTAAATGGTCACTCCACACAAGCAAAGTACCAGCAAAGGCGGCAAAAAAAATCCAGAGAAGTTCTTGAGACAGGAAGTCTAGTCCTGCCAAGAATGTAATAAGGATTAACGGAGAGGCAGTTTCTGTAAGCAACACCTGAATGTTTCCTTCCTGCCTTCCTTACAAGATTAGGCCAGTAATTTATTCTAACAACCGGTTCTCCAAACTGCTTAGATGTTAACAACCGGTTCTACAGAATAGGTGCGAACTGGTAGAATCCCACCCTTGAAGTTGCACATAGGAATGAAGTTAGGAGAGGCCCATGTTATAACCAGAACTGGTTTTAGCTGGAATTTGCTGGCAACTAGAGACAGCCCCCAGAAACGAATAATTGTTACAGATAAATTGTAAATAAGGAGCAGGGAAAAATGTATTCATTTTAGGCACCTCGGATAGATTGTGATGGCCTGAGTACTCGACCAATGAGGAAAGAGCGGGAAGCAAACCTGTGACAGTGATAGGAAATATACAGAAAGTATGTTGATGGCTTAAGGTGTGTCCACATTACCTGCATGGGCATGGTGCACCTTCTTTGCAAAGTAGTAAATAAACTTACCATTGATTTCTTTTATGTTTTGGTTTGCAATCATTTCAAACTAACAAATCACACACTGGGACACTGCAATCATCATAAATACATGTCAATTGCCAAGCATTCAAATTGTGATCACATGACCATGGAGATACTGCAATGGTCGTACGTGTGGAAAACATAAGTCACAAGTCACTTTTTTTTAGTGCCTGCGTAACTATGAATGGTCATTAAATAAATGGTTGTAATTTGAGAACTACCTGTACTTCCCAGTGTGAACAGTCTCAACAAAAGACTTCTCTTGGAAAGTCTTTCCTGAGATTTGACAAAAGCCTAAGGGATGAAGATGCTACATATTCCTGGAAAGATTATTAAACAGTAAGAATTACATATTTCTGCAAACCTTTGACTACAGAAAGAACCCATGCCACATTTCCTCAATCTTCTGAATGTTATAAAACTTTTCTTCTCCTTTGGGATGGGATGCAGTGTAATGAAGTCTATTTTATCTCATGAAACTGCGTTAGAGTAGCAAGATTGCAGGCAGATAATTGAAAGCACCAATATTAGACTTTTTTTTTTGCAGAATATATTTTAATACCTTTTATGGACACACAATTTAAAGTTTCACAAGCGCACTTATTAAAGGACTAAATAATAGTTTTAGTTCAAGTAGAATCTGCCTTTGAGGAAATATAAACAGATTACAGTCACTGTAAAATTTTTGATACTTGTTCTTAAAATATGTATGCAGAAGAAACTCCATCCCTCACCCACCCCGGGTTTATAAGCATTTATTTATTACATTTAAATCTTTATCAACAATCTTACTGAATTAACCAAGGAGTGGTTTTTTATTTTTCAGTACAGGCTGTGAAATTTAACAATTTCATTGGAAAACGTACAAATGAATCTTTTCAAAAAGTGTTATTTTCAGAAACAATGCAGAGATCTAAGTATAGACTATATTTTCAAGTATGGAAACTACCACAATTTTATCACAAAGAAAGAAAAACTTAGAGGGAGGGGAAAAATCTTTGTTCTGCCTGCTCCAGGTCCACAAAATGTATATTCTGCACAGGAATGAAATTACATTTTATATCTATATAAAAACCTTCAATTTTAATATGTTAATTGAAGGAAAACACAACTAATTTTGTTGAAAGTACAATGAAGAATCTCCATGGATTTTATTAGATCTCACTCATTTTGATGACAACGGGAAATAAAAAGGTTTATTATTTTGTCTGCTAGCATGATTTCTGAAAGAAACTTTTATCTTCTTTTGGTTCGCAAATGAATTTTTCCAGATTAAATAAACTCTCTAAAATAAATTAGCTGACACACTTGGGCAAGCTGCTTTGGGCTAAAGCACATTCAGATTAGGCTGTGGTGCACATTATTTATACTAGATCTGTTTTCCTTCAATTTGGATTCAGTATTAACAACTCTCAATGGACTTACAAATAGCCAGTGTAGTTAAGTGTTTCTCAGTGAACTATTGGTATGTGTGTAAGATTACCCAATCTCCCTTTTGTATATATGAAAAAATAAATTGTTTATATAGAACAGCACAAGTTTTTGTATTGATCGCCTCCACAAAAAAATTACAAAAAAATCCACTTTGACTTCAGGCTCGATCCTATTAGAAGCTATGAAATATAAATAAATCAAGCAGAGTTTATTCCATGGGTACCCATGAATTTTAGGTCCACATATCAACATGTACAGCAGAATGTGATGCAAATGTGAGAGAGGAAGAGAAGTAGCATTTTGAAAAGCAGGAGATGGATCACATTTTTGAATAGCAAGAGGTGGATCAAAAAAAGCAGCAGATAAAGATGAGGCTAGAAGCTTTCTCTTTAAGGCACTAATTTTGTATTTGCAGAACATTTCTTCCCTGGACCACATTCACTGTTGTTCCTTGTAGTGGAACAGTTTTTTTTCTCCTATCATTGTAGTATTCCGTTCTCTTATTTTCATTTCATTCTGCAGTATGCATTTGCACAATCTAAGTTGCTACTAACCCTAGCTGGTCTGATTCCTTGCACAGCAAATCAGCCAACAGTACAGTTTTTTTAGGTTTCACAAAGTGTATGTGTAGCAGGGGAGGGGTGGGGAGATTTAGATATAGAAGGAAAATAATATTGATAGAAAGACATATAGTATGTAAAAGAATATAGACAATATAGTTAGAAAGAAGAAAACAATATAAGTAATAGAAGAGCGGCTTGTCTGAGTTGTTTATTCATACTACTTGTTTGATCCAGGCTCAAGCCCCTTTTACCTCACTGCTGCCTTGGCAATGGCTGTTTCTCCTGTCTCTCAAGGCTATTCCCCCTGCTTTCTAAAACTGGTTTCTACGTAGCATTTTCTTAACTTGAAGGATTTTGTTTTCCGTTTCTATTGTCTACCTTACACAATGGTGGAGCTATAGCTAATTAAAGTAAAAGGCCTATCCAGTTTCTTTTAATTACAAACAACGAGGAACATTTAATATATTGGGGAAGATATAGTTCAGATCCCAAACAAAACAATAAGATCCCAGTTTCAGTTATTTGGGATGATTGTCCTGCTGCAGGGAAGACCACGTTAAACCATCTTCAGCCTGAAGATTCTGTGTGGCTCCTTTGGTTGTTCTTTTTTTGGCCTACCTGAGTGTTAATTAGTGTCAGCTGTGGCAGATGGTTGGCTGATCACAGAGACCACCAACTCAATTCATACAACTATTTTTATAACGCTACCTTTGCTCCATTATATCCTTCAAATTATTTAGTTAAAGCAATCCTCTTAGGAGATGTGGGGGAACATGCACATACCAATCCCTGTACCAACACATACACATTATATACCCCAAGTATATGTCACATACTAATGAGAATTTTATTGCTGATGTCCATCAAGAAGAAAAAAAAATTACAGAGTGAAGGAGAAAGAAGGTGGAGGGAGGCAGCTTCTGTGTTTTTGCAAGACTGATGGATAAGACACATCCTTTTATTAGCTCTAATTATAGAAATCCCGACAAATTGATGTTAAACATTTTCAGGCTATTTTTTCTGGGCTCTTAAAAAAAAGTGATGGAAAGGGGAAGAACCTCCACCCTAACAGGTCATGGGGTACTTTTTCCTCCCTCCTTGTTTGTTTTACTATTTTCACTGTTTTCTTAATCTTCAAGACATCAAGGAGGAGGAGAAATTGCACTGGGAGAAATGGGGGGTAAGGGTGGGAGGGTTGCCTGCAAAAGTTACATGCCCTCTAACCTTCAGCTAAAATCAAACATACAGCATTAAGAGGGAAAATCATGAGATCCCAAGCAACTATAGCTAAAGGGTTAGTCTGAAAGTCTGTAATACATTGAGAGAATTTTTTCTGAATGTTGCTAGATATTACAATAACTCATTGTCTTGTTGCTGTAAACAGAATCAGGCTATAAAGTTGGCAGATGGGATAATAATGTCAGCACCTTCTTGATTTAGAAGCATGTGTAAAGAATGAGCAAAGAAGTAGTATCGATAGTATGAATAGTATAGTATATCATAGTAAAATATATATTTATACATGTATATGTAATATGTTTATGTGTATGTCATAGTTTATGATAGTATAAATAGTGTAGTATAAAACTACTATATCGTTATTACTGTATACTATATATCGTATCAACCTGATAGTGTAAAGAATCATAAGTTCTACAACTTCTATATATCTATGGCAAGGGTAGGCAATCTGTGGCATCCCAGAAGTTGTTGGAAAAATGCTAGAACATTTCTAGGAAGCATGGCTAATGTCAAAAGATTTCAAACTTGGCATTTGACAACTTCTAGAGCCCCATACAGAAGGTATCTATACCCTTTATCAGGGGTGGATTCTACCAGTTCGCACCTATTCACTAGAACCGGTTGTTAACATTCTAAGCAGTTCAGAAAACTGGTTGTTAGAAGAAGTTGCTGGCCTAATCCTTTGAGGAAGGAAAGAAGGAAACATTCTGGTGTTGTTTACAGAAACTGCCTCTCCGTTAACTCTTATTACATTCTTGGCAGGACTAGACTTACTGTCTCAGGAACTCCTCTGGAGTTATTTTTCCCTCCTTTGCTAGTACTTTGCTTGTGACCATTCAAAGTTACAATGGCACTGAAAAAAGTGACTTATGACCATTTTTCACACTTACAACTATTGCAGCATCCCCATAGTCATGAGAGGCCAGGTGAGGAGATGCGTGCCGCAATGTGAGTGATGTTGAGTTGGCCACGCCCAGCCAATAACATGACCACCAAGCCATGCCCACCACCTTAGCCACGCCCACAGAACCAGTTGTTAAAAAATTTGAATCCCACCCCTGCCCTTTATGTACCTCCAGGAACCACAAACAAACAACCCCACCACACTTTTGCAAAGACAACAGAGAGGATAACAGTTTAAGATTATAATGCCACCATTAGTTGATAGAATGGCAGACAAATCACCTGCATTTTACTTGTTGTTGGATATAAATTAGGGATTTGGGGATCAAATTTTCAGAAATCTGCTTTGTTACTACTGCCTGCCCAGGGGTGAACAGCGGTTTATTTTTTAAAAAATATGGTCTACATTGATTGTTTTCAAAAGATGGGAATGGACAAATGTGGCCTTCTTGGTCTTGCTTCACCTTTCTTTGGAAACCTCTGCAAGGGTTAGGGGAGGGAGATCATGTTCTTCAGTGATTTTCCTCCTGTCTGAATAAGCAGTTCTAGTTGGTTGCTATGGGAAAAGACAAGTTGAAGTCTAAGGCCTTGTGGGGTGCTGTGGGTGAAGCATGGAATTAGAGATCATTAGTACTGAAGGCTGATTGAGATCCAAACAAGATATGTAATCTAGGTCCTATTCCAGTGCTATTAAGGTCTAGATGGAATTGGAGAAACTTACACTTATGGGATTGATTGTGATTGAACAGGTTTATATTCAAAGTCTGTTTGTCTGTTTGTCTCTCTCCCCCTCCCTCGCTCCCTCCCTCTCATCTAATTTATATAAGTATGGGGTATCTATGGGTGCAGAAACCATCTGATTCCAGAGGTACCAGTTTTTTACAGAAACAATTTCCTCCCCACATAGCTGTTTTGTAATTTGAATCCTTCTGGACTCTTGTTTGAAGAGCAGATAGTAGCTATGGAGGGCTTTTGCACTGATCCATCTTGAGCATTGTAAGTATATTATTTTTCCTAGGGTGTGTGGTCCTGCTGATTGAAACTCATGCCTAGGTAATTTTTCATTTGGAGTATTGCAATCTACTGTACAAAGGGGAAGCCCCAGATGTCTACTAAGAAGCTCCAGCTGTTTCAGAATACAGCTCCTCATGCAATTACAGGTGTTAATCACTATGAAATACACCTGCTTTATGAGCTGTACTGGTTGCCAATTAGCTTCCAGGGGAAATTCAAGACTCTAAGTGTCACTTTTAAGCCCCTTCATGTCTCAACATCTAGCTATCTTCAGGGCCCCTTACTTCCAAGAACTCTGCCCATCCATTAATGTCAGAAGGAGAATCCAGGGTCTGTAATATGAACAACATTGACCCAGAAATTAGAAGGGCCCCAATGGTTCTAGGTTTTCAAAATACTACAAAGAATGGTATACTTTTGGAATTTGATATAGCAGTTTGTTCATCCTACAGATGAAATTTTATATGGAATACTTGCTAATAGTGAGTGGGCTTTGGTTTTTAAAAATGTTTATTTATATTATCTTTAATTTGATTGTTGTATCAAGCAACTGTTGTATCTATGCACACTATAGAATCTACAATAACTAGAGTAGCTTGGAAGGAAGGAAGGAAGGAAGGAAGGAAGGAAGGAAGGAAGGAAGGAAGCTAGCTTCCCCCAAACTCTAATAGAAGTAGCCAACATATATTTCAATTGGCAACATTTCAGTCATTAGCTGAAAGATATTCAAGATATGGAGAAAATAGGACACCAATCCTACATAAAACTTCAGCATCAGATTTCTATTACCTGATTGATTCACCCACAGTGGGTAGTTGTGACTTCATTCATGTATTACCTGTATGTTAGTCAGCCAGAATTAAGTCATTAGTAAAAGGTGGTTCAATTTAAGCCTTATCTGCACATTTTGGTTGACCAAGGGACAGTCCTTGTTTGTTATCTGGGGAGAATTTGTCCTTGTTAAGACTGAAGAAGTGGAAAAGGTCCATGCATCTGTGAGTTCGGTCACCTCTGTTTTAGATTCGTGTCCCTCTTGGCTGGTCGTGTCTCTCAACTGGTCGTGTCCCTCTTGGCTGGTCACTGTATAGTTAGATCCATGGGATGGTGAATATTTATTTGAGAGAAAGGTAAGATTCCTGGCTCTTAAAAATCTCTTCTCCTCAAAAAAGTTCACTGAGACAAAGAGAACTGGATACATTTCATTCTGTCCCCAACCTTCTCTTTTAAAAAGATGTTTTTAAAACTGTACTTGTTCAGTCCAAAATTGTGAATCCTAGGATGACCTAGAATCAATTATCTCTTAACAATGAAAATAATAAGAATTTTTTGTAATTCATATTGGATTGATGAAGAAAAATAGTAAAGGAGCTGTATTCAGATCATCCTTCCCAAAGTTTCCAGTTAGTATATACAAAGAATTATAGAACATTTAATGAACATTAAAGGAAGATGACTTAATGGTTAACAACATGCATATTTATGACTCATTTAACAATCGGTTGCTTAGTAGCCATTCAAAGTAATGATGGACCTCCCAAAAGGTCTTTACAACCCGGGTTTAGAGTTCTAACAGCCTCATAGTCACACAACCACAATTCAAGTGCTTGGCAAAAAGGCTTGGCAAAATGGTGCTTTTATGACCAGTTGCAGTGTTCCAGAATTTATAACATTTTTTTTTACCGTAAAATGGCCTTTTGGATGGTTTCTGACAAAAAAATAATGCTCATAGGAATGAATGGACTCACCTTATGACCATGGTATTCACTTTTATGACCACTGCAAAAATATAAAATGGAGTCAGTCAGAGGGGCATCTCAACGTATGGCCATCATGACTTATGATAGAAATTCTGGGCTCTACTATAGCTGTAAATCAAGGGATCACCTGTATGTATACATATCACACACTCATGTTGTTCTGCCAAAATTTTGTTCAACAAATGAAGCTATTTCCCCATCTTTCAATTAAAGGCGAGAAAGAACGTGGTTAAATCTGAGATCAATTTTTTAGCCATTCATAAAAATATAATATTGAGTGTTATATTATGAGTGTAATATTCCCTGATCCTGTCATAAAACTGATATTCCTTGAGATTTTGTTCTAAGAGCAATAACTAAATACAGTAACTGAGATATGTATGAAATGCTCAATTACATATCTCTGCTCAGTGGCCAAAATTCTTTCTAAACCGAGGTTAAAAAATACAATGATCATATGTGTCCATTCATGATTATAATTTTTTATTTTTATTATTTATGTAGGAACAGTATTCCGAGCTAAAGTAGAAAGCAGGATTTGTATACAGTCTAACATTTATTACTAGTGGGCACTAGCTTTGCATTTTTGGTTATCCCAACATTTCTTTTTAATTTTTCCATCATTCACATATATATTTTTTGGAACGGGGACTCTCCCAGATTCACAATGTAAACATTATTACTTTTGCCTAGCTAATAAAATTATATTTGTCTTCATTCAAAAACAATGGCACTGTTGGGGTTGGGGATACTGACATGATGGCCTGAATTATGAAGTTAAGGTAAGGAAAGGCTCAGTATAGAATATCAGGATTGCAATAAATATTGATGTGTTTTAAAAAAAAAAAGCCAACCACTGTATTCATTAAAGGCAAGAGATTTTCTTATATTAGACCAGATGAGATGAATGGCCTCTTTGTCACTCTATTAATTTCCATAGGACCACAGACTGGGAGGTTCTTAGAGGAAACCCCAAAGTCATTACACCAGCTGTACTACTGGCTCCAGATATGCCCAAATGTTCATGTTTCCTACAGCCAACCTTTTATAAAATCATCATTTCATATTTTCATTTGTTTACATAGATATTTCACTCAGGGACCACTAGAAACAGCTTCTTGCCTTTGAGCCACGGGACAGCCAGTCTGCATAAGATGTTTAAGAAAAAAAACCAAAAATCTAATGGACAGTTTTTGATGACTTGTTGCAATTTATGTTTATAATATTTATATATACAAAAGAGGATCAAAGTAGGCATCACAATGGTTTAGAAAAGCTTGTCCAAAAGCACCTAATGATCCCATATGGTGTCTGTACCTTGATACATAAATTGTAACCAATATCTATCTGAAATTAATGAAATAATCTCCAACTTGTTTCTATGTGGCTGGGGGAACAGAAAGGATCATACTCACTTTACATGGTGATGAAGTGCCCCTAGAATTTTAACTTTTCTTGAATGAATGTACTCTTCGCTGGTGAGACCTGTGATTTAAAGAATCCTGGATAAGCTTGCATTTGCTGAGGTGTAGCACATCTCACTCTGTTTGAGTTATCCTGCAAAAATGAAAGACAACGGTCAAGAGCTTTGCCTTGTTCAGCAGTATTGACTGACAAGAATGCTCTTATGCAGTTCTTTACTAGTCCTTGAGGAGGCAACTGGGAAATAGGCATATCATCCAAATCATCTTTTCTAATTACTTTTAGAAGTGTGCATTTATAGAGAAAAGCACATTTGGATCCACTTTTCTACTCTATTTTGTTAAAAACATTTCTTCCTGGTCGCACAAAGAATAAACACCTTGCTTTGGATGAAGATCAGGTCTTTCGATGGTCTAAGTCAGTGTTTTTCAAACATAGCAGTATTGCGCTAGAGGGAGAATTCTGGGAGTTGCAGTCCATACATCTTAAAACATTACTCTAGGCAAACGTTGGCATGATAATCTGATAATCTGATTTGTTTCCATTTGTGAGGCTCAGGATTTCCCTAACTATACAGCCAGTACTTATGCTATACATGCTGCTAATCCTTGCATTGAGAGCAGAGGTGATATTCAATCGGTTCGCATCTATTGGGAGAACCGGTAGCAGTGATTTGGCATGGGTTGCAGAATTGGTAGCGACCCCTGGCTGGCCATGCCCCCGAACTGGGTCGCCTGGTCGCCTTGTTGCCTGCTTGTCCTGGTCGCTCTCCTAGCTTTTCCTACCACGTGGTGGCCATGGCGCAGTGCAGGAGGATATCCCAGGGCTGCTGCAGATGCGCACTGCATGTGCAGCTGCTATACATGCAGTACTCATGTGCAATAGCCCCAGGACATCCGCCTGCCTGCCCGCCCTCCTGGAGCACATTTTCTGCCTTCTCCCGGCTGACGTGCCTCTTTCAGCCCAGCCTGGCCCAGCTAGCCAGCAGGTGGGTGGGCGGATGTCCCGGGGCTTCTTGCTGCCTTTGTCCTGATATGCCTGCAGCAGACCCTTGGGCCGGCTGAGCTGGAGCTGCTGTTCCCAGGCTTCTACTCTCCCATGCTTGGCTGATGCCTCTTCACCTTGCCTGAAGCGGCTGGTCCTCTCGCCCCTCATCCTCCCTTCCCTTGCCTGGCCTGAGAAGGTAAGGGTGACAGCAGGGAATAGCAAAGCGGCTGGGTCCCTATCTTCCCCTCTCTCTCCCCCACTCTCTCTCTCATGCAATTGACAGCTGTGGCAGAGCCCAGAGGATGGCGTGCACACCTGAGTAGGAGAAGGAGGAGGAGAAGGGTCACCCAAAGGGATGCTTCCAGTGCGGCTGGCGATCCTTGTTCAGCCAGTCTTGATTCCAAAAAGAAGAAATGAAAATAGCAAAGAGCACTAAGGAAAGCCCAGCCGTGGCTTTGAGGGACACACACACACACACACACACACACACACACACACACAGAGTTGGGGAGAGAGAGGAGAAGATAGGGAAGAGCGCTTGGCCAGCCATGGCTTTGAGAGAGAGAGAGCGAAAAAGAGGGAAAGAGAGAAAAAGAGGGAATGAGAGAGGAAGGGAGAAGGGTCTTCTGCTCAGGCAGGAAAACTGAGGATGCCAAATCTGAGTGGGGGGGCCTCACAAAGGTGTCAGAATAATCTTTGAAGGGACCCTATACCAGGGGTCTCCAACCTAGCATCTTTAAGACTTCTGGACTTCAACTCCCAAAATTCCTCCCAGAATTTTGGGAGTTGAAGTCTACAAGGCTTAAAGTTGCCAGAGTTGCCTGCCCTATCCCATTTCAGAGAAATGGCTGTCCAGTCTCTTCTTAAAAACCTCCAGTGTTGGAGCACCCAGAACTTCTGGAGACAAACAGTTCCACTGGTTAATTGTTCTCACTGTCAGGAAATTTCTCCTTAGTTTTAGATTGCTTCTTCTTTATTCAGTTTCGATCTATTGCTTTTTGTTTTGCCTTCTGCTGCTTTTGAAAATATATTGCCCCCCCTTCTTTGTGGTGACCCCTCAAAAAAACCCTGTTTTATGACCTGCCTATCACATTCTTGGACAAAGCATGTGAGCTATTTCCTCCTTTCAGTGGTCCATAAAAGTACATCTGTAGAATGTGGATGCAGATAATAAAGTCGAAAAAAGGTGAAAATTTTATAGATACATTGAGGCTGGGGGTAACAAGGAATGGCTGGGAGGGGAGGGACTGGGCAAAATGCCCCTTGACATGAGTGATGTCGGGTTGGCCACGCACATCCAGTCACATGACCACCAAGCCACTCCCACCCAGTCACATGACCATCAAACAACACCCACCAAATAAGCCACACCCACAGAACCAGTAGTAAAAAAATTTGAATTCCACCACTGATTGAGAGGTGCTGTGAGGTGCTTCTTCATTGGGAAAGAATAACCCATTGACTTATTACCCCAATAAACTTCTACTTTGATACCCGTACTAATATTGTATTTCTTCTCACAGAACAAGGTCCCTCGCCCCCTATATTGTCATAATGATTAAACATCTTCTGATGTTATAAACAATTAAAAGATTCTACTTACGTTTCAGGGGAACATGGATAATCAATATATTGGCCACCATATGTAGGCGGCAAACATATCAAGTGGATAACTTCTTTCTGGTCATCTGGGCGAAATAGAAGATGTTACGTCAGGAATAGTAATCTTTCTGTTATAGGCCACTGCATTATCTGTTGAAATGGGAAGCCAGTTGATGGGATAAATACCCAACTTAAGGATTTATGTTTTTATTTTACTGAATATTCTAGACCTATAAGTGTAAAACCTCTGTAACATAAGGTCTCCTTCAAGTTAAACCAGATTGCTAGTGTTTTCATGGATGCTGCCCTACAATTTTCTTGATGATAGTATAAAAGTGGTTTTTTATGGCTTTTTCTGGAATATTTTTTGACTTCCAATCTAACTATCATTTTGGGTACTTTTTGGTGGTCTCTCAACTACGCGTTAACCATGTCTGACTTTTTTTTTGAGGTCATCCAAAGTTTGTTAGATACTTTGACCTGCTGTCAATAGGTTTTGAGAGCCAATCTGGGTTAGCAGTTAAAGGCACCAGCCTAGGAACAGGAGATTGTGAATTCTATTGCTGTCTTAGACACAAAACCAGTTGGGTGACTTTGGGTCAGTCACTCAATCTCAGCCCTAAGAAGACAGACCACTTCTGAAGAAAACTGCAAAGACTTGTCCATATAGTTGCCAGAAGTGAAGCTTGACTCCAAGGCATACACCCAAAACAGTATTTAAATAACAACTATTAATATTTTATGTTTTGAAAGCCATCTCTTGTTGTTGTTTTTAGAGAAGGGGGGGAAAGTGCAGTATAACAATTTTGAATAAAAGTAATTAAAATGCCCTGCTTCACATTGAGAATCAGAAGGATATTTTTATTTGTTTCTTAGATCTTAAAAAAACAACAGCTGAAGAAAAATGAAATCCATTAGGATAACTAATTTCAACTTGTTCTGGTGGTAATATTAGCTAAAGCTATTGCTATTTCAATTCATTTACTGTATATTATAATTGAACTGAAGTGTATTCTGACTGATAAAACTACAGGGAGCTTAGTGAAATTATTGGGACTTTGGGACCAGTTTATGGGTGTATGTTCATGTAAGTATATGTGATATGACTTATGTGTAGGTGTTTAGACAAACATAGTATGATGATAATAACATTTTTAATCAGGAGAAATTTCCAGAGCCATATACTAGGGTCAAACATCTGGAAGGGACTGTTAGATTCTTTCAACATGTTGGAGATATTTTTTTTTCTTAATATTAAACATGGATCTCTGTTTTAATTTAATGCTGTGCGTTTTACAAGAATGTAGTCACAAATCTAACATACAAGTGGAACAAAGCTTTGTGTTTTGATTTCTGCTGTAAAGTTTAATGAAAAAGAAAAGAAAAGCTGTCATAGAGGGTTTGAGTCACCGAAAAGCTGTGTGACTTAACACATTGGGAAGGATGTGTCTGTAGTTGAGGGAGCAGGAAATGTGCTTTTCCATCATGTTTGCCAATTTTCAGTTTTCCAGACTTTGGCTTAAGGAAATCTATAGGCCCTGTGTGGTTTTCTGTGGTACAGTGGCTTATCCAAATAAAATGGGTACTAATCTGTAAGCTAAGAGGGAATTAAAGAAACTATAAATGTTTCCAGGGAGTGGTTGTCTAAAGGCCACAGTGGCATTCCACACCACATGAGGCATTGTTGTGGTAAACCTTCCCATCAATTTGCATCATATCAGCGAGAAAGATGGATTAATTTTACACTGTTGCACAGCTCCATAGGAATTTTGGTTTGCATTTTGGTCAACAACTAGGCCAGGTGCAAACCACATTTTTCTTAAAGGAAGAACTGCTCAGAGAGAGAAATCTTGACTAAAATATATTCAAACGATAGCACTTGCATAGATCCCATTCCCTTTAAGAAATATACACATGGTACCTCCCCACATCCCCCAGTATTTATGGTATACATTTGGAAGCAAAAGATTAGGCATGAGTAGAAATATTACTGAATGGTGATATATGTTGTAATTTGTTTTCTTTTTTTCTTCAGCTTTGCATGCAGGAGTTTTTAGATTCAAACTCCATTACATGCAGGAATGGATGTGTGTGTGTGTGTGAGATATATCTCTACCTCTACCTCTATCTATCTATCTATCTATCTATCTATCTATCTATCTATCTATCTATCTATCTATCTATCTATCTATCTATCTGACTTGTAACTAATCATGTAGACAATATCAACTAGAGGAACCTAGAGTCTGATTCTGTCTAAGTCAAGTTTCTCTGTTTATTTATTTATTTATTTATTTATTTATTTATTTATTTATTTATTTATTTATTTATTTATTTATTTGTCAAGCGATTATAAGATAACAGGTATAAGTATAAACATAGTTATGAATACATGAAATGGATACATGTAAGAAAAATAAAAAGAAACAATAGGACAGGGATGGTAGGCACGTTGGTGCGCTTATGCTTGTTGGTGTGCTTATGTTCCTAAGACTATATAACTATTTCACAAAGAGATAGTGATAACTTCATAGGTTAAATCCCAATGTCTTTAGAGCAAAATGGTGTTTGTTGTTATGAGGATAACACCAGGACATTTTCAAGCACATTACAAAAAAGAATCCCAAACATAACCACTGAGATAGAGTTGGACTTCTCAAAGGCCACCCAGAAAGCTTCACATCTGAACATTCAACAGGACTTGGAGGTCCAGCTCAGAGGAGTTCATAAACTGGTGGTGTCAAATTATGAGCTCACTCACCAGCAGTTACCATAGTCTCCAGCATTTCTGTGGATGAATCCTGGATCTCCACCACATGGTTCGATTTATGTCTCACACCATGAAGGATGTCCCCCCCCCCACTTTTTAACCCCATTTTGATTATGTGTAGCCATGCAGTGGAAGCAAAATAAGGCTGTATGAGGGAAAGGCCAACTTCGGAAGCAAATTAAGACTGACAGCAGAGCAAGTGAATGACAGCAAAATCTGATGGTGTTCAGCAATTGAAAAAGTTGACATTTAAATTGCAGACAGACATTCCAGGAGCTGCTTGTTCGGGCATACAGTTTTGATCACTTAGAGGGAGCAGAGGTATGAGAGAAATCAAATCGTTCTCGGAAATCACATTTAATGTAGAAATCTGGTTAGTATTACACTGTAATCTACAATTTTCAAGTGTACTATTCCTCAAGGAAAAAGTTTCCTGCTTTGAGGATTGCTAGAATTATAGGCTCCCTTTATAACATCACTTCCTAAGTCAGGCCCAACTAGCCTTCAGACTGAATTAAAGTATTGATAAGGTTCATTTCAAAATTAATGTGCTAGGATTTTTTTTAGGAAAAAAAATTCTGGACAACCTTCCAGTCATTTTGATGAGTTTAACTTCACTATGGCAAGTATAGGTGTGGCCTCAATATAATACAGATACAAACTGAGTTAAAGGCATCCTTCACAATGAATTTCACAGTGCCTATATTAGACATGGGCATTTAAAATTCAGGAATGTTAAATGAATCTCCTGAATGTTATCAGAGTTGAGAATATCCTACAAATATTAGGTGGCCTTAGGCTTAGACCTTACTTCTTAACTAGAAGTTCAGCCTAAAGCTTGGTGAGCTTGGTTTCTTCTGCCTTATCCCTTATCTGCCTGCAATCTCCTCCCAATTCTACTATCTATATATTGTTGGATTTTCTACTTTGCCCCATCTTCAATATTCTCTAACTTCAGTGCTCATTTCTGCTGCTTGTTTCTTTCATTCATTGCATTGCCTTTTTTCTCTAACCTCCATCCCTATAGCCTTTGATGCCACCACTTCTCTTTTTCTACTTTTCCTTGGCTGCCAGTCTCCCCTGACTCCAATGGTGCTACTACACCATTAATAGAATAATCCTTCCCCCTAAATTACTTGCATTTTAGTATGCTTAGTAGTTTTATACTTACGTATAATTTTGGAAGAAAAAAAATCCACATCCAATACTTATTCTTTTGAAATAAATTGCTCAAGTAGGATAAATATGATTGTGAAACCTGATAGATATGTAGGCACTCCAGCTATAGTTTAGAATTTCTATATCAAAAATGAGTCACTGAATTGGGGAAGTACTTACATACAGCAAGTTTTTTTTTTCTTATATAATGAAGAAACCTACAAAAATGAAAGTAACTGTATTTCTTCAATGTGGTTTGATCTACAGGACAACATATGCAGATTTCTTTGTGTTCCAGTAGACCAGCAATCTATTGTAAGCAGCACCACGTTTTTCAAGTTTTAAAATCCTGTTCTGGTTTAGTTAACACTGACTGACTGACTGTCTAACTGACTGACTGACTGACTGACTGACTGAATGAATGAATGAATTAATTAGTGAGTCTATGATTTATATTAACCTACATTCAGTTAGAATTAGTGCGTCTGATTTATATTCACTTAAAACTATGGTTGCAGATTGTTGACATTAAAAAAAAGGAAAAGAATAAATGACTAGGACATTCTATCTTTGGAACATATGTCTTTGATAAGCAACTCCCCTTCAAAAGATTTTAAAGGATGTCAAGATAGGAATACATTTCTTAATAAGAAACATTGTGGGCTACATTACTGAGATACTCACTGAGACCAGTAGTGCCTCAGGTGGGCCAAGATAACTATGATCTGTAAAGCATAAAAATCCCAAACTCAGTCTGTAAAGTACAAAAAGTACCAGGAGACAACATGAAACCTTCAGGGCTCTGTAATTTTGACCTCTGACCATTCTAAGGGCTGTGAAAATATAGTATTTACAGACCCTTCACATCCCAGATACAAACTGTTTTAATTCCTTCCCTCAAAATGAAGCTATAGAGCACTGCACACCAGAACAACTAACACAAGAACAGTTTTTCCCCGAACACCATCACTCTGCTAAACAAATAATTCCCTCAACACTGTTCAACTATTACAAAGTCTGCACTACTATTACTGCTAATCTTCTCATCACTCTTTATCACCCATCCCCTCCCATTTGTGATTGTAGGACTGTAACTTTGTCCCTTGTATCCTCACGATTTATATTGATTGTTTCCTAATATGATTTGATTGCTGATTGTACCCTATGACTATCATTAAGTGTTGTACGTTATGATTCTTGATTCTGAACGAAAGTATCTTTTTTTTTATGTATACTGAGAGTATTTACACCAAGATAAATTCCTTGTGTGTCCAATCATACTTGGCCAATAAACTATTCTATTCTATCTTCCTATTCAAGTTTGCTTTTTTCTTAATCAATTCTAAGATGGTCAGCTGTTTTTCTATCAATCAAAAGTTTAGAAACTGAACAGAGAACAGAAATTTAATTTGCCAAAGGGATGTCATCGAAAATACTATCCCACCACCATGACCAACACAGAATGAAGAGTGAGTGTAGTCCTGTGCACAGTGAACACACTTGCTTTCTATAAGAATGGGTACTATTAAATGTCCCCATATCCCTGATTCCATGTATTATTGATGGTTGAGAACTTTCGTTGAGCTTCAATTCAAAATTATTAAGCTAAGAACAGTTTTAGCCTTTAATAATTCTGTGAGGAAGCCATCTTCCTGTTTTAAAGCTTTGAAGTTTTCTCCTGTGTAGAACAAGCTTTATTTTTTAAAAAAAATTCTTGAGTTGCTTTAAAATTTATTTATTCTGTAGCATAGTTTTCAAAATGGTGGAAGGTACTATTAATATGCTCTCTTTTTTAATTGATACATCACTTCTCCCCAAAAATCCATGGGAAGGGTTGTTCCTTGAAGTCAGGGAGAAACCAAGGAGAAGAGATCGCTGTGCAATGAAAACACTTTAGCACAAGTTCTTAAGCCCTTTCCTGTGGAAATGTAAAAAAACTTATGGTCTCACTCCAATGAGTATTTGTCCTTCTTTTGAAAACAAAACAAATTTCCTTCCTCCATATAAGTGAAAGATAATTGCAAAATCTGCAGAATAACTTTTAGCACCATTCTTTTTGACCAATATCTGTGCAATATCATTAGCATATACTTTGCAGAAACAAGAAGTATATATTCAACTAAATTTAACATCATTAGCTTCTTCAAGGATCTCTAACCCGGAAGAATGACACACAGATATGTTGTAATTACAGCTCTTATTCCCCTCCCACACACACACCTTGAACAGGACCTGTTGATAGAACCTTGAACTATAAATCCCCCTAATAAATGGGAAATTGATAAGTAAATCAGCCAAGATATTTCACTCTCTCTTCTCTTTTAACAACATCAATCTAGAATGGTCTTTGAGCCCTTTGAAGACCATATTGCACAATGAATATGAATGCACCTTCACTGCATGGAATTCAATTCTATGAAATAGCCTTCATATTCAATTCCCCCAGTTGTCAAAAAAGAAAGTCAAACTGTCTAATTTGGGTACCTACTGATGGATGTGTGTGACAGTACCTATCAAAGTCAGGAAGGAAAGGAATGAATACAAAACCAATTGGGCAAAATTGCAGCTGCATCATGCCCAGCTTGACTTTGCCCTCCCCCCCTTTTCTTCTCCCCTTTAAGTACCAGATAAATGACAGATAATGATTCACTCATCTCAATCCATCACACTAAGCCCCACAATCAAATCTTATTGCAGAGGCATGTCAGGTATGTCACTCTGAATCAAGTGCAAGGTAAGTGCCTAGAATTTCATCAATAACAGAATAACAGATTTGGAAGCGATCTAGTCCACCCCTGCTCAAGCAGGAGACCCTATGCCATTTCAGACAAATGGATGTCCAATCTCTTCTTAAAAACCTCCACATAGCATCTGTACGCAAATCATTCCACTGATTAATTGTTCAAACTGTCAAGAAATTTCTCCTTAGTTCCAGGTTGCTTCTCTCCTTGATTAGTTTCCACCATTGCTTCTTGCCCTGCCTTCAGGTGCTTTGGAGAATAACTTGATTCCCTCTTCTTTGCAGCAGTCCCTGAGATATTGGAACACTGCTGTCATGTCTCCCCTAGTCCTTCTTTTCATTAAACTAGATATACCCAGTTTCTGCAACTGTTCTTTGTATGGTTTAGCTTCCAGTCCCCTAATCAACTTTGTTTCTCTTCTCTGCACTCTTTCTAGAGTCTTTATATTTCTACAATGTCATGTACAAGTTATTTCCTTAATTAGGACCTTTTACATCTTTAGCTTTTCAACTTCTCTGCTGAAATGCTCACTAGAACAAGGAGGTAATTAGTTAGTTGTGCTTGTGGAAAGCTATTGTTGTAGGTATGTTTTTAATATACCCATAGTATATTAATCCAGAAAATCTTGAATTGTTTATTGACTAAGGACAAGGAAATAACATTGAGATGGAGAGCTATCTGGCAGGAGACACACTCCACAATTCAGCTAAATATGTATTTCCATTGATTGGGACCTAGCTTTAGCGTTGAAAACTGCCTGTTTTAATATCAGTTACTGCTTTTCTCTCTTTCACATTAATGAGTCAAATTTTCCATGTGGCTGACTGAGTAATCATGCCAATGGAAATATTGTTGTCATATCACAATTGGCCACAAATACATCCAAGGAAAACACCTTAGGTGTTTATTGGCTATCCTCATCAATGGGAAAAGTGTCTTAATTTCACGTTTAGCTCGGAGTAATGACTGGAGAGAGATAAACATATTGAAACTGGCATGGATATGCTGTTATTGAAACAACTGGGTGTCCATGACACCGGAAATCTTTATAATTGAATATAGTTGGATTTCATTATGATATGTTGTCAAAATATTTTCCCTTTTAGCATTTTTCTTATTTCCACAATGAAATTGCTCTCAACTGAATTTTCTGAAATGAATTAATTTTTGGTGCAGTATTAGTTGTCTAATTTGCTTTCAGTTACTATCTTAAGAAAACCAAAGGACCATAGGAATTGATCTCATGCTTGGATGCATCCTATACATTTGCTCATTTTGTATAAATAATTGCTGCAATTGCCTTTAAATAAGACTACTCTTTTGCTACATAGACAAGAACTTTATAATTATTAGAGAGAGAGAGAATATTGTTGGAAGAATCTTCTACCCTTGAGAAAATGAATAAAGCCATTTTCTTATATTCAACATTGGACTGGTTATCTGTCTTTTAATCTGTTCATTGGTTGGAGAAAAATAAGTTTGCATGTTAGATTTTTTTTTAAAAAAACCAGTCTTCAGTGCTCAATTTGGTACTCATACAGTGAATTTCTGGATTTCATGAAGTTCTGCATGTAACTTCTGTAATAACATATTCACAGAAACAGAGTGTCAGGATGCGTTATAATCATTTTTCCCAGGATTGGTGTTACGAACAGAAGTGGTTCAAAAATTACTGCCTGACTGACAAATACTATATAATTGTACATCCCCAAATGGAAACACAGACAGAAAAAAGGCTTTTCAGATTACATGAATAGACTTATAAATGTGTCTCTATTAATTTTAATCCTGTTTAGTTGATTTGAGAAAAATCTGTTTCCTGTGATTTCTTTTTCTCAAATGTTAATTTACTAGTCTGTATAAAAATTCTATAATTCTAAAAGCATGATAAAAAGGCTGTTTTCACTATTGTGACTTGAGGGAAGTTAGTTTTGTCCTAAGTGGCCAATGAATCATTTCCATAATTGCCAGTCTTATAGAGTAACTAAAACTGAAGATCAAGCACAAGACAGATAAAATGAAATCCCATGATGTACAAAGTGTTATCTATATTTTGAACAATCATCATACCCAGGAGGATAATTGTATTACAAACCTGATTATGATTATATAACTTTTGATAGTTGATAGGCTTCCACTCTGATATTCCAATTAGGAAGCTGAAAGAATTCATGAACAGTGAGAAGTGAAAACAGTGAAAACTACCAGCTTTGTGATTGGTAGTTAAGAGCTGACTAGGATTGGAAAGATCGTGATTCAAGTCTATCTTCAGCCACAGAAACTCATAAGATGACCTGCCCCCACTTTCTGTCTCTCTCTCACAGAGAATAAACCCAATGTAATATAAATATGTCTAAATATATCATATTTAGTTAGCAAGTTAGTTAGTTAGCTAGTTAGTTAGTTAGTTTATAGACCATCCATCTCATATGCGTGAGCCTGGGCAGTTCACAATTAAAATATTTGTTTTGTTTGTTTATGAACAGGGTCCCAATCCCTTCAAGATATAAGCAATAATAAATATTTTAAGAGAGGGACAAATCACCCCTTGACCAGGTGAACAAACATGTCAGCTTGTGTTTATTCCACATTCAATCTGTTTTGCTTTAAACGAAGACATTTGAGGATGTTGGCAAGCTATCCTGAACAAAATTGTCACTTTGGCAAGCTATCCTGAACAAAATTCTCACCTGGTGTACATGGTTTCCCTTTATTTTTGTAATACTAAATTGTACCTTTCCTTTATGAACTCAAGGCAGCAAGACAGGTCTCTCTCTTTCTCTCTCTGTGTGTGTATGTATAGGTATGGATGTGTATAGCCTTCCCCGTTTTCTCCTTAAAGAAGTGTGTGAGAAACCTATGAATGGGCATCTGCTTTTAGACATGCTCTTCTTGTACAGAAGCCAGGGAAGAAAGAAGACTTTTACGCAATGCAACACAAGGCCTGATTCTCCCCTTGTACACTTCTGAGGAATGCCTGCAAGCAGTTGCTTACAACTTCAAATGCGACTTTTCCTTCTTTTGCTGACAAAATGACTAAAGAGAAAAAAGCATTTTAACAATGCATTGGTAAAATTATGAAATCTTATTGCCTAACTTTATTTATGTCTCTGAGCAACAATCATATTGACAACTTGTGGAAGGCACAAGGGTAAACAGCCCATAAAATGTTCTCTTGGTCTTAGTACATATTTATAGGAACACTTCTTCTTCTCTCTCTCTCTCTCTCTCTCTCTCTCTCTCTCTCTCTCTCTCTCTCTCTCTCTCTCTCTGTGTGTGTGTATATATCACTGCAATAAAAGTTACAAAGAGGTTACTGGCACACGGATAATGAAACAAAGAAGTAACAAGTTAAGGCAAAATCATTCCACTTCAAGAACATCTAGTTCCTAGAACTGATATTAATAATGGCCATATTAGAGCATTTTGATTTTGCTCAATTTTATTTTGATCTCCAGGCTGTAATTCTACCTATGCTGACATTGGAGTAAGCTTTCCTGAACTCAGCAGAACTGCTGAAACGTATACATAGATTAATGCAGCTAAATGTTCAAGTAGCTCAGTCAATATTTCTGCAGAAATTCAGGCAGTGAATGCATTTCTTGATTGCAGTCAATGACCAGAAAAATGAGATGTTCAGCCAGTCATCTGAAACAGAACATGAGTTTCCAAGTGGGACAAAGGTGCACAGTTATAGACCCTTGAGCCGTGCAAATGGCTACAAGCTTTTAATGGCAAAAAAAGTTGTTTGAACAAGCTGAAAATGTTTAGAGATGGTTTATTACTGTTGTTGCGATATTTTAATAAGGGCGATGGATGGATGGAGAAATTCATGCCGAGTGCTTTCTCAACCTGTAGGATTTCAGGTTTAATTCTCCTCTTAAAGTGGGACATAACTTAGCAGAATGGTGCATACCACTCATGAGCTCACCATGAATATGCCTTTAATATATTGGCTTCTATAATCCACATTAAAAAGGACATTTTATCATTTGTCAATTACATTTGTGATTTCCCTTTCTGGGAAACCAAGATCGTTACCGACTTTTCAACTTTGCCATTATAAAGTGGTGTGGTGGCACAGTGATTAAAATGCAGTTTTGCAGACTAATTCTGCTGACAGCCATGGGTTCGATCCTTACCAGTTCAAGGTTGGTAAAATGAGGACCCAGATTGTTGGGGGCAATAAGCTGACTCTGTAAACTGCTTAGAGAGGACTGTAAAAGCACCATGAAGTGGTATACAAGTTTAATAGCTGTTGCTATTGCTATTTCAACTTAGAGCAATTCCCCAATGGCTTTGGATGGTCCATAGGCCCTAAGTGAGTTCCATGGCTGGCTAATTCAACCTTACTGATCTGTGCTCCAAATCAAAATGTATAAATCACAGCTAATGAAGCAAAGCAATTATAGAAGCTGTAACTAATATCGCTTGCACCAATGTGTTGCATTTATGTATTTATTGCTACCTTCAGATTCTTTTTAGCAACTCTGGCTATGGATCATGATACTTCCCTTTTCTTTTTCATTAGCTTTGTTTTCAACTGATTATATTAGCACACACCTGAATTTGCTATTAGAGAGCAGATAAGTTGATAGATTTTCATTTGGACAGAACTGTTGCTATTAGTTTCTTTAATGGATGCTTGAGTACCAGAAGTGCAGCTGGAGAACATTATCTCAGCTTTCCTCAAGAAAACATATGTCTCCAAGCAAATTTCTGCTTTTTCAACTGTCAAGGACATTAGAATTTACCTGAACAAAAATGGTGGCTGTAATCATATGTCTCTTGACATTGAGTCATCACATTGAGTAATGAGGGGAAAGCAAAGTATAATCATATATATGTGTGTGTGTGTGTGTGTGTGTGTGTGTGTTTGTGTGTATTTATATTGGTATTTAGGTTTCTTCAGGTATTTTCCCATGTAATATTTGTGCTTTTATTATAACGACGTTTCGGCAGAATCTCATCTGCCATCCTCAGGCTTGTGTATTGGGTTCTTTTTAATTTTGTCTGTCAGGCTTGGCAGCCATTTTTTATTTGAATTTGGTGCTGGCTTTCTGCTATATTTGAATGGTTTTTTCCTCATCCTGATTGGCTGGGAGTCTAGTCTGTTTTTATTGGTCTTTGAGTTGCTGTGTTTTTGATTGGTTGGCAACATTGTGTTTTGTATATTGGGGTTTCTTAGTGCAGCTTGGTTTCTTGTGAATGGCCGATAATTATTTATTAGGAAGCTAGGTTTTATTTGGGTAGCTGGCTGGGACGTGTTTGGGCTGGAGGTATTAGGGAGGGTCTGTTTGTGTCCAGGTGCTTGCCTGGATTGTGGTATAGAGATTTTTTTGTTTATGAGTGCAGGCTTCCAGATGATTGATAGTCTGGTGGAGTCATCTCTTCTATTCATATTATTAGGTCTTTTATCAATTTCTATGGCTTCTCTGATGATTCTGTAGCCGGGGTTTTCTGTAGCAGCTAAGGTTTTGGTGCCATTGAAGTCAATGCTATGACCTGTGGCTTTCATATGTTGGACTAGTGAGGAAGTGTGTTCATCACTATAATAAAAGCACAAATATTACGTGGGAAAATAACCCGAAGAAACCTAAATACCATACATATAAATACCCGCGAAAACATAAGAAAACATACACACACACACACACATATTTAAATTAAAAGCACCTTTCTATCAATTCAAAATGAACAACCTTGAAATTGATGAAAAAGAGATTGGATTATTGGAGTTTCAGCTGGTGAAAATTGGTTTAATAGTAGTATAGAATTATAACTGAGAAAGAAAGAGGTCTATGGAATAGATTTGAGGATTGATATCTATGGGGATTCTCAGTCATCCAGGTCATGGTTGTCCCAAAGGTGCTTTTTGAAGAGGTAACTGGACTTTCTCATTTTTCTTTGAAGATGTTTCACTTCTCATCCAAGTGAAGAAGCTTCTTGCATGAGAAGTGAAATGTCTTCAAAGAAAAATGAGAAGTCCAGTTATCTCTTCAAAAAACACCTTTGGGACATTTGTGGGTTGAGACTGTCAAAATTTCCCCAACATTACAACTTCAACTTCACATTGTGGCATTATTGCTATCAATCGTTGTCTTATAATTTGTGCTTCACCAGTAATTGATTTCTAAGTGATCTGACCTGTTACAACTTTATGCATTATGGCCTGAGCTTCTAATTCACCATGTTTCACAGCTGGCCTGAAATAAGTGACTATAGACCTTTCGGAGATGAGGGGCTCAAGAAAAAGAGGTAAATGCACGTAGAATTACCAGTCTGTAACTCAAATTTCAGACAGCTTTCCTCAAAGCTGGAACTCTGAGATTGGAAAATTTGTCACCTCAGGGGAGAATCAGGATTGCTGATCAGGCCACTTTTGTATCTAGGGAGAGGGATGCAAAGATTACAGTATAACATCATAGGAGTGAACTAGAGCTTTAGAAGGTGAGTCAAAACAGGGAACCAACATTTATATAGTAGTTACAATGGCAAAGTTGAAAAGAAAAGGAACAAAGAGACAAGAAACAATCAAGCTGAAATATGTTGGCTTCCTTGTAATGCTTGATCCTTTTGTATAATATTTCTTGGATAATAAACTTGGAAAAAAATAAGTGGTTCTGAGAAACTACTGTACAAAATTGCATCTGAAGATGGTTCTTAAACCAGGAATTAAAGTGCAATCTTTAAAATACCTAAGATACTTTATTATCTATATCCACATCCAGGCACAATCAATTCAAAGCATACGGTGCCTCCTCTATAAACATTGCTCTAATATCAACTTTCCTGTAGTTTATTACATTCAAAAATTGGCATTCAGTGTTAGTGCTTGTGGTAGAAAAGCCACTTTAGTTCCATATGAGTCAGGGCCCAGATAATTCAGTATATTAGAAAAATTGTTTTAAGAATTAGTTTGCTCCAACTGTGTTGTTCTAAGTAAAAATATTATGAAAGCACAATGTGTTCTGCAAAAATTGATTTTTTGGGGCTATTTTTAAATAGTCATGAAAGTGAGCTGCTATGAAGAAAAGGAGCACAATTAGGCCTGCCGCTCATTTTTCCATATGTATGCAAATATTGCAACTGACCCTTGAACAACGAAGGTTTCCAATTCTTGCCAGATTTTCAGTAGGATTAAAAAATTGGTTTCAAATTAAGACTAATGAGGATCTGAATTCTAAATTTATTGTTCTAGCCAGTGTGGCATTTAAAATAAATGACCCCAAATAAGTCTGTAACTTTAGAAATTTAAATCCACTTTTACCAATGGAGATCTTGAAGGATATCCTTGCCAGACAAAATTGTTTAAGAGTATATAAATTCATCTGGAATAATGTGAAAACATATCACATTTAAAATTAAATTCACCTTGACTATATGTATCTTATCCCAAACATACAAAGGCAATCTAGGTCCTAGTCTTCAAATGTTACACCTGTAAATAAAACAGCAAGTCATTGATTTGCTTGTACTGGAATTCCAATCATGTCTACATTTGAGATTCAAAGAACAATATTTTGGTCTGAAAAATCTTACTTGTCTTCTCTTAATTCACTGTTGGGTGTGTTACGGATCTTTAGCTGAGATACAATACTCTGTTTTCTGGCATTTTTCCTGTAAACTATTGCTGCTAACAATTGGAAGGTAAGATAGTTGCTAAGCTTTATTGGATGCTATCAAAAAATCAATAAATGATAACTCTTCAATAACCAAAATAGAATATAGTCACCTATTTTTGCTCCCATGGTGGCAATCAGCCAATAAACAGCACAGCCTTAGCTATGTCTGTGCATAGCCAACTCAATCAAAATCCTGATAAAGAATTCTACAGAATATGAGATGCATCCACCTGGTAATTACCATCTCTATTTAATGTATACTATATTTTCCAGAATTTTATCTAGTATAACCAACTACAGTATATAATGGAAGTGAATTTCCAGTGTGGTATAGAATAAGATGATGTGGTATAGACAATGATCATTTCTATCCTTGTTTATAGGGATTGTTGTTCAGACATTATAATTAATAAAGGAATACCTAACCTATCAATCAAACGTGACCTGTCAATCCAGATTAATTAAATGGACAGAGACATCTGGAGTTGTTGGATTCTGAAAAACAGTTAGAAGCAGAAAAATGCTTTACCTTGTATTCTTTTAAGACACGGACTGCATTTTTTTTTTTGACTTTCGTTTTTCACTCCTTCCCAAATCTGTTTTCATTGGCTGGCTGAAAGACAGATAAGAAGAAGAAGACACAACCTGTGAAATTTTGTTTGGCGATCTGGGAATTATTTAGCAAGCTGGGGATTTGTGAGACTGTTATAAATTTTGATTTATGTTATAGATTATCATGGATTTGTATTATATAATATATAGAATATTGTCTCTAATTCTGTCCCAAATGTGCTTTTTTTCAAAAAGCAGCTGGACTTTCTTGGCTATTTTTACTTTGAAAACATTTATTTTTCGCCCAAGAAGCTTCTTCAGTTCAGTACCATATTTTAAGAAAGATGTTGACAACCTAGAAATATTTAGAGATCAGAATGGTGGAGGAGTTGGAATCATATCGTAGGAGACATAATTAGAACAGTCTAGGTAAGTTTCCCTTAGAAAGGAGCAGATTAAAACAGCAGTCTTCAAATATGTGGAAATTTGCCAAGGCAAGAAGAGAGTTGTTCTAGAGGGAATGAAAATACAAGAAAGCAAATTTCAACTAGACAATAGAAGGCATTTCATAATGCTGAGCATTGTGGAACGAACTGCTTTGAAAATAACAGATTCTGTCTTGGAAACATTTTAAATAAGATGGACAGAAACATATGAGGGAGACTTTAACAATAAACTGAGCAGGGTGCTGCACTGCAAACACTCAAATAGTCTTCAAATTGTATGGGAAGATTGAAGAATGAAGCTAGATATTTGCAGAAAAGGAAATAAAAGCTGGGTATCTTGGCTCTTCCTTCTGCCTATAATTCTCTTCATATTTAGCTCATGATGGAGTTATGTATATGTCAGACCACAGATTAGCATAGATAGGCTAAGAATTTTAAGCAATATCAGAATGATTTATAACACTTTAATTGCTGGGATCTAAGTAATCTTTTTCAGAAAAACCTCCAGTATTTTAAAAAGGATTTACTAGAAGTGATAGTAGTAAAAAATAAAAACACAGATGAGAAGAGAGAAACATTATGGTTAAGCATTAAAAACACAGTTGGAACTTGAAGCAGAATCTGTTCTCCTATGTATTGAGATAGTGCAGCATAATATCCAAATCTTGACACATTTGTCTTTTAAAAAATATTAATATTATTTTTTTAATGAATTATTAGAATGCTCACTATTGGTGGATATAATGGAATGCGTAGATGACCTTGGGAGATGAGAGAAAGAAGTGCTTCCTGAAGAGACAAGAGAAGAGGAAGCCCCCAAGGATTTAAAGGATCAGAGGAGGAAACTTAGGAAGGAACCTCTCTCTCCTAACTGATCAGATGGTTAAAAGTAGTGGTGAGAGGTTTATATTTTTGGATTTGCAAAATTCTGTTAATGTGACCTTATAACAAAATTGAATTAATTCATCTAGTCATGTTTCCTGTCTGGTTTACCCAAGGGAGCTGACATCAACCTTGTAAACTGCTCCTTCTCTTGTCTGATTGTTTCCTTGGGAAGATCTTTTTCCTTTGTCCCTCAAGGACATCCACAAATTCTATTACAGAGGATGGCACATATTAGGAGGAAAGATCCTGAAATGGCAGAGAGCATGAGTGCCTTTGTGCACATTCATACTCACTCAAAGCTTGAATTTGCTGAGGGATACTTCAAAAACAACATTCCATGTTTCCAAAAAGTTGTCCGTAACTATCAGTATTTCATTTCTTAATCCAAGGACAAAATGTTCTATCTGAGCTCCCCTTCATAGGTGTGGGAAAGGGAATGTTGTCTTTAGTGTTTGATTTGGCATAACATATCCTATTTGATTTTCCTCTATTTAGCCTACTTTTCCTCATTCCATTACTACTACATTCACTACATCAAGTTTCAACAAATCACATGTATTTTTTTTTGGATAAAATACTTCGGCACTCTTACTGTAATACCTGGAATTTGCCTTAGGTTTAAAAATTCAGATCAATGCCTTCTGTATAATAATCAAGCAGTGCAAATTCCATCTTCGAGCTATATCTGATGTACAATTGAGAAACTCTGCATAATTGAAATTCAACTTTTCAAAATCATGGCATTCCTTTAAGGAAGGAGAGAGTTTCATCTTTTTTTCCCCTTTGAATTGATATCACTAACATTAGACCATAGATCTCTTCATAAAAGAGGCAAAAAGAACTCGAAGACTGGAAAATTGGAAAACAATATAGCAGAAAATGAATCTAGCAGGTTTGTCATTATATTGTTATTTGAATTTGTTACTTGTGTTATTGCGATCCATAGAAGTAGTTGCCTCTTTGCAAGAAAACAGCCATACGAAGATTATAACTAAGATTTCCACTTATTTTTCTTTACACCAGTGTTTCCCAAGCTTGACAACTTTAAGATGGTTATAATTGTATGCTGTCGCAAGGGAAGGAAGAATTATTTTGTTTTTTATTTTTATTTTTTTATATTGTGTTTTTATTCCTTGTAGGCTGCCTTGAGTCATAGTGAGTGAATAGGTGGCCATATACATTTTCTAAATAAATAAAATAACCATATAAACAGATGGGTATTGAAAACAATTGTTTAAATGTTATGGTTAGTGGTCTCGTCCATTATAACCCATTTTGATTTTTAAAGAAGAGTTAAAAGGCATAAATAAATTAAGAACTGAAATCTTCATCTCAGTAGGAATTGCTATATCTCAAAAAATGACAATATATTTATCTTGTAGAATGGAACTGCTTGTGTCAGAATTCAGGAATCTGGTTTGCATAGAAGCCAACATGTATTCAACCACACAGTACTTGCAATGGCTTTCCTCCTGTAGAAAGTTGCTGCGAACTGGCAAATTAAACTAACATTATTTAAGAAAAATTAATGGAGAGTTGGGTAAAACACACTTGAACAGGGCTTCTATAATAAGAAATCTTATCCTAGCAATTGAAATTTACTTCAGGTTCAGGTTTTTTGAATTATGACACTAATACTTTTTGGGCAATGTATAATTATAATTATTTTACTATGATACTTCTGTTATAAAGATAATAGTGCATATTCAATGCATCCTATGAAATATCTTGATGACAATTGATTACTAAGATTCTGATGTAACTTTGGAGGAAGGAATAAATTCCTCAGAAAATAATTGAAAGCCTCTTGCCCCTTCTAATATTTAACCAATATTTTTTTTCTGGGGAAAATAAAAAAGGAAAGATGGATATATACATGCTTGTGTATACATTTGGGCTGATTTTCATCAGGCAGTTCATCTGAAATTCTTTCTGTCAAAATTGGAAAGAGAGGAGGGGCAATCTACAGGAGAGATTTTCTTTCAGCTTTAGGTGAGATTTGACAAACAGGCTGGAATTAGGAGTAACATAAATAGAATCCAAGAAAGGTTTATAAATAAGAGAGATTTAGGGGAAAAACATGAGAAGAGGAACTTGTGCTTATAGTGGCTGAAGGCCCAACTTCTTCATTCTATAAGGCCAAAAATCACCAGACCCATATCTAAGCATCATAATATATTTTAATTCCCATTTTTAAAATTCTAACTTTCTTTGGAACCGATATCTGTATTGGTGACCATTCCCACAATGACCAAGTATAGGATGATTTATAGTGAAGAAGATTTTAAGAAAGAAAAGACTGACTCAGATAATGGATGTGTGCCACCTTGGTAAAGCCAAAATATTAACAATGTAGCCTTCTATTTATATTTTATAAAATAGAACATATTTGTAAATGGGCACAGATTTGAGGGGGCAGGAAGAAGCATTCAAAGAAATCACAGATTGGCTGCTAATCCAGATAGGGAAGCAATCATTAATTGACTCTCAGATTTTGGCCAGCTCTAAAGATTCTCAAATGTAAACATGGCTCAGTTCATAGCATGACAATGTCTACAATCAATCAAAGCTGACCTGGCTGCATTTTAAAGTGAAAGCAGAGGAACTGGGATTTGGAAAGGCGGTGATAGGGTAATGTTTTTTATTTCTGTTTTTCAGAGCAAGAAGACTAGAGAAGATATTGCAAGGATGATCACATCCTATAGTATTTGTGTACACAGAAAGGCTTTGCTTTTCCTTTAATGGAAATTGGTGCCATATACGGGTGATATATACCCATAATCCTGCCCTCACATCTTAAATTGTTTCAATAGTCACACAGGTATTAGAGATTTGTTTCTGCACCTTAGACAGCATAGAGGGCTTGTATGAATTGAACCTGCATATTATATGCAGTCTATACAGCTCTGTATTATTGGTGATATTAGAGCTTAGAGGAAGGGAGGATAGATGATGGATGGATGGATGGATGGATGGATGGATGGATGGATTGAAAGAGAGAGAGAGGGAGGGAAGTTAGATAGTCAGATAGATAGATAGATAAATAGATAGATGGATACATAGATAGAGCTACTAAGGTTCCTGAGATGGCTCAGGTATTGGTTCTGCTTTACTCCAAACTCAGGAAATGGAGGATGGAAAAGAAGAAAAGAGGAAGGTGACACTAACACCTCAGCTACATTGGGCCCCAGCTTTATGAGGGTTTCTTTTTTCTTCTTCAATTAGCCTTAGTTTCCCTCACACTCCTGTTAGATGGGCAAGGGTCTCCTCTCCCATCCTATTCAGAACATAGCATGCAGCACTCACACCACTTCCCTTAGAAGACACCCCTTTTCAACCACTCTATTGTCCAAGAAAACTGCATGAATTCGCCAAGAGCTGAGCTCAACCCAAGGAGGAACTTATTTATAGATGTAGAAGGAGCAGGAGCAGGGGTGGGTTTCTACAGATTCTACCTATTCGCTAGAACCAGTTAACATTCTAAGCAGTTCGGAGAACCGGTTGTTAGAAGAAATTACTGGCCTAATCCTGTAAGGAAGGCAGGAAGGAAACATTCTGGTGTTGCTTACAGAAACTGTCTCTCCGTTAAGCCTTATTACATTCTTGGCAGGACTGGACTTCCTATCTCAGGAATTTCTCTGGAGTTTTTTCCCCCTCCTTTGCTGGTACTTTGCTTTTGTGAAGGGACCATTCAAAGTTACAATGGCACTGAAAACAATCATATATGATCATTTTTCACACTTACAACTGTTGCAGCATCCCCACGGTTAGGAGAGGCCAGGTGAGGAGATGCGTACTTCGATGTGAATGATGTTGAGTTGGCCACACCCAGCCAGTCACATGACATCAAGCCACACCCACCAACTAAGCCATGCCCACAGAACCGGTTGTTAAAAAAATTTGAACCCCACCCCTGAGCAGGAGTCATTAAAATGTATGTCCCAAGCCTTATATGAATTTGCATATGGATGCATATGCAGAATGTCTCACCACCTTGTTACATAGCTGATTTTTTCCATTTTCAAAATATTTGCTGCTAGCATAGTTGAGTTTCTTTTCATCCTGCCTGAAGATCGTGTGATTCTTCATTATCTCCCTGGGGCTCCCCCCACTGGTCAGCCTCACTGCAGCTCAATTCCGCATTATTTAACTTCAAAGATAACTCCTTCCTCCCCTCTGCTTCCAGCCTCAGCGAGAATCCTGATTTTCTGCACATCAGCAATACTGCCAACCATAACAAGAAGTTCCTTTCTGTCTATTGTAGTGTCTTCAGCAGAAAATGTTTTTCTCCTTTCCTTTCCCAGTCCTCAGCTTTAGAAAAGTAACCCCTAAGCCCCTGTGTTTGCTCCCCAGCAGACTTCATGCTACTTTCAGCCTCAAACAAAACTTTTGACATATATTTATCTTATGATGACTTTCCCACTACAACCTTTTCCAAAATTTCAACCCACTGCTTGTTTAAAGCTGTTCTTTTCAGTGCCAGGAGCCTTATGTACATATATGACATATTGGAGGAATTAAAAAAAAACCATCGAAGGTCTTTTATTTGATTGCTAACCCCTTATTTATGCATCTCCACACTTACGTGGGCAGATGCAACATTTGAATCATACAATAATTGGCTCTGGGAAATCAGTAGCTCATACTAATAATATTGTGAGTGGCCAGAATGAAAAGACCTATTTCTTTGAATGATGGGGCAATTAATCATGTGTGGGCTAATGTGATGGTGCCAGTTATTGTAATGGGAGAAAAACCTCTCTCCTACCACTATGTCTTCTTCTGCCTTCTGCCCCATTTAACTGGCAGACAGGGGGAAAAAAATCTCTCCTTTTTACTCATTAATATCTCATTACTAGCAGTCGTCCAATATTTGAGAGGCTGTCACAAAGAAGAGGGGAGGTCAAGCTATTCTCCAAAGCACCCAAAGGCAGCACAAGAAGTAATGGATGGAAACTTATCAAAGAGAGAAGCTACCTAGAACTAAGGAAACATTTACTGTCAGGACAATTAATCAGTGGAACAACTTGCCTTCAGAAGTTGTTGGTGCTCCATCACTGGAGGTTTTCAAGAATTTCTCTAGAATGGTATAGGGTATCCTACTCAAGCAGGGGGTTGGACTAGAAGACCTCCAAAGTCCCTTTCAACTCTGTTATTCTTTTATTATACCACTAGTCGTCTTTATTTTTGTCTTATCTATTAGAAATGCCATTGAGGTCTAATTTCTTTCAATGCACCTTAGAAATATAAGATCAAGGCATTTCACATCCAGAGTTTTAATAGCAAGGTGTTTTCAAGGTGTAAGCAAATGGCAGGATCACATATAGAAAATATGCTGGGAACCAGTGAGCTTGCAGTGAGACTTTTATCTTCTACTGATAAACAGTGTCAACGACCTTAGATCAACAAAGTTTTATCAGTACCTCCTGGGCTGTGACCTTGTGAATTGCATTCCCACTATTTGGGAAAATTATCACTGTCATTTAATATTCAGTTAATCAAATGCCTGTAGAAAATTTCACCTTGATTTCCAGGAAGGAGGGCGAAGGGTAGCCTGAGATATGCAATTGTTTCTGGAAAGGGACTTCAAACCTTGTCAAAGGGAATCCACTGGAGCCAAGCACAAGTAGCTGAGCTCCCACTGATGTAATGTTTCTGTGCCATCCATGTTCATGGATTCGCTGGCACTACCTGAGCATCATCCAGCCACCAAAAAAAGGGGGGAAGTGGGACCCTCTGTATGGCAAGATGTCTGGGTAAGAAAGAATTAGCAAAGGGTATGGCTGTGAATAGTTTCCAGGGTGGGGAGACTTTGTTTTACCTGGGCCAAGCATCTAAATTTTCAGATTCACCACTATAACAGGAGAGGGAGTTCTGATTGCTTCCAGCTATTCCTAATAGGTCTGCATACATTTATATTTTATTGACATGTCTATTTTCTGGATTAGGACTGTGGTCGGATTAGGAATGTGGGAGAACATCCATTTGTGACTGAACAGCTAATTCAAAACAATTGACTCAATTTCAACTCTACCCTCCAAACCCATTGTATATTTCAGAGAGAGACACACACACAGAGATAAAGATAAAGAAGAACTTTATTGTCATTGTACAAGTACAATGAAACTGTGGATGCACCCCAGCAACTGTTTGCAATACAATAAAACCAAAGCACTTAAAAATAAAGATAAGAAAAATAGAGTACCCACGTCTTCATTTGCAATTTGAGAGTTCAGTGTCTACGAATATACACAAAATATACATCCAACACTGACTGTGACGCTTTGCCAAGTATAATACATAAGAGATGGATTGTGTTGTAATATGTTATTATACATCTGAATGAGGTCTTGCACAGTTTCACATCTTTTCACATCTTAATATGGTAGTAACTTATATTTATTTGCAGTTTGGATGGCCCAGGGAAAGAAACTATTTGTTAATCTAGTGGTGTGGGATTTTATTGACCTAAAGCGCTGTCCAGACGGCAGCAGGTCAAAAAGATAATTGCCAGGGTGTGAGGGATCTTCTATGATGGCCTTGATTCTGCTTTGGCAGCGGGACCTGGCTAAGTCTTCCAGGAAGGGCAAAGGACAACCAATGATCTTTTGAGCTATATTTATCACCCTCTATACAGTTTTCTGTCCTCAGCTGAGGAACCTGCATACCACACACCCAGACAGTATGTCAGAGTGCTCTCCACAGAGGCATTATAGAAATAAGAGAATACAGATAGTCCTTGGATTACAACAGTTCATTTAGTGATCATTCAAAGTTACAACGGCACTGAAAAAAGTGACTTAGCACTATTTTCACATGACCATTGCAGCATTCCCATCGTCACATGATGAAAATTCAGACATTTTTCAATTGACTCGTATGTATGACAGTTGTAGGGTTCCGGATCATGTAATTACCCTTTATAATTTTCTGATGAGCAAAGTCAATGGAGAAACCAGATTCACTTAACAATCATGCTACTAGCTTAACAATGACACTGATTCACTTAACATCTGTGTCAAGATAGGTTGTAAACTGGGATAAAACTCACTTAACAAATATCCCACTTAGCAACAGAAATTTTGGGCTCAATTGTGGTTGTAAGTTGAGGACTACCTGTATATTAAAGTAGATTTTCCTGGCCAGTGTTAGTTAAACCATGATGAGCTTTCAGGTTGAATACCCATGGCCTAGGTTTTCTGCTGTTTCTCAAGCAGTGGTGGCTGGCATCTTCAGAGGCAGAGTGGCAAGAAAAGTTGTAAAATGGGACAGATTCACTTAACACATTTTTCACTTAGCAACATAAATGTTGGGCTCAATTGTGGTCATAAGTGGAGGACTACCTGTACAACAGAGCAACACAAAGAATAGCTGTGTCTGGAAGCCCTGTGTGCTTGTGTGTCTCTGTTTGTGCATGCATTTAAAACTCTACCAATTTCTTCTGTTGATTCACCATGCTAAAGCCAGGCAAATTACATGGAGGCTAAAGGCATCCCACCAGCATAATTGGGAAGATAATTAGTTCTTCTGAGCCCAACGCTATGAAAAATGTCCCCTCTGTAGGAAAATCTTTCTGAAACACAGACAGTTTTATCTGAAGCAAGCCCACCAATTAAAAAAAAAAAAATAGCGAAGAAAGTGGGTTAGAATGACTGGCAAGAGGTCTTGAGCTGCCAGTTTTCCTTCCTTGCAGTAAAGCAAGGCTAAAACAACACCCATTTCTATGGCTTACTAATTTTTCAAGCCAATATTTTTGTATAGCTTGTAGGTTTTATAAGCCTTGGAAAACCCACAAGAGGCCACACATTTCTGATGTAATCGTCTTTGAATGCAACAAAGCCCATTACCATGTCAATGAAGGGGATTGGTGTGTATGTGTGCAGGGGGGGTGGGGGTGGGACTCTTGCCACAGACCAAGAGGGGTGGCTAGTTTCACAGATCACCCCAGAGGGAATTTTCACTACAGCTACTGAAATAATAAACTCCTGTGCCCAGTTTCTCTGGATTGTCCCCAGTGAGATTTTCTTATTCAGCAGGTCACTTCTAATCTCCGATAATTTTGTCTCTCCCCCCAAAGTGTCACTATTTCATACCATGTTGTTATATATAACAAATGCTGCTGGGCTTACTAGCTATAAAGTCTCTCTCTCTCTCTCTCTCTCTCCCCCCCCCCTCTTTCTATTCCTCTCCCCTCCCCCTTAGATCATCTCAGTTCTCTTTAACTTTGTAGACCTTTCATTTTGCTTCCCCAGGTTTTGTATTATATTATTAGTTATCTTGTTTCTCACCCACCCCGCAGCAGTTCTTTATTAAATTCACTTTAAGTTACTTTACTATATTTCTAAGAACAGAGGTTTAGCAGTTGCCCTTCCCTCACTTATGTAATCCTATTAGTTTACAGCAGTGGTGGGATTCAATTTTTTTTACTACCGGTTCTGTGGGTGTGGCTTATTTGGTGGGCGTGGCTTAGGGTCACGTGACTGGATGGGCATGGCTTGGTGGTCATGTGACTGGGGTGGTGGTGTGACTGGGGTGGTCATGTGACTGGGTGGGTGTGGGCAACTCAACGTCACTCACGTCAAGGTGCCTCGCCTGACCCCTCCCCTCCCAGCCATTCCTTGTCACACCCAGCCTCAACATATCTATAGTTCTGTAAAAATGTTGTTCACCTTTTTTTGACTTTATTATCTATGTATTATAGGTATGTATGTATGTATACTATGGATCTTCAATCTCTTTTTCACTTCTAAAACCAAAGTACCATATTTTTTCTATGGAATGCCTCAAATGTATGTGGGGCATAAGCAGATGGAAGATGCTATAAGATATGACATCTGGAATACATAGATGAAACTGGGGAGTGGGGAATAGGGTTTGTTCTCATTTTATATTCTGGTGGCTTGGTCTGTCAGTGTCGGTAGGAGCTGTTTTGGTAGTTCCTTAGTTGGGTTTAGTTGATTGGAGTATTGTTTGCATCTTGATTGTTGGTCTAATGTCAAAGAGATAATCAACAAGTCAAGCAAAAAGACCAAAACACCTCACTTGCAATCAACACTCAGATGAGCAGAAGATTAGCATTAAACCAACAATGTTTTCTGTTTTTTTCTCTAATTTTTGGAATGGCTGAAGTAATAACATTTGCTGGAAATATTTTTCATTATTCCTAAATAAGTTGTATGGGTGGTATACATTCTGAAGTCCTATATGACTGAGGGTCTTTTTTAAGGAACATTGCCATAAAACAGCTACAATGTTTGTGTTTTAATAAAAGAAGCAAAAAAAATCTGCAACTATTCTAATAGTCAATACATTTTAACCTAAATGAATTATTCAAATACCTTTTTATTAAGAGTTAGTCAGGTGAAGTTGTATTTGGATCTCTTTTTACATTTCATTTCAGCAAAAGATGGCAATAAGTGAGGTCCAAAGGGGAAAAAAAAGGAATTTGATTTGTTTTGTAGATCCTGTTAATGCTTCTGAGTCTAGTTTTTCTTCAGTCTGCAAAGTTTTTTTTGCCCATAAATTTAACTTTCTAAAAATTGGGGTGCAATCCAGGTCCTTTAAAATCCATAGGAAAGGTGGGCTACACTCTTGGGTTTTAACTCTAGCAAGATCATTTTGCATACATTTCTGATGAAAGGTTTATTTTGGGTCTCTGCCTCATGCTATTCAAATGCCAAACTGGCTGAGCATGTCGCTATTTGCAGGGCTTAACAGGCCTCAATGATAAATGGGCCCCCATCATGCTTTGCCCCACACATTGAAACCACTTCTGAATCTTGGCACTTCTTTCTCCCAAAGCCATTTTTTCTTCTACAGGGTACACAGAGAGGAAGGGAGGAAAACAGGCCTCACGCTTAGAGTTGCCAGCTATCAGGAGTGACCAGGAAAGTACAGCACTTGGCTGACTTTATGAGGAAGTTTCCAGGACAATTTTCATTTGGATTGTGTAAGTGTATTCATTTAGACCAGACCTGGGTATTTTATGGCCCCTGGGCCACATCCAGCCCTTTTGCTCTTTCTGTCCTGCTGACATTGATTGCTTTTATTTTGAAGGTAACTGCAATTCCTCCCCCCAATTTATGTGTGCATGTGTATGCCTACACATCTTCAGAGGTCTATAGGTGCGGCCCTCCCAGTTTCTCATGTGGCCCCTTAGGAAAAAAACCTGCCCACTCCTGATTTAGACTGACATGTTTGGAGGGCAAGGGAAGAGGAGAAATTCTCAATTGCAGATTCATGACTGCTTCAAGAAAGGATGTCCATTCCAAACATCTTCCAAAAATAGGAGGTTACCTATTATTATACCTATTTCCCTTCCCCCATCCTGTGCTTCCTGTTCTCTTCCTGCTCAACTTTTTATGTCATATTATTGTACTTCCACTGTTTATTTTTTAATGTTTCATTCCTTTACTATTGTTAAGGTGACCAACCGTCCTCCTTTAGGGAGGACAGCCCTCCTTTTGTAAGTTCTGTCCTCCCTCAAAAAGTATCCTCCAGCATGTCCTCCTTTTTGATATTTGAAGACTAATCTGTAAATCTCCGTATTTGATCGATGCCGATTGGTTGAGTGTGATGTGACTGTTTGCATTTGACATGACGATTCGTCAAGGCTCAGTACAGTGCGGCAAGACACGATTATGAGACACATGTGCTCCACACAGGAGAATTGTTTTGAGACAGTGCGCCGTGCGCACGTGGCTTTGTTTTTTTACTTCAATTCATTTGTATCCTCCTTCTCATTGTAAAATAGTTAGTCACCTTACTATTGTTACGTTTACATTTTTATCAGGTTTTATTTTCCATTGTTGTAAGCTTCCCAGAGTAATCCCAGAGTGAAATGGATGGCAAATAAATTTAACACATAAATAAATACATTTCCTCATCCTGATATAGCCTGCAATTTCATAGACATCTCCATTTGCTGTTTATGATGTTGCTATCATCAGATATTCTCGTGGATCTGAATGTTCCAAATTCCTGCAGAATTCTCTAATAAAATCTCACATGCCCTACATGTTAATCATGCAGCACATATTTTGAACCAGTCTCAAAGGAGGGAGATTGGATTCACAACCTTATTGCCCCGGGCCATAATATGAAGGTGGAGAATGAGAGTTTGCCTGAGCAAAAGACATTTGGATGTATTAAGACCATGTGTTACAACATGCTTTCTGATCTAGTTTTTAAATAATGGACTGCTGTAAGTATATAATTATTTCCCAAATATGAATGCAGAATTTGAAAAGGGGATTTTAAAGGAAAGTGCTACCTTTTTATTAGCAAGTGCAGAATTTAATTATGGCAATAAAACATTTACACGTTAATCTTTTGCTGCTGTTCTTCTTGTACCCGAAAGCAGAAACCCAGCTTGCCTGCTTTTTTAAAATAACTACCTTCTAAGAAGGTGGGTTAAATTCCACTGGCGAGGAATTCAACAGTGAGGTTGTGGGGACTAATTATATTCTGTTAGGAATATCATTGTTAGAAACTAGCTATATTATTTTATAAGATTAGATAGCAAAATATTTTTTCCTCTTTGCTGTCTGCCATTTTAGAAGCCTAGGTGAGTTGAAAATTACATATCCACCTCTCCTTTAAATCCATGGGAACCAAGGTTGGATATGGGTAACAAATGTAGATGTGAATAAACAAGCTATTTGTTATTTTCAATTTATTGCTTCAATGCATAATTTTTTTTGGGGGGGGGAGGGTGTAACTCCAACTGTTAAAAAGCATTTTTTACTTTAATAAAATTATGTGTTTGAGTGAGGGGACAATTTCAAATGCCAGCTGGACACCAGAAATACCCCAAAGAAATTTGTATAATTGAGCTGCATTTTTTAAAATGAAACAACACTAGTAACACACATATATTTAAGTCTATTGATTTTGCTGGGATTATTGTTTTGTAACTGTGTCATTGCAATTTTTACCCTTGGTTTGTGCTTTGCGCTTAAAAGTCTGTAGAGCTTGTCAGCCTGTCCCAAAGGTGCTTTTTCTGGAGGCAACTTGACTTTTGTTTTTTTCTTTGAAGGCATGAGAATCTCTACAGACCTTTAGCTATATAATTTGGGATGAACATCCTTGACTATAGGAACCAAGATCATTATTCAGGTGACCCTGAGGACACAGAAAAACCTCCAAGTGCTTCAAGGACCCTAAAAGCATGCAAATGACCAGCTGTCTGCAAGAAATAAAAAATCCTTCCATTCCTCACTATCCTGTCAGAGGAGAAGAAGCCTCTTGGATGAGAAGTGAAACATCTTCAAAGAAAAAACAAGAAAGTCCAGTTGCCTCCAGAAAATGTACCTTTGGGACTAGAAAATATATTTTACTTTTTTCCCCTGTGACAGTAAAGAAAAAACCTTAGAAATGTGGGAAGAAAAATGTCTTTTGAGAAATGTTGACTCTGGTCTCCAAAACACGGTTGGGTTTAAAGAGTCTCTTTTCTGCTCTCTGAAAAACCTGCCCAACAAACATATTCCATACTGGAAAGTAGAAGGAGCATTGCATTTTGGTTCAAGCTGGATCCAAATAAGAGAAGTGCATTGTGGGTGCATAGTTTCCAGTTCTGAGAATTAGTCAGAATTGCTTGTTCTGGATGAAGCTTGTGTTCCTCTTTGAGGTCTGGGATTAAATGCAAGGAGAATCTACAGACTGTAATTTTTTAAAAATTCTAGGCTCCATAACTCATTTTGAAATGGAGGTATATTCAAGTAGCCATCAGCCAAAGCAAATGGAAGTTGTAGTCCTAAAACCTCATGAGGCCATCAGAATGGAAAAGGCTAGATTATTGTTTCTCTTTCAGCTATTATTTAGAAGATAAAGCTACTAAAATATATATGGATATAAATAAGGATAACATCAGTTCCCAAAATGCTAGATGAAACATGGTGACTATAGACGATGTCTTCGTTTCATTAAGATTCTTTCTCCATCTCTTCAACCACCAAACCACCATCCCCACACTTTCCTTATTTTCCCAAATAGCAGCCCAGTAAACAGCAATGGTGATAAGCAAAACATGGAAATCTGTTCCTCATTCCATTGCTCTAAATATGCTTGAATGGTCTGAAAGTAATGGAGAAAACAAGGGGTCCAGGGGAAAATATTTTCTCCCACTCTTTCCCTTCACTTTTAATTAGGGTAACTTAATATAAAAAGAGTGATTTGTAGGGTTGAGGACTTCGTTATCATCAAACTTGCCATCATGTGACTTATCGCAACATTTTTTCCTCTGTGGAGCTGGGATGGGCGTGGCCTGTGTGTGAGGCATCTGGCCCATGGGCCGCCATTTTGATACTCCTGATCTAGAGGTCTGTTGATATGACTGGGGTCATTATTAGTTTGGAGTCTTACTTTGGTGTACTTACATCAAATTACAACCATTTATTTAGTGACTGTTTGAAGTTACAACAGCACTGAACAAAGTGACTTACTGTATGAACCTTTTTCACACTTATGACCACTGCAGCAGCTCCATGACCATGTGATCAAAATTTGGATGTTTGGCAACTGTCATGTATTTATAATGGTTGCAGTGACCAGCAAAGTCAGTGGGGAAGCCATATTCACTTAACCACTGTGTTATTAACTTAACAGCAGTGATTCATTTAACAACTGTGGCAAGAAAGGTCGTAAAATGGGGCAAAACTCACTTATTAACTGTCTTGCTTGGCAACAGAGATTTTGGGTTTCAATTGTAGTTGGAAGTCAAGGACTACCTGAAGTGGGATTTTATGAGCACTAAAATTTGTTTAAAAGCTCCATAAAAAGTTCCAATAGTAAAGAAAGAGGCAGGAGTTTCATGGAATGATATTTAGACAATGATCCATTAATTGCTTGAAAGTTTTTTCCATCCTTTGGTTCTACATTGCTTTTGACAAGATAACTAGACTTCTGTCGAGATCACATTTAATCTATATTTTCGGTCTGAAACATGATCTGTAACATGCAGCAACCCAAGGGGTGTTGGGAGTAGTTTAGAAAACTGTCTAGGAGCTGGGGAACTCTTGAGGTAATGGCACTTGTCATCTGACAGAGAAATTTCAGCCACACAATTTGGGATAGTATTACCAAAAAAACGTTGACAAAGTTATTGTTCTGCTGCATTACGTATCAAGGGCAGACTTCTGAAAAGCCTATTAAGCACCTGTGTTACATTAAAGATAATAACTGAATTTCCCTTAGTGATATTAGATATGATGAAGTTTTTAAAGTTACAGCTTCCCATCTGCCTCAGTCTCCTTAAACAGGCATGGAAATAGTTTGGTGCTGAACATGCTGGAAATTGGAGCTCAGGGGAAACTCTGAAGCTGAATTAGAGATGATGGAAAACTTTCAGCAAGTTTGAAAAAAGTGCCAGCAATGGAAAGGGAGAAATTTCCATTCCTAATCTCTAATGATAAATCATTCCAGTGCTTCTTTGCACCTTACCCCAATGACCAGTTTTTAATTACCCATCATAAGTACTAAAATTGCAACTATTGAAATAAGTCTTTGTAGACGTTGATAAATGATGAGCATTCAGATTTAAGTCAACAACAGGGATAATTTTTGCAAAAGACCCAAAAGAGCAGATTATAAACATAATGTAAAAGCTTGGCATCAGACAAAACTATTTAACCAATAAAATACAGTATTACATAAACCTCAAAGTTATTAATGTACAAGTAAAAGCCTTTTTTTAAATAACCGTAGTTGCCACTGTAATTTGGGGATTTTTATCTGCACATAAAATTTTAAAAAATTCAGAAATATCTCTTTCTGTCTTGATTTAAAACAAGCCAGATAATAGCCTGAAAATATGCATGTATTGTGGCAAGACAAAGTGAAGGTTTTCCCTGGCCTCATGAACGCAACAGAGGCAAGGTTTAGTTTCTCACTTTTCATAATCCTGTCAGATCTAAAAGAGCAACTCTTGCCTTTATCTTAATCCTTTTAGACCAAATAAAAATCCTTATTCTTTTACTGTTCTTTTCCCTCTGTCTTCTGTAAACAGGGACCCAACTATTTCAATAAAATAGGAACTTCATCCTCAGAATTGCATTCCATCTTTTGCAACCACAACACATGAATGAATGGCTCAATCAATCAAACATGAATTTGGGGAAAATATCTGTGGCTGAGTATTGCACTAATTCAACTCTCACTTTGAAAAGCTATTTTACTGATAGTTACATAGCAGAGATACACCTCTGCCTGCCCTCGTAGGAAAAAAAAATATTTTTGCTCTTTTTCAAGAAAATAGTGACCTAGTGGTTTTTGCTGATCATAAAATGCCTGGAGCTTCACAATGTTAAACAAATGAAAATAAATAACTATTAAAAACACAAATGGATAAATAATGTTTTTGCTGCTGTTATTTAGATTCCGTTTTGAAACTGGCTGATGCCAGCCAGCTCTAAGCAGTTCAGAAGAAGTGGCTAGAAATCATACACAAAACAAATTGATCACAGTTGGAACTGAAAAGCAGCCATCCCCTCATAGATCTCCCAATATAATACATCATTTGATCCTCAGAGAAAAAGCAGTCCATGGCACAGTATTCTGTACAGGTTCTCATGTAACAGCCACAGCTGTTTGATGGATGTCTAGATTTAGCTTTCTCCCATAAAGCTGTCAGCCTCAGTCCTTTCATCATAGTCTAGTGAAATAAGCATATGTAGCCATTGACACAGTTTTATAATATCCAACAGTTGTCTCTCTCCTTGTGCCAGCCAGTTATCCTTCTAACCAATCCATATAGGAGCATAAATTCAGTATATGACCAACGCTCTAGCTCATCTAGATGAACTAGATGATGAAGGAAAAGCAAGTCAGATATTGTTAAAAGAATAGCAAAACTGCTCTTCTGTTCTGCAAGAGGAAAAGGAAGGAAAGGAAATGATGAGGAAAGGAAGTTAGTTATTGTTGCATGGCAAGTCATCCCAGAGGTAGGAGAAGGGACAAGATAGGAATTCTGACCAATGGAAAGGGCTTCAGAGCAAGAGCTGCGAAATTTCATCTTTTAGAACCTCTCATGCAGGTCATCATCTCGGCTTTCCATTGTGGAGATACAAAGGATGTATTTGAGTTTTCTTGGCATTTTTTGCTGGACAAAGAAAGAGTCAAAGGTCAGCCACTCCCAACCCAAAGCCCTCTCATTACACAGCAGGTATACAGGCAATCTCTCTCTCTCTCTCTTTCTCTCTCTCTCTGTCTCTCTCACACACACATACACACACACTCACACCCAGAGAGAGAGATCTAACTACCTACCTACTTACTACCTATCTACCTATCATCTAGCTATATCTATAATATATATTATATCTATCCATCATCTAGCTATTATTTCTAATCTTTATCTCTCTATATCATCTAGCTATGTCTCTATCTATATTCATCCATCCATCCATCCATCTCATCTCATCTCATCTCATCTCATCTCATCTCATCTCATCTCATCTCATCTCATCTCATCTCAACTTTTTAGCCACTTCTGTTTAATTTTCCTTCTATTGAATCCAGGTTTTCCCCCACATCTAGGCAGAGAATGGGCTTTGGAACAGTTGGTGATGTCTGCCCCAACTTGTCTCCAGATTTTTTGCCAGACTATAGTCTGCCTTCCCTGCATGAACTCAAGGAATGTCCTGCTGCTATTGCTGCTGCTGGAAACAGGTTCTGTGTTGTAGCAAGAGTTTTCCTTAAGTGTACCAAGACTCTGGGCTGACAAGCCACCCAGGTAGTGGAAGGAAACGTCTGCCACATTGCAACTCCCTTCAGTTAAGATAGCTCTGAAATCTATGGGCAGTTGAAAAACAGAGAGTTGAAAGCAAAATATACTTCTCCCACTTCCAAATATATTGGTGACATGCATTCCATTTTAGTTTAAGAGCATATCTGTATCAGGACTGTAATACAGCCCACTGACTGACTACATAATATTGCTGGAGGGAAAAACCTTCCACATATTGACTCAATATATTGTATCTAGTAAGTATTAGTATTGAGAAGTTTCCTTCTTGAATTCTTTATATCTTTAGAATGTGAGTACTGATGTCTTTCTTTTCTTTTTTAGCTTACATTGGTCTGCAGCTATTGAAAGATAGAATTGATTACTTGTAATTTCAAATTTGTCATTGATCGTTTTGCATTATGTGTATTACATAAATATCACTATGTGTATCTAAGTAGTATTTAGCTTCCCTTGAAGCTTTCCTGATTTAGAGAAAAAGTTGAATTATAAGATATGGGTAGATAGTGGCATGATCTGCAGAAGACCAATAAACACCAAGGAATAAAAATGTTCTTGAAATTAATGGAGTTTAGTTTGTCAAGCAGCCCCTTCCTTTTACAGATCTTTGTATGCTAAACCACGTCAGCCTATGAAAATACAGTACATTCCTTGATTTACTGGGAGGAGAAAGCAAATGAAGAATAAACTTGAATTACAGTAACTACAGCAATATATATGGGCTATCTATCTGCTCACTTACCTATCTGGCAGTGCTATATTCTAGTACAGTTCAACCTGTGGGCCGTGAAGGTTTTGCAACTGAGCTGTGGAAATGGCTAGCAAGCATGCACGCATGCACTTCCCCACTTATTTATTTATTTATTTATTTATAAAATTTTTATACCGCCCTTCTCCCTAGGGACTCAGGGCGGTGTACAGCCAATCTAAAACCCCGACAATAATACAAAAGTTAAAAAAGATTAAATTGAATATTTGGCCGAATAAAAAGCCCACCCCACCCCCTTAAAACCCCCAAATTAAAATTACTAAAAAGCAAATGGAGACAAATTAAAACCCTCTCTCAGCCCAGGCCGGCCTGCTCGAAAAGCCAGGTCTTCAGCGCGCGCCTGAAGGACCTCAGGTCCATGCCGGTACGCAGTTCCGGTGGCAGAGTATTCCAGAGGGCAGGGGCCGCCACAGAGAAGGCCCTACCCCTTGGGACCGCCAGGCGACACATGGCAGCCGACGGAACCCGGAGAAGGCCCTCCCTGTGTGCACGCACTGGCCTGCTGGAGATCACCGGTAGGATGCGGTCCTGTAGGTAACCTGGTCCAATGCCATGGATCGCCCTAAAGGTCAGAACCAGAACCTTAAAGCGAACCCGGAAAGCCACTGGCAGCCAATGCAGCTCGCGCAGGAGAGGCGTCACGTGGGCGCTACGTGACGCCCCCATGATCACCCGCGCGGCCGCATTCTGCACCAGTTGGAGTCTCCGGGTGCTCCCCGCAGGGAGCCCCATGTAGAGGGCATTACAATAGTCCAGGCGAGAGGTGACAAGGGCCTGAGTGACCGTGCGCAGGGCGTCCCGATCCAGAAAGGGCCGCAACCGGTAGATCCGACGGATCTGATGAAATGCCCCCCTGGAGACGGCCGCGACATGGTGTTCAAGCGACAGCCGCACATCCAGGAGGACTCCCAGATTGCGAGCCCTCTCTGTGGGGGGCAAAATTTCCCCCCCAATAGCCAGCGACGGAGTCAACTGGCTATATCGGGGCGCCGGGAACCACAGCCACTCGGTCTTGGATGGGTTGAGCCGGAGCCTGTTCCCGCCCATCCAATCCCGCACGGCCTCCAGGCACCTGGACATAGCCCCCACAGCATCGTTGGGGTGGTCCGGGGTGGAGATGTATAACTGAGTGTCATCTGCATAGAGATGACACTTCACCCCAAGACCACGGATGATCTCGCCCAGCGGTTTCATATAGATGTTGAACAAAAGAGGGGAGAGAACCGACCCCTGAGGCACCCCACAAACCAGGGGCCTAGAGGTGGACCTCTCCCCTCCCGCCAACACAAATTGCGAACGGTCGGAGAGGAAGGAGGAGAACCATCGAAAGACGGTTCCCCCAATTCCCAACCCCTCCAACCGTCGCAACAGGATACTGTTCGATAGTATCGAAAGCCGCCGAGAGATCTAATAGGACCAGGACAGAGGAGAACCCTCTGTCACGAGCCCTCCAGAGATCATCGACCAACGCGACCAATGCCGTCTCAGTGCTATGCCCAGGCCTGAAGCCCGATTGGAACGGATCGAGGTAAGTTGTTTCCTCCAGGTACTGAGGAAGCTGACGTGCCACCACACTCTCAACAACCTTCGCCACAAAGGGCAGGTTGGAGACTGGACGGAAGTTATTTAAAACAGCTGGATCCAGGGAAGGCTTCTTGAGGAGGGGCCGCACCACCGCCATCTTCAGGGCGGTCGGGAGCGACCCCTCTCTCAGAGAAGCGTTGATAATCCCCTGGAGCCAGCCTCGTGTCGTCTCCCTGGCGGCCGAAACCAGCCAGGAAGGGCACGGGTCCAATAAACAGGTGGTGGCATTCAGACTCCCCAGCAACCTGTCCACACCCTCGGCGGTCACAGGATCGAACTCCCCCCAGATAACATTCACAAGACCTGCCCCGGACACCTCCCCCGGGACCATCCAATTGGAGTTAAGCCCCTCCCGGATCTGAGCGATTTTATCATGCAGGAATCGAGAAAACTCCTCTGCTCTACCCTGCAAGAGGTCATCCCGCACTCTCGGTTCGAGTAGAGAGCGGGTCACTCTAAACAGGGCGGCAGGCCGATTTCCTGCCGATGCAATAAGGGCGGAGAAATACGAAGATTTCGCCACCCCTATCGCCACAAGGTAAGTCTTAATATGAGATCTTACCTGTGTTCGGTCAGATTCAGAACGAGTCGCCCTCCAAATGCCCTCTAGACGTCTTTTCCGGCACTTCATCTCCCGTAGCTCCTCCGTAAACCACGGAGCCAAATGGGATCTGTGCCGGGTCAGAGGTCGCAGAGGCACAACTCGGTCTAGAGCCCCGGCGGCCAGCCCATCCCAGGTGGCCACCAGGTCTCCAGGCGAGCTGAGAGCCAGAGACTCAGGAAATGGCCCAAGCTCCCTCTGGAACCGCTCCGGGTCCATTAGGCGCCTGGGGCGGAACCATCTAAGTGGCTCCGCCTCCCTGCGGTGGGGGGTGGCGGAGCAGAAGTCCAGTCTAAGGAGGGAATGATCTGTCCATGACAAGGGAGTGATGACTAAATCCCCGCACTTACAGTCATTCAACCACTGCCCAGAGACAAAAATCAGGTCCAGCGTGTGTCCTCCTATGTGAGTGGGAGCAGAAACTAACTGGGTCAGGTCCATGGCCGTCATGGAAGCCAAGAACTCCCGGACCAACCCCGAGGTTTCACCGAGCGATGGCAGGTTGAAATCCCCCATGACTAAAAGCCTGGGGGTCTCAACCGCCAGCCCGGCTATCACCTCTAGGAGTCCGGGCAGGGCTGATGAGACGTGGCAGGGAGCCAGGTACGTCAACAAAAGGCCCATCTGAACCCCTTGCCCCCACTTCACAAAAAGAGATTCACAGCCAGCCGTCTGAGGGACAGTGGCCTCCCTAGGACAAAGGACTTCCTTTATAAGCACCGCCACCCCGCCACCCCTTCCCTGAGCCCTAGGCTGGTGAAATGCAAGGAAACCTGGTGGGCACATCTCAACCAGAGGGACACCTCCCTCTGGGCCCAACCAGGTTTCGGTGAGACCTACCAGGTCCGCGGCCTCCTCCTGAGCCAACTCAAAGATCAGGGGAGCCTTATTAACCACGGACCTGGCATTGCACAACAGCAGCCGGGTATTTGTGCAAACAGCAGATGAATGTGTGCATGCATGAAGGGCAGGCAAGTGTGCATGCCACTCAGGTAAATGGAGCTGTACAGGCTTGCACACTTGCCGGCTGCTTAGACGAACCATCCCTTTCCCCCACCTAACCATCCCCTTCCCCTTGCCAGTCCATAAAGCCCAAAATGTAAGGAAACTCTGGGCTATGAGATCATGAAAACTGTGGGGTCCTTGGTGTTCTCTGAGCTTGGTGGTTTTCTTGCAAGTGTTTCATTACCAAACTAGGTAACACAAACAGTGCATCACGATGATGTTATCTAGTTTGGTAATAAAATATCTGCAATAAAGCCACCAAGTTCAGAAAATACTAAGGACCCCACGATTCAATCCTCAGCTACAAATAGCAATAGCACATAGACTTATATACTGCTTCATAATGTTTTACAGCCCCCTCTAAACAGTTTACAGACTCAGCCTATTGCCCGCAACAATCTGAGTCCTCATTTTACCCACCTCGGAAGGATGGAAGACTGAGTCAACCTTGAGCCAGTGAAACTCAAACTACTCAAGCTATTGAACTGCTACCATGGCTCCTGTTCTCTTCTATAAGTATAATGAAGATGCTTTGTTTGGAGAATTCATCACACCAGTGAAGGTAAAAGTACAGATTCCAAATCAGAAAAGTGATCATAGCTAAATATGTGAATTAAATATTTCTCTTTCTATCCAAATGTTATCCATAAAGCAGGAACAAAGCATAGAGGAAAATGAGAATAACCACAGGATTCCATTCCTATAGTTTGAGGGTGTTTCTTAATATGCCAGGTAACATAGATGTTATAAGCAATCCATGAAATTATTTCAGACTGCTATTTTGATAGCGAACGTTGACAAAATTACATGTAGTCCTCAACTTAGGACCACAACTGAGCCCAGAATTTATGTTGTTAAGTGAGACATTTATTAAGTTGAGTTTTGCCCCATTTTACAACTTTTCTTGCCACTGAGAAAAGTTAAGCGAATCACTGCAGTTCTTAAATTAGTAACACGATTGTTGAGTGAATCTGGTTTCTCCATTGACTTTGCTTGTGTCAGAAGGTCACAAAAGGGGATCACATGACTCCAAGACACTTAAACTATCATAGATGTGAGTCAGGTGTTGAGTTGCCAAATGTAAATCATGTGACCATGGGGATGCGGCAATGGTCGTAAGTGTGAAAAATGGTCTGAAGTCACTTTTTTTAGTGCTGTTGTAGTTTTGAATGGCCACTAAATGAACTAAGCTGAGGACTACCTATACATACTATATTCTGTTCTAGGCAAAGTAAATTGGTGGACTGACTTTCTAGATATTACTCAAGTGCACCATGGCTAGGGCCAGTAAACACTCACACATGGTTCAGGAGTTTAAATTTTAAATGAACCATGATCTTGTTCGCCGACCTTAGGATGGAAACAATCTACTGGCCCAAGCTCTCTACAGTGGGAACTATTTCAACCTGATTATATCACTGGCATATCAACAGAAGCATACAACTTCGGTCTACTCTATACCACACTTATTTGTCCACAGCCATGACATTTCCAGATTTGATTATGATTATGAACATTGCATGGAGCTTGCTATTAAGATAGATTGGAAGCCTGAAGAGGTCCACAGCATGAAAGGCAAAACTGTGTACCAGAGGAGATATTTTAGAACTAAACTTTTAGAAGCCTGACTGCTTAAAAGTTTGGTTTGGGTTCAATTTATAATGTTGACTTTGATCCAAATACCCCAGGGGCTGCATTCCCCCCCCGCCCATGAATATATCCAAGATCTCTATTACATCCAAATTTTTTTCCAAAAGTGGTTACCAGAAGTTTTCTGGTGTACTATCCAGGATTGGAATAGCCGCTTGAGGAAGGTATCCTTAGCCATAACACTGCCTCCTTTTAGTTGGGCAGTGTGGTTTTTAACTTAGATTTAAACACTGATTTTACTGTGAAGCTGTTACTCTTTCAATATAATTTCATTAATATCTTGCCTTAATTCCATGTCTAGATTTAGCTTATACTATGTTTTGTTATCTGTGGGTTTATTTAGGTTGTAACTAGCGGCCTTGTCTATCTTGATTCTATCTCATCTCTCCCTCACATGGTTCAGAAAACCATGTATACAGGGTTGTTGGGTTATTTTACTCCATCTTGACATCATCCTTGAAACATAGGTTGGGCTGAAAGTTAGCCAAAGGTAATTGAATGAGATTCATGGTCGAGCAGAAGCTCAAATCATTACCGTCAGGTTTAGCATTCCACCATTCAGCTCTTTGAGCAGAGTAAAACGTCAAATGGAAATCCTGTAGGTCAATACTGACCAGTATACTACTACTTCTTATTTTAAAAAAGGTAGGATGAATCTTGTGCGTCTCTAATGACCTGAGAATTTTAAGAAGTGCTGCTCAGGTGAACAAGCCAGCTTTGTACCTTCCAGAGTGCAAAGGTTTAAGGACGGGAGTGTAAAAAACATTCTCTAGGAGCAATGAAGCCAGCACAAAATGGGCACAGCTCATTTAAAAATTCAGCAAATGTATACCACAGAGCGCAATGTCAGCACATCATGGGGTTTCCCCACAATCAGTCCTTTTTCCTTGCAAGTACTCTTTGTGAACCAGGCTAATGAATAACAGCTACTTGCCTCAACTTTTTCCTTAAACTCATATTCATTGGACTATTAAGAGATATGCATATGGTGCATGCTGGGAAATCTTTAGGGAAGATTCTCGAAATGGGAACCGGGGCCCAACAAAATCCGTGCCTCACTTCTGTGCCACACAGTTTTATGCTTTGCTACTTATTCTCACTTTGGGAGTCTTGATTTTTCTAGAGGCCAAAAAATCAGATGTGCTGGTGGAAACTAATTTAAACAAATAAACAAACAAATAAAAAAAGAAACCTGAGATTAGAAACCTGAGATTACCTGAGTATAATATGCCCTGCCCTGAACCACCAGATTCTTTATAGATGTTCAGTGAAGAGTCCATATGCACATGTTTTTCTCTAATGCTGCAGGGATATGTAGATTGAGCTGATCTGTGATAATATTATTAACTAAAAGCAGTGGTGGGATTCAATTTTTTTTACTACTGGTTTTGTGGGCATGGCTTGGTGGGCGTGGCAGGGGAAGGATGCTGCAAAATCTCCAGTCAGAGGTGGTATTTGCCGGTTCTCCGAACTACTCAAAATTTCCGCTACCGGTTCTCCAGAACTGGTCAGAACCTGCTGAATATCACCTCTAATTATAGGTAGTCCTTGGCTTATGACCACAATTGAGCCCAAAATGTTGTTGCTATTCATTTGTTAAGTGAATTTTGTCCCATTTTATGACTTTTTTTGCCACAGTTGTTAAGTGAATCACTGCAATTGTTAAGTGAATCACTGCAGTTGTTAAGTGAATCTGGCTTCCCCATTGACTTTCCTCATTAGAAGTTTGCAAAAGGTGACCTGATGACCCTAGGACATTGCAACAGTCATAAATTAGTCAGTTGCCAAGGATCTGAATTTTGATCATGTGACTATGGATACTGCAAAGTTTGTCAATGTGAAAAATGGTCATAAGTCACTTTTTTCAGTGCCACTGTAAATTTGAATGGTCACTAAATGAACTGTTGTAAGTCGACTACCTATATACATCCAGTTATTTTGCTGTAAGTTCAACGCTTTGCATTAGTCATTCAGTTGGGCTGTGCCATTTGGTCTGACAATAGCAGAATAAAATATGGGCCCATGATTGGTGTGTGTGTGTGTGTGTGTATGTGTGTGTGTGAGAGAGAGAGAGAGAGAGAGTGAACAGCTTTTGAACAGGCTGTAGTATAACTGTGTAGAAGAAGAAACTCTGTAATATCACTTTGGACATGTGCAAGTAACCAGGAGCAGGAGTTTCATTCAAAGCACTTCAAGTTTATTCCATGTGATGTATACACAAAAATCTGATCTACCAATAGTCAAGGCAAATTGGCTCTGAGTCAAGAGAATTCAAGGGGGAGGGGCGGTTGGACTTGGATTTCTTGTGGGAATGGAGTGACTCCAAACTGATGATGTGTTGACCCCGTCCTTGGGCTCTGCCTGGTCATTTCCTACAATTTCCTGATACTGAACTGTCATTCTATCATCAGTTAATAGAAATGTAGCGATTCAGTGTACATGCTGTGCTATTAGCTTCAAAGTTCTAATTACCTCAACCGGATAAATACGTTTGAAAATAGTGAATTCTAATTATGTATATCGTTCCGATATAGCATTGGACCAATGTTCTATATTTGCAACTTGACTGAAAGAGCAGTCACTCACTGAAGCAAGTTTATCTATCTGGCTTATTGCTGTTTGCCTAAATCAGTGGTTCTCAACTTGTGGTCTGTGGACTTCTGGTGGGAAGGGGGCACCATGTTGTCACAGGGGTCTGTGAAGGCTTGAAGTTAAAACTTAAGTCTTGGTGGTCCATGGCCACAAAAGGTATTTCAAGTGGCTCCGTGATGAACAGAAAAGAAGGACTAGGGGTGTTCCAGTATTTGAGGGGCTGCCACAAAGAAGAGGGAGTCAACTTATTTTTCCAAAGCACCAGAAGGCAAGGCAAGAAACAATGGATGGAAACTAATCAAGGAGAGAAGTAACCTGGAATTAAGGAGAGACTTCCTAACAGTGAGGACAATTAACCAGTGGAACAGCTTGCCTTCAGAAGTTGTGGGTGCTTCATCACTGGAGATTTTCAAGAAAAAACTGGAAGCCATTTCTGTGATATGGTATAGGGTCTTCTGCTTGAGCACAGGGTTGGATTAGAAGGTCCCTTCCAGGTCTATTCTGATTGAAGAAAAGGTTGGAAACCAGTGGCCTAAATGATTTTTATTTATTTCTTAAATATTTTGAATCCAAATGAATTTATTAAATTGAATTTATATGTGCCATCACAACTACCCCTTGACATAATCCAGCTGATGGCAATTGATCTTTGTTTTCATTGTTATGACATTAGTTATGACAATATCAAGAATATTATCCCAATCATTATTCCCTTATTTTTTTAAGGGGGGGAAGAGTTACTTTTAAACACTATATGCATTTTAGACCATTTTGTTGAAACAGAAAGTTCCTAGAATGTCCTGGAATAAAAATGGCGCAAAAAGTCATAACTGAACCAAGCCAAGGGCTCAAATACAGCCTAACTAGGTTTATTTTACTGCATATTACAAGGCAAGCATTCAGTCTTAAGGTCAGGATACTACCCTGTATGGTGCCTTTTTTCAAACTACAATCTTCAAGAAATTTATTTGGACTCCTGTTCACATTGACAGGAATGCCCCAAAGAGCAAGCATGGTTTTAGTATTGCAAACGGTGGAAGATGAAGATGAATTTAATTTAAAAAGAAATAAATCTGAAGCTTGCCTTGCACAGTAACAATGAGCTTTTAAAGTGGCAGCTTTCTCCATTTTTGGCTATCATAATTTTGGTCTCATTAAGATTCCAGTAAAGAAAGTTGAGAAAACAGTTCACTTTATTTCTTGTTAAAGAAAACAGAAGAACCCACACTCAGTTTCTCTCCCAGCTCCAGGCTTTTAAAATATTTGCATTTTAAATTCCTCCTTGCAAATAATTCCAAGCCAAATGTAAATATAACACTTAGATTGCTCCCCAAAGAACACATTTTCAGTCAGTAATCCCCTACCTCAGTTTGGAAAGGAGATTTACCCCCCTCCCCCTTTACAAGACTCCATAATTTTACCGTATTGAGTGCCATTTGACAGGAGATGATGTGTTTCAAAAAACATAAATCCAGAGTCCAATGGAGTTTGCTTTCTGTCAGCTCCTTGTGAACATCCCGTGGTGGGGAAATGTCTTGTTTCTTTGTAAAAAGTGACTAGGGTGAAGTTCTTTAACTAGTTCTTGAATGAATTATGAGACAGTCAAGGTGCAATAATGTGGGAACAGAGCCAAAGCATGGGCATGATCCAAGCAAAGGTAAATGTTTAAAGTCCCTTTCCTTTCAGTAGGACATGTGACTTTTGGTCTTCTGCTGAAACGAATGAGGCAGGAAAGCAGGGCTGAATGTAGTGATGTTATTCTACTGTTTCGGCCTAGTTCTGGTGTACCGGTAGCACCAAAGATCAATGGAGACCGAATTGGTTCTCTCTGAGGAGCTGCTGCTGGGCCCACCCACCTGCCCAGGCTCCCATACTGACCTTTATTCCCTGCTTTTGAAGCGCAGCTGCTTTCCATGGCACAGCAGATTTAGAATTTACTTGATTTGTCAAGCGATTGTAAGATAACAGGTATAAGTATAAACATAGTTATGAATACATGAAATGGGTACATATAAGAAAAATAAAAAGAAACAATAGGACAGGGACGGTAAGCACGTTGGTGCGCTTATGCACGCCCCCTACAGACCTCTTAGGAAAGGGGTGAGGTCAATAGACAGTCTAAGGTTAAAGTTTTTGGGGTTTGGGGAAGAAACCACAGAGTCAGGTAGAGTATTCCAGATTAATATATATATCCGCTGATCTGGATGAGAACCTGTGGCCTAATGGCAATTACAACTGCCTCACATGTAATACTTCCCAGGTTCGAATCCCAGTAAGGGTATGGCTAGCTGATGAGAGCTAAGTAGCTCGAAATAGATTTATACTAGTCTCCCTTATTTAATTATTTATTAGCTCAAAAACCTAACACACACACACACACACACACACACACACACACATATATATATATATATCTTTGAGGATGGGCCCCAGCATGAGTCTGAAAGCATGGAAGAATAAATCTCTGATCCTGCTGACTGACTCAGATTGGAGTCTAACTTTGTGTGTGTGTGTGTAAAAAATGTCATCCCACCAACAATAGCTCAGGATTGAGCAAAAATTCAAAACTCCTACTCTGGTGACTTGATACATCCTCCTCCAAACCCAAGCGATTGGAAATGAATCCTTTAACAGGATTAGCAAAAGTTCTGTTAAAAATTATTGTCTCTTGATGAAAGTGTTACAAAAAAGCGCTGTCTTTTGACTCCCCTCAGGAAAATGGCCTCAAAATGACATACTGACAAATGACAGTCCTCACGTCAGCCTTGTCTTGGTCAGTGGTGGGATTCAAATAATTTAACAACCAGTTCTCTGCCCTAATGATTTCTTCCAACAACCAATTCAACCAAACTGCTCAGAAAGTTAACAACTGGTTCTCCTGAAGTGGTGCGAACTGGTTGAATCCCACCACTGGTTTTGGTGCATATGTTTTTATATAAATTACCGTATCTCAGAGATTATTTTTCTTTTCTGCTTTCTGTGCTGTCTTTAAATTTCTAGGATTAGTTCCCCCGTGGAGGAAACATTCATTTCTTTTCATTCAAACTGCAGATTAAGTCGACCTATTTACAGAACTGAAATATGGAAACTGAAGAAATTCCTACTTTATGGATTCAGAAGATGAATCAGGCTTATTGTATCCTTCCTTCCTGCTCTCCATTTAGGACATTAATTAATTATCAAGAACTCTCTTTAAAACTGCTTAAGCAAGCTTGTTAACTTTAAATTTGGTTTCCCTTTACTAGTTTTTATTAATGGCATAAATACCTTTGTGTGTGTGTGTGTGTGCCTGTGTTCCTGTGTTGACTCGTGATTCATGGTCTCCCAATATCTAGCCTGGTACCTTAACCACTACACCAAGCTGGCTTTCACAGATACATCTTGCATTCTTTAAATCTTCTGGCACCATCCAACAGAAATGAACTTATTTTATTTTATTTATTTGTCAATTGCTTAATAGATAATAGATATAAGTAAAACATAGTTATGAATACATGGATACATATAAGAAAAATAAAATATAAAAGAAACAATAGGACAGGGACGATAGGCACGTTGGTGCGCTTATGGACGCCCCCTACAGACCTCTTAGGAAAGGGGTGAGGTCAATCTAAGGTTAAAGTTTTTGGGGTTTGGGGAAGAAACCACAGAGTCAGGTAGAGTATTCCAGACATTGACCATTCTGTTGCTGAAGTCGTATTTGGTGCAATTAACCTTGAATTTGTATCTATTGTTTGCTCTTGTGTTGTTATGGTTGAAGCTAAAGTATTCATTGACAGGTAGGACATTGCAATGTATGATTTTATATACTATACTTAGATCTTAGATATTAGAAAAGTCCTGTTTCTTCTTTTTATTTTCTCTCTATGTAGCTGAAATAGTTTTTAGGCTGATCTTCATCTGCCAGTAATTAGACAATAAGAAGAAAGTTATGGTTGCCATACTGCTAAGAATTCTGTGAATTGCAGTCTCAAACATCTGAAATATTTCAAAAATCTGTTAGGTTTCCTACAAATTCAGGACAGGAAGAGTTCAAGTGAATGTAGATGGTTCTTCTTCCTTGTCTTCTCCTAACTGCTGTTCTTCTTGTTGATCTGAGAGGCCTAACAGAAAAGAGAGAGTATAAAATGCTATAATGAGGAGGAAAATTGAGACAAGGAAGCAAAAATAGGCAGAAATTTAAGGAACAGAAGCTGAACAAAGGAATGGATCATTTAGAATTTTTTAGAATTTATTTGTCAATCGCTTACAAGATAATAGGTATAAGTATATGCATAGTTATGAATACATGAAATGGGTACATACAGTATAAGAAAATAAAAAGAAACAATAGGACAGGGACGGTAGGCATATTGGTGCGCTTATGCACGCCCCCTACAGATCTCTTAAGATAGGGGTGAGGTCAATAGTAGACAGTCTAAGGATACATTTTTGGGGTCTGAGGAAGAAACCACAGTCAGGTAGAGTATTCCAGACATTGACCACTCTGTTGCTGAAGTTGTATTTCCTGCAATCAAGTTTGGTGCGATTAACCTTGAGTTTGTATCTATTGTGTGCTCTTGTGTTGTTATGGTTGAAGTTGTAGTATTCATTGACAGGTATGTCATTACAATGTATGATTTTATATACTAAGATCAGACCGAAGACGGCATAATTCAAGGTTTTCTAGGTTTTTTCGAATTTCAAGTCTGGTGACATAAATATTCTACAACGAGTAGAGGAGTGGAGAATTCTTCTTGTGAAATATTTCTGGACTTTCTCAACTCTGCTAATATCAGATACGTAATATGGGTTCCAGACTGATGAGCTGTATTTGAGTATTGGTCTAGTAAATGTTTTGTATGCTCTAGTAAGTAGCGTGATATTATCAGAGAAAAAGCTATGTAGGATTAGGTTAACAACCCTTAATGGCTTTTTGGCTATGTAGTTACAGTGGGCTCTAGCACTTAGATCATTAGAGATGAGTATTCCAAGGTCCTTTACAGAGCTTGGATCATCAACAAGGTCTTGACTATTCAGCCTGTATTTTATTTTCTGATTTTTTTTTGCCAATATGTAGGGCAGAGCATTTATTTGTTGAGATTTGAAGTTGCCATTTGTTTGACCATTCTGATACATAGTCAAGATCTTTTTGAAGGGTAGCAGTATTGTCTGTGGTATTGAACAGCTTTACATCCAAACTGTGTCCTCCTTGTCAGGAACAATGTCTGAAATCCTCCTTAAGTAAAACAGTTAGGGGCATTTGAAAGAACCATTATAAACCATATAATTATAAACATCACAGTTACCCCATATTTACTCAAAGGAGAATGATCTTGAAACTGAAACAATTCTCATCCTCAATAAAAGATTAGCAGGAAAATAAAACCCCACCCTCACCTCTGATAATATTATATCAGCATACCTCAGACCTCACATTTTAAAATTATTTCAGTAGAAAAAAGCCTTCCTTTTGAGTAGAGGGATTTAAAAAATATTTCCCTGGAAATTAAATGTAAGTAATATCTATTCGACAGTCATATGTAGAGAGTAAACAGAGATATAAGATTCCTGGGATTATAGTTGCATTCTGTACTTTATGCATAAGATGAAATATGTGCCACATGGAAACAATCTATTACTAAAAAAAGAAAGAAAAGAGAAAGAAAAGACCCAGCCTTGACCTTATCAATTATGTCCCAGTGATTTCACGCTGTAGGCCTCCCCTCTTTTTGCACTAGAATGCCACTCAACATGTAAGCATGGCCATGAGCCAGAGGGGGAAAATATATGCATCTAACTGAAATCCAGCAAACACAAGTAATGGGTCTCACCTTTTTTAAAAAAGATAGCAGAGGTAACTTGTACCATAGATTCCAAAGGGCACCTTAAAGAGAAAAAAACCCTCCTAAGATCTACAAATGGAAAAAGGAAGCCTCTAAAAATATAAAAAATCCTCCTGGGACTGAGATATACTGAAAAAGTACAAGAGCGGTCTTTTAAAGGCTATGCAAAGTATTCAAATGAGATCTGTCAAGAATCTTGGAGTACTAATTTCTAATGATCTAGGTGCTAGAGCCCACTGTAACTACATAGCCAAAAAAACGCTAAGAATTGTTAACCTAATCCTACGTAGCTTTTTCTCTGGTAATATCACACTACTAACTAGAGCATACAAAACATTTGCTAGACCAATACTCGAATACAGCTCATCAGTCTGGAACCTACATTACGTATCTGATATTAACACAGTTGAGAAAGTCCAGAAATATTTCACAAGAACAGTTCTCCAGTCCTCTACTCATTGCAGAATACCGTATGACACCAGACTTGAAATTCTAGACCTAGAAAAGCTAGAACTATGCTGCCTTTGGTCCGATCTAAGTATAGTATACAAAATCATACATTGCAATGTCCTACCTGTCAATGAATACTTCAGCTTTAACCATAACAACACAAGAGCACACAATAGATACAAACTCAAGGTTAATCGCACCAAACTTGATTGCAGGAAATACGACATCAGCGACAGAATGGTCAATGTCTGGAATACTCTACCTGACTCTGTGGTTTCTTCCCCAAACCCCAAAAACTTTAACCTTAGACTGTCTGCTATTGACCTCACCCCTTTCCTAAGAGGTCTGTAGGGGGCGTGCATAAGCGCACCAGCATGCCTACTGTCCCTGTCCTATTGTTTCTTTTATATTTTATTTTTCTTATATGTATCCATGTATTCATAACTATGTTTTTACTTATACCTATTATCTTGTAAGCAATTGACAAACCAAATAAATAAATAAATAAATAAATTCAGACTCTATACTTTTCAAACAGTTTAAGTTACTAGCAAGGCACATGCCACTCCTGGGTAGCTATTCTAGCGCTCTGGATTTAGCCAGCCTTAGCTGGTCTCAGAAGTTGAGTGGGGACAAACCAGTTTGGCATATGGAAGAGAGCAGAGGTGGTATTCAGCTGGTTTGGATCAGATCTGGTGTACCAGTGGTGGAAATTTTGAGTAGTTCAGAAAACCAGCAAATACCACCTCTGGCTCACCTGCCCCTGCCGTTACCTCTCCTATATTCCCTTGGTTTTTAGCTCAGCTGATTTGCGTAGTAGAGCAGATTGCCACGCCTCACCTGAGCTAAAAAACAGCACAGCTCGCCAGCCTTGACACAGAGGGAGGTCTTTGAGCCCAGTGCACCCGCATGAGCATGCAAAGCACTCTCTCAGAACCAGTAAGAAAGAATTTGGAAACCCACCACTGGATGAGAGATTCATGTATCATCACAGGACTATAGGCTAATGTGGAGGGGAGAGGGAACAGCCTTGGGGCATAAAAAGAAGATCTATGGTCAGATAAGATGGGCTTGAGCCTGGGCCAAGAAAGAAAGGTAAGTCAACATTTCAGACAAGCCTCTCCCTAACTCACATGAAGATAAAGGGAGAGCTTATAAAAAATAGCAGATTGTGCAGAAATGGATATGCTCACACTTAAAATGAAGAAAAAGGAAGAATCTGATTAGTACTCAGTATGGCATAGATGGTATGAATGGTTAGACAATAGAGATTAAAAATTGAAACAGAATGCTTGTATAGAAGAATGTGATACATATACATATGTAGAATAAATAAAATTAGATATTAATAATTATTGATGGGAGATATAGATAGTAATTAGTGATTATATGTATATGTAACAATTATTGATGACATGTACAAATAGATGATAGAAATAAGAAATAACAACATATGTGGGTGTAAATGCTGTCGAAAATGTAATTACGATATGTATTAATGGAAAACAATAAAAAGTATTATTTAAAAAGAAGATAAAAGGGAGGGAGGGGGAAAGTGCATTCAGTCTTGCAAGATTCTGTTACTCTAGCTGTTATAATAAAAGTAGTTTTGTCAGGTGCAAATAATCAGGATCTCACATAAGCTCCAGTTCAGAAGATTTATTGCTCAAACCTGGACAAGACTGTCAGTTAACAGCACTAAATTGGCACTAGATAAAAGTTAATGGAATTCAAGGGGCTGGACTTGGACTGTTTTTGGATACGTAACAATTTTAGTTTGAGTCATCTCTTGACTCTGTCTCCAGGTTCTGCCTGGTCTTCTACAAGTTCTGACCTATATGCCCTTAGTTTCCTACTCTTGTCTACCTTGAAGGGCTAATAACTAGACTGCAATTTTTTAAAACAATGCAGAATAGCAGCAAACCATTCCGATACGATGGTGGAGAATGCATGTTGCATACTGTACATCCAGAGGTGGTATTCAGCAGGTTCTGACCAGTTCTGGAAAACTGGTAGCAGACATTTTGAGTCGTTCGGAGAATCGGCAAATCCCACCTCTAACTGGAGATTTTATAGTATCCTTCCCCTGCCATGCTCACCAAGTCACACCCACAGAACCAGGAGTAAAAAAAATTGAATCCCATCACTGTGTACATCCATAATGTTCACCTCAAAGGAGATGTTACCCTTAAAATTTTCTTTCATACATCAGCATTTCCTTAAATACAACAAAGTCTGGAGCCACTCCTATTACAAACTAGCTGAAGGTTACACAAAGGTTTGGTGAAAAGATGGAAGAAAAGATGGATGGAATGTCCAAGAATTTGTTTTTAATATAAAACTTGGCATTTCCTGTTTGTGGAAGCCTGATATTCTGATTATGGTATACTGAAAAGATGTCAACATTCTTTTTCAAATGATAGATGTTAGAAATATCCAAAATGAGATTCCAGCCTTTTTCTACCTGCAGCACACCCACTTTTTACAGATTGCTGTGTTAAACATAGTTATGTTTATGTTTTATATCTGCTCTCTTCCTTCTATGGATTGGATGAATGCATCAGACTGAGTGTGGGAGTGTGGCCTTCCAGTTCCATTAATGCAAACATCATCCTGTGCATTTCTCCCCCCTCCTTTTTTTTTTCTTTTCAAAACGTCAATTCCAAATCCTCTCTCAAATGCTAATACATTAGAGAATATTATCAGACAACAAACGTGTTCATAAATGGAATAGCTTTATACATTTTGAAATTTGTACAAATATGCGTGCCCACAAATTTTGGAATAATGAGAATGAAAGTGTCACATTTTGAAAATCGTGATTGAAATATATCTCCTGAAACCTAGAAATGTCTCTTTTGAGCTAGTTCTCCTGCAGACATATCTACTGCTCCTTTGAAAGCTCTAAATCGAATTTACATCTTTAGCTTGAGGACAGAATGTGTCTCTCGTTAAACATGTAAAGCAAAACAGATGAGATGAATTTCCTTTCATTTGCATAAGTGTGTATAATAATAAAGGATAAGGCTAGAAATCTTGCCAGAGGTGATCTTTTTGGAGGCCTTTTTTTTGTACTATAGAGCTTCAATTTTAATAGTTTCCCCTGCCACAAGGCAGGGAAAATCCATTGCTTTGCTCTTGAAGGTTCCTTGGTTTGAAAGATTTACAAGCTGTGATAGCACAGACAGAGTGCTTCCTTTTTTGGACCCAGCCAAATTAGATTTGGGATTTCTGTCCCAATAGGAATCTGTCCCACCCAGCAGGTCCTACATGCTCCTGGCAAAAGTTCCTATAGGCGTGCCTACTTCAAATTTAATTCAGGTTTATCAAACGTTTTTAAAAAAGCAAAACTAAATCATAGCACTTTATTGATTTCCAATGATATGTGGATTCAGATTTGAAGAGTCCAACCAAGGGCTCAAATAACTTTAATGTGAAATAAGATCTCCCCCCCCCCCCAAATGTTGAGTCAGGTTCAGAAATGATTCTTGTGGACTATGTGCATTGCTAACAAAATGAAAAGGGGAAGTAGAATTTTCAAAGAAGCCAAACGCCTAAGGCTATGAAATAGATTTTAGATGGTTATACTTGACTCATACACCATAAAAGCTGGAAGTAAAGTAACTCTAATTTCAGCATTATCTGTCTTCATTCCAAGGCATTCATAGACAATGCAAACTTTTTCAGAATGAAGGCCTTCATTCGCATTATTATAATTGCAGAGGCTATAAAATATATACCAATGTATTGTCAAGGTACTGTTGCTTCCCAACAAAATACGTATGTTTATGTTTCTATGTATAGTTTCTGTACATAAATTCTTGCCATAATGAATCACTGAACATGACAACTTTTCCAAGAAAGACAACCATCAGCCTGTGGTCTACTTGTGAGCAGCAGCTGTCTGGAATTCATGTGGATGATCCCATAATCTCTTCTTTCTCCAGCCAAGTGCCATCCTCTGGATGCTAATTTAAACCATAATGCTATCTCTCCTCCTTCAGGGATATCTAACTTGCCATGTCTTCAAGGCAAACCAATCCTGAAATGACTGGCCAAGAAAACTGTAGGGGCTCATTAAGAATGTTGCTAGCAGTCCAAAACTGACTCAGAAGTGAAAACAATATTTGGGGAGTTTTAATAATTTTAAAATAATGAAAAATTGGTTTGCCAGCAAGATGAACAGATTTTGTTTAAGAGCATTTGTAACTCTGCTTTAAATTCTGCTTTAGCATTATACAAGTCAACATCCTTATCAGACCTATCAAGTTACATCTAGATGTCATTTTTGAACAGCTGCTAGAAAATTAGCCTTGAAGAAAGACTGTTGGAAGGCAACCTCTTTTTCTCCATAGTATGAATCCCAAAATTAAAACCCATAAGCTTACAGATTCTTTCTTACAAAACTGTAATTGACTATGTTGTATGGAATTGTCAATTTTATTGTCACAGTAAAGGTTATTATATATGTATTACTTCATTAAATATATATTATTGACACACTATTTTTATGCTCTTTTATTTGCATGTCTTTCTAAGAATTCATTTGACCTTGACACAGAAATGGTAACGTTACTTTTGTCTTTTAATGTTGGGCTAGTACAGGTGAAACTCGAAAAATTAGAATATCATGCAAAAGTTCATTTATTTCAGTAATGCAACTTAAAAGGTGAAACTAATATATGAGATAGACTCATTACATGCAAAGCAAGATAGTTCAAGCCTTGATGTGTCATAATTGCGATGATTATGGCTTACAGCTCATGACAACCCCAAATCTACAATCTCAGAAAATTAGAATATTACATGCAATCAATAAAACAAGGATTGTACATAGAACAATATCGGACATTTGAAAAGTATAAGCATGCATATGTACTCAGTACTTGGTTTGGGCCCCTTTTGCAGCAATAACTGCCTCAATGTGGCGTGGCATGGAAGCTATCATCCTGAGGTGTTATGGAAGACCAGGATGCTTCAATAGCGGCCTTCAGCTCTTTTGCATTGTTCGGTTTCATGTCTTTCATCTTTCGCTTGGCAATGCCCCATAGATTCTCTAAGGGGTACAGGTCAGCCAAGTTTGCTGGCCAATCAAGCACAGTAATCCCACGGTCATTGAACCAGGGTTTGGTGCTTTTGGCATGTGGGCAGGTGCCAAATCCTGCTGGAAAATGAAGTCAGCATCCCCATAAAGCTCGTCTGCAGAAGGAAGCATGAAGTGCTCCAAAATCTCATGGTAGATGGCTGTGTTGACCCTGGACTTAATGAAGCACAGTGGACCAACACCAGCAGATGACATGGCTCCCCAAATCAACACAGACTGTGGAAACTTCACACTGGACTTCAAGCATCTTGCAGTGTGTGCCTCTCCATTCTTCCTCCAGACTCTGGGTCCTTGGTTTCCAAATGAGATGCAAAAGTTGCTCTCATCAGAAAAGAGGACTTTGGACCACTGAGCAACAGACCAGTTCTGTTTTTCTTTAGTCCAGGTAGGATGCTTCTGACATTGTTTGTTGTTCAGGAGCGGCTTGACAAGAGGAATATGACATTTGAAGCCCATGTCCAGGATCCGTCTGTGTGTGGTGGCTCTTGATGCACTGACTCCAGCCTCAGTTCACTCCTTGTGGAAGTCACCAACACTTTTGAATGGCCTTTTCCTGGCAATCCTCTTCAGGCTGCGATTATCCCTGCTGCTTGTGCACCTTTTTCTTCCACACTTTTCCCTTCCACATAACTTTCTATTAATGTGCTTTGATACAGCATTTTGGGAACATCCAATGTCTTTTGCAATTACCTTTTGAGGCTTTCCCTCCTTATGGAGGGTGTCAATGATGGTTTTCTGCACAACTGTCAGGTCAGCAGTCTTTCCCATGATTGTGATTTCTACTGAAACAGACTGAGAGACCATTTAGAGGCTCAGGTGTTATGACTTAATTAGCTGATTAGAGTGGGACACTTTGAGCCTAGAATATTGAACCTTTTCACAATATTCTAATTTTCTGAGATTGTGGATTTGGGGTTTTCATGAGCTGTAAGCCATAACCATTGCAATTATGACAAATCACGGCTTGAACTATCTAGCTTTGCATATAATGAGTCTGTCTCATATATTAGTTTCATCTTTTAAGTTGCATTACTGAAATAAATGAACTTTTGCACAATATTCTAATTCTTTGAGTTTCACCTGTTTATGCATTATTCACTGCAATTTATACATATAAACTTCATACAAACAATATATATTTATAGCTATCTCTCTATCTCTATCTGGAGAGAGAGAGAGAATGAGAGTGAGAGTGAAAGAGAGAGAGAGAGAGAGAGAGAAAGACCAACATGGTTGACATAGCATAAAATCATAATAAAATAAGACTAAAAAACAAAAGAATTTCCAACATGCCTGGAAAAATTCAACATTCAAATAATTTATTATAGGTCAACAACCCAGACCAAATAAAATTACTAAATAAAATCTACAGAGTACAGCTATGAAATAGAAGAGATAAACAGTAAGTTTTTTCTTTATTAGTTTACTATTTTAAAACATGTACTATTTAATGAGTTTTTCTTGCAAATTCCTTCTGGCATTGATAACATTGATATGTGAATTAAACCTGTTGAGGCCAGGTTGATTGAAGTTCCCACTTGGAGGGATGTAAGGTGTATTGTGGGTCCCTGATTGCCTATTAATTGTAATTATTGTGATTTTAACTGTGGTCAGCACAAAGTTTGTTATGGCTTTCTTTACAAAAAATAGGGTTTGCTTGCAAATATTTCAATAGCATCAAGGCCTAACTGTATCAGAAATCAGTGCAATCAAGTGGGAAATTCAGTTAATTATTAACTTTAGGGTTGGCAAGTGGCTGTTTCCTAATGGAATTAGGAAACACATCATTTTTGATATGGAGTTCATATGATCATATCTAAGGATGTTTTTTAGTGGTGGGATTATATAATCTTATCAATAACACCAGGTCATATCTGGTGAGGATCATATTTAGTGAGGATACCTGTACCATATGGTAGTTTTATTTGATAGCATCACTGATTATAACTACCACTAAACTCTCACTATATTAAAGTATAGGTAGTCCTTGACTTACACCCATTCTCTTAGTGACTGAAGTTACAACGGCAGTGAAAAAAGCGACTTATGACTATTTTTCACATTTATGACCATTGCAGCATCCCCATGGTCATATGATCAAAATTCAGAGGCTTGGCAACTGGCATTAATTCACCTTTAACTTTAATTTAATAATTAATTAATTAATTATGATGATTGCAGGGGTCATGTGTTCACATTTGCTACCTTCTGATAAGCAAAGTCAATGAGGAAGCTAGATTCATTTTATAACCGTGTTACTAACTTAACAACTGCAGTGATTCACTTAACAACTGTGGCAAGAAAGGTTGCATAATGGGGCAAAACTCTCTTAACAATTATCTTGTTTAGTAACAGAAATTTTGGGCTCAGTTGTGGTTGTAAGTCAAGGACAACCTGTTTATAGTATGACAGCAGTTTTACTAGCATTTATATGATACCGTATATATTTCCCTTCTGAGATCAGCAAGAGCACTTAACCAAATAGTGATATGAAAACGTCCATAAATTCATCTCTCAAAATCAGATAGCCAGGTACAGTATGCACATTTCCCTGTTAATGCCCTTATAGTTGCACTCCTCCATCTTCAGTCACCCTTCAGGACAATAACAGATGGTATACCTTAGGATATTTTCATATGCCAGGTGGAATGTGCTTTCCTAAAGTTGAGGGTTAAAGATGAATTAATTTCAGGAGCCAAGGTGCTAAGCCTCAGGAATCTGGCTAAGGGAGTCTCTGGACTGCATCAGAGGAACTGAGAAGCAGCCATCTGAATTTCAAGGAAGCCGGATGTCAAAGCCACTCTTGGCATCTGAGCCAGATCTTTCCTTTGGGCCTTCTCCCCACAATGTTTCCTGTGCTTCTCAGTGCAAGAAAAGGAAGAGGTTCTCTGGTGTATTATTTTCAGGGGGGAATAACTGTGCCCCTTCCAAGATCTATAGCACCAAATTCCTTTAGATGTGTTTGTGTGAATATCTGTATTCCTCTGCCTCCAGAAAACTGATTTTGAAGAGAGGTTGGCAAGGAGCTGCCACTGTCCGCATCACTTCTGCTCTTGGCATGCAGCAAAGTAAACAAGGTATCTAAGGCCTATTCAAAGGGTCCAGAGGTGGGGATGGGGGTGGAGCAGACTGCATGTTTACCCTGTTTTTTAAAATATTATTATTTTGTAGAAGGTGTATTTTGTGGAGAGAGAGTATAAGGAAACAGGCAGGCTAATAGATCTCATCTACTCCAGACAAACAAGATAGGGCAAATATGGCCATGTTCTCTTATCAACAATATTCAGTGTGCCAGTCCCTTGGTCACAGAGCATGTTTTTCTTATTAAAGGATTTTAGTCTCTGAATTGCCTATGCTTACCAGAACTGAACTTGCTAAGACTTTAAAGATTCTCTGGGTTCGTCCAGAGAAACTTGTTCTCTTCACATCTATTATGCATTTGAAATAAGGAGACCTTTTTCGAAATACTTTTGCATCAATCAAAACCCTCCCACTTAACAAATCATCAAAACTGGCCCAGTCATTTTTTCCCATATACTTTTGTTTTCTTCCTAAATATTCATGTATGTCACCTAATAATTTTCTACGTATGTTACTTTTTTCCTCTGGTTCTTTCATTATCACCATTCAATGGAGTATACATTGAAATAACTGCCAACTTATGGAATTTATTTTTACTTGCTAAAATAATCTAGACTTTGTCTCCTGCATTAAATTGGGTGATATGTTTAGTATGGGACATGTGGATATTTTCCCATGAATATGGGATTGCCAAATTTAAATTTTGAAGATGCTCATATAAAAATGATTCATTCACATTTTCAATTTATAGACATATGTGCTTTGTGAACAGTATATTGTCTGGATCAATTTAATACATAACAATGTAACTGTTAAAAAAAGAGAAATGATTCATTCACCTCTTGTTTAAATCAAGGATGGTGAACAAATGGCCCTCAAGATGTCATCTACATTTTAGCTCTCATGGTACCTCATCTGGCCAACCTAGCAGAGTAAGTCAAGTATCTTAGTTCAACCAAAGGGACATAAATTTTGAACCTTGATTTGGGTTGGGGTTATGCTACCTATTTACTCAAAAGCTACTCCAGGGTTAGGGTTAGTCAAAGGATGGACTCCTGGAATAGAGGAGAGTCAGGCCATTTTGAGTTCAAGGGGATTTAGGAATTTTAAGAAATGATAGTTGTTTTAAGCATTGACATAATGTTTGAGGCATCCAAATTACATGTTTATGTATGCAGTTACTGACTGAGTGACTGACTGAGTGACTGACTGACTGACTTATTTACTTACTTACATACTATGTTTCTAGCCCCAGCCCTCTATAAAATCTCTGGGCAGTATACAAGGAGGAAAAGGATAAGAACAATGTAACAAACTTAACCTGAAAGTGGATAGAGCAAAACACGTTTCTGACAGTTCTTCACAAACATGTGCACTATTTTTGAAAATATTCTTCAACAAAATATTCTTCAGCCTGAGGGGGTAACGGCAGATCTTGCCACTTCTAAACCATGAAGGCTAATAAGATAATATATTTGTTTCTGTTTAAGATTCCTGCAGATTTTTTCTTGGTTTTGCTGCAAAAATACACCATGGCTACTTCTCCAGAACTTGGTTCTTAGAATGAGTAAGTAAAAGTCCTTCTATTATCCCAACTGCATAAAATTGGTATCTTCCCATCATCATAAATGTTTTACATGTAACCTCATGGATTGCTGCATAACTACCCAAGTGTAACCGTCTTTTTTAACCATGGCAGCCTTCTTATTTCTCTTCTGTCTGAAGCAGGCCGTATTGAAGTATTTTTGGGTATCACACCACCCCTTTAAAGCCTAAAGAATGGAGGATACTTTATCTAAATGGCAGTTTCTTATTGCACAGTAAGTGCAAAAAATAAAATAAAAATTACAGATGTGGAATGCAACAACTTCTGATTTCAGCTATAGGGAAGAAGGTTAAGTTTTTTTCTTAAATTGTTTGTTTATTTATCTAAGACTGTTTCTTCTCAAAGTTGTTTCCTTCTCTGGGAGTGGGAGGAAAAAATAATTATCATTTTGTATAGTCACGCACAAGGGAGTTGTCAAACATTGTCAAAACTGAATGAAATGAAAAGAGTTCATGGCATTGCTACTAATCAGAAAATGTGGAAGACTGTAAATCCAGTTAAGTCTCCCCAAGTTTACTCAACAAGGCAAACAAAAATAAAGCAAGTGTCAGCCTGCCAGTTAAGGAGGGCCATGAAAGGTGACACTGTGTCACTAATCCCTTGTTGCTGTTCATTAAATACATCCTCAGGATTGTTAATCTTCACACCTTCCTTTTGAGGCCACCAGGCAGCAAGATGGGAGGTCTTGACCATGGCAAAGAACATCAGAAGAGGCCAAAGATCAGGAGAAAAGGAAAACACGGTTGCAGAGTTTTTCTAACTTTTTCTTTTATTGCTGCAGGTGCATTATTTTTAGATGATGCACTATTTTTTTTAAATAAATTCAGAAGAACAATAATAACAGTTTTCCAAATTTATTGAACTACCTGGCCTATTTTAGTTCCTAAATGCTGCAATAATTCAGCAATTCATGAAGACTGTTTTTGACAGTGATAAAATCACTTGGCTGTGTTTGAAGATCTGATGTAATAAGCCCATACAAAGCAAAAGATGAATAGTCTTGTTTATTACCCAAGAACAATTTGATCCTGCAACTCCTGAGAAATGTTAATTTGGCCACCAGTTTGTTGTATTTCTCTTGGTTGGTGTACTAGCTATGAAGACTTTCACACAGCTTCATCTTGTGCACCAATTCTACCCATCCTGGATCAAGAGCTCTTTCTCACAGCCACCTTTCACTTGAGTAGTTTGCATATACTTTAACTAACAACAAAGTTTATATGGTTTAGTTGAGAGGAAGAGGTCAAGAGAGCTCCTCCCTAGAAGTTCTCAGAGTATAACTATTTTAATGCTAGTAGTTTGCTTTAGTTTGACAAGATTCTGTCTATAAGCAAGGAAGAATAAACAAAACTGCTTAGAAGAACCACAGAATGTCCTTCTTGGATTTTGGAGTATGACACATATGAGGCCATGTGTCATCCCACTAAATAATAGCATGTAATAGGACCCCTTGATTTTGTCACAGCACCCACTTTATGGAACAAACACATCTCCCTTTTTGAGATTCAGAAATCTCATAGTTGAGAAGTTGGGCCGCTTTAGAAATGCAAATTATAAATTATAATAGATAATTACAAGCATGATTATTCTTGAGAATAAACATAAACATTAAGGATGTCTGATTTCAGTGTCAGTTTCTACCTCTGAAATAACAGTCTAAAATTAGACTCTGAAGAATGTGAGGCATTTTAGGAAAGAAAAAAAATGGGTTTTTATTCAGATATTTTATCAACACCCTCCTCCTGATCCTGCCCTAAACATAGATTTCTAGTTATTTCTGGTCTTGGATATGTGATGATAGTCAACTACTTACAAACACAATGTTTCCTCTTTTTGTAGATTAAAATATGGCATTGGCAAGAAGGAGATTGAAGAAGCTGTTATCAGGAAACCTGTTATGAATCCACTGAACCTCCACTGTTGTAACTGTATTACAAGTGTGCATTTAGCAAATTGCTGCATAAATACTCATGTGCTTACAGCACATTTTAAGAAATGGATGCTCTGCTATGAAACAAACTGAGTGAAGCTGCATTGATGAGATTGAGGCTTGATCTGAAATTGATCAGAGCTGAAGTAGTAAGCATTCAGGGAGAAATAAAGAAGCTGGAACTGAAGACCATTTTGCAAGCAAGGTTAACCTGTCATATATATGATACTATGCTATGCTATGCTATGCTATGCTATGCTATGCTATGCTATGCTATGCTATGCTATGCTATGCTATACTATACTAGGGTAACCTATTTTCCAAAGCACCTGTGGGCAAGACAAAAAGTAACAGATGGAAATTTATAAAGGAGAGAACCAACTTAGAAATAAAGATAAACTTCCTGACAGCAAGAACAATTAATTGATGGAACAACTTGTCTCCTGGAGTTTTGGGTGCTCCATTGTTGGAGATTTTCAAGAAGAGATTAGATAGTTATAGGGTCTCCTACTTCAACAGGGAGTTGGACTGGAAGTTAGAAGACTTCCAGGTTCCTTTCCAACTCTCTTACTCTGTATAAGGTTTTTCAATTTTTTTTGCCTTGTTCAAGTTTAATCATTTCTAACCAGTTTTCCTAACTGGAAAATGCCTGGAGGTGGGAAGAGTGAGTGAAAACAAATCAGGACTGTAACCGATAAGGTTATCTTAGAATAAAGCAGCTTGCTGTTCTACAAGCTCTGGTTAATTGGTTCTATTGGAAGTTCTTTCATCTTCTCTTCCAATGAAGTGATTTGGGAGGGCCACTAAACAGGCTGGGGAACTTTCTCAATTGAATGTTTTCCCAAGAGTTCCATCCATCTGCAATCTAAAAGGGGTCTTTATAACCTCCTGACTGGCTTGTTTGAGATGAAATGTGTTAGTTGGAAACTGTTACCAAACTCCTCTTGATCTTTTTGCTCCACTGTAAATGAACATGGGTCTCCTCCTGCAAGGTGAGATCTCATGAGCTTTGGGGTATTTTGAATTTTTTTTAAAAAAATAACCCTTTTAAAGTTTAAAATATATATTTTTGTACCAAAGGCCTCACTCAGAATTGCACTGGGATATCCACTGCTGGAAAGGATAGTTGAACCTTATAGAGGCGTCCATTTACAGAAGGCTTTCTTTAGAATATTAAAAGTAATGCTACCCCATTGAGCTTTGCTCCTTTCATACATACATGCAATGTAACAGCACGCTAACAAAAGGATGGAACTAGCATCATGAAAACACAACGCTTTTTTTCTCTGTCTCTCCCTTGGCCTCTGCCCTTCAAACATGAATTGGTCCCTATGATATTATACTAGTGCACAGTTTAATGACAGGAGCAGAGATGGTTGTCTCACTGACTCTTTGTATTATAATTCAAGTTCATCCATTAAAATAAAATGCAGGAAAATTCCAGATTAAGAGAAGCACTTATTTATCATTACACTGTAGAATTTGCTCCGATCAGATGTGACCAACCCATCAATCTGGATGGCTTTCAATGGCTGCTAGATAAATACAGGTATTCCTTGGCTTACAACAGTTCATTTAGTGACCATTCAAAGTTACAACAGCACTGAAAAAATGACTTGTGACCATTTTTCACACTTACGACTGTTGCAGCATCCCAATGACCATGTGATCAATTCAGATGCTTGGCAACTGGTTCATACCTATGGCCGTTGCTGTGTCCCAAGGTCATGTGATCCCCTTTTGCAACCCTTTGACAAACAAAATCCATGGGAAAGCCGGATTCACTTAACAACCGTTTCTGCTAACTTATCAAGTGAAGTGATTCATGTAACAGCAGAAATTTTGGGCTCAATTATGGATGCAAGTCAAGGACTACCTATAATGGCACTGGTAATAGAGTTATCAGTGACTATTACTTTTACATTGTGTGACACATTGTGTGAATCTAGATCAGAGCACAGGGACTTTTCTAGATTGCCTGGTCATCAGGATCTTCTTTACCCTCTGGGAAGTCTGAAAGAATTGCTTCCAAATTATGTAACTGGACAATAAAAACATGTACTGTTTATTTTATTTATTTATTATTTATTTATTTATTTTGTCAAGCGATTATAAGATAACAGGTATATGTATAAACATAGTTATGAATACATGAAATGGAAACATATAAGAAAAATAAAAGAAACAATAGGACAGGGACAGTAGGCACATTGGTGCACTAATGCACGCCCCCTACAGACCTCTTAGGAAAGGGGTGAGGTCAATAGTAGACAGTCTAAGGTTAAAGTTTTTGGGGTTTGGGGAAGAAACCACAGAGTCAGATAGAGTATTCCAGACATTGACCACTCTGTTGCTGAAGTCGTATTTCCTGCAATCAAGTTTGTGTACAAGTGAACAGAGGGAAATCCAATTAGATTTTAATATTGTGAAAATGAACAGAAATCAAATCACAGAGTTCCCTCCAAAAGATGATGGGCTGTAATTGCGGCACCCCCAAGTTCTCATGCAGCAGCATATGTTATAGTCCTAACATTAGGAAGACTGAGGTGGAGCAAGTTTATTGTTGAATCTCCACTTGGAATATCAATGTAACAGCATGCCTAGCCTATGTCAGCTACTGGCATATGGAGGAGGGGGGCAGTTGTGGTCGCAGTAAGCATGCCATATATTTACTTCTTGGTTTCATTTTCTTGTTGGTGGTTTCTAGGGGTAATGGCTTATAGTCAAGAGCACACTGAATAATGAAAATGATATACTCAACTCATTGGACCTGAAAAATTAGCAATGTTGAAACATGAAACATGCTCTTACTTTATTTTCTAAAATGTATTAAGCTAAACTTAGAAAGTTGTCATCTGTTATAATGTGTAAACAGTTGCTTTTGCTTCTTTCTTTCTTTCTTTTGCCTGTTTTCTCAATGCCATTATTGTGAAAAGGTTAACATGAAAACATTTACAAACAACACTATTTCGTTGGAACTCAAGGAATTGTCTCCATACGTTTTATCTCCTGGCTTTTACCTCCAGGATTGTCACCTCTACTCCTTCGGTTGATATTCTTGCAATGTGTCTCAGGACAAATTAGGTAACTTTTAATAGCTCTTTCTTGAACACCATAATAGTCTTTTTGTTGTTGTTATTGTTAAAGTGGCGGTGAGTGTTCATATTTTAGGAACTGAGCCTGAAGAATCACAGAAAAATAAACTGTTATGCCACTCCTTGGGTATTCTCTCAGATTTCTCTGAATCAGAATCTTCAGGGTTTGAGATCTGAGGATTAGCTGGGCAAATGCAGTCCACCTGGAAAGCTCAGGTAAGGCCAAGACTGAATAGCATTAGCCTCTGGATAAATTTTAGGATGCTGTTTGCTAACTAAAATGTGTCCCAGGATGAAGCTCTCTTTTGGAGTTTGCATAATATCTATATTATAAACCAGTTTAAAGATGAAAGGAGTTGCACTAAAAGGAGTTAGGATTGGATTTTGATCCTCATCTGTCACTTGCCATTGAGAATAGCTATCCGGAGAACATATGCCAGATTATGTATTGGCTATGTCCTTTTCTGCATGATAGTTATCAACCCCTTGATTACATTTAGTTTTAACTCCTATGGTATTTTTGTAGGTGTAATGTAAAAAGTTCAGAAAGGCCAGTTGATGCAAAATGCAGCACCTAGTCTGCAAATCATTGGAGGTTATAGGGTTCATGTGATGCCAACATTGAAAGTTCTGCCTTGGTTAGCAAGAGTCTACTGGGCAAAACTGAAGGTGTTGGTTGGATGTTAAGGTCCCAAATGGTTTGGAAACAATTCTCTGAAGGATCATCTTTCCCACCGTGAACCTATATGGTTATGTAGATCAGCAGGAGAGGTCATTTTAAAAATGCCATGCTGTCAGAGACTTACAGTATCTATCTGATCCACAGGAGAAGGTATTCTTTTATGGAAGCTCTCAGATTATGGAATGTGCTCTCCTAGAAAGTTTGTGTGGCTTCCACGCTCCCAAAGTATAGAGAAGTGATAAAGGCACATCTTGCCCACCAAACTTTAACTATCACCTGATTTTAATTTTACTGTCATTAATGTTATATTTCAAACACATTTTACTGCACATGGTGTACATTAGCATGATAGAGCTTCGATAAGTAAAAAATATTTAATTACTTATTGTTGACTTTAGGCTTGTGGTGTGGAATGTCAACACCACAAAGAAAAGAATTCTGGAGCAATGTAGCAATCTTGTTTTGATTTGAGAATATTCTTTGTGATTCAGCTTAACTATTATAAAACTATAAAATGTCTAGAAGTTACTCAACTGGGTTGTGATATCAACATTTTCATGAGACATGCTTGTCAAGCAACACACCCTTTCTTGTTCTCCCTAGCATACCATAAAATAAAATGTAGAATGCATCTAGACAAGTGCCACCCCAAAGAGGAAGATTAGGTTTGGGGTGGGGATGGGGAGAGAAAGATTTGACCTCCATTCAAGTTCCTTGGTTTTTTTTTCTGATTGCCTAGATACTTGTTTTTGAGAATGCTAAGAAACCTTAATGCAGAAATTAACTTATCAAGACCTCACCTGGGATACTGCATCAAGTTTTGATCAACAGATTACAGAAAAGATGCTGAGACTTTGGAAAAAGTACAAAGAAGAGCAACTAAGATGATTAAAGGCCTGGAGACTAAAAAAATATGAAGAACGGTTGCAGGAATTGGGTTTGGCTAATCTAGAGTAAAGAAGGACTAGGGGGAATATGATAGCAGTATTCCAGTATTTGAGAAACTGCCACAAAGAGGAGGGGGTCAATTTATTTTCCAAAACATCAGAGAGTAGAATAAGAAACAATGGATGAAAGGAGAGAAGCAACCTGGAATTAAGAAGAAACTTCCTAACAGTGAGGACAGTTAATCAGTGGAACAGCTTGCCTTCAGAGGTTGTAGATGCTTCATCACTGGAGGTTTTTAAGAAAAGACTGGACAGTCGCCTGTCTGAAATGGTATAGAACCTCCTGATTGAGCAGGGGATGAACTAGAGGACCTCTAAGATCCTTTCTAGTTCTATTCTGATTCTGATTCAATGATGATAAAAGTGAGGCCTCCTTTAAGTTTAGCTTGACCCCTGCTAACTTTAGACAGCACAACATCACAGGGCAAATCTTGTGAGCTAAATCATTCTGCCCAGTTCAAAAATGGAAATTCACTGAAATGAAACAATGAAGACCGTGGCCTCTATGCTGTACTCTCGATTTACATTTGTGCCTTTGATTTTTAAATAGGAGTACTGACTCCCCCTTGGGTTTGCTCCAGATATAAAGCAAATAAATCGCTTTTCATCCACAGTGTATTTTTATTGTCAAAGCAAATAATGATGGTTATAAAGTGCATTTTCTTTTTAACAGGCAAACCTAAAGACAATTTCTTTGACTCTTGTTATCAAATGGATTCAGACTAGACAAATGATACTAATGTATGTAATAATGCTTTACCTAGCCAAAAATCATGGACCCATCAAAGTTCAAGGTTCTTTACAATAGCGAATACATACACAATAGGATAGATAATCTTGGGCGAGATGTGTAGACTTGTTTCTTGCTGTTTCAACTGGCTTAAAAGATGCCGCAATGCAACACCTAGAAGTCCCAGCCAGCACATCAAATAGCAAGAAATGGCAAGAATTATAATTTATCATCTCTGCAAGGTCACAAGTTCCACACCCCTGGTTTACACAGTTTAGCTAAATGGCAGATAGCAACATTTCCGAAAATCTGGCAACATTTCAAACCAACCTTCAAAAAGTAAGCAAGTGCTGCCTCTCTGAATTATTATATTTCAAAATTATTCTGAAATCATTCTGCTGACAAATATCAGCCAGATGGATGTGCTGAGCAACAGCTTAATTTTCTTTCAGTTCCTAGGAAAAGTTGAAGGGCCTTGGTGGAATACATTAAGTGCAACTAGCTGTTGGGATGTTTGCCTAATTTTGACATATTATATAGGCTTCCCATCACCCAGGAGGCCAAAGAGAACCCATGATAAGAAGAGGATCAATTTGTGGTGACACAACCTCTGATCCTTTTGCAGATGCATTATGACATTGTAGCAGAAGGAAAACCAACAGCTCCACACTGGTCTCTTCATTTTTAACAAAAGCATTGTCAGATCCTGCAGATCCTTCTGGGTAGCTACACCCAAATCTAGTATAGCTACAGCATCTGCTCCCATTTAAGAAAGCTTGAAGACCTGGCTATTTTTATAGGGAAGGGGACCAGGAGAGTAATTGAGCCCACACTATTGGTGGATAATGTATTTGGCACCCAAAATTGTGTGAATTGGTAGTTTTTGGGATTAGGGAGTAGTTTTTTTTACTTGTTACTATTCTTTTAATATTCATGCATTTGGGGAGTGGGATGACTCAGCAGTTAAAATACTGAGTTTGTCAGCTGATAAACTGACAATCCGGGTTTGAGACCCAAGTGCCACATGATGGGGTGAGCTCCCATTCTTACCCCAGCTCCTGCACACCTAGCAGTTTGAAAGCATGCAGTTGAGAGTAGATAAATAGGTACCACTTTGGTGAGAAGGTAACAGGATGTTCCATGAGCCTCAGCATATAGTCATGCTGGCCATATGACCATAGAAGTGTCTTCAGATAAAGCTGGTTCCCTCGCCTAAGGAACAGAGATGAGCAACGCCCCCTAGAATCAAACTTGACTGGAAAGAGGAAATGCATTAATTCATGCATAATGTTTTAATTCTTGTTAGCCACTCAGAGTCATACTGGTGAGATGGGCAACAGTATAAATCAATCTAAGCAAGTAAATAAATAAATATCTAATGTCAGGATATTATTGGCATTGTTGATGCTAAATCAATCTAAGCAAGTAAATAAGTAAATATCTAACATCAGGATATTATTGACATTGTTGATGAGATAGATAGATAGATAGATAGATAGATAGATAGATAGATAGATAGATAGATAGATAGATAGATAGACAGACAGACAGACAGACATAAGCGCCCTCATCCAAATGACTGAAAAATGAAATGGCTGCAGATGGAGATTTGTACACTTGGAACCAGTTAACTTCTCTCCAAAGCAGGCACATGCGAATGAAGCATGCAAGGTAGATTGAGTTAAGTGCTCCTTCTGTTTATTTGAGTTACACAAGTCCACTTTCCAAGCGTTTACCTAATAGAATTCTGGGGTGGAGAAGAGTGGAAAGGTTGATATGAAAGCGAAGTATGACTTACTGAGGGATTTGTGTGACAAGCAGTCACTAAATCAGATAAAATAAATTAACAGAAATTTAATTAGTTTTTATCATATCTGTCAAAGCTGACAACTCGAACCTGGAGAACAGATCAAGTGTTCCCCCAGGGAGCATTTTATTCCTCTGCCCCCAACCCTGTGTCTAAAAAAGAACCTTACATTGGAACTCTATTTATAACTTTCTACATGCCCCATGGTTTCCTGTGGTTGGACTATTCAAGTGTTAATGTATAACATGAACAGAATTTTCTTCTTTCAGGAGGGCAGCATGCGGGCTTACAAAATAAATTGTGTCCAATGCTACTTTAGTATCTTTCTCTGAGTAAAATCTCTGGTTATGAAGTTTGCTACATAGAACCTTTTACCACAGGTCACTGAAACTGGTAGAACCATGGCCTGCAATATATTATTAGGAGTCCTACCATAGGCTAGTTGGTGGTTGCTACCTAGCTAACATTAAACTCTACTGCTATCAAATGGGCCAGACTTTGCTCTGAGAAAAGACTTTCTCGGGATTTTAGGTGAAGCATTATATGGCCATCCATGGTCTCATGGTCCCGCTGCAGTCATGATGATCTCAATACCACCTGAATGGATCCAAAACTTTGCTCTTTGGGGAATTTCCCCAAAGGGAGATCTGACCTTCCAAATTCTCAGTTCATCTGAAATCTCTCTTTTCACATGATGTTATCCATTACTGGACTGGAAAAAATGGTTCCCAACTACCTTTTAAATCAGTATAAATTAGGCAGTTATATTAGCTATATTCCTCTCTGCTGTCACAGCCACTGAAATATAACAAAGTGAGAATCGGATTTGTATCACATTTAAGATTTGTCCTTGGGGATTGTGCAAAAAGTATGAAGCCCAGCCAGATGCTTCTTCCTTCTCCTTCTTCCTCCTTCATCTCTTCCTCCTCCCTCTTCCCATTTTTTTTAAAGCCTAAAATATAAATCTGCTAGGTGGGAAAGAATGCCACCAACTTATGTGACTTTTAGCTGTGTGAAATAAATTATCTGAGAATGGGGAATCAGATACAAGCAGAATGCATGGAATAATAAAGAGTAATGCATTTACTTAATGCATGTAGCAAGTTTCTCATGTCTCTTTTCCATCTCTTTTCTATTTTATGTTTATATGCTTTAAAAATGCAACAGGCAAAACATCAGCAAAAGAGAAACATTTCATAAAGATTCCTCCCTGTACTGTTTCATCTCTCCACCCCTCTTTTTTATATAAAAAAAATACCCTTTCTTTCGTATGCTGATACATTAAGCTACATTCCATACAACTTCAAGGGCAAGTTCCTGAATATTGTTCAAAAACGCTGACAGACATAAATGGTGCAAAAGGAAATGTGTCCTTGGATGAATTGAATTTATTTGGCTGGTTCTACTTTTTATCTGGCATATGTAATAAAAGCATTCTACTTTGCAGCCTGAAAAGTTTTGGAGATGAAAGAAGGTGTGATGTGATCCTGTGATGGTTGATGAGTTTGTGATGGAAGGACAATGAGATGAAAATGGTCCTGAGTATTGTGGTTTATGTATTTCAACAGTTTACAGAGGGACTAGCAAAATGAACATCTGAAGGAATTAAATATATAGCACACTTCAATTCAAGTGGACTAAGTGCTTCCTATTATTTACAAACCTAAGCTAATGTGTCCTAACATATTTAAATTTTTCTAAATCATCTTCATTTAAAATACAAAACAGAGCCAGGGTGAAAACAAGAAACATTCAGCATTAAGTATATGAATGATTATTCCTAGATTTTTATCCTGCCTGTTTATATATAATTAATTCAAGGTGCTAATGCTCCTTCCTCCTCCTTTTTTCTCCCCCACAACAACCCTATGAGGTGAGTTGGGCAGAAAGAAAGTGACTGGTCCAAAGTCACCCAGTCGAGTTTCATGCCTAAAGCGGGCTAGAACTCACAGACTCCTGGTTTGTTCTGCATACACCAACAAATAAAGCCTACCATGGCTTCTTTTGAGCTTATCATCCAGGCTCATAGATGTATTAGGGAACTGGAGGCTAAAAACATATGATGAACGGTTGCAGGAACTGGGCTTGGCTAGTCTAGTGAAGAGAAGGACCAGGGGAGACATGATACCAATCTTTCAATATTTGAGGGGCTGCCACAGAGAGAAAAGGGTCAAGTTATTTTCTAAAGCACCCAAAGGCCAGGCAAGGAATAATGGATGGAAACTGAACAAGGAGAGATTTAACCTGGAAATAAGGAGAAACTTTCTGATGATGAGCACAATCAACCAATGGAACAGCTTGCCCTCGGAAGTTGTGGGAGCACCATCACTTGAGACTTTCAAGAAGAGATTGGACTCCTATCTGTCAGAAATGGTGTAGGGTCTCTTGCTTGGGCAGGGGATTGGACTAGATGGCCTACAAGGTCCCCTCCAACTCTGATTATCTGTTAAATATGTATGTTGAGTTGTATCAATGCTTGTATTGCTTTTTTTCCAGATATTTGCAGTTCTATAACATCCTCTAGCAACTAATAACAATTCTTTGCTTGATTTCAGCTGCTTCTAAATATTCTTCTTGAACTTTATCTGGGCTTCTGCATTGCCTTCCACCCTCACCTTTGCCACATTTGACAGTTGTACAGAGATGTTTTGATATTGCCCTTTTTCTGGATTTTTAAAAAAGCCTACTAGTCTAGGTTACAGTTTCTTCTAATATCTCTTTCAGGTATTAACTAAATACAATGTACTTAGCTCTTTTCTTTTCTTTTCTTTTCTTTTCTTTTCTTTTCTTTCTTTGACATTTGCCAATCTCTCCAGGTTCCGCTGCCTGCAGAAGTTCATCACGTATTAAGAATGCCCTTTTCTGGATGAGAGATCTTTTGAGCTTCAACTTAAATTTGCCTAATATTATGCTATTTGTCTTTTTAAACTTTGTTTTGTTTATTGCCATTCTAAGTTTCAAATGAAGAGTTTTGAAAGTACAGCATTATAAATTGTCACTAACATTTCAGAATTCAGAATAACAGAGTTATTGGAGGTTTACTAATTCAATCTTCTGCTCAGGCAGGAGACACTATATACCATTCCAGATAAATAGCTGTCCAATCTCTTCTTAAAAACTTCCAGTGATGGAGCATCCACAACTTTTGAAGACAAGGCTTTCCACTGATTCTCATTATCAGGAAATTTCTCCTTAGTTCTAGCTTGGATTACTCCCTGATAAGTTTCCATCCGATTCCCTAAAATGCCATTCCGAGATTTACCTAATAATTTTAAGAATCGATTCCCAATGTCGCTTTTAGTGTTACATTTTTGCTTATTTCTTAAAGTCAGGTTTGGGAAGGTCATTTTTCAATTCAGTCTTACGTTAAGCGTCAGAAACATTTCATACTATTGGCAAACCATACTTGCCAACAATAAAGAAAATTTCACACAATAATTATGCTGCATAGCAGATACAAATTCAGTCTAAAGGCTAGAGCAATTTTCATGTTACAGTATAATATCTGCTTTTTATGGCATGTTAATATACTGGAAAGTTATTTCCATAAACACAGATAATCCTAATCATTTGCAGGTTCCTTATTTCACAGTTCATCTTATTTGCATTTACACTTTTTTTTTTTTTTTGGTTCAGGCAAATCCTTGCTTAATTCATACATTTCACTGTTGCATCTATAATTAAGGGTTTTGAGAACTTGGAAAGCACGAACGATCAATATTTCTCACCCTTTTCAATAAGTTGGGTAGATTTAAATTTACCCAACAAGAAGAAAAAAAGATTCATATATTCACAGATATTTACCACTTTGTAAACGCAGGATCAGAGCCCATTTTATGAATTAGGGATGTCAAATTCCTTCAGTTTGGCTTTTGCCCATTTTTTTTTTCATATTTCCATTTGGTTCCTCTGTTTATAACTTTGGCAGAAAAGATGCACATGAATATTCATAACTGTTTTTTTTAGTTAGCAGATTTTATGAGCATTTTTCCAAGAAAAAATAAATGTGTGCACATGTACACATATCTTCTCATGCACACATTCTAGTCCATTTTTTAAGCTGAAAAGCCCCATCAGGATAGAAAAAAAATTTCAAAGCATTCTTCCAAAATGTGCAAATTAGATAATTTTTCTAGTAATAGATTGTCCTATTTATTCAGGATGTCCAAAATCAGTTCTGTCATTTAAAATGATGATGGATTGACCTTCTCATGAAACCCTATCATACATTACTCACACAAAAGGTGGTGTGTCCCTGAAATGTATGGCAACCCTCAAAAAACAATTTTGGAATGTTCTTTTTTAAAATGTGCAGAATGCAATAGACGAGATGAGACATTTAAAACCGTTCATGCTGGACACAGAATCACCCTTTAGTGCATTAGACCAGGCTAACCTATTCCTTCTATATAAATTGGGTTTTACCTTTCATAATCCTGCAGTTAGCATGCAATTTGATATTGATTGTATGGATAGAATATCATTTAATGCAAAGATTGCTTTCTATTATGGAATTCATATGTTTATGGTTCATTTTCTCAACCAGAGAAAGGCCTTTACCTTAGCCCAGTGTAATGCATTATGTTCAACACTCCTAGCTGGAAGACACAAAAAGATACTATACCCTTTAATGATATGCCCTGAGACTCAGGAAGTGTAGAAACTATTGAACATGTTTCTTTCGTAGTGCCAGTTTTACACAGAATCCTGAAATGCTCTGATTGCTCCAATCATGGCTCATAAAACAAGGTACAGTGATCAACAGCACAAGCAACTCTTACTCTTTGACATTAACCCTGAAATAGCATATAAGAATGCCAGATCTTGTGTAGTGGCACACAAAATTAGACAAAGAATAGTTAAGAACAATTGAATGTGCTAGAATAGAATAGAATAGAATAGAATAGAATTCTTTATTGACCAAGTGTGGTTGGACACACAAAGAATTTATGTTGGTGCAAATGCTCTCAGTGTACATAACAGAAAAGATACAATCATCAAGAATCAAGAATCATAAGGTACAACACTTAATAATAGTCATAGGGTACAATAAGCAATCAAACCATACTAGGAAACAGTCAATATAAATTGTAAGGATACAAACGACAAAGTTACAGTCATACAGTCACAAGTGAGAGGAGATGGGTGAAAGGAAGGATGGGAGGATTAATAGTAACAGTAATGCAGACTTAGTAAATAGTTGGATAGTATTGAGGGAATTATTTGCTTAGCAGAGTGATGGCTTTCAGGAAAAAACTGTCCTTGTGTCTAGTTGTTCTGGTGTGCAGTGTTCTATAGCATCGTTTTGAGGGTAGGAGTTGAAACAGTTTATGTCCGGGATGTGAAGGGTCTGTAAATACTGTATTTTCATAGCCCTCTTTTGGACTCATGCAGTATACAGGTCCACGACTGAAGGCAGGTGGGTAGTAATTGTTTTTTCTGCAGAGTAGGGAATGGCTTTCCATCAGCACTATCCACTGGTCATTTGTCTCTGTCAGCTTCTGTGCTTCATCTTCCTCAGCTTTGTCAGGGGCTCTATAACTGAACATATTAGATTAATGTATTATTAATTAATTATTAATTAGATTAATCAACTAATCTAATCAAAACAAAACAACTAGACACAAAGACAGTTTTTCCCCATGCCATTACTCTGCTAAACACACATTTCCCACAGCACTGTCTTATGTCTAAGTATATGTAGTACATGAAGTAGGGCTGTATTACTATTCTTCTTCTCATCTTTCCTATTCTTATTGGTATTTTATGACTACCACTTTGTTGGTTGTATCTTGTGGTTTATGATTGTATCTTATGATTTATGATTTATCATTTTGTTGCCTGTATGTATACTGAGAGCTTATGCACCAGAGACAAATTCCTTGTGTGTCCAATCACACTTGACCAATAGAGAATATTCCATTCCATTCCATTCCGTTCCGTTCCGTTCTGTTCCGTTCTATTCTATTCTTCCATTCCATTCCAAGAACGAAGCCTCTTAGCATACCTTTTTATGTATCATGCCTATTTATTTATATTTGGTTGTTCTTGGTATTTGAAAACTATCTCTTTCCTTCTACTGGTTAACAATTGTAATAAAGTCATTTGATTTGACGTATTTATCATGTCCTGCCAGTTTCATTCCTTGTTAGGCTCTTCATGCTTGCTTTACCATCTTTTTACCTTTCCCTTCTGTCTTAATTCTCTTTTCATGTTGCTTTTTCAGTTCTTCTGGTTCTGTGCTCCACAACCCTGAAGTTTCAATCCTGAAACTTTTTTTAAAAGAATTTTTATTTTTAGACAAACATACACAAACAAAACATAAAACATAAAAACATCTTCCAGTTACATACATACAGTGTGTCGGTTGGTTACAAATTTTTTGTGCATCCTCTCCATAGTCCTCACTTACAGTTTGTATAAATTCTCATATTATCAATCTAATATATATTTATTTATTTTATTTATTTATTTATTAGTTTTATATACCGCCCCTCTCCCTGCAGGGACTCGTGGCGGTGTACAGCCAAAGTTAAAACACAATGCAAATACAATATTTTAAAAAAACAATTAAAAAAGATTAAATAAATTGGCTAAAAGATAAAAACTCAATCGAGGATATAAAAGACTAAAAACCAATTAAAACCAATTTAAGACCTTATAAAAACCCTAGGCCAGACCGGCTTGAGGAAATAGGTATGTTTTCAACGCGCGCTGGAAGACCAAAAGGTCAGGAATGGTCCTCATCTCCGGGGGCAACTCGTTCCAGAGGGAGGGTGCCCCCAAGAAGAAGGCCCGCACCCTCGGGGTTGCCAGCTGTTCAGCCGGTGGCACCCCGAGGAGGCCCACTCTATGACAGGAGATCGATGACGGCAGTAAGCGGTCCCATAACTACCCAGATCCCAAGCCATGGAGCACTTTAAAGATGGTCACTAATACCTTGAATCGCACCCAGAAGGCCACCAGGAGCCAATGCAGCTTGCACAAGAGTGGCATAACATGAGAACTCCGAGAAGCCTTCAACTGGATGCTCTTCAAGGGGAGCCCCATGTAGAGAGCATTGGCATGGTCTAGGCAGGAGATAACGAGGGTGGATGTGACTGTGTGAAGTGCATTCCAATCCAGAAAGGGCTGCAACTGGTAGATCCTATGGACCTGACAAACCCCCCCCCTGGCAACGGCCGCTATATGATCTTCTAACGACAGCCATACATTCAGAAGGACACCCAGATTGCGCAACGTCTGTGGGGGCAAGAATTTCCCCTCCCACAGCCAGTGATGGAACTAACTGGCTGTATCAGGGTGCCGGAAAGCACAGCCACTCGGTTTTGGTTGGGTTGAGCAAAGCCTGTTTCGCCCCATCCAACCCTGCACAGCCTCCAGGCACCGGGCCATCACTTCCACAGATTCGCTGGGGTGGCCCTGTGTAGAAATGTACAGCTGAGTATCATCAGTATACTGATGAAACTCTACCCCAAAGTCACGAATGATCTTACCCAGCGGCTTCATATAAATGTTGAACAGTAGGGGTGAGAGCACTGACCCCTGAGGAACCCCACAAATCAGGGGCCTCGGGGTCGATCTCTGCCCCCCTGCCAACACAAATGGTCAGAGAGGAAGGAGGAGAACCACCATAAAACAGTGCCTCCTACCCCCAACCCCCCCAACCGCCGCAATAGGATACTGTGGTTGATAGTATCAAAAGCCGCCGAGAGATCTAATAGGACCAGGACAGAGGAGTAACCTCTGTTACAGGCCCTCCAGAGATCATCCACCAATGCGACCAAAGCTGTCTCCGTGCTGTACCCGGGCCTGAAACCTGATTGGCGTGGATCTAGATAGACAGCTTCATCCAGGTGCTGGGGAAGCTGTCATGCCACCACACTCTCAACAGCCTTCGCCACAAAGCGAAGGTTGGAGACCGGGCGATAGTTAGATAACAGAGTTGGGTCCAGGGATGGTTTCTTGAGTAGGGGTCTCATTACCGCCTCTTTCAGGGTGGCAGGTGGAAATGCTCAAGGAAGCATTAATAATACCCTGCAACCAACCTCGTGTCACCTCCTGCTTGGCCAATACCAGCCAGGAGGGACACAGATCCAGTAAACATGTGGTAGCATTAAGCCCACCCAGCATCCTGTCCATGTCCTCAGGGGAAACAGGATCAAACTCCCCCCAAATGACCTCCCTGAACTCCGCCCCCGATCTCCCGTCCAGAGTCGCCCAGTCAGAGACCAACCCATCCCGGATCTGAGCAATTTTGTCCATCAGAAAATTAGAAAAATCCTCTGCCCGCCCCTGCAATGTATATGTATACATTGTTATCATTGTTAATCATTTATTTGACTAAACTATTATTCCATCATTTTATACAAGATATTAAAATTTTTAAATTAATTTATATTATAATAATTCATTACATCATTCTAAGTCCATCCAATAATAGTACATTTTTATATTATATTCTGTATCATTCTGTTATCCTTGTATTACAAAATTCTCTGACATATTTCATTTCCATATCTTTTTTGTCTAACCATTGATAAAATAAATCCCATATCTTATAAAATTGTTTATCTTCTTGTTCTCTAATTTCGAATGTCAATTTACTCATTTCAGCACATTCCATTATTTTCTTAATAACTTCCTCCTACGTTGGTATTTTCTCATTTTTCCAATTTTTAGCAAATACAATTCTAGCAATCCTGAAACTTTTAAATCCTGGAACTTCTTTCCTCATTTTCAAAACATTATATGAGGTTTAATGACACCCAAACTGGCAACATTCCTTTCCCTACAGAAACTGAATAGGAAATGACTGAATTAAGTTACTCTGATAAAACATTTTGATCACAATAGCTGAGCCATCAATGTTAGAAGCATGATTACCAAAATAGTCAAATGCATCCCATTTCTATAATAGTTCTTCCTTAAAGTTGCACCCCCTCCTTTCTCTTTAGTTCCCCCAAATCAGAAGGTGGGTCTTACACTTACATGCCAGAAATGGAGATGTGATGCTTAGCAAGAAATAACACAGATGTTTCTCTTTTCCCCTCTCAGCAAGACAGTATTGCAATTGGAAATTGAAAAAACCACAGGTTGACTTTGCTAGTGTGGTATTTTCCACTGTGCATGGCTCAGGGTTAAAAAGCACCACCACAAACCTAACATTTCCATCTCTGATGTTGTCAGGGAGCCCCTGGTACTAAAGCCGGGACGGTGATCTCAGCCTCAAGCCATGAACTGCAGAAGGCAAGTGTGATACCATTTGAGTCACATGGTCACTCCCTCCAGGTTTTCATGGTGCCTGTCTCGATCTCTGCACAACAAATCACACCAGAGGGAGTTCGGAATATGTTTTGATATGGAATAAGCAAAGGAAAAGAAAGAAAAAAGATTACAAAGTCTGTGGTGTTATAAAGCACAGCTATTGGATTTACTTTGCTGAGGAAATCAAATCAAAGCAATGCCAGTGGATTTTTCAAAGTACAGGCAAGGAAAATACATACCTGGAGGTTTAATATTTCTTCACCAACCATAACACTGCAGTCATATTTTGAAAAATAGTTGGTTTCAGGTATACTACTCCAAGGATTTCTTTTGAATGCTAACATCCTTGTTTTTAGTGAACACTGGGAAAGAGGGGTCATCTCTGTCCTGCTATGGTTTTTATGAGGTGGTCCATTAATGGGTTTAGATAATGGCCAGATAGAGTAATGACGCAACTTGAGAAATGTATCTCTTAAGAATGCCCTAAGGCTGAAGGACAAGATGGAGAGGAAGTAGTAAGCTTATAGACAGGGCCAAGTCCCAACTTTAATGTTGTTACAGAATAACAGAGTTGTTCTAGTCCAACCCTCTACCCAAGCAGCCCAAACTTTTCTTAAAAATCTCCAGTTTTGGATCCCCCACAACTTCTGAAGTCAAGCTGTTCCACTGTTTCCACTGTATTCTCACAGTCAGGAAATTTCAACTTAGTTCCAGGTTACTTCTCTCCTTGATTAGTGTCCATCAATTGCTTCTTGTCCTGCCTTCAAGTTCTTTGGAGAATAGATTAACCGCCCTCCTTTGTGAGAGTCTCTTAGATATTGGGACACTGCTATCATGTCACCCCTAGTGCTTGAAAAGCATATAATTCATTGATTTCTTGAGGGGTACTGCAGGACTTTCTAAAACTGAAATTCCTGCATTGCACTCACCTTGCAATTGGTAGAAGAAGGAAGATCAGGGCAAGAAATATTTGCAAGCTTATTGGCAGCATTCCATGGGCTGAATAGACAATTTGGTTTAAAATGGAAAGCAGTCCACTGATCTGCTCTGGGAAAATCATTCACAACCTCTCCTCCTATTTCTGGGCTTGTCCCAACCTGAACTGTGCTTTTTTTTCTTTCATCATCACCCAGTTCCATGATTATGCCATACCTCTTGCAGATTAACTGATCAAACATTTCCAAAATCATTCTCATAATAGCAGTAAAACACCTGGCAGGCTGAACCAGCTTACATTCCTTATAGCACCAATCAGAAAGAATACATAAATTATATGTTTGCAATAGTACAGAAAAGTTGTAATTGCAGCCCAATCCCCTCTCAACACCCTCATCTGTTGTTGGTTTTATAAAAAAAACTTCCAAATTAAAAGACAAAATAATCAAGGGAATTCATATTAAGAGACTGGAATAATGCACGGACTAGGAGATAACTCTGACTATGCAAAAAAGACAAAGCATTCCAACTATAAGTTGTGTTAAAAATAGTCTACCTATCAATTATTTTAATATTCTGGTTGCCTAAGATGCAAATGTTCTTGGGGCAGAGAATAGAATAATACCTCTCGTCTGTCTACTCACTCCCATGTACTCGGCATTGATGATTTTTCCTCATTTGCTGCCAATCTCTCTCCCTCCCTCCCTCATTTAAAGATACTATCAATACTTTTTCTATTTCCTTCTTTTCTTCATAGTAATGCTAAATAGTGGTAGAGCGGGAGGTTTATTATCTATTTTATCCCTTTATCTCTAACAGCCATTACTTGTAGATGATCCCAGGTTCATTCACCAGTATTGCCACATAGAATTTGCCAAAATTTTGATTAGAAACCACAAAGACACACTAATGATCCACGCAGATAAAGAATCAACCATTTTGAATGATCAGCACTATATCTCAGTTTCTTGACTTTATGGAAGAACACAGGAAGTCATCTGGTGATGTGGTAACCATGCAAACTGATGCAAATCAATGCAATTTGGAGTACAATATTCTGATTTCATATATACAGTGACAGGGATAAGTAGTTCAAAGAAAATTTCAATCTGATGTGCAGAAAGTTGTGTGGCTCTTTAAGTTAAAAGAAAACTAGTCATGTTAAGATATAATAGCTATGTAGAACTATAAATAGGTAAACCTTGGCCTCAACTACTAGGAAACGATGACATCTAATAAAACTTAGTGTGAGTATGTGTGTGTGTGTGTGTGGGGGGGGGTTTGGAATCAGAGGAAGTATTTCTTTATTGAAGAATTAAACTACAAAACCTGCTCCCAACAGCATGGTGATGCACAGCTTTGAAAAGATGAGGCAAATTCATGAAGAAAGACACCATTACAACTTCTAGTCTAGTATTTTTTAATCCTTTAATGCCAGCTGCTCGGAAGAGGAATGAGATGCTGCTATTATATTTGGCTGCTACTTGGGGGCTTCCCCTAGGAAACAGCTTGAACGTTATGGAGCATAATGCTAGACAAGATAGGTCACAACTTGAATTTATTTGTTTTATTTATACTCCCGTTTTCCTCCTGGGGCCCAAGACTGCACACAGAGATTTGCTCCATTTAATCCTTGCAACAATCCTTTGAGGTAAATCAGACTGAAAAATAAAAATAGACCCCAAACCACACAGTGAGCTCTTGGGCTGAATGAAACTTGGATATAGGTCTCTGGGAATATGTTTTATTCAAACATATAAACACTGCCCTGGCCAAATATCCCAGCATTGCAAGGTTTAGACTCATGTACCTAAAAATGATATAAATATTTTGTATGTATCTGTGATTCTTCACCCTGGAAATGTGTTTCACACACAACTTTTGCAAGCTGACTCAGGGTGAAGGTATTTCACCATTTGGTGTAAATAAGAAAGCCAAATCAGTGTTTCAGCCAGTTAATCTCTGCCCATGTTTTTTTTTTTTCTCAGAACACCTTTAACAGGATCAAAGGGGTGGGTTTTTGCTTGTTGTGATCACACCAAAAAGGCATTAAATAACCCAGTCAGCTTAATCCTTTCGGGGTTTTACATTTAAACCAAAGCAGACTATGCTATGCATGGGGTTAATGACTCCACCCAGTTAGTTGTGTGGTATAAACTCCTAAACTCAATGATCTGCTTTGCATATTGGATACTTTGAGGAAAAGAGAAATGAAGAAAAGAGGTGAGCCTATCCATTAGAAAACTCAATGCTGCAGATCAACAACATAAAACATAGTTATGAAAAGGCTAATTAGGTGTAGGTGGGGGATCAAACGGTGCATTTTCTTAACTGTGTAGTCAATAAGGGAAGGGAACAGGAATGTCACAAAGGCTTTCTGCAAATCTGCAAAAAGGAGTTTAGGTTCTTCCTAGAGAAAGTGTTGAGGTGGGGAAAATGGAACCTTTTGACCAGGGGTGGGAAAGAAGGAAAAAAGGAAAAAAAGGGCTTTTTGAAAGGCTGCTTCTCTGCATGCAGCGTGTTGATGACGATTTACAGGTGTACGGCAGCAGCATGCAGGGAAGCACATTGCAAATCACCGAACCTCATAAATCAACCAAACTGTAGTTAATCCTGTCAGATCCCACCCCTACTTTTGACTCAATATTGTGGACATTAATAAACAGATCCGATTAGCTTAATAGTTGATACAGTCATTGAATTAATAAACAGATCCGACTAGCTTAATAGTTGATACAGTCCGGTGAGATGTGAGAATGAGGCCATGGAGAAGGTGTATATTTTTCCACCAGATACATCTCAGCAATAGGTATTGATATTGTACCATAAAATATAATTCACTTTGTAAAGGTTAAAAGAACTCTGGTAGGATAATACTCAATTTAAGTAAGCATTCGCCTCTTCCTTCTCATGGAATTTGTAGTTGCCCATCTTGTGGCATGCTGTTGTAATTTTAATCTCCTAAATCTTTTCAACCTCATTTATTTCTGGAAATTCAAGCTCATTCAAGCTCCTACTTCATTGAAGATTAGGGCCACTCTTAGAATTGGCCATTTGCTCAAAATGGCCTTTCCTGAAGTTCAGCAGCAACAAACCATTTCGAATATGGAGAATTTTCTGAGCCAAAAGGATCTCCATTCTCCAAGTTTGAGGTATCATGTGCTTCTGCTTCTCTCTCTCTCTCTCTCTCATCTATCAATCACCAATCATCTATCAATCAATCAATCTATCAGTCACATATCTATTAGTCTACCTATATCTATCATCTATCATCTACCTATCTATCATCTATCTGTCATCTATTTGTCTATCTATTCAGCCACCTATCCAGTCAGCCATCTTGTTTCAAGTTATCTAGATCAGCGATTGCCAACCTTTTGGACCTCAGGGACCACCAAACTCATAATTTTAGATACCAGGGACCACTAACTCGTTCTGTGGGTGTGGCCTAATTTGTAGGTGTGACTTGGTGGTCATGTGACTGGCTGGGCATGGCTTGTATGTAAATATTATAAATATTTATATAAACTTTGATTTTTTTATAAAAAAAGCAACTTTTACCAAAATCAGGCAAAGCAGTCAGGCAGATTGAGTTGCTCACAGAATCACAGATTCATTCAGAAATCCATCTATCTGCCATCGGCTAGCTCAGTCTGTCACATAAAATTTGCTTGCAAGCAAACTCATAAAATTTGCTAGCAAGCAAACTCACAAAATTAACTCACAACACACCATGCATGTAAATATTGAATTTTTTATTTTAAAAAAGAGCAACTTTTACCCAAAATCAGGCAAAGCAGGCAGGCAGATTGAGTTGCTCACAGAATCATTCAGTGATCTATCTATCTACCATCGGCTAGCTCAGTCTCTCAAATTTTCTTGCCGTGAGTCTGCATTGAATTTGCTTGCAAACAAACCTTCAATCCTAAGGGAGGTTCGGCTGTGCTTAGCTAGAAAGCAAGAAATCCAACCATTTCCTGCTTCCTAGCTAATCTAAATCTCCCAGCACAGCAGAACAAATGATGGTCAGAAAAAGGAAAAATAGCAACTTAACAGACAAGTTTGCCAGGTAAAGAGTGAGTGAGCGAGAAGGGTTCCCACAGGCCATGTGGACTGAGCAGCCTTGTGTTTCTGCGCAGCCTGGATTAATTGTTTTGGGGGGGGTGTTCTGGGGGTGAGATTTCTCTGCGGCTCACCAAAATTTTCTCATGGCACACCAGTCAGCCGCGGCCCACCGGTTAGCGACTGCTAATCTAGATATCTAAGTTCTGTAGCTATCCAGCATATTACACACTGAAATTTAAAGCTGAGTGCAGTTTTGCTAATGATCAATTAATGTAGAACACAGTCAGACAGGATGAATGAAAGCACATTTAAGTGAAGTGTATTAGAGATGAACTGATGTAGTGATCCTCAGTCCAAAAGTTTATTTTAAAAGGATGCAATGTGACACCTCTGCTGTCACTTCTGCCCTCTGTTTTAGTGATTGCTTCTGGGAAATGCAAGGGTTGAATATCTGTTGAATTAAGCTTTACCAATGAGATTCAAGGGAAACATGCTGATCAATTATAACCAGCATTTAATTTGGAACTCACTGTTTATTTGGTGTCAATCATTGTAGTAAAGCACTATAGGATAAATTAATAATGAGCTTTTGCTTATTTAATTAACTTTTTAAAGTGTATCAGTATGTTTTGTTCATATTCTCTACCCCACCCTCTCAGCAATTCATTAGCAATTCATCTAATATATTAGACAATATAAACTTCCCACCAGGCTCAAGGTTGACTCAGCCTTCCATCCTCTCAGGGTAGGTAAATTGAGGACCCAAGAGTGTTGGGGCAATAAGCTGACTTTGTAAAAATGCCGCTTGTGGGGGGCCAAAAGCCCTAGTAAAAGGCAGGCATATACAATGGAATGAAGGCTATTGCCGAGCACTTAGCATGGTGCTCCATAGACTGTAAGCCGCCCTGAGTCTCCGGAGAAGGGCGGCATATAAATGCAAATAAAATAAAATAAAATAAAAATCTCTAAAGACTGCCAGTTGCATTTGAGTTTTCCTTGAGCGTAGTGAGACTGCCATGAATGGTTAAATTTTTTACTGTTCAATATTTCTGTTGTTTCCATAGTCAATCTGCTTATCTTTCTGGTAAACCAGTTAAAACCTTGTAGAAGATTAAACACCTTCAGCTCAGATTCCACAAAGACATTTTCCCTCTCTCAATTTGTAAAAATAATCAGAATCTTACAGTAGATTTTTGCTCTGACACTCGGACTTAAGTTTAGTAAAGCTTAAGAAGAAAGTCTGCCCCCAAACTGAACTTCTTTCAAAACACAAAGAGAAGCTTCAAGTCTGCACAAGCTGTGTTCAAAAACACAAATTCATTTGCTTCCTGAGTGATCAGACTGTATTGCAAAGTACTTTGTTTTGAATTTAGCACATCAAGGCCTTGGCTCATTTTTTCCCGGTAATAAATTATACTGTGTAGAAAATTTCACTGAATTGATCTACCTGTCTGTGTGACTCAACCTTAACTCCCCAGAGCCCTGTATAGACATATATCTGTGCCAATCTTGATATCTTGAAGCTTAGTTTATACTTTGGGACAGATAGTACTTGGCGATTCTCCTCTGCAGTTGGTATATGACCCATATAATCTGGTCTGAACACGCAGGTAACTTAAAGCCAAGCTAATAGGATTTAATGTTGAACCACTGGGGTCAAATAATGTTCTCAAAATTTAACATAATTAACTCCAACTGCCTGTCTGCCCCAGTTTAGCCAACACAAGCAAGGCAAAGCCAATTGAAAATGTCTCCTCTTTATTAAACTCAAGCCTAAGCACTTGTCTGTCTGGGAAAACAGAGCAAAGGGAGGAAAACTGAAACTGGTGGGCAGGGGCTGAGGTTTCCATAAATCTCAGAGAACGTCAAATCTGTTTGCATTGCAAATTATTGCTGGCTAATGGTCTATTATTTTACAACTAACGACTGCTATCCTGAAAGTAGGATGAAGCTTGTTCAAATCATGACCTAAAAGGACAGAAGTTCTTAACTACTGGTATACATGTACGTCATGTTTTATGCTTTATTTAATTAAGAATTTATATATGAAAAAGCAAGGAGTATATTTTGGTTATCCTGTCTCTGCAGGATAACAGAGCAGTGTATGTTCTGCACCGTTTTCTCATAAGGACCTCTGTCCAGAACGGAGTTAAAAATAATAATGTACAAAGATTCAAACACACAAGGATAATGTAGTTAATTTAGTGATGTATAAAAATAAATTAGAGCCTTTAAACATAAACCCTCAACTCCAAAGCTGTCTCATCCTTCCTTTTCCTACCTACTGTCTTTGGAGTTGTGTTCAATATGAACACTCATGATCTGCCAATACCAGGAGGGAGTTGAAGTCTAACATATCTGAGAGGTGGGGGAAGTCTATCATTAACATTTTTTTGTTTTTTTAAAAAAAATCCTACAGGGCTTTATTGCAATTTCAAAAATACTGTTTCAGAAAGAAAAACAAACAGGTGTCCATCAACATTTCAGGCTGAAACTAAGCTCAGAAGAAGCATATCTTCTGAGGTCAAGATCTCTTAATTATCAATTATTGGGTAGATTTCTATAAAAATAAATAGTGAAGGTGATAATCTCTCTTACAAGCTGAATAAAACCCTCCTGTGAATGAAGAAAATTGCTATGGGAGGACCCACCGGGTGGGATGACTAGTCCATTATAAGTTGCTTTATGTCCCATTCTGAACATCTACTGTATATAGCTGGGACAGCAAGTCTGTTAGGCAGTCAAACAAAACAAATCATGCACCCAATAACCAAATAAACAGATAACTGGGTTGTATAAATCAGACCAGAAAGGAAAGTTATTTGAATATGAGGGTTTTCTGGAAGAATCTTTTGCTAGTATTCTCCTAAAGATTGTCAAAATAGAGTCCCCCCCCCCCCCCCCCCATTTAGTTATATTCAGCTGCTTTGGTTTTGGGAAAAAAGGCTTTTTGAGAATATATATATATATTTGTTACGATTATCATATATAAAACACAAATGAAAATAAAGATAATAAGGAAATGGAAAAAGGGAAAAGGGAAAAAGAAAGGTGAAGGATAAGAGTAAAGAAAAAAAGCATGGACAACCAACTTTTCCAGCATAGCAAAAAGTACAAAATAAAATTACAGTCTCAACTATTTACTTTTACAACTTAGTAAGTACCAGCCATTTCTATAACAACAACTCATTTCATCAGCAAAAACCCAAAATCAAGAATTCAGTTTTTGTGGGTGTTGTGCACCAAGTCCAGAAGTGATTTCCAAGTAGAAACAAAACTGTCTATATTAATGATCTGATCAAAACAGTTAATTTTGACATCTCTGCTAGTGCCATCCATTTTTTCTACCCATTCTTCCATCATAGAAATTGACATAGAAGAAGAAAAAAAATCTTACACATCTCTTTTTTAACACTTGAAGTAACAAGTACATTTTTCTTTCTTTTTATTTTAGAACTTTCAATTTTTCTTTTTTTTTCACTCTTTATTTATTTTTTCTTTCATCTATCTTGGTGGTGAACAAAATTGGCAACTTTAAGACCTGTGGATATCAAGTCCCAGAATTCCTCAGTCAGCTATCCCCGCTTGGAAATTCTCAGAGTTAGTCCACAAGTCTTCAAGTTATCAAGACTGAACCTTATCTATGTTCCAACAATTATTAGCTTTTGCTAGTTGTTTTCTTCCTTATTTTAAAAAATAAGTTATTCCAAAAACAAGGAGGTGATGATAATTTAGAGCTAGGAATTTCAATTTTCCTTGTCAGATTTTCCATATTTTAGGGGGAGACACACTATATTTTTCATGAACTTTTTCATTTTAGTCTTCCTGGGCAGAGGAACTTTTAACAACTGGCCTTTGTAGATTTTCATTTTTTGCACAAAGTAGTCTGAGTTGTCATTTTGGCATCCAAGACGTGGATTAAATAATAAAATAGCATAACCTAAAATGAAAGGAGCAATTGAAAAAACCCCCAAGAGAGAATTTCGACTATAATAAGATTGAAAACAAAACAAAAAAAAGCCTGTTTCAGCTCAGCTTTAAATTATTATGCACGTGGTACTTTAGTGTGTTAAAACACATCTTGAAAAATATTAGTGCATTGTTTTATTCACCCCCTCTCCGGGTCAAAAATAAAATATAAAAAGTCTACATTCTCTAACACCGTACTTCTCTCTTACACACAGGAAAGCATTAGTTATTGGTCTGTAACTTGGAATTTCACACCAATATTATATTGTAAGCAGCACTCTTTTTTACTCTAAGAAAACACAACCCAATAAGCAAGAATATTTTATATTGTATTGTTCTCAGCCTGGATGACTCTAGAACATGATCTAGTTGGCTGGATGATTCCATCCAGAAGGAAATTCCCTGGGTGCATTAGTGGGATTCAAAATTTTTTTACTACCAGTTCTGCGGGCGTGGCTTGGTGGGCATGGCAGGTGAATGATACTGTAAAATCTCCAGTCAGAGGTGGGATTTGCTGGTTCTGCAAACTACTCGAAATTTCTGCTACTGATTCTCCAGAAGTGGTCAGAACCTGCTGAATACCACCTCTGTTCGGTGGGGATTTTGTAGGGGGTCCATTACAGACCTTAGTGAGAATTCATTAGAAAAATCTTTCTTCTAGTATATGTCCTCTGGTTAAACAGATAGTAAATTATTATTTATTTATTTAGCTCTACTGACAGTCCTGAACATGAAATATGACTATGCCTCTATAGTTCTTGCAATTCTTGGGTCCTGTTTTACAGGGCAATTGCTGAAGAGAAAGAAATGAACAGATAACAGATGATCAAAGTTGGAATGGACCTTGTAGGTCATCTAGTCCAACCTCCCACCCAAACAGGAGACCCTACACCATTTCTGACAAAGGCAGTCCAATCTCTTCTTGAAAGTCTCAAGTGATGGCACTCCCACAACTTCCGAGGGCAAGCTGTTCCATTGGTTGATTGTTCTCACTGTCAGAAAGTTTCTCCTTATTTCCAGGTTAAATCTCTCCTTGTTCAATTTCCATCCATTATTCCTTGTCTGGCTTACTTTAGAAAATAGATCAACCCCTTCCTCTCTTTGGCAGCCCCTCAAATATTCGAAGACTGCTATCATGTCTCCCCTTCTCTTTGCTAGACTAGCCAAGCCCAGTTCCTGCAACCATTCTTCATATGTTTTAATCTCCAATCCCCTAATCATCCTGGTTGCTCTTCTCTGTACTTTTTTTAGAGTCTCAACATTTTTATTATAATGTGGTGAACAAAACTGGATGTAGTACTCTAGGTGTGGTCTTACTAAGGCTTTATAGAGTCGTATTAGTACCTCCCTTGATCTTGATTGTATCCCTGTTAATACAATTTAGGATTGCATTAGCTTTTTTGGCTGCTGCTGCACACTGCTGGCTCATATTTAGCTGGTTGTCCACTAAGACTCCAAGATCCTTCTCACAGTTACTGCTATTGAGCCTGGTTTCACCCAGTCTATATGTGTACTTTTGGTTTTTCTTGCCTAAGTGTAGGACTTTACTTTTTTCTACATTGAATTTCATTTTGTTAGATATGGCCCAGTATTCTTGTCTGTCAAGATCCATCTAGATCTTGAGCCTATCTTCTTGGGTGTTAGCTATTCCTGCCAGCTTAGTATTATCTGCAAATTTGGTAAGTTCCCCTTCTATTCCCTCATCTAAGTCGTTAATGAAGATATTAAAGAGTACTAGAGCTAAGACAGAACCTTGTGGCACCCCACTGCTTACTTCCCTCCATGTAGACTTAGATCCATTTAGGACTACTCATTGAGTATGGTTTGTCAGCCAGTTGCGAGTCCATCTAGTGGTGATGCTATTTATTCCACTTTTTTCTAGCTTACTAAGAAGTACGGTAGGTAGTGGTCTACTTTGTCGAATGCCTTATTGAAGTCTAAATACATTATGTCCACAGTATTTTGCTGGTCTACTAATTTAGTCACTATGTTGAAGAATGAAATAAGATTGGTTTGGCATGATCTGTTCTTAACAAACCCATGCTGACTGCTAGTTATTACTTTACTTGTTTTTACTTTACTTGTTTCTAGATGTTGGCAGATCTGTTTTTATTATTATCTTTTCCAGTATCTTCCTGGGTATTGATGTTAGGCTAATTGGTCTATAGTTTCCTGGGTCTGTTTTTTTCCCTTTTTTGAAGATGTGAACCACATCAACTCTTTTCCAGTCTTCTGGTAGTTCCCCGGTAGTTCTCCAGGATTTTTGAAAGATATGGTGCAGTGGTTCTGAGATGACTTCTGCCAACTCCTTTAAAACTCTGGGATGTAATCCATCAGGCCCCGGTGATTTGTGTTCATCAAGATCAGACAGGTGTTCTCTTACTATTTTTTTTTTGCTAATTTTAACTTTTATTTCTGGTCTGTCTTCTACAGTTATGTTTTTGGCGGGTTAAGCTATAGTTTCTTTTTGCATGAAGACCGATGCAAAGAACGAGTTAAGCAATTCTGCTTCCTCTCTGTTGCCTGTTACTTCCTTGCTGTCTTCTCTCTTTAGTGAACCAATTGTTTCCTTGATTTTTGAAATGCTATTATAGAATGACATGATGGAAGCTGATGATTGAGCCAAACGAAGAATTACCATGTCTTAAGTAAACCAATACATATTTTATCTTGGATCTAATGATCCTTTTTTAACAGATGTATTCAAATATATACTCTTGGGAAGACAACTAGTCAAAATATTTAAAAAATTTTTTTACAGTACTGAGTTTTCTTATAAGAAAAATCTGAAAGTAAAAAGCTTATTTCTATCCTAGAAGATATGCTTAATTTAACTTACACAACTACTCTCAGATAATAGCTTGCATCTGTGTATATATGTATGTATTTTTATGGCTTAAAAAAAGTATACGAATTCCCAGTATACTAAGCTATGCTCTTCCTCTTTGGTTGTAATTTTCTTAGCACGATAGATTAACAGCTCAACCTATCAACAACTTTCCCTTTCTCCTGTATTGGGTTTAAATGGTTTAATGCCATCAACTTCTAATTTTCTTCTGTATAGTTTAACAGATGTACTCCTCAGTTTGGTTAGTAGATAGCCAGAATTACTACATTGCATTTTGTGTGTGTGTGTGTATACATACACACACACACACACACACACACACACACACACACACACACACACACATCTGTCTGTCTGTCTGTCTCTCTCTATATATCTATATACGTATGTATGTATGTATGTATGTATGTATGTATTCCTACTATATATAAATATACTATATAGAATATATATGTACTGCATGTGTATATAAGTATATATAGTAGTTTTTCTTTGTTGAATTCAAATCCAAATTTGTAAAAAAAAAATAGCTTGACAATCTCAATCAAACCAAAGCTACATTTTCAAAATAGCATTCTGAATTACTAGTTATACTGGAAACAACTGGCTTCTTATCAGGGAAACTTTTAGGGTATCTGAATTTCTTGAAAATTTAATGAGAAAACTGAAAGCTTATATTTTTCAGTGATTTGTATGCACTAACTATATTCTCTGGGTAATGTGATCATATTAGTCTGATGATCACCTTCTGGGCAAACAGATTTTCCTAAAAAGGAACAGGAATTCACTTAAGGAAAAGAAAGATGCGACATCTCTGCCACAGTGTGCAATAGCCAATTAGAGCCAAGACATTGGCCTACAATGAAATGAAGGAAACTAGACTGGACAGCAACACTTATGTTGGCACAAATGTCAGAATACTGCTTTTGATGTGTAGCAGGAAAAGATGGGCAGAGATTATCTTAGGCTAGGCTAGGTGGAGGATGATATTATACATTGATGCCCTCGATAAATGTTCAGTGGCCTGTATTCACATTGGATCAAATTGGTTGTGTGGATCAGTCCTAAAAATGAAGTTTATGTCTGACACAAAGCCTTTGCCTAGGGACACTTCAGCAGAAATATTGAAAGATTAAAGTGTGTGTGTATGTGTATGTATGTATGTATGTATGTACATATATATATATATATATATATATATATATGTGTAAGGTTTTTTTTTAAGCTGATAATTTTAAATAATAAATAAGGGAGACTAGTATAGATCTATTTCGAGCTAGTTAGCTCTCTTCAGCTAGCCATACCCTTACTGGGATTCGAACCAGGGAAGTATTACATGTGAGGCAGTTGTAATTGCCTCTACACCACTGGCTCTCTCCTTATCAGCTCAGGCAGGGGAATAAGTATATACTTTGTATTACAACACCCTGTTAAGCCCCAATTAAGGGAGAAAGCATACTGCTTTCTTTTCTGTCTTTCGGCTCATCACCAGAGACCATACTGACAGAAAGCTATTTGTTTCGTTGCCTTTAGCAGTATGCTTTCTCCCTTAATTGGGGCTTAACAGGGTGTTGTAATACAAAGTATATACTTATTCCCCTGCCTGAGCTGATAAGGAGAGAGCCAGTGGTGTAGAGGCAATTACAACTGCCTCACATGTAATACTTCCCTGGTTCGAATCCCAGTAAGGGTATGGCTAGCTGAAGAGAGCTAACTAGCTCGAAATAGATCTATACTAGTCTCCCTTATTTATTATTTAAAATTATCAGCTTAAAAAAAAAACCTTACACACATGTAAACTAAAGGCAACGAAACAAATAGCTTTCTGTCAGTATGGTCTCTGGTGATGAGCCGAAAGACAGAAAAGAAAGCAGTATGCTTTCTCCCTTAATTGGGGCTTAACAGGGTGTTGTAATACAAAGTATATACTTATTCCCCTGCCTGAGCTGATAAGGAGAGAGCCAGTGGTGTAGAGGCAATTACAACTGCCTCACATGTAATACTTCCCTGGTTCGAATCCCAGTAAGGGTATGGCTAGCTGAAGAGAGCTAACTAGCTCGAAATAGATCTATACTAGTCTCCCTTATTTATTATTTAAAATTATCAGCTTAAAAAAAAAAAAAAAAAAAAAAAAAACCTTACACACATGTAAACTAAAGGCAACGAAACAAATAGCTTTCTGTCAGTATGGTCTCTGGTGATGAGCCGAAAGACAGAAAAGAAAGCAGTATGCTTTCTCCCTTAATTGGGGCTTAACAGGGTGTTGTAATACAAAGTATATATATATATATATATATATATATATATATATATATATATATATATATATATATATATATATATATATATATGTAAGTATGTATGTATGAATTAATGGCATAGAAGCATCTAATGATATAAGACCGCTCTAAAATATTTATTTTGGGCATCTTTATAACACACACACATGTATCATTCACTCACTCACACACCATGCATGCACACAAAACCACACATCAATGTGAATTGGGCCCAATTAGTTTGAGCCAACTCCAGTGAATCTCTTGATGTAACAGTTTACATAGGACAATGGTCTTAAATTTTCTAACCTTTTGCCTCTGATGTTTTAATTTTTCCTTTTTGAATAGAAAAAAAAGGTAACAATACATTTTTAAAAGGCAATCTATTTTTAGTGCTCTTGGGATTCACTGCTCATTTGCTAACGGGGAAAAAAATGACCAATGACCTAATAACCAACCAGAAAATACAGCTGGAAAGACTGAATCTGGGAAGCAGAATCAAATTTATGACCTTTAAGAACATTTACTGAAAATAAGAGCTTTGTGCCACTATCTAAATGTTTGGTTATAATATTAATAGCTTTAGGAGACAGCCTGCTCAATTTTGCCAATGTTTTTTTTTTTTTTTGTTAAACTGAAAGGCCATAAATGCAAAATGATGGATTTTTAAAACATTCTTTCTACACAGGGATTCTAAGCAACTGCTCACAAAGGCAATGATCTGTTTGCAAAAATAGGGGGCTTATTTTAAAAATCAATCTGAACTTTATCTCTTGGCACAAGCCCAACAATCAAAAGTCTTATTTAGGGCCAGTCTTAAAAATGCAAATGACTTCCCCTTAATTGAATGTTAGCTTATAAACTTAATGTAAAGGTTGCTATTAAAGGCCTTAGGCCAGGTGTGTCAAATTTGTGTCATCACAGTGTCATCATGTGACATATCATGACTTTTCCCCTCTTCGCTAAACCACAAACAATCCAGGGCTGTCAAACTCCCAGCGCGCAAGCTGGATGCGTCACATGCTGGCCACACCCATGCCCAGTTTAGCAAAGGGGAAAAAAGTCCTGATACATGATGATGTGAGCTTGACATCCCTTATCTAGACAATACAAACACAAATTACCAATATTGGTGTTCCCCTGGGCATGCTTAACCAATTGGCAGCCATAATCATACATGGGAGTAATTGATATATTCTCTGCACAGTCTAGCAAACTTGCCAATAAATGTATATTTCTTCAAATCCAGATTATGCATCAGCTGCCGTGGTGTCATCTATGGTGCTAGGCTGTGCACACTTAATCCCAAGGAGGAAAGATATCTAAATTCACAGGGAATTAGAGGTGAGTGACTCAGTCTCTGTTAAAGACTTACTTGAAAAGAAATGCCAAGATATAAATCAAATAAATAAATAGTTCAAGAAATAAACATCTTCAGCTTTTCTTTCATGTCACATCTTCAGCTTTTCTTTCATGTCACATCCACTTCTGCTTTAATCTGAAGATTTTTTTTTAAAATATCCAAATGGAGATTTGTACTGATATTTCATTTGCTCAGTGCCATGTTTATTAGCCCTAAATTGTCATAGTAAATATACAACAATAGAAAATAGTATTAAAGGTCAGGCATTTAATCCGACTAGGCTCAAGGTTGATTCAGCCTTCCATCCTTCTGAAATGGGTAAAATGAGGAACCAGATTGTTGGGGGCAATAGGTTGACTCTGTAAACCACTTAGAGAGGGCTGTAAAGCACTGTGAAGTGGTATATAAGTCTAAGTGCTATTCCTATTGCTATTGAATATGTATATTGGAGAACTACAATATATTTTATTCCAGGGAAAGAATTGTCTAACTTAGTACTTCTTGAAACACAGCTCTTAACAAACATCTGCATTGTTCTAAATATTTTTTTTCATGCTTTATTTCATCAGCAAATGAAAAAGTGAGAATACTCAGGAAATGTCAAGCCTGGCAGAAATTGATTTTCATACATTATTTGGAGAGACATGATCAGTATGGTTTTCATAGGAATTGGCAAAGCATTCTTACATGAGACTTGTTCAAGTTTATCCCAAGAAATCCATCAGAAACCCAACTTCCAATTTCTAGACCTTTGTTTGACCCGAAAGGTGAGTCTACCATAAATGCTTGGAACGTAGGTTATACTACGCTAATCACATTAGGAAATATGCTAGGTACTGAATTCTCAGTAATACTGAAAATTGTGGTTGGATATACATTTCCTCAGAAATTATTCACGCCTACTTTGAAGCTATTTTTCTCTTGCTGTTACTTTCTGGTCTCATTAAGGAGTGTGAAGCTAAACGCACTAGGGTGTGGGTGCGTATGTGGAAAGGATACCACACCCATCCTTAAAGGTTGTGATCATTTTGAGGGCATTATTTGTAACCCTGGGAACTAGTTCCTTTTTCATAAGCTTGATGAACCACTAAACCTGTTCTGGATGAGTATTTCAAAATTCATTGGTGTTAAGTCATATCTCACGAAGGTCACCATGTGAAGCACCTGTTCTGACCCAATCTTAGCAGAAGCAAGAAACAGACTCCTTGTCATAAAAAACCCCTCTTTATTTAGCTCTTGTGAATTAATTGCATTCACCCACTGAAAGCCGAAAGGCTGCAAATTAAGTTCTGGCAAGCAGTCTTTAAGGCACAAAACACAATGAGAAAAATCTCAAGAAATATGAACTGTTGTCTTCTACAACAACCACTCCCCTTTCTATTTATTCCTCAGCCAGGGAGGGGCCATTCAGTGTCCACACTTGCTTTACCTCCCGAGTCAACTCTTTGTACCCCGTTGGTCATCATCTGGAACAGGCCTCAGCTGTTCCTCCTCCCCACTCATCTCAGCCTCCAAATGCAGCTGCCTCTCCGGTGGCTGGGAAATGTTGGACAGCCCTGACTCTATCTCTGTGTCTGACACTGAGCATCCATCAGAGGCTTTCCCAGGCTCCAAAACTAGCCCAGGTTCTCTCCCAACCTCCTCATCATTCGAGTCTACCACAAGCTCTGCTGGCAGCTGGCGGGCCACAACAGCACCTCTCTGGCACTTCTCTGAGCTGAATCCACCCAATTTTACTGGAGAGGCTGGCCATCCAATTGAATTGTGCCAAAGTTAAGAAGATAGCTTCAGTTTTGTATGTTTTATTTTTTCCCCTCCAGTAGCAGGCATGCTAATTGCTTTGCATAAAGTCTAAGACTTATTTGTTTTAGTAGAAAGATTTTAGGAAAAGTGGGTTACAGATGCAGTGTCCTCTCCGATTTTGTTGCCTGAGGCAGGGGAGGGGGAAAAATCTTATTTCCCCACCCTGGGACTGTTTGGATTTTAATAGTGTAATTTTGAAATATTTAGTACTCTTGCTATATCGATATTTAGGATCCAACATAATTTTTCCTACATTCCCACATGCGTTTATTATCTTTATTAAGATCTTTGTATCTATCATCTATCAATCTACCATCAATCTCTTTCTCTTTCTCATCCATCCATCATCACAAAATCCTCCCAAGCTCTCATTCTCAAACTGGGGTTCCTTTCTCCTGTATTCTAGACACATTCAGTGTGATCTGAATAGTCTGAAATAAATTAATTTGACTGATGGGGCTAAGCTTCCAAACTTTGTAAAATGAGCTGAAAAATCATTATGGACAAAATTCTGCTAATCTAGAATAGAATAGAATTCTTTATTGGCCAAGTGTGATTGGACACACGAGGAATTTGTAGACAAATTCCTTGTGTGTCCAATCACACTTGGCCAGAGTAAGCACCATGAAATAGAATGGCATTTTTAAAAAAATATGTTAGACCAGTTTGGTCTAGTGGTTAAGGCACCAGGTTAGAAAGTGGGAGATCATGGGCTCCTTAACCATGAAGGCAGCTGGGTGACTTTGGCCCAGCTGCTCTCTCTCAGCCCATTGCACTTCACATTGTGGGGTAAATAGGAAGAGGAAGGTATGTTGAATATGTTTGCTGCCTTGAGTTATTTATAAAAATAATAAAGGCAGAATGCAACATAAACAAACAAACCAATAAATAATGTGCTGAAAAATAAAATGTTAAAAATCTCAGCAACTGAAGGAAAGGGTTTTTTTTTTAAAAAAATGTCAAATATCATGTTATTTTATTTTTAAGTATTTAAAATCTGGAGAAAAGCAGCTTGGACTTCAATTCAGTTTAAATGAAGTAGAAGGTAATTGTTTTCACTTATGCAGAAATTACAGATTCGCTATCCGCCTTCAAAAATCACAATCATATGTGCCATTAAGGGATTATTTGACAACTTTCCATGGTAATGGATCACAATTTCCTCACTGTAGTTTAGATAATACCAACTGATACAAAGTGCTGTCAGTGTTAGTCTCCGAATGATATCCAATATTGCTTTTGTAATTTCAGCACTTAAATGGCTGGAGCTATTAGATTAAAGAAAAAACCTATCAGATATGCTGTACTTCTGTATCTTAAATCAAGGCTTAATATGCACAATATTAAAACAAACTGTGACCATCCTGGGGACAACATTTTTCAAGGGACACTCAAGTCTTTTGAGTGAGTAACTCTGCAATTTGTACTATGAATTATGGGGAAATTGATAATTTATGGGGGCCAAATTACTGCTGCTTGGGGATGTTTTAAACCTGGATTTAAATGCTAACAGGGTTCAATATCTATCTTGAGTTTAACTTGGGGGAAACGCATAAGAATCTCCAAGTTGCTTAATTGAAATATCAAAACTCTGCTATTTGTTGCAGTACCTGGAGAAACGAAGAGCCTTTTCATCAAGACAAATTGAAATTTAGTGGATGGCATCAAATTCTGAACTCCTTTGGTTGCTATAAAGACACTGATGGAGAGGCAAAGTCATATCACGTGCACATTTTAATCAGTAGTGGGATTCAAATTTTTTTACTTCCAGGTCTGTGGGTGTGGCTTAGTGGGCATGGCAGGGGAAAGATACTGTAAAATCTCCAGTCAGAGGTGGTCTTTGCTGGTTCTCTGAACTACTCAAAATTTCCACTACCGGTTTTCCAGAACTGGTCAGAACCTGCTGAATACCACCTCTGGTTTTAATGCTAGACAAGCACAAACGCAAAAGAAATATAGTATGTGTTACAGGTAGTTCTTGACTTACAACAGTTCATTTAGTTGAAGTTACAACAGCACTGAAAAAAATGACATGACTGTTTTTCACATGACTATTGCAGCATCTCTATGGTCACATGATCAAAATCTAGATACTTAGCAATTGGCTCATTTTTGTCATTGCAGTTCCCGAGGTCATGTTTTGACCTTTTGCAATCTTTTGACAAGCAAAGTCAATGGGGAAGTCAGATTCATTTAAAATCCCTGTTACTAATTTAACAACTGCAGTGATTCACTTAACAACTGTGGCAAGAAAGATTGGTAAAATGGGGCAAAATTCATTTAGCAACCATCTCACTTAGCAACAGAATTTTTGGGCTCAGTTGTGGTCAAAAACTGGATATTATCTGTATTTACAAGCCCGATTTTTTAAAGTTCAGCCAGCATTTCCGGATACCAGATTGAAACACCTACACGGAGACTGCAAGAATGTATTTTGCCATCAATTTAACGCAACCAGATTAGGTTTCAATTGAGCATTGCAATGCAAGACATAAAATTTAAGAGGAAATTTTCCTGGAGCATAAAAATCACAATTGGTCCTGCTGTGTAAAAAGATAAAATAAAAGTCTATTCATTGCAATGACTGTTGGGCTGGTGATCGTTTGGTTTTGCTGCGTTTCCTTTGCAACGTAAGGTAGAATAAAGCCAAGTTGGTTTTTCTTCCATCAAAGGCAAATGCTTACCATATAATAATATAAATCTTCTATGTTTCTATGTTTGGCCTTTGGCTAACCCAGTTGGAAACCTGCTTATTTATTTATTATTATTTGCTAATTGTCTAATAAAAAAACACAATCCTTCTAGCCAATGGTGGTAGGCTACTGGTTCAGACTGGTAGTAAAAAAAAAGCCAGCGATTAGCTAAGAGGAGGAAAAAAATCACCCGACAATCAGCTGAGAGGAAAATGAAGAGAAAAGTGCAGGATTGGCCCTCTACCCCCACCCCTATGCTTTTCTCTTCTTTATCCTCTCAGCTGATTGGCGCGGCAGAGCCTCAGCTGGTGTGGGGAAATCTGAGCGTCGGTGTTAGGCAAAGCACACCCACCAAGCCACGCCCACTGAACTGGTGGTAAAACAATTTGAATCCCACCACTGCTTCTAACAGTTTATACAACACTCAATTAAAAGCACAAATAGAGTGTTGTCCTTGTCAGATTCAGTATCAGAGAACTCCAAAACAAGAACAAGCAGAAATCAAACGAAAGATCTCCTGTTAACTCATATAGTTGCGCCCCCAATTTTTGCAAACATAGCTTTGGAATAAGGTAATGAAATTAGTTCTTAAGTATAAGAAGTAGAGCTGCAAATCCAAACTCCTGTCAGAGTTCTATTAATACACATCTGTCAGAAACAGACAGGAAACAGAAGAGCACTGTGAGCTGATCAGAATAGTTTCTTGTTACTTGCCTATTTACAAGAATCTAGCCGGACTAACTATACTCTCTTAGGAACAACCAGATAAAAGCTCAAAGGATTATTTGGAATGGAGGGAGATGTCAGGTCTCTGTTGCTTCCTCTTCTACAAGGATTCCAAGTTAGCCAGGCCCTTAGTAGCTCCAAATTCTGACACAATGCCAAAGACCAACTGAACCCTACTTGGCTTGGCAGCCATACTAACTCATGCTGGTTTAGAATGCCAATCACACAACATCCAAAACCAAAGACTGAGATATATGCAACAATCTGTCCTTCTGCCAGCTATGCCTCTGTTCTTGGAGGCTGACACTTTCATAGCAAACTCTTAGTAGTGAAGTCCTACTACAGGCTGAACTGTATTTGAGGAGAAACCTCACTGGTAAATCTGGTAAAAATGAAACAGTCAGCCTGGGATGAAAATCCCTAGTCTTGATCCAACCTCTGATTTGTTGGCATTTCTAAAGAGAAGATCAGAGCTGAAGTGCAGTAGAAATGAAACCAGACGCCTTTAACAAAAGCAGTGGGAGGAATGTTGAAAATATAGTCACCTGATGAAGTGCCTGTTTACCTAAGATGTAAATCAGGGATAGTTTTCTTTTCTTCTAATTCTCAAATATGCCTTTGGCACTCCGTGGGAGGGTCTTTGGGCTGGGTTCATTCCAGGGTACAGAACAGACCAGCAGCCCCTAGAGATGCTGCCAACATTTTTATTTAGCTGATTTGCAATAAGAATTTGTCCAGCTCATCACATTTGGCTGCATTTCTTTAAAAGAAAAAAAAAACTGCTATCCTGCTTGGATTGTAATCCAAGCTGGTACATGTAAAAAGCTGCCACAGCAGAAACCCGTATATAGAAGCATACCTATCATGCTATTCTCTTGGGGCTAAACAACATTAGATGTCAGGTCACTCGGCTATAAAGACAGTTCCAGCTCAGTTGCCTTGGATCTGTATAGCAGAACATCTTGCTTCTGAAGATGCCAGCCACAATTATTGGTGAAACATCAGGAAATCTGTTGTCTAGACCACAGTCACCAAACCCTGAAAGTTCAACAATGCCCAATAGATATCAGTGATGGAAACCTAGACTGATACATTGTTTTCTGAAATATTGGACCAATCTGTCTCGCTTAGCCCAACATACCTCACTGAGATTTTGTTGTGAAGAAAACAAGAGAAGACAATATTATGCACTCTGTTTTGACTTGTGCAAAATAATGGTTGGTGATAAATCCAATACATCCTTAAATAAATGATAATTAGCTCATCGCCAGAGCTGAATTAATAAAAAGGGGATAATATACAGCTAGCATAGATATGATCCAACCTAAGAAATGTAATATCCATTCCAGAGCAGAATATGCAATCTGGTGTGACAGTGAAACACAGGTTATGACCTTTTACATAATGTATACAAAGAGCTCCCAAGGGTGTTCAGAACTGAAATGTTATGGCAATGAACATGGTGAATGACTGGCAGATATTACATGTCAGGAATGCCTTTCCATGGGGGAAGACAGGTTTGGCATTTCTAAACAAAGCTTGAACCAGGAACCGATATATAAGATACTAATGTAAGGAGGGAGCAGGAAATTAGATAAATTATGAAAAGCAATATTTTCCTGCCAGTATTAGTCAAGAGTGGCCAAACAGTGCATTCAGGCACGTGCGGTCCTTCAGACACCATTTATATGTTTTGCTTATTTAACCTTTCTTTGTCTTCCCTTTTAAATGTCGGCCTCAAGATTTGCTCCTTCCTCTGTTTGCTCATGTGCTGATGAAGAAATATGTGTCTGTAGGATTAACTGAGAACAATGTTTGAACAATGTTTCAAGATAAAAAAAAGTTCTTTGCAAGGCATTGCCAAAATAAGCACTCAGTTAGACAGACCCCCTCCATGTCATTAAGGTTAGCTTTGCAGTATTTAGAGTCATCCAGGTTAGATTGAGTTAAAGGTAGCCTGTCCAGTGCCTGCCCCTTTGGAACTGTGGGCTGTTTACATGTCCAGTCAGGGCAACCCACCAGGCTCAGCACTGTCCAGTTACCATAAAAATATGCAGACTATCCAGATTGCACACATGTTCCAGCAAAGTTGAATATGCACACACATGAAGAAGGCGTATTTAGTATATTGTGTAGTATTAGGTAATTTGAGGTAGATCACAGTTTTTTTAAAAAAAAAAACCTACCTTGTTAGGGAAGGAATGTTTTAACTCCTTTCCCTTTCCCCTTGATTAATATTCAACTTCATAAACTATAGGATATTCTGAGAAGCAAAGACCTAATTTATAGAATAGTTTCTGGGTTTTCTTGCCATCTTTCATGTGGGAGAAGGAATGATTTCATACATCGTTTTGAAAGTGAAATACATTCATTTGCACAATTAATAAGCTAGAGAAAGGTTCCCAAGCAGAAGGATTATACAAAAGAAATAAAAATCAATGATGTTATTTGGAGTTATTAGGCACAGAAATTGCAAATGATTGGCATTTGTAACTTAAACTATAAAGTAGTCTGAAATGTTACCTAAAATATATAAATGTTGTAACTTCTGTCTACTACAATAAATAGTTTTAATGTATATAAAAGCATAATTCTGTGAGTTTGCAAGCTATATACATACATACATACATAATAAATACATACATACATATATACATAAATATTTGTGTTTATATTTGTATACATGTTGATATGTTGATTGCCTGCCTTAATACAATGTGCAAGACCACCCATTGTAATATATTGTACAAATGTAACAAAATATGATTTATTCCATAAACCTTGGGCAAACAAATCATAGCTTGATGCATGCTCATCCAGTGTAATTTGTTTATTATGACAGTATGTTGTACAGATTTAACAAAATATGATTTATTCAATAAATCTGCGTAAAAATAATCATGGTAATTGGTGAGGCTCAAACCACACTATCTGCCTTTCAACTGCCCATGTTTTCTTCTCCTGCAAAAGTGTCTTCTTCTTTTTCTTCCTTCTTCTCAAAGCAATTCAACACTTATTCAGCATTTCTTCCTGTGTTTTTGAGTTTCATTGATGGATCCAAGATGGCAGAGCATGGTGGTGCTGGGTTTACTTATGAGTTTGTGTTATATTTCTTCCTGCAATGCTGTATTTTATCTAACTCAGTGGTGGTATTCAGCAGGTTCTGGACAGTTCTGGAGAACCAGTAGCAGAAATTTTGAGTAGTTCAGAAAACTGGCAAATACTACCTCTGACTGGAGATTTTAAAGTAACTTTCCCCTGCCACACCCACCAAGCCACGCCCACAGAACCGGTAGTAAAAAAAAATTGAATCCCAACACTGATCTAACTGTCATTGTTTCCTGAACTGGAGAGGGGAAGGGAAGGGAAGGAGGAGTCTCCTCGGGATGTCTTCCTTTGGGATTTAATTGTAGCCAGGGAAATCAGTGGGTAAAAAGATACACAGGGAAGTAATTATACATTGAAAGAATCACTTTGGATGGTGAGACAGGAGAAATCTAATTAGTCATAAAAAATTTTTGTCTCCTTTGCACATCATCATCATCATCATCATCAAATAACAATAACATATTACATAGCATAACATAACAACGTCACACAATATAATAATAGCCATGGAGGTGTGGTAGTTAGAATGCAATATTGCAGGCTAATTCTGCTCACTGCCAGCAGTTGACCCTGACAGAGTTCAAGGTCAACTCAGCCTTCCATCCTTCTGAAGATAGTAAAATGAGGACCCAGATTATTGGGAGCAATATGCTGACTGTAAAAACCACTTAGAGAGGGTTGTATAGCACTATGAAGCAGAATATAAGTCTAAGTGCTATTGCTATTTATGATAGAAATTTTCAGAACATTAAAAAATTGATAATGCAAGAATGCTTGCTTGCATGCACACACATGCTCACCTATGAATTTAATATCCGTAGAAATATTATCTTCTTGACTATGTTGTCATTTAGAAAACAAATATGCATTTATAAAAAGTCAGCACCTAAGTGCAAGGTTTTGATGTGCAGTGTAAAGAGAGTAAAAAGCGTGAAGGGGGGGGGGGGAGAAAAAAGGAAATGGGCTTTTAATTCCTGCAACCTGAGAAGAATCACTGGATTTTACTTCACACACATGGATGCTTTAATTAACAGATAGCACTGTGTCGATTCGTGTTATTGCTAGAATTCAAACAAAGTCTTTCAAATTCTACTTCCAGCTCTTCCTTCTGCGTGGCCTGGGCAAAAGAGTTTTGATCGCCCTCTTCCCTTTTTTGAAAAACCTTCCTCTTTGCACTCTGTGTTTTGAAAACACGATGCTAAGAATCGTTTTAATTAGCCCTCTCTTCCTGAAAGGCAGTTATTATGAAATGCAAGGAGATGTGTCTCAGATAACCGACCAACACCCACTTTCCGTTGCCTGAAGCATGTTTGGAGTGGCATCTATCCCAGACTGAAGCAACGTAAAGTGGTGTCAACAGATTTCATCTGATTCATAGAGCTTCCTACATCTTAAGACCATCTAGTCTAACCCCAGGATCCACAATAAATATCTTCTGAATTTCCAGAGCGTAAAGAAGCAGCAGCTAACAAGGCCACAGAGCTAGTCTACAAAAGGAAATTATTGCTACTGAGGTTTTCTATTATTAATTCATTAGATTTTTAAAAAAATGCCAAATCCAAAAGATTAAAGAGGACTCAAGATTCAGGAGGCAGTCATAGGATTCAGAAGTATTTGCAGAGTTATATGTATCGTGGTACTTTTGTGATGGGAGTTGATAAATACTTGAATATTTGAAATATAAATATTCTTCAATTTATAACTATAATTGACCTGGAATTATGGTCATAAGTTGTTGTGGTCATTGAGTGATTGTGCCTGATTTTACAACCTTCTGAAGTGCACCCAACAGTTTTATTCAATGGGATTTTTTTTTTTTAAATCAGAAGTGAACACTAAAAACTGGCCAAAAAAGATGAAAATTGTCCATGGAACACTGTAAACAGCCATAAAGGGTGAGTGATTTACCAAGTGGCTATTGACACTTCAAAATTGAGTCATAAATACATTTTGGTGGAGGGGATCCATCGTAATTTTGTATGGCCACTAAGTGACTTGTATATATAAGGACACAAATGAGGGAGTACAACAAGCAAATCTAAACCTTTTCATCCTCTTTTTTTAACCCTATTTTTGTTATTATTAGATATTTTCAGTTGTATTTCTGTAAGTGTAAATACAGAAGGCTGAGAGTGGGAAATGGGCGACGCAGATTCCCTTCCTGAGATTTTTAAGGGGGACGAATTCCAGCACCTTTCTATTCCCACAAAGTCTGAGCTTTCATTGTATCCATGCAAGAGATGGAGCGTGCAATATGTCTTGTGCTATTTGCAGGCCTTCTTCCAGTATGAAGTGGGATTCACCCATACCTCCCACCCACATGTGGGAAATTGAGGCAATTTCCAGCACCGCAGACTTATCCACGCTGGGCCTGGCCTAACACCAGAGGTCAGATTTGGCTTGGTTTGTGCCATTTGGAAAACTGCAAAGGCGTCTGGGTTAAGCCCATGCATATCCTGGCTTCCCTTCCTTTCTGTTTTCACCATAGCCATTCATGCCACATCAAAAACTCACTGAGCCCAGGACTGGTACTTATTAGAAGGTCAAAAATGGAAACACCCCCTCAGTGTGACTTTTTGGATCCCAGGTCTGATATTTTCTGATTTAATAGAGACCTCTAAAAATGGAAAGTCTAAACTTTTGCAAAATTAAAAACATGGAGATGCTTCCTGTTTCTTTAATAAATAGTCTTCCCCAATTTCCTTTCTAAAAAAACCAGTCTTGATTTTGCCCAACAATTAATGAACAAATTCAGTAAGTGATTTTAAACCAGTCATCAGTTTCAAAATTGTCTGGACCATTTATTACATTAATCTCTATACTCTAGGTTCTGTACTCTTCCTTGCAATAAAAGCTGGTCTAGATTGCTTTCGATAATCAAAGCAAATTTTTGCTGCAAATTTGTAAGAACATCCCCAGTGATGATAATAATTGTGAAAGCAACGATTAGGATACTTCCAGATGTCGGTACAGTACTTACATTATGTTTCCCATGCACAATTTAAAACCTGCATGGATCCCAAAAACCACATGGAAGGGGAATAGATCTGGGGGTGGACAGCGTCTGTACAATTTCCTTTCAGTTTTGCAGTCAACTGCAGACAGGTGTTAGACAAGTATTAGCTGAAGCTAAAACCAGCATATTGCAAGCATATTTTAGTGAATAGACAAGCATTTTTCCCATGCTCAAACACCACCATGTTTCATTCATTTCAAAGACAAAGAAGTTGGAATTCGGTTGGGTGAAGACTAACCTAGCTGGAATTGGAGTCCACACATCTTAAAGTTGTTGAGGTTGGAAAACACTACTCTGGGGAATTGTTAACATAACGAAAAATCTATAGATATTATGATGTATATAAGATTAATTTTAAACTATTTTAGGATAGGTTTATTTATGACATCTTAAACCCACTTTCTGGTATTAAAAGGCAAGCCATAAAGCAGGGAATGTTTCAGAGCAACGTATAATAAATTAAAAACAATAAGAATATATATGGTTTAGTGAAACAGTGAGTTTTACAAGCACCAGCAATTTCACAGCTAAATTGCAGGATAATCCTGAGCAAGATAAAAAAAACAATAACATTAGACTAACCTAATCTGCCATTAAATTCCTATTAAGGTCCAACCAGTGCAGTATTTTAATATTTTAATACTTTTACTTTTCTTGACATTTCTAAAATTAGGTGTTTCAAATGGATATAATTAAGTCTCAACAGCCGTTTTTTTTCTTATTTGTAGAGATGATTCATGAACAATTATGTTATAATTAAAGAAAATTATTATTTGAGGATTCTTCCTGGTTATTGATTTGCTGCAAGAGATTACAGAGTCAACATTTTGGAAGTATTAAAATATGAAATCTTGCATCCAAATTTTTGATATATTAGGGAAAATTTTAAGGGACACATGGTTACATTTCCAAAACATTTAAAAATGAATGGATGAAGTACTGTGTACTAGTACAAATAGCAAAGTGGCTGAATCATATCTTATTTTTTGAATGGAATATAATAGCACATTATATCTGTCCTGGCCAGGAACATATCCATTAGGTTAGCTGTTTAATAAGATGATTTCTACCATTAAATAAGTAAATTAAAACATTTTCTTTTGGATGTAGAGCTGCAAAGGGGCAGGTCTTTGAACAGAGAAGAAACAAATAAATCACTCCAAATAAAGGCAGCTTACAAATGTGTGAGAGCATCTTGTTATACATTACGTCTGCATTCTTGCAAAGTCTTTCTAAATTTCAATGGATTCAAAGCCCTCACCCCCATTTTTTAAAAATGGTATTAATGTGGTTCACTTTTTCTTTACTTGATGATTACACTTTGATATTCCCATGTCTCATTTTTATTTATTTATTTGTTACATTTTTATCCTGCCTTTATTACTTTATAGGTAACCCAAGGCAATGAATCTATTTAATATGCCATTTTCCTATTTTCCCCATAACGATAACCTTATCAGGTGGATTGGGCTGAGAGAGAGGGGGGGGACTGGCCCAAAGTCACTCAGCTGGCTTCTGTGGCTAAGGTGGGACTAGAACTCAGATCCTTCTGGTTTCTAGGCCAGCACCTTCATCATTACACCAAACTAGCTCTCTTATTCTGACTCATAGAAATTACGATAAGTACAGATAATATTTAAGCTATGCTTGGAGCAGCACAGAATCTGAACTAAGGCTTAGCATCCAACAGTATCCAAAGTTGAACAGCTCTAGACTGAATCTGTAAGGCACACTTCGTTTGTCTACTATCTTAATAAAGAAGCTAAGCAAAATGGTAGCTAATTGCTTACCATGCACTATGATATGCACATTTCGCCAGAAATGGGAAGCATCTTTGGCCTTCTAGATCCCTATGACTTGAACTCCTATCAATCACCCAATCCTTGGCAATGGCACTGCTGCTGATGGGTATTGCAGTCTGGCAACATCTGGAAAGTCAAAGGCACCTCGTCCCTGGCCAGACATGCCCCAAACTCAAAAATCCACTGAATCATTAGAAACAACCACAAAAATATTCTCTCCTGACAGGCTGCTTTGTGTTTATTTACCAACCAACTGCTCAAAGGAAAATGCTGGGCTAGGCTCTATATAAACAAGCCATCTACCAGCATTTTTATTTTAGTCTGGGCTTCATGGTTGGAGAATTGTATCAGTCTGCATCTTCTGTGTCTCTTGAACTAGGTGGTGTGTAGGGGGCATTACAGGGGGCATTTAAAAAGCGACTTTCATTCCTTTTACTCCTTTGCTACATAACTCCTGTGCTGAAATAAACAAGAGAACTAAATCAGGAAGAGGAATTCAGATGCAGGCCTATCTTTGATGGTTAAATGACACAAATTTTAAAAAGTTTTCCAGATCATCATCCAGTTTTCTGCTTCCCATAATGTTCAAATAAAAATGCATCCTATTAAGAAAATAAAATAACATTTTTGAATAACAATTCAAAAGTCTGTACATTTGGCAAACGACATAGAAAATGAGTCTGCTAGAAGAAATATAGTATATGTGAACATACATACTTATTTTCAGGCAGCCTCTTTTCTTTGCTTAACTTGACATATACATAGGCCAAAATGAACTTAAACCTTTTGGAAATAATTAAAAAATGATTGAACTGATGGCTGACAGCTTTACCTATCTCTATTTTTTCCTCTCCAGTCATGAAATTTGATTTAAAAAATTATTTATTCTGGTTCAGGTTTGTTAGGAGGGAGGCAGAATGACCATTTTCTGGTCTGATTTATCTGCAACCTGAAGTGCTTTTTTAAATCATGCAAATCCATTCAATATTTTCCCAGCTCAAATAATAAGTATATCTATTATTTAGCCATGAAATGAAGGGCTATGAAACAAGCATCGTTGCTTCGTAGAAAAATACATATGGTTATCAGATTTTGAAATGTTAGAACAGTGTTGTTTTTTGTCTTTTTTTTTTAAAAAAACCCTCAACTCATTTGATATATATCCAGCTATTTGTATACTGCTACAATGTTCTCTTTTAAGGCCCCTGACATGTCAGGAACCTATAGTGAACATAATTCTGTTTATAAACGGGGAATGATGTTGGCATCCATTCAATAGGAGTGGGGTTAGTTTCCATCCATATCATAAAATCATTTGATACTCTGGTGTGGCAGTGAGTTGGCAGAAGCAGATCAAGATGCCCAAGGAAAACAACAACTCCACGCAGCACATTGTCGATTTAGTTATTCATTAGCTAATCATTAAAAACTCCTTTCTTTGGGGAATTGTGCATTTAGGCTTCGCCTCAGAAAGTATTAAAAACCATTTATCAAATGAAAATGCTTCGATTAATTTGCTTCCAGAGTTAAATTTTAAGCCAGCGATTAGCCTCAAACTGGTTTTGATTACAAGGGCAAAGGCCTGGGAATAGTGCAATGTGTGGATGCCACTGAGCAAATCTGCAAAGCAGGAAGTCAACTTTCAACAATGAAAAGACTGGGAAAACCAGTATCTGTGGACCACAGTTTTCAGCAAAGAGAACTATAAGTACTGCAGAATGCTCACCCTTAGTTTACTTAAAGAATAATAGAGTAGAATAGAGTAGAGTAGAGTAGAGTAGTGTAGAGTAGAGTAGAGTAGAGTACGATACGATACGATACGATACGATACGATACGATACGATACGATACGATACAATACAATACAATGAAATGGACCTTTCTAGTCTAACCCCCCTGCTCAAGTAGGAGACTTATACCATTTCAGACAAGTAGCTGTCCAGTTTCTTCTTTAAAAACTCCAGTGATGGAGTGTTTTGTGAAGATGGAAGTAGAATGGGGCACTTCACCAGAAGCTACTGAAAAGGGGAAAATTAACATCAACCATCCTCTCAATGTTCATGTAATGGAAGAAATACAGGAAATGAGAAGGAAGGTTTTGACTCCTGGTGTCTTGATTCCCTCAATTGCTCATAAGAAGGACAGTTTTTCTCTTCAATGCCTTTTAATGAGCTCAAGGAATCATCATAAACTCTACAGAACTAAGCCATTAGCACAGGCCAATTCAGACACTAACTTAGAGAATGCCAAAGTGTAAGTATAAAGGATATTTCTATTTCTAAATATTAGAATATTTGTCACAAATAACCACGGAACCCATTTTGGTCAAATAGCCTCAATCACCAGCTTGTCAGACCTGTTGAGTTATATTTATTCTTTTTAAGTAGCTTGATATTCTTTGCTCTTCCCTTTGTAATTGTGGTGTGAACTCAGGACCTTGCTTAACTCAAGGCCCTGTACTGCATCCATGTCTCTTCAAGTGTCTCTTCCACCACTTATTCACTTCAGGTAATACCTGTGGTTCAGGCTGAAAGTCAAGGCTGATCCATACTTTCTCCTTGGCCCATGTCCAATAGGAGCCAATCCAGGACACAGGAATTTATGATGTCATCCTCCTACTACTCTCAGCAATTTGCAAATGTACCCCACACCAATGTTTTCCAGGCTTGAATTAAAAGTCCTGTTTTCTAACATGAGTTATCTTAATACCATCAGAGAGGAGGGTCTCCAATGCTTTGTTGTCTTCTAGTAGAAGCCCCTGCTCTGACTGCTTGCCGCAACTGTCATAGCCCCTCCTTTTAATAACTGGTTATTGCCTGGACAGCCATTTTTTCCTGGGCTACTACATAGCATACATTCTCTATTAAAGGCCACTGGGTTTTAAATATAATTTAATAATTGACCTAAAGAGGATCTGCTAGGTAAATGAGCTATTTTCAATCCTAGAAACTTACTATCCATTCAGTTCCATTGGGCACCTTTGAGTATCTGGTGGTCCAGATAGGATATCAGCCAGTAGTGGGATTCAATTTTTTTTTTACTACCAGTTCTGTGGACATGGCTTGGTGGGTGTGACAGGGGAAGGATACTATAAAATCTCCTGTCAGATTCTCTGACAGGTTCTCTGAACTACTTAAAATTTCTGCTACCGGTTCTCCAGAACTGGTCAGAACCTGTTGAATACCACCTCTGATATCAGCCCAACTGCTTGACTAACCTATGCACTCGAATTTATGAAGTTGGCTTAAAGAACAAATGGGAATAGCATGTGAGGCAAGAGCTTAAGTTACAATGCAGAATTACTAAGTTTTAAAGCTCTTTGGCATTTAAGTATCTGAAAACTCAGACAGATCCCTAGCATTGCTTTGGCTCTACTCAATTGTTCTGAAATCGGAGTTGCTCTACATTTTGTATGTTATATAGGCTCTGCTGGAAGCTCTGTATGAACCCTTGAAAGCAGCAGATTTTTGCAGGTTGAATTTACTTGAACTTTGAATGGTTTGCAAACAGACCTACTAAAAGTTTGCACTCCATTCGAGGTTCATGTTAAATAGGTGGATAATTCTAGCAGGTGTTGAGGATGGAGCTAGCTGGATCAAGTCATATTCGATGTTTAGCTACTTCTACCTGGCAGCATCTAACCAACCATTGTTGATCCTAAAGTAGGCCTGGTTAGTATTTGGATGCAAGATCTCCAGCAAATTCCAGGGCTCTATACAAGAAAAAATGTATATTTTAAAAGGTCCTAGAACAAAGACGGAAGCCATCCACTTCCATTTTGTCACCCTCAGTGCCCATGAAGTTCCAGGACTCATATCTAAGGAAGATTTGACTTCCAAAGTGACTGAATAGAGTTCATATAACTAACATTTTTTAAAACAACAACTTTCTACTGAATCTATACAGGTAGTCCTCGACGTATGACCAGAATTGAGCCTAAAATTTATGTTGCTAAGTGAGAAATTTTTTAAGTGAGTTTGGCTCCATTTCATGACTTTTCTAGCCACAATTATTAAGTGAATCACTGCAGTTAAAGTAGTAACACGATTGTTAAGTGAATTTGGATTCCCAATTGGCTTTGCTTATGAGAAGGTTTGCAAAATGATCACATGATGCCAATAAAGGAGAATATGTGTAGCTCAGGGTTGACATGAAGGATCCTTGGTGTTCTCTCAGCTTGCTTGTTTTCTTGCAGATGTTTCATTACCTAAACTAGGTAACATCATCAGTACTAGTGACTCATTAAGTCATTTTTTTTAGTGCCGTTGTAACTTTGAATGGTCACTAAATGAACTGTAGTAAATCAAGGACTACCTCTGTTCTTTTCTAATGCTTTAGTTATTACAATGGCCTATAGATACTTAACTTACTTTGTTCTTATATAGAAAACCTAAAGGTAAGAAGAATATTCCTGCAAAAACATTGAAGTGCAATATCAATAAATTCAGTTTAACATTATCTGGTAGCAGAACTGAAAAATCTGGGAAATCCCTTTTGAAGACTTTCAGAAATCAGTTTTTTATTTGCAGGAGTTTTCCAAAGAAACATAAGAAAAACTAGACTGGACGAAAGGTCACAGTTTTCTTCACTGCAATAAGATTGATTCAGTGATGGGATTCAAATTTTTTTACTACTGGTTCTGTGGGCGTGGCTTGGTGGGCTTGGCTTGGTGGGCATGGCAGGGGAAGGATACTGAAAAATTCCCATTCCCTCCCCACCCCACTAACCTGCTTTTGTGTGCAGGGCAACAACAGGAGACCCAGATGATCAGCTGGGACTTGGGAGGCAGAGAATAGATGGAGTTGGCGTGGCCAGTCAGAGGTGCTACCGGTTCTCTGAGCCACTCAAAATTTCCACTACCAGTTCTCCAGAACTGATCAGAACCTGCTGAATACCACCTCTGGATTGATTACATTTCTGTGTAGTTTGTAGCATTTTCCAATTCTGTGCTACTTACATATGTACATATGCAAATGTGGTGCAAATTGTCTGCCCTTTTTCGGAGCATTTGTCAAATCCTTTTGAGAGCTATGGGGGTATAGCAATCACTAGATTACATAGCTCCCCAATTACTAATATTAATCTATTACTATTACTAATATTAAACCTCACACACAAACACACATACACAAATCTAGTGACAGAGAACAATGCAGCTCTTCAGAATCCAACATTCTCACATTCTGTTTGCTGACTAAAATTTGGAGGTTTTATTCCTCCCATGATTGCTTGTAGATGCAGTGTGAACATTCAGAGATTCACTTTCTAGGTTGTATGGGAAAATTGATGCGGTGTGGAGATTTTGGGACAAAATGTACAGGAAAAAATACAACATTGTAGGAGATGCTCCACTAGAGGGCTCTTAGAGGCAATTGCACCTGATGTTTCTTCCTGTTGGCTACCCAGATTCCTTTAAATCTCTTTCAGAACAAAGCATACATGGTCTAACACCCTTGGTCCATTTCTAGTTGACTAAAAGTTTTACTTTTAAAAAAAGTTCTCTCCTTTTCTTCAGATTGTTCAATCTCTGGGAATTATCAGAGGCAGGAAAGGACATGTCCAGTTTGACAGAAAGAGAAGAGCTCATGGCAAAATATACTTCAGGAAAACCAGCGTGCTCAGTCAAGTACTAGAAAATTCAGAGATTTGGGCCAGAGTGTTGCAAAGAGTATGTTATTTTTTTTTCTTGAGAATGATTCCAACTGAAGGAATTTGAAACCTTCCTTATTCTACAGAACAGCAAAAAATAGAATTATGCTATAGAAGTTATTTCTATCAATGCCACACAACATTGGTGAAGATACATATCCATTCAAAACTCCACATCACACATTTAAACCAGGATGGAACTAATGTCTTTAGCTTTTGAATATCTACTGACCCTTTTCACAGCAAAATTGTGGCATTCCATGTCCACACCAAAGAAACTAAGGTTCCTCAAAGGAGGGTTGAACAACCCTGGATGTTCCACCACCACCACATTATATATGTGGTGCCAGAATGAGGTGTGCACTTCTTAAGTAGCAGACTCTGGGAACAGCCAGATGAATTGTATTGCAATATTTTAAACAGGAGATTATGCCTGAAGACACGAGATCTGTCTTTTCCCCACCAGCAGGTAATCTCACACAAATTCGTGATTTGTCTGGCCCAGGGTCCCATTCTGTATCTACCGACAGTACCTAATGCTGCACCATCAAGCCAGTGAAACCACACGTACCGTTCTCATTTGCAATGAATAAATTCCATGAAAATAGATGGCAAGAACTGGACCACAGTCAATGTAAATGGTGCATTTTCTTAGAAACAGAAACACAGAGAATTTTTTTGTTTATCCACTTGAATGTTTTTTTGTTGTTCTAAGCCAACCTTTTTGACCACAAAACAAGCCCCCAGGGTTTTTCACACATCACTGTCTAAAACAGAATGGAGAAAATGCAGCTGGTTGCAGCAACCCAACATAAATAAGTTACTTTTTTAAAAATCCAAAAACGTTTTAGCCAAATGAAAAGTACAAGGTTCTCAGCCCCCTCAACAGCTTGCAGAAGAGTTCTGCAGCTCTATAGCGATCGAGCAGCCTTCTTCAACCTGGTCCTTGGCATAAGGGTAGGACTATACCTCCTGAACTAGCCAGGCAGCATGAACCCTGGGTGGGAGCAATGGAAGTTGCAGTCCAGCACACATGGAAACCATCCGTCCATACCATATGATGCTGTCTGAATTTTAACATTCCATATGGTCACAGCTGGCCTCTCTTACATATTATAAAAGGCTGCTCATTAGTTGGAGTGGCTTAAGTTATTGCATTGGTATCACTTCTTGCTCTCTCACTAACATTTCTTTCATCCTCACATTTTCAGAAGCTATCTATTTATTAAATTTCTACACCACCCATCTGTTAGCGTACTATTCATTCTGGTAGTTCCGGAAGATGATGGAGAGACAACATCAAAGACACACTACATTGAATTAACCATCATTGATTGTTAAGAGCAAGAAACAGAACTTTATCTTCCTTGATACCCAAAGTGGTAAAAGAGGAAGTAAGAAAGACAACCCATCTTACCTGAATAACTCTGAGCAATTTACAAGATCACAGGGAAACATATATCAATACACAAATAAAAGAATGGATTAAAAAACAGAATTAAAACAGGTTAAAGTTACAAATAAAGCTATAAAGTACCTCTCTATATAATTTACTATAACATTGGCGTTCCAAGCAAGGAATAAGTCAAAGTAACTTTTCTTCATAAGATTCCAGGTCAAAACAAAAGATGACTGCAACGACAACTGATCTGATGTGGTGTGTGTGTGCATGCACACACTCAAGCGTGAAATATGCAATAGCTAGGTCTCCCTTGATAATTTATCACTGCATTTGTCTACTTTGATTTGCATGACTCTTTTGTTAAATACTGAGAAATTATCTTGATATCAATTGAGCAAGTTGAAGTTTTTGGACGAAGGGTAGCAGATCATTTTCATACGACCAAATGCTAAAAACAACAATGTGTCTGAAGAACCTCCCCACACACAGCCCTCCCCAAGCAAAGTGAAATCCAAAGTTTGAGGCATGTTTCCTCCTGGCTTTCCTCCTTTGTGAGAACTACCTTCCTGTCTCTTTGCCAGAAGCTACCACTAGCTGGAAAGAATAGCAGATTTGATATCAAATTTTCTTCTAATTGAATTTGCTCCAGCCTATTTAATCTCTCCATTACCCATACGAAATATGGAGTCCTTAAGTGGTATGGCTAATGAAGATTCTAAAGATGACTTGGGGGAAAAAAAACGGCATGACAGTTTTTGGAAGGCCTTGGTGTTCCCTTCAGATACAATGAAAGCCCGTCTTTTCTTTTCTTAAATTACATTAGCATCCAATTCAGAATAAAATTGAAGGAATACAGAGGTATGTGTGGATGCAATCCAAAGTACGCCACAGTTAATAGCAACTTGCTACCTTCATTAGTTTTTGTGCTACAACCCCAATAAAGATTACTGCCTGATTGTCTAGACAGTCTTAGTTTCATCTGATATCTCTTTTTGCCCTCAGAAACTTTTCAGAAACCCTCTTGCTACACTCACAACTAGGCACATTGGACACACTGAGCAATATAGAATTGTTGCAAAGCAAATTTTATCAATCTGACGGATGGAGCAAAGTTATTTATTTATTTATTTGTCAATTGCTTACAAGATAATAGGTATAATAGGTATAGGTTATCGTTATGAATACATGGATACATATAAGAAAAATAAAAAAAATAAAAGGAACAATAGGACAGGGACAGTAGGCATATTGGTGCGCTTATGCACACCCCCTACAGACCTCTTAGGAAAGGGGTGGGATAAGTAGTAGACAGTCTAAGGTTAAAGTTTTTGGGGTTTGGGGAAGAAACCACAGAGTCAGGTAGAGTATTCCAGACATTGACCACTCTGTTGCTGAAGTCGTATTTCCTGCAATCAAGTTAAATAAGTTAAATCCTATGCTATGCTTACCACGATGAGCTTTAGACACTGCTTGCTTTAAATGAGAGAGCAAGGGGGACTGGGTATCCAAGTCACATACCATGACATTTGACACCAATATGTCAAGTGTTTCCTTTGCTGGAGGGCACTGTGAACACCTATGCCATTTGTTGGGAAAAGTGGATCTTAATGTAGCAACCTAATTGAATCTCTGAACTCATATATCAGCAGGTTGGTTTAGATTTAGAAGCTTGTGTTCCAGTGTCCCACCATTGACAAGAGTTATACAGTATTATTACTTATACATTAAGAGGATTAGGGGAGAAAAAACGGAATAAATCTGCAGAAGGCAACAATGCAAATCTGTATGCTACAATTAAGTGTATCTCTTCCAATTGTGTCATGGGTTCTTTAGAGTATACACAAGGGGTCTTCAAACTTGACAGCTTTAAGACTTGTGGACTTCAACTGCCAGATTCTTCCTCCACTCATGTTAGCTTAGGAATTCTAGGAGTTGAAGTCCACAAGTCTTAAACTTACCAAGTTTGAAAACCCTTGGTGTACACAATACAGTGGGCTCCAAGCACAAAACAGCCAACAACAACACAGATCCCTAGACAACACACAAACGAGCATTCACAGTTATTACTCACTGCTCACCACTACCCCACTCTTCCCAACAGCTTCTATTACTGTTACTCAAACTCATACTCCTTATGAGTCCTACTCCTATTCCTTGTGAATATTGCTGGAGAAAATTACCTTTTGAACTGCTTTATTTCCACATGCAAACACACACACCTTCTTCTCTCTCCTACATACTACACCATCCCCAACTGTCTCTCAACATAGCTTTTATAGCCAACCTTGTTGTGTTGGCTATGGTGAGGGCTTAAAGAGACAGTACATCAGTAGCACAGATGCTGGCCATTTCCTGGACCAACTGCTATCTCGTGTGTGTGTGTGTGTGTGTGTGTGTGTGTGTGTGTGTGTGTGTGTGAGAGAGAGAGAGAGAGAGAGAAGGATAAGTACGTTTCAATAGCCCAGTCCACAAGAGTTGTGCTCCACAAGAGGGGGCCTGATGGACACAGAATGCCTCCATTTCTTCAATAATTAAGCTCAAACCAGCTAATTCTAGCTGTTTTGTTTAGTTGTTGATCTGACTATCATCAGTGCTTTCCATCCAATGAAGAGAATAGCCTTGCATTTTTTTTAGGTGGAACGCTTTTGCAGTTTTCTTCTCTTGTACACTTAAATTTCAACATCACCTGTGGTGGCAAATGCTGCAATTATTTTTTTGAATTTATGAAGAAGAGCCCTCAAGGGAGTTTGTCAATCACAGAATGATTTCCTTTCCCTTCAGGACTACCTATGTTTTGTAGGAATGCGGAGTGTGATATCCAGCTCCAGGGCTTGGAAGGGTGACCATAGTGGGAAACCAGGGAAGACCATTCCTTTGGGGCATTTCAGATAAATCTGCTCCTTTTGGCTTCTGGTGTTCTTCCTTCCCATCAAATAAAAATAATACTGGGTCTGAACCAGTATTAGACTCCTACCTTAACTGTCACATGTGTCAGTCTGGAATCCTTTTCATTTTGTGGGGATTGTGGTGGGGTGGGGAAGAGAGGAGGAAGGTGTTGAGTAAACTGGTAACAGGTTATTGATAAATATGGGTGGAGTGGAAAATGTAATTTTAATGACCCATGCTTAGTCATAAGCACCAGGAACAGAAGCAGTCCACAAAAAAAAAAAAAAAGGAACAAATGGGAACTGTTTTTCATATATATATATATTTTAATGTATATTAAAACGTGGATTCCATCATGTCATCCTATGCAAGTACATACAGAAACACAGCCAATGTGAAGGATAAAAAATCCCTCTGCCTGAACTGGAGAAGTAGATCTTTAAATAAATCTATAACTACAGCTTATGGAAATGTATATAATAATAATAATAATAATAATAATAATAATAATAATAATAATAATAATAATGTGACATTATTATTATTATTGTTGTTGTTGTTGTTGTTATTGTTATTATTATATCATAAGCCTGAAAAAGTGGTGAAAAATGAGCATGCAAAACTATTGTGGGACTTCCGAATACAGACTGATAAAGTTTTGGAACACAACACCCTGGATACCACGATTGTGGAGAAGAAAAAAGTGTGGATCATCGACATTGCCATACCTGGTGACAGCAGAATCAATGAGAAACAACTTGAAAAAAATCACCAGATATCAGGACTTGAGATTTGAACTGCAGAGACTCTGGCATAAATCAGTGCAGGTGGTTCCAGTGGTATTCGGCACACTGGGTGCTGTGCCTAAAGAACTCGGCAAGCACTTAAAAACAATTGGCACTGATAAATTCATCATTGGTCAGCTGCAGAAGGCCACCTTACTGGGATCTGCTTGCATAATCTGCCGATACATCACGCAGTCCTTAAATTCTTGAGAAGTGTTCGACTAGTGATTTGTGATATGAAACCCAGCATAGTTATCTCGTTTGCTGTGTATACTGTCATTTTTGTGTATAATAATAATAATGCTTAAGGCTGCAAAAATCCTGGGTAAAGATTTGGTTAATTCATACAGATTCATCCATGGGTGTCTCAGTAGATTTCAGAGCCTGGTCGATCTGGTCTGGCCTTGGAAATTAATAAACCTTTGGAATAGGCTTGGTTAGTGCTTTGATGAGAGACCTCTAGGAAACCACAGGCTGTAAGCTAAATAGCGAAATCAAGGAAGGTCCCAGAAGAGGGCAGTGGCAAACTATTTCTGCCTTTCTGCCAAGATTTCTACATGGGCACAATTTGGAAGTTATGAGAAGATGAGCTGGACTTGAAGGGAGATTTAATGTTTTATGTCACTTGGTAACTAAAGCCACTTCATTGATACACTGGATGTGTCAATGAGCCAGGAACCATAATAAATGTATAAAAGGTTTAATGAAATCAGTTCACGAGAACTAACACAACAGTTAGTTAATTATTTGGTATTATATCTGCAGCAATGGTCTTGACAAGAGGTATGTACTATATGTATGCATGGTATATACATATGTTTATGCATGTATGTATGAGAAGCCTTTGTATGCTTTTTTATTTATTTTTTGAAGATTGGTTTTTTTGAGCTAACCTAAGCTGACAAAGGAGTTACATGTCATTAAATGAAATTACTTCATTATTAGTCTTTCTCTCTCTGTCTCTGTCTCTGTCTCTGTCTCTCTCTGTCTCTGTCTCTCCCTCTGTCTCTCTCTGTGACTCTCTCTCTCTCCACAAATGTTGTTCTTTACATATATCCAATTCAACACTTAAATAATGCCTTCATCCTGGATTTTTGGCTATGTAATGCCAAAACGAATGTCATAAATTTTCAATCAGAATAACAAATTTTCAGACTAACTCCTAAAATATAATCCAGATTTTGCACACGTTAAAATTACCTTAAGAAGTGGTATGGCAGATTGCAGATCATATTCTTTGGGTTATCATTTTCTTGTTGCATTTTAAAACCAACAAATATTGTTAGAAACTCAGGATTCACTGCATGGTTACTTCTCCCTTTTATTCTCCATGACCTGTCTAAATAGCCTGAGAGGTTATAGGAAACCTTTCTTTCTTTTGGAAGACAGGATCACAATTCAGATTTTACAATTGCTCAGGGGATTGGAGGAACTGAGACTGATCCAGCTGTCTACCTAAGAAACTTTATTTCTAGCTGCTACAAATCCACACTCCAGTTATGCCACACATGTTAGTTTTTCTCTTTTTGGTGACTCTGGACAGTTTGTAAAGGTTTCCACAGCCAGTGTGAGTATTGGGACTAATCAGTACCATTCCGAATCAGACTTAGGAAAAGGTCTAATGCACGAGGGCAGGGATCGCACACATCAGTAGACATATATGTGAGAGCCAGTTTGATCTAATGGTGAAGACACCAGGCTAGAAACCAGGAGACTGGGTATTCTAGATTTCTCTCAGGCGTGAAAGCCAGTTGGGTGACTTTGGGCCACTCACTCTCCCTCAGTCCAATCCGTCTTACAAGGTTGTTGTTATGGGAGAAACAAGGGGAAGAAGGACTATTCAGTACATTTGTCACCTTGAGTTATTTATTAAACAAAATAATAAATATGGAATAAAAATACAGTATACTAAAATAATTGCTTTTGATTGAATTTGGGAATCTTTTTGCAAGCTAAAATTGGCCAAATTCTTCAGTACATATAAAAGTTGTTACTGGAATATATACATATATATATGTATTTCAAGAATTGTAGGTTGATAGAGGAGTCTGTAGACCTCACGATTAAGGTCTAAATCTTACTAAGCCATGATCTATTACTAAATGTCCTAAGATGTTAGTGTTCTCACATAAGAGCAGGGGTGGGATACGACAAGGTTAACTACTGGTTCGGGATTTATGAGCTTCCCTGCACGTTGGGAGCTTGTGCACCTGCAAATCATCATTAGCACGCTGTATGCAGAGAAGCAGCCTTTGAAACAGCCCTCTTTTCCTGCTTTTTTAACTGCAGCTGTGCCTCGTTTGGCAGCTGAAGTTGAAAAATCAGGAAATAAAGATCAGGTAAGAGCCCGGGTGGGCATGTGGGCAAAAACATCAGCAGACATAGAACCAGTTCTATGTCTGCTGCTCTTCAGAGCTATCGGTTCTACAGAGGTGGACAGAATCGATAGAAACCCACCCCTGCATAAGAGACACCTTCAATTTCACTGTTCTCATGTAAAAACAAACAAACAAGATTCCTTAGCACAGGCATTATTACACATGCTTGTATGAAGGCTTTTGAAAAGGTTTCCCATTCCTGAATTAGGATTTGATGCCACATATTCGAAGTCATTTTATTTATTTTTACAGTATATTGTGATAAACTCATCAATTTCAGAATTGTAATAAAAAAAGTTAAATTCAAAGTGTAATAACCTATTATGTTATAACTGTACTATGAAAAGGTGGAGAAGTGTGTCCTTGCATCAGGGATAATGAACTGATTTGTTTGTTTTAGAGTCAACTGCATTTTCTGTTTTTAATTTTTTTTCCCCTTATCTCTGGATTATGTCTGAAGCAGTTGGTTTCAATTCAATGTTCCTCCCACTTTTGCTTATCATTCATTTCCTCTATCAGTCTATAGAGATTCTCAGTCATCCAGATCATGGTTGTCCTAAAAGTGTTTTTTCAGGAGGCAACTGGACTTTCATTTCTTAACCAAGAAGCTTTTTCAGCTCTGACTGGATGGTGGGGAATGGAAGAATTTATATTCCTTGCAGACAGCTGGTCATTTTCATCCTTTTAGGGTTGTTGCAATTTTTCTGGAAATCTGTTCATTCTCCCACATTATTCGAAGGGAGTATGAATGGTTTTCCAGAAAAATTACAGATTATAGGAACTATTAGCACTACTCAGGTGACCTGAGGACACAGATAAACCTCCAAGTGCTTCAACAACCCAAAAGGACCAATTGTCTTCAAGGAATATAAATCCTTCCATTTCCTACCATCCGGTCAGAACTGAAGAAGTTTCTTGGATGAGAAATGAAACATCTTCAAAGAAAAAAACAAAGAAGTCCAGTTGCCTCCTGAAAAAATAACTTTGGGACGTTCCCTCTATCATTCTCCTTCACATTTTTTCCCTCTTCCAAACATGAAACTAGATGAGAGAAATATGACAATCGCAGATTGCATATCTCGGTCAACTTTACATTCAAAATTTTTGCTCACTGGCCTGGAATAAAGCTTTTAGGGAATCCTTGGTATCCTTGGGAACAAGTGATAGAAGATAGCCTTCTAATAGGCTTTTGTTACTGATGATGTTACCTAGTTTGGGTAATGAAATGGCTACAAGAAAACAAGCAAGCTCAGTGAGCACTCAGGACCCCTCATTTTAGCTACAGAGCTACGAATATTCTCCTTTTATTGAGACTTTTATCAACCAGAAAGCTCAGAGAGAGGGCTGGCCAATTCAGAAAGTACAGTCATCACCAATTTGATGTTCACCTCTCTGGAGCACGGTCTTTCCAAGCTAAATAAATAAATATAGTCCTCTCCCACTTAGGTGTCATGTGTGGTCTGCAACATTTACCAAAGTCTGAGTCATTCCTGCCCACTCAAACAAGACACATTGGAATCACATGGCCTCTTGGAAGCAAATGGATCATGTGGCAAATGCCTGGTCTGAGAATCGTGTGTGTGTGTGTATGTGTGTGTGTGTGACAATGTCAGCTTTCAGCTTAGTCATCTCTTTTCTGGATGTGAGTAAACTCTTTCAACAACTCCTTAGGCTTTGCCTCTAAGAGAAGAGTTCCACTGGCAAGCAAGACACAGCTTTGAGGACATCATCTCAGCAATCTTCTCCATGTCCATTAATACTGTCACACGTTTGCCAAGGAGTTTATCTTAGTATTTTCATGTATAAGAGGACATGTATCTGGTTCTAAGCAAAGGAAGCTCAACAGTAGGAGGTTATGCAATGATTTTACTATGTAAGCGTGAGAAAGGTTCTGTTGGTTTCTTGCTCATTTAAATTTTTCCTATCCACAATTTTTATGCATGAGTGTCAATGTTCCTATTCAATTTTCTGAAATACAGCCAAGAATTAATATTCACTTTTTTTCAACTACCATAATTTAAAACATCAATCAATAAAAAGAAAAAAAATGGAAGGAAAGCTAATTGCTAATTCCCCCAATTAAACTGAATGCTTATAACTACATTTAGAGAATAAAGGGCTATTTTAAGTGAGATCAGTGTTCCTTACACTTGTGTAACACAATTCATGCAAGCTAAGGACCCTTTTAAAAAGTTTCTTCCTGCTGGCTCTATAATCCTATCATCTGGGATGACATCTCTGCTTTCTATCCACTCAAATCTGTCTGTCTGTCTATCTGTCTATCTATCTATCTATCTATCTATCTATCTATCTATCTATCTATCTATCTATCTATCTATATCTATCATCTAGCTGTCATCTATCTATCATAGGACAATCACCCTTCCGAATATGGGCAAACCTGAAGTGACTGACAGTTAGATTTATCAATAGATTGAATTACACCCACATGAATTGGTATCAAGTAGGAGAATCATACTTTCACACATATCTCCAGCCCTACTGAGAATGGCTGAAAAAGCCACGGGGTTTCCTAAAAATCCCACAAATATTTATAAAGTATTTTCCAACTTGGCTTTCGAGCCTTGATACAGCCTTGATATTACCTAGTCAGGCAATAAGATCATGGCCTGTTAAGCCATCATCCGGAGCTGTGACCTATAATTTACAGAGTGGAGACGATGAGGGGAGAAAGGGAACACATGTAGAAAGAGAATGATATCCGAGAAAGCCCAATTGCTTCATAATTGCATAATGGAGACACTATCCTGTTATTTCAAGATGTTATCCTGTTATTGAATGCGGAGACAAGGTCATTAAATCACTCTATCTAGTTTTTATATTAAGATTTTTATTTTGTTCTTTTACTTATATTCTTAGAATGTTTTTCCCGATCTGGAGAGGCTCATATCTATCCATCATTGTTTGTATCTTGTAGTCACTTACCAATCAAGGAAACATTGCAAGTCTGATCAGAATTAAAATATTTGACAGGGGTTTGATGTTGATCCCATGTACTGCAAAGAGATAATAGGTTTGGGTACTACCAAATAAAATACAGGAGTTTCAGGTTACATTCAGAAATGAAATTCCTTAGCAGTCAACTTTTGTTGCTAATGTTGTTTTAGGCATTTAGCTGATTCCCCCTTAGCTTTGCTGAATAGTCTCTGCTTAAGCAAAAACATTCACCCTGTACTCAAGGGCATAAGAAATGGAAAAGAACCTATGAGCCAGCAGAAGTCTAAAATGTGTGTGGGCGGAGAACGAGATTCAATTCCGAAATATTCCGTCCTGTTTTGAAAGTGTTCAGTTAACAATAGCTTGTTTTTGGAACAACTGAGAGGCTTGGTAGAACTTACAGAACCAGGAATCTTGGCTATTGCGGGTAAGTTTTTCAGGTCCATCAGCAAGAATTAACTATGAGCAAAGTAGTTAAAAAGCCAGTGGTAAGAATTTGGAAATTTTCCAAAGAAATCTTGAGCCACGGGATATAAAGACTCAATATCATCTGACAATTGTCATCTGGGAAGGCAAAAACAGAGCATTTGATCACTTAAATTAATGGTATTTAGTGCAATGTGTGTGGTTGTGGCATGTAAACACTCAAAATAAAACAAAAAACAAGAAACAAGGCAAAGAAAAGCATGGTTATGTCCTCTTTCTAAAGTTTCTTCTGCTGCTATCACTTTATTGTTGTGCCTTTTTTTTTGTTGCTTGCTGTTCTAGTGTGGCATATGTGGTATTTATTTTTCTGTTCTCCAAATGTGGTCTAAGGGCTCACCGCTTTCCCTTCCCCTCTGGAAGTTTTGCAGAACTTCAGAGAGAATATGGCTGGGACAAGGCCTACCCCATTTTGTTTTCTACCATTCCTCCTTCTTGAAGAAAGGCTGCACCACCGCACAATTTTTATTGGCTGCAAATGCTTTATTGGGTATATTAAGGTGATTTAAAGGGTTGCACACCTTGGTAATACTGTCTGCTGTTTGCTTTAGCCATACCTGTGGAAAGGGCAGTTGGGGAGCAAGACGCTGTTGGAGTCAATGGTATTATGGACCAGAGCAGGGTGGGGGCTAAATGAATAATGATGGCTAGTTGTTATTGAAGGGAGGTCCCCCCAACAAGAGACTTCACTGGGGCATGCTATTGCTTTGTGTAGCTGTGTTCTACTTCACTGACTATCAAAGCTTTCAACAACCTTTCCTGCTGAGTTTTGACCAAAAGATCTCTTCTAAAGTATCTAGGAGGAGGAGTGGCGAGGGAAAGGGAAAAGAGTGAAAATATGATTACATGAGGGGAAAGAGAGTTGATTTTTCTGGTGGTCTCAATTTTATGGCCTTTCTGGGGGAAAAAAAAGAGTTCTATATTTCTTTCCAGCTATTTCTGTTTTTGAAGTGCTGTGTTGCAATTGAAAGAGAATTTATCAGGTCACTTCAATTGTTCTTTTTGAGATAAGAGAGAAGGCGATCAGAAGAATTTTGGATTTATGTAGGGCTAGAATTATGTATCTAACTAGAAATATCTCTGAGTTCTGTGGGGTTTACTGCTGAAGAGAGGTGTATAGGTGAGAAAGTGTGCAAGTTGTATTTAAAAGGTGAAAGTCATATGCTCACACATCTATTGACAGTGCTAGAATTTCTTGGGTATAGGATTTCAGAAATGGCTTCAAATCCAGGTAGGAAAGGAAACTAAATAAGATCCCTATCACCTTGCAGGATGAAACACACCCACTTGGGGGAAAAAAGTTGGAACGCTATGCACAAAAACGGAAGGATACTTTGATTTCCACAATGGACAAATGGCTGCAAAAACTGATGGTGTTTGCAGAGATGGCTAAATTGACTGCTGTAATTAAAGAAAAGAACACAGCTAACTTATGTCATCCTGGAATGAATGGAACAGCTTGCCTTCAGAAGTTGTGGGAGCTTCATCACTAGAGGCTTTCAAGAAGAGATTGGACTGCCATTTGTCAAAAAATGGTGTAGAGCAGTGGTGGGATTCAAATTTTTTTTTACTATCGGTTCTGTGGGCATGGCTTGATGGGCATGGCAGGCCAAGTAAAAATCTCCATGTAAAATCTCCGTTCCCACTCCACTCCAGGGGAAGGATACTGCAAAATCCCATTTCTTCTCCACCCCATTAACCTGCTTTCCAGCTTTGTTCTCTTGTGCAGGACAACAAAAGAAGACCCAGCCAATCAGCTGCGACTTGGGAAGCAGAGAATGGTATTTGCTGGTTCTCTAAACTACTCAAAATTTCCAGTTCTCCAGAACCTGCTGAATACCACCTCTGGTGTAGAGTTTCCTGCTTGCGGGGCGGTTTGGACTAGATGACCTACAAGGTCCTTTCCAACTCTGTTAATCTGTTAAATCCTTTAGCAACATATTGGCTGCAAATAATGGAATCAGAAATCCAACACATTTTTTAATGGAAGGCTGCTTAGAATCTCACTCTCCCTCCGTACTCTTATGCTTCTATACATGCTGCTTCTCAAAGGAACTAACAGGTACTGCCCTCTCCCTATGCTACAATAGACAGTACTTCTGCTTAAAACTGGTGAATTGGGAGGAAAATTTGTTGATAACTTATAATGGATCTTAGCCAAAATCAACTCCCAAAACTATTTGCTGTCAGAATAATTATTTTATTGTAGAAAAATCAAACCAATTCACGTCCATGCTCTCCCAGATACACCACTCCTCCAGGAGGTAAACGAGAGTCTGGGCAAAGCCAAAAGTGGGTATACTTTATAACTGGTGGGAGGGGAATATGCAGTGAAGCATTATGGGATTTGTATGCTTAACCAGATTGACATTTTACCTTCTAAGGTCGAACTGATTATCACTGAGGAAACATTAACATAGATATTACCATATAACATTTATATATTTATACACAGTTTCTTTGTCAGCTATGAATGTTGTTTTGGGGGAAGAGGTTTGATTAAAATATCTGCAGTTTGTTCCTTAGTCTCACAGTGTACAGCTTTTACGAATCCTATTTCTGACAACTGTCTCACATGCTTGTACTTTATGTCGATGTGCCTTGATTTGTGGCCTACAGCATCGGCCTTGGATATATCTATTTTGCTTTATTTTCCTCCTCAATGATTATTGGATATGAAGGTTCTTTACAAAATGTCCATTAGTAAATCGTCGAATCAAATTAAGTTATTTGTGGCCTTTGATAAACAAACAAATTCGGCTTCTGCAGTTGAAGTTGATACAAGTTTTTGTTTTCCAGTATACCAGTGGATGGGACTATCATTCAGAAAAATACATACCCTGAGGTACTTTTTTGTATCTTGACATCTCCAGCACAATCGGCATCTGCGTATCATGAAAGTCTAAGGGTGCTCGATGTGTTTGGATTAAGCGACAAAACTGCATCAGCGGTGTGTTTCAAATATCTCAATAATCTTTTGATCGCATTCCAGTGGTACATTTTTGGGTTATTTACATGTCTTGAGAGTAAGTTGACTGATAGTGCTTTGTCCGGTCTAGTCCAATTGGCTATACAAAGTAACGAACCAATTGTAGAACAATAGATTGTATTGTCCTTAAATACCTCATCATCATTAAACATGTTCTTTAGAAAGTCAGTTTGCATGGGGGTATATGGTGGTTTTGCATCAGACATATTGCATTTCTCCAGTAATTCTAATATCTTTTCCTTTTGTGATAGTATAAAACCATTATTTGATTCGGTAATCTGAACTCCTAAATATTTATCGACTTTTCCCAAACATTTCAATGAAAAGTGTTTTTGAAGTTCCTTGGCGAATTGGTCACATTTAAATTTACTTTTACATATGTATAATATATCATCTACATAGACAATTACTTTTTCACATATACCTTATTCCCTTTTAATAAATATACATTTTTCAGCTGATGTGGCAGTGAAACCTATTAGTCTTAAAGTTTTGGAAAAACAATTGTACCATCTCTTACCCGATTGTTGCAGACTATAGAGACTCTTATTGAGTAGCCAGGTTTGTCCTTCATTACAATCAATTCCTGGTGGTGCTCTGACATATAATTCCTTATCTAATGGTGCATGTAGGTATGCTCTTTGTACATCAAATTGATATACATGTTCATTTAGAATGGAAGCAATGACTAAGGCTGTCTTAACACTCTCTGCCCTCAGTGCTCTCACAAGTGTCTATGTAATCGTCTGGAAATTTTTGTGAGAAACCTTATGCCACCAGTCTTGCTTTGTATAGATTTTTGTTATCCTCTAAGGGTTTTATTTTGTATACCCACTTGATACCGATAATTTTTTTGTTCTCTGGGATCTTTGAGGGGGTATATACTTCTAGTTTTTTAATACTTTCTATCTCCCTCTGCATAGCCTCTTTCCATTTTAATTGTTCATTTGATGGGAGTGCGTGTATGTCATTATAATTTTTGGGTGTAGTTATGGTAGTATCAATTGACATCACATAGTCCCTTAAGGTATTTGGGATTTTGCCCTTATTAGATCTTAGTGATCTCCTGGGTATGTTTTCGATTGGGATATTGTTTTCCGATGAGTCATCTGAGCTGTACTCATCTATACCTTTGGTTTTGAGTATGTGATGACCTTCTTTCCATGCCCTAACCTTAATGCTATTTCTGTTGGATTTTGTTTTTGTAGTGTGTGTGTGAAGTTGTGTTTGTTTCTGATCAGTTTTGAATGTATCCTTGCCAATTATTATTTCATTTGAGTGTATCTTACTCCAGTTTGTGTTTTCATGGAAATTTGCTGATCTCAATATGATTACCTTGTGATTTCTATCCATGAATCTGTAAGCTTTGGTTTTTGGTTCATAACCAACAAATTTGAGTTTTTTTGATACATTGTCTTCTTTTCATCTAAGTTGCTTGGGTATGTGTACATCGACAGTTACCCCCAAAACATGGAGATGTGCTAATGTGGGCTTCTGATTGTATATTATTTCATATGGGGTTTTCTGTATCACATCTGACCATATTCTATTAAGGGTATAGTTTGAATATAAGACGGCCTCTCCCCAATATGAAAAGTTTAATCTGGCATCTTCTAATATGCATCTAATCATAGTCTGTAATACGCCATTCCTGCGTTCAGCCACACCATTTTGAAAGGCAGAAAATGGTGAAGTTGTAAAGTGTATTAAACCATGTTTATTAATCCAGTCACTGAATTCTTTGGAAAGAAATTCAGAACCGCGGTATGTCATGATCTGTTTGATTTTAATGTTGTGTTGGATATCTACCCTCTTATAGAATTCTTTAAACTTGGTGAATGTTTCCCCTTTGTGTTTGAGGGTGTATACGAAATCGTATCTACTATGGTCGTCGACAATTGTGAGAAAATATTTTTTGTGGCCACTAGAGAGCTTCAAGGGTCCCACTAGATCCATGTGTACCAACTGAAAAATGTGCATAGTGTTCCTTTCTGATTTTTTTGGTCGGGGTTTTTCTTTTGACTTTGAACTCTTACAAATGGAACATTCTAAAAAGTTTTCACAATTGTTTACCTTGAGTCCTTCAGAACAATTCAAATCTTTTTAACAATGGAAAAACCAATATGCCCCAACTTTCTATGCAAAATATGTGCACAATTATTATGTAAAGGTTTACCAATTGAAACATGCTTTGAGTCATTCATTTTGATTACAACATTTTCAACACTTACATCGTAAATATCATTATCACTTTCCCCTTCTATTTCCCCATCACTTGTGTCACTGTCGGCATTGTCATCCTTTTCCCTCTCTTTCTTCCCATTCTTAACACTATCATTTGATAAATTGGCTATGACTTGTGCTGCGGTATTTATCGTGGGCATAAAATAAGATAACCCATTGGCCACTCTAACTTCCCCTACTTCCTTGTCATCATTGGTAAGTTGGACGGTGTCACTCTTAAATAACACCTCGATTTTGGTACCTTTGCTTAATTTAATTACAGATAGGACGTTATATGGTATTTCAGATATGAACAGAACTTCCTTGATTCTCCCAAGACCTGGGATGTGGACATCCTCTTTCCCAACTACCTGCACAAATTTTTGGTTGACGAGTTTAATGTTAAATGACACCTCGTCTAAAGAGGTGAACAGTTCTCTATTACAAGATGTATGTGTTGTTGCCCTGGAGTCGATTAACCAACATTGTTCCCTTGTGTTTACCCAAGATTCTGTTCTATGTCTCTAATCCCATTCACGGAATCAGTGTCAGTCCTATTGTTCTCCCGACTGGATCTCCTGCTCCTTCTTGGGCTTGGTGATTTTCTACGTCTCGGGTTTACATCATGTCTTTGGCTACTGGGGTGCCTATCTTGATATCTTTGTTCAGAGTTAGACCTTTCCCTCTGATAACATGTATAGTAGGGCTGGGGATGCTTAATGGATTCTCTGCCTTTAAAGGCCTTAGGACAATTCTTCTTAAAATGATCTCTCGAACCACATGTATAACACCCTGGTAATGCGTTTACCTATTCCACAAAGTTAACTCTTTTTACAACCCTGTGTTCCTTATGAAGCAAAGCTCGATCCTTTCTGAGATTATCCTCAGCCACCAGCCTTCCTGATAATGTTTCGAGTGAAACATTGTCATAACTTAGATTATCCAATTGATTAAGAAAATAGTCCCAGCTAGAATCGAGGGAATTAATTATAATACTAATAAAACTTCCCTCTGTGATTGTCTCACCCCTTCGTAACAGAACAAATCTCATGGTGTTTAAGTTGAGCAGATGCTCGCTCATGCTTACTCCTGGTCTCAATCTAGCAGAATGAAACTCTCTAGATATTCTGCTAGTAGTACTTCTATTTTTGCTATAAAACAGGTTAAATATCTTCTCCCAAATTTCAGAGATGGTGGACCCATTGGGTATGATGTGGTATATGGCTGGTTCGAGGGAACTCAACATTAAGCAAAGCGCCCGATGGTGAATATAATCTACCTCTATAGACCATGGTTTTTGGGATGGGTTCAGTATGAGAAAAAGGGCGTTCTCCTTCATTAATGCAATCTGAAATTGCTGCACCCAGACCATTAGATTATTACCTGTTGCGCATAGCTTGGGGAAACCATTGGGTAAGTTGTTGTGTTGAGATGGGTTAGTGTTCAAAAATTGTTGATGTTGATGTTCTGGAGTGTGTATATATTGGCAGAAGGATATTGGTATGCAAGCTGTAAAGTTTGAAAAACTCACTGTCCCTTTTTTCTGTAAGATGACTGGAGCTGACTGCACATGCATGAAGTTCTGAATTTGTGCCATGTTCACTTTATGTTGGTTTCCTGTGGAGGATGTCCCCTGAAAAATTGTTACAGAAAGTGAAGGGTTAAAAAATTGCATAGGGGCTGTGGTTTTGTTCTTAATTCTTGACTAGGAAATTGTAGTATCCTGAAGTTGTGCTGGATTCAGGAGGGGGTTTCCTGGTGTTGGAAATTCCCCTTAGGAGGCTTGTGCTATTAAGTAACCTTGAGGCACTAGGACTGCTGCGGAAGCCAGTGAGGCCACCGGGAGTGAGAAAGAAGCAGTGAAGTCTCTCTGGGTTGTTTGGAGATTGGAGATAACTGTTGGAGACATGCTGAGAGGGATCGTGACTTCTGTGTTCCTTGCAATCACTTCTGGAGCCTTTGGAATGCTGCTTGAAGGTGCTGGGAGACTGCCTGTGGTTGCTGGGCTGCGCAGGGATAACGTGGCTGCTGGGAGTTCAGTGCTCATTGTCTGTGACTGTCTTGGAATCAGGGATGTGAATGCAGCTCTGAATGCTACTGTGAGCATTTCAATCGCTCTTGATATTTCCTGCTCTGAGGGAGAGTTCCTCTCAGGGCTACCCTTTCTTTTTGCCTCCCTTTTCAAAACTTCTGCAGTGATTGGTTGCTAGTTGGCCATTTTTACTAGTTGTGGCTTTGAGATATGTAGGTTTGAAAATGGCGCCTCTTCATATTTTCCCACCTCCGATAAGTTTAAAAAAGATTGCAAAGGACTTACCGGTTCAGCGTTTGCAATTTTATTTTCTTTCTCTGTTTGCCTTTCTTCAGTTTGAGGTTTGTCTATATTTTGAAAAAGTCCTCTTAATTCTGCCATTGGGTCCTTGCCGTTTGTTGATATTTTGATGATTCTGAGCAGGGTTGATTTTAAATCTTCATTTTTGTCAGTTATTTTGACTTTGTCCTGGGTTTGATTCCTGTGTGGTGTGAATGGTGGATATGCATCTAATTGTGGGTCTTCATTTCTTTCAGTTGTAGGAGTTTTATTTTCTTTATCCAAGGCAGTTCCTATTATTGCTCCCATTGGTGTCAATTGAGCTGCCATCTGTCTGGTGAAGGCTCTTGTATTAATTCTGGATTTTTCTGATCCTGACATGTTTTGTTCAAGTTAGTTTGGCAACCATCCTCTGCTACCATTTGTTGATAACTTATAATGGTTCTTAGCCAAAATCAACTCCTAAAACTATTTGCTGTCAGAATAATTCTTTTATTGTAGAAAAATCAAACCAATTCACGTCCATGCTCTCTCCCAGATACACCACTCCTCCAGGAGGTAAACGAGAGTCTGGGCAAAGCCAAAAGTGGGCATCCTTTATAACTGGTGGGAGGGGAATATGCAGTGAAGCATTATGGGACTTGTATGCTTAACCAATTCAACATTTTACCTTAACAAAATTACATCACTCATTTTGAGAAAAGACTTTGAAACATCTCAAAAGCAAACAAAAAGAGGGATGTTAATTTCCCCATAGACCAAGGAAGAAAACACCCCCATATTGTGCAAGGATGAGAAAATATTGCCATCTGTTGGCATCTTGGGTAAGATTTGTTTGTATGAACAGTATATTTGTTTTGTTTCTGTGCAGTGAAGGAAAAGATGCATCAACACATTCATTTCAGATCAAGGCAGAAAGGAACTCAGGCTTGGCATGTGCCAATCATGAACTACCAGCTGCAGACAAAAGGAGGATACCTGTTCCAAAAATAAATTATCCAGTGAAGAAAATTAAAAATGAGAAGCTCCAACATTTTTTTACTTTGGATCAAATTGGGACACTATTTGTTATGGAAATATGGTAGTCTCCTGTACAACTATTGTATGTGTTTCCACTCAGATATAGATTCAAATCCATTTTTCATGCACTGCTCATTACACTGCCATAGAAGTGGCACACATGAATCCAATTAGCAGAAACTTTAGCTAAGTTCTGATCAAGACATTACAATCTTTCTTCCATAAGACTAATTGGACAACCACTACGCTTCTCATTATTAATTGTTTCAGGTCTATTTTTTTTTTTTTAATGATGTCTTTCTGTTTTATTGGTGTTGCATCACGGGAAGGAGACTCAGAGACCCAGTTGACCTTTTTCCATTTTTTATTTTCTTCCAGGACTGAGCAGCAGAGAAACCGCGGCAGTCCTTTTTATAGCCGGCTGCTTGCGGCCAGTGACGGCTCTTCAAAACTCCCACCACCACGGACAACCAATTACAGGTGAATATGCAAATAAATAACAATTGGTGTATCTGTACTTTGAACTTTTATTTGTGTTATAATGAACTGGTCCCATACAAACAAGGTGAAATGAAATATTATACTTTGTGCAGTACAGTGTGAAAAATACTGATTTCTCTAGGTTCCAGAAATTAAACAGCTGCCATTTTCAGAGAGTTTAGGATTTTCCAAATATGTAGCAGCCTGAAATTAGAAATATGACTGTGTTCTATGAGCATTCCCACAAGTTGCAGAAGGGGGTATCATTAATTATAATATGATAGAATATAAAATTAGCCTAATGAATGAAAACCAGACCATCATGAATTTATTTGATTCTTATACACCTCATGCAGGTAATCTTCAATGTACAACCATATGCTTGGTGACTGTTCAAAGTTATAAAAGCACACACACAAAAGTAATTTATCATAATTTTTCATACTTATGACCACAGCAGCATCCTCATAGTTCCATGATCAAAATTCAGGCACTTGGTAACTGGTATTTATTTATGATGGCTGCAATGTCACGGGGTCATGAATTCACCTTTTGCAACCTTCTGACAAGCAAAGTCATTGGGGAAGCCAGGTTCACTAAACAGCTGTGTTACTAATTTAACAATTGCAATGATTCATTTAACAACTGTGGCAAGAAAGGCCGTAAAATGGGGCAAAAGCTACTTAACTGTCTCACTTAGCAATATAAATGTTGGGCTCAATTGTAGTAATAAGTTAAGGACCTATCTTCAAATTAAAATTTACATTGGAGTTTATTGACATATAGTAAAAATGTTAAATTAAGCTTTATCAGCGCTGCCATAACACATAAACTGTTTGCATATATACTTTCCTGCATACAGACCTCAAGATGAAAAAGCCTAATCCATACTTTAATCCATACATTCCAATGCTGAAAATTTGAGATTTAAATAGTTTAATTATAGCCTAATTCAAGAGCGTGTGAATAATTTACCTCCATATTGTCATATTACATCTTTTGGGATCTTTTATCATTAATTCACCAATTTATTTTTGTATTTTACTGCCAGTGGAGAAAAAAACCAAGAGGGTGAGCTATGAGAAGAATTGAAGATAAGAAAGTTGAATTCACCTGAGGATATTTGAGGAAATGATTTGTCTCCATCCCAGTATGTAGAGAGAGTTTTCTGTTACACACACAAAAAAGTCCTAACCTGTTCAATGTTTCTTTGACTGTATAGGCTTGCTAAGGATTGCCTTCATAGCATTCTAACAGTAATTTCAAGAAAACAATTCAACTTCTTTCAGATACCCACATCAGATCAGGCTATCAATGTATTAAAGCAGGGGTGTCAAACTCACAGCGTCACGTTGTCACGTGATGTAACATGACTTTTTCCCCCTTTGCTAAACCGGGGGGGGGGGGTCATGGCCAGCGTGTGACTCATCCGGCCTGTGGGCCATGAGTTTGACACCCCTGTATTAAAGTGAATAATCACCGTTTTTACTTTTTGTCCACTACCAAAGATAACATTTTGAGACAAGACATAATCACAGATTTGTGTCCCCATACTGGAGCCCAAAGTCTCCATCTAGCATTTCAACTCTTCTGATGCAAATGATTTTAATAACTCTGACACTACTATATCAGTTAAAATTGGAGCTGGGCCCACACTGTGGGGAAACAGGCAAGAATACAGCCACTATCAGCTCAGACTGGGAGAATGTAAGAGAAGTAAGATTCGTTTGGGCCATCACAGACCTACTACATCAGCCACAACCTCAAAGGGATAGTTTTCTAAGAAAAAAAGAGCATGCCCACTCTGAAGGGGATACAGCCTTTGCTGACAAAAACAATAATGGCAAACAATACACACGCACACACATGCACGCACACATATACACAGAGAGAAAGAGGTAAACTTGTCAGCAAAAGTGTTCCATATGGAACCACAACTAAACTCTGTAATTTAGGTGGGAATTGTATCTAATTTTCCTCAGGAGGATGTGCTTCCATTTCAATGTCAGTACATTTTATCTCAGCAGGAAAGTGGAATGAGTGGGAGAGGAACTAAGCACACCATTCATGGGAAGGGCAGCTACTATTTTATACCAAATGTGCTTTCTGGGTACACTGGTTTCCAAACCATAAAGATTATGTTTGCCCCCGGGCAGCTGCTTCTTGGAAAGTCCAACGTTTTAGTTTTCTAAAGGATTGCCCTAACAAATTGGATGGTTAATTCAATTTTTTTTTAATGAAGATAGAGGATTTTATTCCCCATGGAGGATGCTTTCCCTTCCCTCCCAATTACTAATAAATTCATTTCAGTACAAGTTTTAACATAAATCGAAAGGTAAAGAATTTAGTTATCTACCTTGAATAATAATGATTGTCAATCAATATGATAAACAGTATGGTGATTATTAGGAAGGGAATTTAAAGCATCTGGCTTTATGTCATATCTCCTTGTAAGAAAATAGGAAGGAAAAAAACCCTTTTAAAACAACCCCCTGCAACCTGAAATGACTTTTTACTGCTGCCATGAAGGCTGTTGTAGCAATAACCCACAATCCCTGAAATATAATTCATTTTTTAAAAAAATCAGTGTGTTCCATAGAAGTGATGATTGGCCACAGAAAGAGACAGTGGCCCATAACACATTAAATTAAAAGATGCTTATTTATATCTCCAGCAAAAGAACCATGTGAAAGCCAGCTGTTTAAACAAGGTTTAAGGAAGGGAGGCTGCAAAGCAGAGGTAGTGATAGGTGGAACCGCACAATTCTGTGCGAAGAGGGAGCTGAACCTCTAACAAGTCTCTCTTTTCCCTTGCAAACTTGAGATTCTGGAAGCCACTGCCATCAGATTTAATACAATTCAGTTACTGATATTTGATCAATGCACTGGCCTTTTCTGAAACCAAAGTACAATAGAATACTCTGGAATACTCTGCCTGACTCTGTGGTTTCTTCCCCAAACCCCAAAAACTTTCACCTTAGATTGTCTACTATTGACCTCACCCCTTTCCTAAGAGGTCTGTAGGAGGTGTGCATAAGTGCACCAACGTGCTTACCGTCCCTGTTCTATTGTTTCTTTTATTTTTCTTATATGTATCCATGTATTCATAACTATGTTTATACTTATACCTACCAGTATTATCTTGTAAGCAATTGACAAATCAAATCATATCAAATAAAAATAAAATAGAATCAAGTCTACAAGATCTGCCAAAGTCCAGACTCTTAAGGGATGGGAGGAAAAGGTTACAATCTCTCTGTATCTCCACAGTAGCCATTCAGTTGTCCAGATTTTTACAGCCAAGGTCTTGCAGTGGTAAACATAGAACTAGTTGAGACATCCAGATGAAAGCTATGTATCTTGTAATTAAGATTTTTTTTTGTGTGTGAGCATACAATCTCCCTAAGATTAAGAAGATGACAGGTCCAAGGTTACCTAGTAAGGTATGCCTAAGGCAGGATTAGAACTTGCAGACTTCTGGTTTCTAGCCTGATATATTAACCACTACACCAAACTGGCTCTTTGTAATGTATTGTAATTTATTTAATATAATTCACAATCTGTGAGGGGAAGGATGGTTTGCCTGAGTTGCAATGTGGTAATATAGTCAAATCCACATAATCACTATGATGCTGTTGGTGCATCATTTTCAAGATTAAGGTGGCCCTAACTGCGCTGCAAAACTCTCCAGGATTAAAGCAGGTGGCAGCAAAAAAATTATGTATCTCTTTCCTGCCATCTAAGAGGTCAAGATAATCTTTACAGGCCATATTTTTTAACCCTAAAGATGATGAAATGGAGGGTAATGGAGGAAAATGAATGAGAAAGAAAAAGAAGACAGGAAAAAAGGAATGAAAAAGCAAAGACAATCTAGAAGCAGAATGGCAAAGAGGAAAATGAAGCAGCAAAATAACTTCAGAAGACATATAGCAAGACACAGAGATTATATATATTAAAAGTTGGCTTCCCTTAAGTTTGTCTGTCAAATTTACAATTCATTGCTCAATTCATAATTTATGATTTTGGACAGTGTACATCAATAAAAATTAAACCCCTATAGTAAATTAGCTTATATTGCAATAATTGCTGTTTTTAACCTGTCCTATCTGGGTTGGAAAGTTCTGACTGAATGTGAAATAGTAGTCAAAAGATACTATTGCTGCAATCTTATGGTCATCTGGATTTCTGCAGCCCAAGGTGAGTAGTGCTAATTTAACATAGTCAAATTTATCAAAAGATGTATTTATCCACAATGACAACATGCCACTTTAAAAAAAAGATTTGGTGTGATAGAACTGCTCTACCTTTCAGTACATTGGAAGTTTGTTCCCTTGTGACTCCATCTGAATTGGAACCACATTTTCTTTGTTAAATTCCATCCAAAATGTGAAACCAGCCGCTTCTTCAGTGCAGGAGATCATAGGGTTCCTGAGAAGGAAGTAGTTTTTTCTTACCATTTCCTCCCCGATGGTTTGGCAGGAATACAGCAATCCTGAAAATAGGAAGTGTACGCCATCCCTTCACACAGAATAACATCCAAAAGAGAAGATTTTGTTTTTTAAGATTCTGTCTTTGGGCATTGGTTACAGGAAGGTATAGATAGGCTAAAAAAATTATCAAGCTCTTTTAACTAATTGCAGTTTGGGACTTAATTTTCTAGGTTGCTGCAATCACTTCTGAAATACGCTCTTTGATTTTAAAGTGCAATCAGGACATCCAGATATTAGTTAGTGGGCTTATTAAAGTGTGGGGGATTAGGCATCTTGTTCAACATTTAGTTTGGGTATTCCTTGATTTATGATTGTATTTGAGAGCAAAAGTTCAGTCAAAAGTCATTGCAGTTGTAAGTCAAGGAATCAATCAATCTGTCAGCCAGATTGGAAGGGACCTTGGAGGTCTTCTAGTCTAACCCTCTGCTCAAGCAGGAGACCCTATACCATTTCAGATAAGTGTCTCTGCAGTGTTTTCTTACAAAACTTCAGTGATGAAGCACCTACAACTTCCAATTTTTAAGCATTTTTTTGGCAATGCATTTGAGAAAAATAATATTAATATTCATTAGTGTATGGACTTAGGAAAGGAATCTGGTGTCTAAGAATGTTTAATTACTTATTTTATCTTGCTCTTCAATTTCCTGATCAATTAGGTAGGATTGTGAGAAAGTCTTGTGTCATGTAGGGAAGCATCAAGCATCACACCTATTCTTGCCATAGGATCTCTATCTAGAAAGTAAGGAAGCCACACCTGTCAGTGTCTGCCTGGAGTGTTCCCAACATTTTGATAAAATTGGAATTTGACCCTGTATGTCTAGCCAAAAACACTGTAGAAAAAAATCACAACTTTAATATATTTCTAACTCAGATCTTACTTTTTAAAATTGTGCTTTATTATCTTACTCTTGCACACAGATAATAGCCACCATATTTTTATACATATTCGAAAGGACTACTTTAATTTCCCCTTTATCAGGTTGCCTGATGTTTATGCTTACTGATTCTTAAGAAGAAAAATGATGTCCAAAAAAGGGACTTCTTTCCGGAAAAGTAACTCCCCCTAGATTCTCGTGTCTTCAGGCTAAGGTTTAAATAATAAATAAGTTACAGAGCAGTATCTCTCATAGATAAAGAGTTAATCGTCATTATTTTCATATATATATTTGTAAATTGGCCAACTTGTAAAATTTATTTATAAGTCCCAAATCAATCCTGGTGGCACTTTCCGATGTTACTCTCAGATACGATCAGACAAAAAAAATTGATTTGCCTGATTCACACATTTCCAGATGTGAGTCAGTATTTGGTAATTCAGGTTTGCAGCAACTTTATATAACGTAAGTATCATGAATAAGGAAAATCAACTGTAGGCACCAGGCTAGAAACCAGGACACTGAGCTCTAGTCTCATCTTAGCCATGAAAGCCATTGACATTGGGCCAATCACTCTCTTTCACCTCAACAACCCAAGGTTATTGGGAAAATAGGAGGAGGAAGGAATATTATGTATGTTTGCCACCTTCAGTTAAGTATAAAAATAATCTGGCAACTAGTCCTATTCTACAAGTCTGAATGATTCAATAAATCCTGTGTTCTCTCTTAAACTGAGCAGGATTTTGAATTCACACTGTTCAATTGTGTAAGCAGCAGCACACTGCAAATGAGGAGAGTCAGCTTCAGAGAAAGAGATTAACAGAATAATCACAAGAAAACATTCTTTTTCATTTAGTCTCCCAGCAATCTTTTAACTGGACTTCATCCATCCATCTCTAATTAACCTGTGGGAAAATAAAATAATAAGACTTTCTCCCTTTCTTGTTAGTTATTTTTCCTTTCATTCAAAGCATATTCACACAGAGAATCAACTGTACCTAGGGTGGTAAGTTATTATTTATTAACACAAATAATTCAGTTGGAATAGTATGTAAAAGAATAAGGCATAGACCTGTGAGTCTACAATTTAAATAATGTGAAATAAAGCAATAAATGAAATTAATTGCAGACACTGTCAGCTGCAACCATGACTAATGTGGAGAACTAAGTGATTCCAGGAGCTGATTACTCTTGTGGTTGTTCTTGTTGTTACTGTTCTTATTAGTATTATTTTATAGAAACAAATACTTCAAAGTTATGTTGAAAAGATGTTTCCTTACAATCTGAGTCATGGACTGCTTTGCAGCATTTTAAAATTGCAGCTTCGGTGCTTTTTTTTTTTGTATTGTATTGGGAGTGTGAATTGAGTAAATATGTATCAGTGGATTTCTCCTGATTCTTAAAACACTTCTCTCCCATTACAATTTACATCGAGCTAGGATAGCCAGTACTTCATGGATAATATTGATCTATGTAAGTGAAGAAATAATTTGACATGATTGTGGTAATTCTTCTTCCACTTTATAGTAAATATGAAGCTTGAGTACTTGCTTAAACACTTGGGACTATAATACCACACCCATAATGAAATGTGAGCAATTAGACAACAGGATTTTGTCTTTAATTTAGGATTTAAATGAAAAACTCTACCTGCTAAACTCCAGAATACCTAGACTGGTTGGGGGCGAGGTGAACCCTTGATCACAATCACATCGAGTGAGGCAGGAGACACCACATTGAAAAGGGATCCTGTCATAGCAGGTGAAATTTGAGTCTCCTTCCTCTGGCAATTTCATTATGAGTTGCAGTTTGGGAAAAATGCAGACCCGCAAGCCACATCCTTGCAAGATTTCAGAGATTGTTTCCCAGAAAATAATTTGGACTGTCTTATTATCTTAGACTGGTTAGAAAGTGCCATCGACGCAATGAATATGAATCTGGGCAAATTCCAGGAGACGATGGAGGACAGGGAGCTTGGCATGTTATGGTCCATGGGGTCATGAAGAGTCAGACATGACTTAGTGATTGAACAACAACAACAAATTATCCTAGACACAAATGTTGATAGGCTCAGGACCACTCCTGCCATCTGTGGATCATTGCAGGCTGCTACAGGCTCTCCAAACTTATCCTTCCTCAGCCATCCTTGCTGTTAATGAAGAAACAAGAGATGTGAAAACTGGCCTCAAAATGGCTTGATCTTTTCTACAATAAACTTATCAAAACATTCTGCATTCTTATGTGAAACCCTGAATTTTCTGTTTAGGTGGCTTCAGCCCAGCCAGCCAGCTAAGGAGAGACTTAACAGAAACTAAGTCCTCCTAAAACATTTGGTGTAAACCATGGTTCATGGCCTCCCTCAAGACGTAATAGAGTGTCAATGATAAGCATTGATGAACATTGTTCAAAAAGACCCAGTTCAGTGTAGTGATTAAAATGTTGGCCTAGAAACCAGGAGACTCTGAGTTCTAGTCCTACCTTAGTAATGAAAGCTGCCTCGGTGACTTTGGGCCAATCCCTCTCTTTTATCCCAACCCACCTCACAAGATTATTGTTGTGGGGAAAAAGCAGAGGAAGGAGTATTAGATATTAAGATATAAAGCAATAAAAGTGGGATTAAAAATCTAATAAATACATAAATAAATCCTAGAACCAGAATGAAAAATAACTGCCATGAAATGGAATATTCCTTGGCTATCCTGTTTTTTGGGTTTTTTTTTAAGTAGTTGCATCCCGTGTGGTCTTAAAATTGCTTGTGATGCAACTGGAATGACCAGAACAGATCTAGATTGTAAAAATCAGATATTATTAAAGGGTTATAGATATTCTATATATGAGTGGCTAGAATTTTGCAGCTGAGAGCTCTTAATTAACCCCTATTCCTTTGATTTTCAAAAATTTATTGAGGAGCATGCTTTTCTGCATAAATGCTATCCTAATTTTCTCTACCTCACATTCATTGGGTTGTTATATTATACTTTGGTAGGATGCCAGTTTCTGTTAATTAACTTACTTTATTTATTTCTATTTCTTAACATGTATAGGTATCCACTAAGCACTGTAATTAACAAGGAGAATTTCCGATGGATTTATTTCTCAACTATTTATTGTTACAATACTGGCCTAAATAGTTGTACCTGGCCTTTATATTTTCAAGCATAAAGTGTTATTTTCTTTCAGTTCTAGCATTACTTAATATATCCCTATTCAATACTGTTAGGAAATAATAACATATCCTCAGTTAAGGCATTAATAACATTCATGGTTAAGTGCTTTAGTGGTGGCATCCTATAATACCCAAATATTTTTCTGCATTCATAGAATTATGTTCAGCAAACTCTCATAAAAAATAGACTCTGTTCCACAAAAGACTATCACCGCTTTGTGGAGACATATACAAACTACAGGTAGTCCTCTACTTATGACCACAATTAAACCCAATTTTTCTGTTGTTAAGTGAGACATTTGTTACATGAGTTTTGCCCCATTTTTCTTGGCACAGTGGTTAAGTGAATCACTGCATTTGATAAGTCAGTAACCTGACTGAGTTTCCCTTTATGTTTTAAATTGAGGTCAATTGTTCTAATCCGAACAAATTATTTTTCATTCTACTTTGTTCTGACCTTGTTAGCAAGTACTGTAGATATACCAATAAACGATAGTAAACTGTATATTTACAGGATTACATAACTTTCTTATTTTAATCCTATGACACTGTTTTGTGTTCATTTTTCATTTCTTGGCTGGCTTTACTTGTTCATTCTGTACCGACCTTGGGATCAGTTTTTTAAACTAAATTTTACTGTGGTTTTGAAAGGAAATGTTTTTAGTCCCAGATCTTAGTTTCTCATTGTTGTTATTTTTTAAAAAGTTATATTATGTCCAAAGAACCTGTTTCATAAATAAACAAAGAGCACTGTGGCAAGGAAGCAGATGCATATAAGTCATACAGCTGAGTAGATCAGATTTTTTTAGTTGAATGCAGTTCTAATGAATGCAATCAGTGCATGCAGTCATATACATAAGACAACAGAGAAATAAGTTCAAGTTATTTTAAAGAGGTGTTTGCAAAGTGTGTTTACACCGAACCCCTCTTTGAAGCATTAGCTGCCCTAGGCTTTCCAAAGCTTACATTGTTGTTTAACAGATTAACAGAATGACAGAATTGGAAGTGATCTTGGAGATCTCCTGGTCCAATCCCCTGCTCAGGAAGGAAACCTTATGCAATTTTAGACAAATGATTGTCCAAGCTCTTCTTAAAAATGTCTACAATAACTTCTGGAGGCATGTTGTTCCACTCATTAGTTGTTTAGAAAGCTCTCTCTGGATGCATCCATATAATGCATGTGCATTCAGAAACAATTGCTTCCTTGCGATTCTAGTAGAAACGTTATCTGTGCAAGTGCAAACAATTAGAGATGATCACATAGGGTCTATTAATGGGTTTGGTGAAATATTTCTTGGGACTTCTTTGCAAAACCCTAGGAGAAATAGCTACGTGGAAATGCTTTGAAACAATCCATTGTTCTTTTTCATTCCTGCAACTGAATATTAGTTGGTTAAATCAGTAAATCCTTTAAAAATGAACACCCCCAGCAAATTGAGAAACACAGCCTAAGTAGTCATCTTCCTGTCACTGGACATCTCTCTGCTTCTTTGTTCATTCTGGCAAAGTATCATTCCTCTACAAAGTTCAGTCATGAATTTGCAGACCCCTTTTCAGACGTTCCCTCTGGAGTTATTGAACAACAAAAATTGCAATTTGCTCAACAAGGAGTGCAGGCTTGGAGCAGAAATAAGAGCTAGCTGGAGTCAATAGACTCACAATCTGCAAAGAGTAAGACAAAATAATGTGTTTATTAAAATCCTTTGACTTCAGATTTGGGATGCGGTGGGAAGGGGATTAACTATTATTTTACTTTTTTAAAAAATGTAGCTTGCTACAAAAAATGAAGGTTATTTTTTTAGAAGAAACATTAGCATCTTCTTTAAGTTATTTAAAGATGAAAACATTGCAATAATGTAACTTGCTGCTATTAGAACATTATTTAATCTGGTCCTTTTGTTTAAATACTTACATACAGGAAGGTATTTAATGCAGGTTAAAAAAAACTATTCATATTCTTATAGAGTAATATCTTCAAGTATTCCATTTCTTATCATTCTGATTTTTTTATGTATCTTTTTCACTATTTGATACTTCGGTTGAACCATATTCTAGAGATTGGTGCAGATAGAACAAAGGATGCTGCTTTATTAACACATTAGGGCATCTGCCTCCTTCTTAAATATAGTAACATCATTTCTGACAGCTGACCTTGGTGGATCTGGAATGACTTTTACAACAGTAGTTACCAAAAAATAACTGCAGATTAATTTCTTTCATTCTAGTGTCATTACTGTAAACTAGACTCTTTTGTTTTTTTCAAGGGGACATTGGAACTGGTTAGTGAAGTTATTCAACTCGGATGTCTCTAAAATCATTTATTATATTAAATATGAAGTATGATAGAGGAAATATAAGGGGGGGAAGGCTACATTGCACACACACATCCCTGTTGGCCATCTTCTGCCTCCAAAATCCAACCCAAATGTTTCTAATGAAATGCAGTTGCCACTGAGACACCATATCTCCCACTTCTATGGAGATCCTCAGTCATCTAGGTCATGGTTGGAAAAGTTTTGCTTCTCATCCAAAAATTAGAAGCTTCTTGGATGAGAAGTGAACCGTCTTCAAGGAAAAACAAAGAAAGCCCAGCTGTCTTTTGAAAAGCACCTTTGGAACATATCTCCCATGGATAGATGCTCTGTTTATTTGCAATATATGTAAACGCTATTAAAATGGGTGATTATATCTTTCATTTGCATTCTTCACAGAGCTAGATTTTATACGGTTTCAGTAACCCAAAAGCAGTCTGAAAATTGTTCTCTATATCCCACTCAGTCATCCCTCCATTTATTCTGTGTGGATTTTAAATGAAATGCCGACAAATTAGTCTTTATAATCTGCCCCTTTCACATATGTTGGATTTCAGCATTCCTAATGTCTAGCTGCCAAAGTTTGGAGGCCAGAGATGACAACGTACCTGAAAAAAATTAGGTGGTGAAAAATTGTCCTTAAACTGGATGTATTTCCATGTGGATGTTGTGGTAACTTCCACAGATTTGGATTCAAACCCTTTTAAGAATGCCTGAACACCTAAATTCCTAGAAGGTCCTCTCATTCAAAATGAGCTCAGCTTAAACAAAATGGCAGTGATAAAAGTCCTTTTTTGTTGTTTTATTAGCTCCCTCATATCAGCTGGAATCTCACACATGCCTTCATCCTAGACATAGGCACCGTGGACAAATAGTTTTGCTAATACATGTACAATTATGTTACACAGAATTAGAAATAGTTATTTCTATTTTCTTTGGAAGTTAAAAGGGCCTTCTATTTTCCTTTTCGGATGCAGGCAAACACATGATCTAGAGCCCAGATTTTGCTTTTGAAAAAGCATAAGGCACAGCTGAGCCTTGGGCTGCATAGTGGTTAAACAGCAGGGATCATCAGGCAGGACAATATTAAGTGGTATTTAACAGCAAGACCAAAGTTCCTGTCAAATGCTTGAGTTAGGGTTCCTTGATTGTTAGCATCCCAACCATGAGACCTTTTGCACTGAACCATTTTTCATTTTGACAACAAACCGCCACAGCTATCCCGCCTTGCCTTGCTGGAACTGACAGCAAAGTATTTTTGTGGCAGAAATATGACTGTGTTCTTGGGTTGGAGGGCTGAAAGGTGGACATTTTTATCCCTCTCCTTTCAGAGTGCAATGACATTCCAAGCCATGGGTGTCCCGAGTCATTGGCTGGCTAATGTATTCAGTATGATCTTCCGTCTAGTCAAAACAATAGAGGTGAGATGGAGGTGGGACATCAATCCCAGGTGGCAGAGGTTTAAATTAAATATGACTTTCTTCCAAATGCATTTTAATGGACACATCCAGCAGGAGTGGTAGCATTAGCTAATAATTTCTTAGGATGCATGGTGGAAGGAGGCAAGATATTGGAGAAGTCTTCCCTTCACACAATGATACAGAGAAAAAAAGAATAAAAAATTACTCAGAAAGCAATGGAAATGTGTATGTGTGTGTGTATTTGTATATATATGTGTGTGTATATAAAAGCGAAATACCACTCACACATTATCACAAAATCTCCAGAACCGTAAAGCCTACAAACTTGAAATTTGGCCCATATGTTCCTCTTGGCTTCTAGGTGCTCACTAAGAAAGGATTTTTTGAAATTGACCATCAAAGCATTAGTATTTCGTATATTATTATTAACACACTCTGTTGCTAAGGTGTTCTACTCCCCCTCCCCACCTGAAAAGAAATCTGTTCCAAATGCAAAACACAAGCAGAGGAGAGGAGTTTCAGTTTCAGTTTTAGTTTCACAGCAGCAACCAACTTTAGTACAGAACAGTTGAGCTAAGCCATACCCCAGCTCCTTGCTGTCTCCTTCTTGCTCACATAGCAAATACTGTTTCAGTTTCCATGTTTTGGAAACTCAATTCTCTAGCCAGGACCCTAGCCAGTTGAATACTGATGGATGCTGGTAGGCAGAGGCACAATTTTTTCCCCTTATTTTCTTCCCCAAAAACTAAGCACAATCACATAGTTTTGTAGTGAAGCATGGGTGTAGAACTAGTAGGTGTATATATGTGTGGGTACACATATGCACATATATGGGTGTAGTAAACCTTGAGAGTCCTCTTGACCTAAGGCCCTAAGAATGACCTTCTCAAGTTAGGAATTGCATGATAAACTCAGCTTGGCACGACACGTAGGCAAATAGTTACAGAAACTAGCTGACTACAAATATCTTGTTAATAGATAATCACTCTATCTTAGCACACAACAGTGGTCGCATCCTGCCATGGCGCCATTAGAATTATACTTCCTTGCTCCTCTTCACATATGTCTCGCTCCCCCCGCCCTGATAAAACTGCAAAATAAAAGAGGGTGGTGCGTTGCAATCGGGGGATTTCTTCATCTACCCCGGGCACAACGTGCTCTCTCACCTTGAGAAACTATGGTGTCTGTGTCAATTATTGATTCTAGTACTTAAGTACTCACCCTCGCGAGGGTCCCTCTAAATTTCACCCCTGCGGGGGCTCTACGGGCTGATCAGAGAACCTAAGGACAACGAGCAAACCGCGACAACGCGACATATGGGTATGGGTATGTATATATTAAAAATTCCATTGTCTTCTGAGTAGTTTTTTATTCTTTTTTCTCAGTATCATGTGTGCATGTGTGTATGGCAAAGACATTACCTTCATCTTCATCCTCCTATTTCCCCCTTAACAGCAACCTTGCAAGGTGAGTTGGGCTGAGAGAGAATGTAGAATGTCTGGCCAGAGTTTTATGTAGGACCAAAAAGTCCACTTGAGCTTTCCAACATTTGGAATCCTGAAACCATAGGCTAAAATATTTAAAACTCTTTACTTGATTGTTCTCTAGCCCCTTTATTGCCTATCTCACCAACTTACAATGCAATGTAACATGTTTGCATTCAGAAAGCAAGAGTTCAATGGAGTTTAGTCTCAGTTTCATATTAATTGGATTGAACTTTTAAAAAAGCTATTGTGAATAGGGGTTGAGCAAAGTAGAATTTTTAGTTTCCCCTCCTTAATATTAAAAAACTTTTTTGAGGTTAAAAAAAAGTAAGGAAAAGTACACAGTAAATATTCTACAAATTGCTCAGAAAAGAAATCTATTCCACCTTCTACCCCAATAATGGTTGCAAAATCACAAGAAATCTCTCAAGGGCTTATTTTTAAACATCATAACTTTAACTACGGTATCTGAATGAATATGCACTGCTAATTGGGTAAGCAAAGAAGGAAATCTAACAGAAGTTTGCCTGAGGTATTTATAAAAGAGACCTTAACAAATTTTGCCTCTCATTGACAGTCAAGGACTTGGCTAATGCAGGCGCCAGAGAAAAGAACAACAACAAGAAGAAATACAATCTTCCTACTGGTGCTGCTGTTAGAGGAAAAAAATAAACTGAAATTGTGACCTGCAGTGCTTGTGGCATGTTTGTTGTCTTATTTGAAAGTAATGTGTACATAAATGTACAACAGTTGCAAGGAAGTTATCCTTACAATTTATGCTGTTTTGGACACCACCCTTTAAAAAAAATTCAGACAGTAGAACTAATTATCCAGAGGGATGGTGAAGTCTCTTTTGCTAAACGTATTGAAGTGAAAGCTCTTGTGGATATTTTCATCTGGATTCCTGCACTGTGTCAGCCACTGACTCACTGAGTAGGGCCTAAATCAGGTCCATGGGCTAGATTTGGCCCACTGAGTGCTTAGATCTAGCCCATGGGGCTGCCCTGGAAATAGTGAAGGACCGGCCCATGGTGCTTCTGTGCATAGCCCTCCCAAGCTCTGTTTTCAGCTGTGACAGCCTCCTGCAGCCCTCTGCCAATGAAAACAGAACCCAGCATGGCCAGGGTGGGCATGGCCAGCGCGGCAGAAAGGAAAGGACATTTAAAGCTCTGCTAGTTTGTTTTATCAGTGCTTCCTTCTAAGAAGAAATACAACAGGTTGTTTTGTCCTAAAATAGTTAATTCCATTCCTGAAGCAATTACACTCTGAAGCAATAAGGTTCTGCAGGCATTCCTAGGGCTGTGATCCTTCCACTTTCCTCAGCATAAGGGCCATTGAACTCAATGTTATTTGGGTTTCAGAAGGCATAACCAAGATTATGCTATATGTTTGTTCAGCATGTGGGAAGGGAATCCTTATCATGAGCTCTGAATTCTCACATTTGATATAAAAAATAGACAAAATAATTTCTAGGAAAGTTTCATTTCAAAGGACTGCACACAAGAAAGTTGTTTCCAAACAGTTAAGAGAAAAGGAAGAATCCTAATAGTTCTTTGAGGGCTCCAGCTGCTTTGTATTCTAACAGCTCCTATTTAAAGATAGTGCCAAAAAATGAAATATTCATATGTGCTTGGTTTTTCTAATTTGTTGCTCCTCCAAATGATATGTGATATGTTTATGTTGGTGATAGCCTGATTTCTCTTTACAGATCCGAGTTCCATGCTCCTTATTCTATTCTTATCTTTTAACTTTGATCTCTGGTCTATTCATCCTTCTGCCAATTGGAAAGGGGCCCCTTCATTCCCTTCCATTAATCACCATCAAACCATCAAACCATCTTCCCCTGTGAATTCTTGGTCCATTAAAGGAAAGGACTCTAATTGAGCTGATTTGTGAACAAAATCTGTTAACAGTAAACTGTAGGTGCATTAGAAGGTAAACATGGTAATGTTTCTGCCTCTGATATACAGTACAATGGGCCTCAATAATGAATTACCACTTTTTTGGGAAGGATCTATGGAGATTCTCTGTTATCCAGGTCATGGTTGTCTCAAGGTGCTTTTTCAAAAGGCAGCCGGACTGTTGTTGTTTTCCTTGAGGAAGATGTTTCACTTCTCATCCAAGAAGCTTCATCAGATCTGGAAGGATGGTAGGGAGAATGGAAAGATTTTATTGCTTTGAAGTTATTGGTCATTAACAGTCTCTCTGAGACCCTCAGGATCATCTGAATCAGAGTCCAAAACTCCCTCAATCTCCTGTCTACAACGTAGTCCTTTCAGCAATTCTAAGAACATTCCACATCCATTTGAACTTTGATTCAGATGACCCAGAGGGCACCGATAAACCTCCAAGTGGCCTCAACGGCTCTCAGAGAGAGTGCTAGCAACTAAATGATTGCAAAGTAATATAGTTCTTCCATTCCCCCCCCATCCTGTCAGAACTGATGAAGCTTCTTAGATGAGAAGCAAAACATCTTCTCAAGGAGAAAAAAACACAGTTCAGTTGCCTTTAAACAAAACACCGTTGAGACACTTTTTCAGGGAATCACTTTACCATGAAAATGAAAGATTATTACACAACCAAGCTGAAATAATTTAATATTGCTGTCTTTTTTATTTTATAGAATTCTGTCTTTATCATAGAACAGTGATGACTAACCTTGTTGTCATTGTGTTCCAAAAGTGCACGCATGTGTGCCTGCACCCATAATGCAATGCACATGCGACCCCCCACCCCCTGCACACATGCATGACCTCCCATGCTCCTCTTGCCCCCCTGCGCACATGTGCAGTCTCTCACATGCGCCCCATCCCCTGCTCATGCACGACAGATACCCAAAAATCAGCTGGCTGGCAGGAGGCACGCACCAAAGGTTCTGGCCAGTTATGGAGAACCGGTAGCAGAAATTTTGAGTAGTTCAGAGAACCAACAAATACCTTCTCTGACTGGAGATTTTACAGTATCCTTCCCCTGCCATGCCCACCAAGCCACGCCCACAGAACGGGTAGTAAAAAAAATTGAATCCCACCACTGGATTGTGCGTGCATGCGCAGTGGAACTGAGCTGGGGCAACGGCTTACGTGCCTGCAGAGATTGCTCTGCATGCCACTTCTGGCATAGGTTCGCCATAATGATCATAGAACTAAGAATGAAGACTAGAAGCAAATACAATTTGCAGTGGCCTTTTTTCCATTGTTGAATCAAACAGCTTTTTTCCCTTTTATCTATTAGCCTGTGTTTACAGGGTATATTTGCCTGTGACCTGATTAATGCAGTATAGAAAAAAAATGACTTTTTATGATGTTGAAACAGCCTGAGATTTTGCTTGTGTTTTTGCAGCTCTATTGTACTGCCAGGTGATGCAACAAGACATACTATTGCACTGCCAGGTAATGCAACAAGACATTTTTAAATTTATTGTTGCTTGATATGTATTTCCCATTCTATACTCATGACTACAATTTTCCCCACTCTAATATAGATTTTTGCATTCTCCATGTTAAAATTAAATCTTACTGATTTCAATCTGTTGTTCCTAATGATCAAGTTTGTCCTGAATCTGAATATAAGGCATTTGCTAACCTTGTATGTTTGGATCATCCACAAGTTTGATAATTCCCTCCTCCAGTCATTTGTAAGTATGTTAAATAGTATGAGGCCTAGAATGGAACCTGCAACATGACACCAATGTCTCCTTCAAGCTTGATATACAACCTTTGACAAAAGTTTATTTGGTTATAATTATTCTGTCCACTCTGTAGCTGTCTAATTGAATTGTACAGTAGTCTACCTCACAGGTTTCCATCTTCTCTCCTTGCATCAAGTTCTGGTCAGAGAATTTTAGGGATCTAACCCAAATGCCTTTGTTTTTTGTGGCAAGATGGAAGGGCAGCTAGTCTAGTGTTTTAGGATCTTGGGCAATAGTAAATATGATAAGATGGACACAAGAATTAATCAGCAAAAGTATTTAAGGAGTTTCATTAATTAATTTCCACTCACTCTGTCATGTATGCTGAGATGCATATTGTCCCACCATCAAGCTGGCCAACCACCCCAGGGATCTGGGGAGGACAGTAGGCAGCAGAAGGAAGACCAAGATCAGAAATCTTCCAGTGTCTGCTTGCATTCATGCTTCTTTTATAACCTTCTTTTCATTGTTTGCTCCAGCATGACATGCACTATTTGTGAGGTTTCATGGTATTTGCCATTAGGCTGTAAGTCCTAGACTATTACTTATTATCCAGTATTAAAATGATTGGTTATTTGCAGCTGTTAAGTGGTTTTTGGGTTTCCTGTTGTCACACAAAGTTCATTGTGGCTATCCTCTGTTTCTTTCGTTAGTGTTTTATAACACTCTTAACAATCAACAACTTGTTGACATTTTATTTAATAAAATCTATTGAAAGGGAAAAGGGATTACATTAGAGAAGTCTTGACACATAGATACTTTCATTTTGGCCCCTCATTTATCTTTAAATACTTTAAATAAAATATTATGAAATCTGAGGATTTCTTAATACTTGTTGCTTATATTGATTTGCAGGACAGGGGAAATGGCCAAGTTGTTTTCCTGAACATGGAAAAATGGGCATATATTCTAAACTAGTAATATTTTGCAAGCTATTTTATTGATTCATGTATTTATTTCTCATTAAATTCATAAGTCCTAAGTAACTGAGATTTCATGGGAGACTTTATCAAATACTCTAGTGAAGTCAAAGTATACTGGGACAACTATATTTTCATGGCCATCTACACTGTTCATTGTAACAGAAAAGGAGATCAGGTTGGTTTAGTATGATTTAGCATTGCATTAATACAATTTGTAACAGCCATTGTCTTTTTAACTGGAGAGAGGAAAGAATTTTATGGGAACAAAGCATTACAAAGTAGTATTGCTTGTAAAAACAAAAGAAAAAAGAGAGAGAATTAATTTGTGCTATAATGACTCCATTTTGAAAAGCTCCTTCCTACTTTTTCAAAATAAAATCTGATGGTGCGAAATATACCTTGGCTTTTGGCACTGTAACCAACCAACTCTCTGTGGAAAGAACTTTTTTTTATGGCTACATATTAAAAAGTAAACCATCTTGTGCCAGGTTTGGATAAAAGACTATTTATTTCTGACCAATTTGATAGCTGCAGCTTTCAGTAATTGAATTTTCTGTGGTCTGAGAAGCAGTAATCTTAGAAACCAAATAAATATTTTTTAATAAAATGGAACACTGAGAAACCCTATAATAATGTGAAAAATGTAGGCACTTATGGAGAGATAAATATTTTTAAAAATTTACATTTCACCAGTGCTCTAGGGCTATCACTTCCTTAGAAATGTAAAGCAATGCAAATTGTGCGGTGCAATAGGAAATATGCATGCAAGTAGAATAATAGGATAGTCAGATAGTAGGTGCTCATTATCTCTGCAACAGAACAGTGTTTCCAGCCACTTCCCAAGTTCATCACTGGCCATGAATTAAAATTTTATCCATGTATTCTTCTTCAAGGGCATTTACACGAGGACTAATTCATTTACTAATACTTTGGTTGCAATTTCCCTCCATGTGCTGTGGTAAAGATATAATCCAAGAGATTCAAGAGTATAACAATGGAGAAAATAGCCAGTTCAGCATTAAGATTACTCTATCAGTATTTAAATTTTTATTAGTTAATCAAAATATGAAAGAAAAAGAAAATTGAAAGTAAAGGGAAAGTAAGGGAGGAAAAAGAAGAAGAGAAAAATGTGTAGGAGAAAAGAAAAAAGTCATAGACTTCCAACCTTTTTAGTGCAATAGAATAAGGTAATAACATACAGCCTCAACTTTTTGCTTTTACATAATAAAATATACTAGCCATTTCTATAACAATAAACCAATCTAATCAGCAAAACCCAAAGTCAAAATTTCATTTTTTTCTGCCTCAAGCACAAAGTCCAGAAGTAGTTTCCAAGTAGAAACAAAAGTAATTGCATTTTTTCTTACAAAAGGCTGTCATTTTAGCCATTTCTGCTAACTCTGTCAGTTTTTTCAGCCAGTCATCCGTCGTGGGAATTGAAATAACTTTGCAGTTTTGTTGCATAGAGCTTTCTTGCTACTCTTAGCATGTATAACATCGAGGTACTAAATACCATTAGGCTCACTCAAAATTTGCACCTTGCACTCAATTTTAATTAATTGCAGTTCAATGCCTAATCAAACTCTCAGTAGCGTTGATACTTAGTAATGGTAAAATAGTTGATTGTCTCAATTCTATCTGGATAAACCAAAGTAAGTTTGTGATTGCACAATGAAAGATGGAATCTGATATTCTGGACAGCATTTCACACATTTCTTATGCCAGCAATGTCAGCTTCCAGTAGAATCAATGAAGCCAGGAAATCTATCACAGCACCCCTCCACTAAGGCACCCCTACTTAGGAAAGAATACAGAATAATAGAGTTTGAGATGTTCTAGTCCAACACCCAAACAGGAGACACTATACTATTCTGGACAAGTGGCTGTCCAATCTCTTCTTTAAAACTCTTCTTGTTGGAGGAAAGATAATTACAAGTTCATATTTTAGAATGAGTGTCTCTGACACTCCAATAAAATCTATTAGAGAAACTGCTTCTCATTATAGAAACTCTTTCTGTTATAAACAACATTGCCTCCATGATTTTACTACCATCTGAATGATAGTTCTCAAAAGTAATGGAACAATACTTTGTCCCCTGGAAAAATAGCAGTAGGGATAAATTACATTTCTTATGCCTTTGTAAAAGGAAATATATTCTTCTCTCTGGTATGCAAAAGGACAGCTTTTTATTTTTTTATTTTTTTAAATGGTATGCTTTTTATATCCTCACATATCAATACAAACTTAGTGACTGAGATATACAGTGAAGATCTCACATTGTTCTCTCTCTCTCTCTCTCTCTCTCTGTATGTGTGTGTATGTGTGTGTTTAATTTAAAGAGATATCAGCCACCCAGAATCATCTTATAGGGAAGATGGGCAGCATAAAAATTTAATAGTAAAATGAATAAATATTGCTTAGCTGACTTCTATTTTTTCCTTCTTTGTTTTCTTCAGTGTGTTTCCAGATTAAATGTGTACTATGCATTTTCCTTGATTTATGAATCAAGTTTTTTAAGTGATTCAGATAATGCTGTTCACTGTGTACAACTTTCCTTTTTTTACCACATTGTCATCATCTTTTTCCTGAGATAAGGACCATTAAGAAAAAAAAAACCCAATAGTGGCACTATAATTAAGAACTAATACAGTCTAAAGCTTTACGTCTGAAAGCACCTCTGTACTTTTTTGTCCCTTTTTCTGTTGTTTTTTTGTTCCATTTGCTTTCCTCTCTCCTTCCTCTCCATTAATATTTCCCCTTTCCTCTCTTCATGCTACTTCTTTTTTTTTACTCCAATTTTCTTAACAGGCCAAGCTCTTGTTATCTAATGAAAACAGCAATTATTCAACCTGTGTTAAATCCTGATGGTGGCATCAATGCAGTTTTCTTGATAGTGTTATAGATATGGTTTGCTGTTATCTATTTCCAGGATTTCTTTTTAATCTAACCAATAGCTCTCATTAGTTTTTGAGATCAGCTAAACACTTTGGTTTGGTTCTCACGGACTTCCATTGAGTGGAAAATTATGGTAAAGTATCTCTGCTTTTCTTATGGTGAGAATGAATGTTAATGGATAGATAGCAGAAAGCTTAATGGGTGAAAAAATATTGGCCCAAAATCTATTGATTCAAAATGGCAGTGAGGAAGAGGCATAGGATTTGCACTTTGGGACTCAAATGTATAAAGAAGGCAATTTTTTTTCTGTGGTGCTAAATTCAGATCATCTTCTTATATGTAAGTTTCTAAGAGGAAGGTTTCTCCTAGGAAATCTACTTATCTCATTTTCTTGAGTTTGCTTAGGAATGTAGAACTAAATGAGACAGAATTTTCTAATTTGGCTGGGTACAAATTTTTAACACAATCCTAAATCAACAACCAATCTGTTGATTAGAGTGGAATACTAACAGTCTAGTGCAGGAATCCAGGATCTCAAATGCAATGAGTCTGGTTTAATTGATTTAAATATTATTTTATTAAATGAATAAAATGTTGCTACCTAAAAAGAGGCTTTCATATTTTGTTTTTTACATTTAAATCTTAAAAATTGTAAAACTGCCCCACTGGATAATATGGAGAAGATACTTGGAGCATCCCAGATTAACTCCTCTTGAGTTTCCATTGGATCACTGACACCACTATCTAGTAATGAGAAAATTTGCATATTTAGAATAAGGAAGTGACCCTTATCTTACCCATATCTTTTATCTCCTGATGTTACAACACAGCCAACGACCTAGGAGATTACAGCACAAGACCCAGGATGTCAAAACAATACAACTCAGAAGGTCATCACACAGCCCATTACCCACGTTCGTTATAACACAGCAGACTGATAGACACAGAGCCAATACCTCAGCCACAAAGGTTCTTACGAAAATGCCAGCCAATCTGCAAACATCAACTCCATCAACCAATCAAGAAATGACAACACAGCCAACCTCCCCACCAGTATTTATATGGAGATCTCTATCTCTATCTCTATCTGTATCTCTATTTCTATCACCATATATATACATACATACATACATACATACATACATACATACATACATACATACATATATATATATATACATATATATATATATATATATATATATATATATATATATATATATATGGCTATATTATATATCAAGTTGACATCAAGTTGGCTTTCCATACCAACCAATGTTATAAAAACAGTGCTTCTCAGTCTTGGCAATATTAAGCTGCATTAATTTTGACTCCCAGAATTCCCCAGCCAGCATGCTAGTGATGGAATTATTCTACTTTAATTCAAAGTTTTCAGTTTACTGTTTATACACACACACACATACACCACACACACACACACACACACTGCTTTGGCAAGCCAACTGGATGTCAAAATTGGCCTGATGTCATCATACAAATGACACATTTATGGACTTGCAGGTTCATTTTGATGATGATGTTATTATAAAAGTCATGAACCTCTGTATATGCCTGGGTTTGTGTCCTTGGCTTAAGTTAAACTAATTTCCATGTAATAGTAGCTCTAATTACCATATGATCAACTGCAAGCAACTTATGGTAAGGATTCTAATCATTGAATTGCCCTAAGTTTAGAGAAGAGCTTTGTAGCTAGCACAGGGAATAAAATAAGATCTTTGAATCAAGTGCATGGGATATGCCATCCATTTCTTTTCAGAACTGAGCATACAGGATTACTTGAATAAATTTATGTTACTATAATCAATTTCTCTACAGAAATTAGGAACACTTTTACATATGTCTGTATTATAGAACTTTTTCAGGCTATTTGTTCCATCCCTGTTATCATGTAGAAGGATATTTGTACAGAGATATGAAATGAAGAAGGCAAATGTATAGATGTACAGAAGACCACTGCATTTTAGTAACAGGACATGAGGTCAGTAGCATTATGCAAGCATTTTGCTTTATAACTGTTTCCTCCAGTGGTGGGATTCAAATATTTTTACCACCAGTTCGGTGGGTGTGGCTAGGTGGGTGTGCTTTGTGCACGTGCACACACTTTGCGTGTGCATGCGTACCAAACGCGTACTTTGCACAGGCGCAGAGGCATTCTAACTCACCTCCTGCAAGCCTATATGATCTCGGTCACTTCAGCAGCTGCCACGCAGCACTATTCTGTGCCGTGCAAAGCAGCTATCCTTCAAAAGTAGAGGATGAAGGTGTCTATGGGAGCTCAGGTGGGCGGATGGGTCCAACAGCAGAGCAGCGGAGAGAACTGGTTCAGTCTCTGCTACTCATCACTGCTACCAGCTTGGTAGAGCTGGGCCGAACCCGTAGAATATACCACCACAGGTTTCCTTCAAACAATGACCATTCATCTATTTTAATGAGGAATCGTTTCCCAAGATGTTTTGTGAATTCTTGTATACTAATAAGTGTCAGCAGCCATTTGGTTTCCTTTTCAATACATCCTTGGGTTTTTTGGGGATTGGCAAACCACATTCTACCTTACAAGGGCAGAATTTGGTTTTATTTTATGCCATCAGCAAATATTTGGGTGCAAGAGAAAAGTCTGAGTGGGATTTGATTCAAGCTGTTTGAAGATCTATTAGTGGAGCCAAAGAAAATTGCTTGGAAAGCATTCAAGGATGTCATTGAGAAATTTCTTGACAACTACAGAGCACCAAACTACAATATATTCAGTTAATTGACAAATTAACTGTCAATGTCTTATAGCATACAGCTACAAAGTGCAATATGTCACTGAAAATTCATTTTCGACATTCACACTTGAACTTCTTTCCCAAAAATTTAGGTACAGTCAATGATGAACATGGTAAAAGGTTTTACCAGTTTATTGCAAGAATGGAAAAACAATATCAGATGAACTGGAATTCATCACTGCTAGCTGACTATTGTTAGATATGCTACTGCAGTGAAATGCATTGCATCAGACATTGAGTACTAATGAAAATCAACAGCAAAACCTAGCTGAACTCATGCAATGTATTGAAAACATTGTGATTAAATACATTATAGCCAATTTCATATTTCTCAAGATTGTTCCATGATGGAGTCATTCTGAAATTATATTTGTGTTCAGTCTGAAGGGGTCTAGCATAATCACCAAAAGTTGTTCAGGAAGCAAAAAAAAAAAAAAGTTGTTCAGGAAGTTTTCAAGAAGAAATATTTTGAAAAAAATATTACCCAATGTTATCATTTATCTTTTGCCCTGCCTGCATGTAACATGATTTGCAAATGGATCAGCATAACCATTAGTATTATACTGTAATGTTTTACCTTGACCCAACTTTTATTCTTCCTAATTATGTATCACTAACTGCATTAGAATATGCATAAAACTTTATAAATTTTCACATCTGAAACAGCTTCTTTTAAAATAAACTGAACTCTTGCTGAGTTGATGAAATAAGAATAGGAAAAATGACTAAAAAGAAATAGGGTTTCTCACAAATGAAGAGTCCCTGGTATTTGAGGGGCTGGCTAGCATATTTGAAATTTTATGGAAGTCTCTTTTTTATTATAAAGTTTTTATTTTATATTTATTACAAACATATCTTCTTCCATTTGATGATGTGTAATCTGGATACAAATATTTTGTGCAAAACAGTTGGTGTTTATAGTCATACTCATTACATAACATTGTTCTCTAATCTTATCTTATTATACTTAATATGACTATCTCTTTATCTTTCTTCTTAGCTTATTTACTTCTATTAAAAATATCAACTATCCTTCAACATTCTTAACTAATCCATTAATTATGTCTAGCTTTCGTATTTTTCTCTAACCATTGATAAAATAATTCCCATATCTTATAATATTCAATTTGCTCTCTTTCTTTAATTACAAGGGTTAATCTATTCATTTCTGCACATTCTAGTATTTTCCTAATCATATTTTCTTCAGTAGGAGTCTGTTCCCTTTTCCTGCTTTGAGCAAATATAATTCTCGGTGCAGTTATCACATGAATAATCAAATATACATTTTCTTTTCTGTAAGTTTCAGGTAAGATCCCCAACAGGAATATTTTTGGTTTAAATTAATATGCTGTTGTATCATCTTTTCCAGCCATGAAATATTTTTGTCTAATATTTTTTAGTTTCATCACATGTCTACCACATATGATAGTATATGTCAGGTGTTTGGCAGCATTTCCAACATTTTGCTGATTTGTCTTTAAACATCTTTGCCAGCCTCACTGGCGCAAAGTGCCATCTATAAAACCTCTTGTATAGATAGATTCTTTTTGTATGCAGTTGACAATGTTACCTCAATGTTACCTTATAATTTCTATCCCATAATTTCTGCAGTCAACGAGTGCTATTATATAACCAAAATTCTTTGCCCATGCTATCATTGTCTCCTTCACTTGTGCCTCTTTTAGTTTAATGCCCAATAAATAACTAAACAGTTTTTTTAATCAACTTTTCTTCTGTTCCTATTAGTATCTTATCCAATTCAGTCAACTCTTTATGTAAGTCATACATCTTTTTCATATTTCAACTATATTTGCAAGTATGAACACCAGATCATCTCTCTCTGTTATTCACCCAATTCTTGTTTGGTTTTATGCTCACCCCTTTCATTTAGAATATCCTTATATCTTATAATATTTCCCATATCAAAAGTGTTCGGGTGGTTAAGTGCTTCCATTGTAGAAAGCCAGACTGCTACTTTCAAATAGTACTGTTCTTTAGTTTTCTCAAAAATTTATGGAAGTATCTTGATGTGCAATATTGTATCATGTGGAACAACAAATATGCTGACTATAAAAAAAGGAGGATAAGTTGTCTGGAGGTGTAAACTCACAAGTACTGTGTTACTTTTAATGGGAGGATCAGTGTACACACACACACACTGCTGGGAACATCATATTTTGGGCATGAGCAAAGAGGAAGATTTGATGGTTCTATGAGGATTGCACACAGCACACTGATGATCCTAATTTTATACATTTATACATTTGTGTATATGTTAATGACATGTTATATGTCATATATGTTAACTTTTTACATCATGCCATGTATCTAAAATGGGAATTAAGCTGGGAGGCTTTTCTCAAAAATATGCAGTTGTATAGTATTTCCAAATACCTTCCAGCTAAAATAAATGATGTATTGCATTAAAGACATACATATACACATAAAAATGCATCATTCCCCCAATTATATTAGTGCTTTTGTTAGTTCAAGACATAATCTATATACTCCTTTGGTCATGATCAAATTGGGTTTGCAAATAGAGGCCATTGTATGCATTAGATGTAACTGCATTATATCTGTTTATTTAATAAAGGTAAAATAAAACATTGAGTTGACTTTTTTTAAAAATGGATGTTATGTAAATTTATGTACCTGATTATGCAAATTGCTCCCCTCTGCTCAGGTTTTTGGCAAGCCAATATGTCTCCTTCCCCGACATGGAATTCTGGTTCTGTTTTGCATTGAAGACAGTTGCAGCTTACAAGGTTCTCTCAACCTCAGGGCCCAATCGACAGTCCTATTTATGATGTGGAATAATGTTACTGGAGTGAAAATTCAGCTTTTTAAATTTCCATTCGTCTATTTTTATTTACTGTTTTAATAAGTTATACCTAAAGCATGTTCAGCATACAAAGTGCTTTCACAAACCTTATTTAGTTGTTTTAAGGACTTTAAATTTCCAGTCCAGCAAGCTGCTTGCATAGATGCGCTATTGTTCCCTTTTACAAACCTTCAGGAACGGTGGGGGAGGGAGTCTAAAATAAGGGGAAACATATTGGCTCATATTAATGTCAGTTTTAGTGGAATAATTCTAAGGGCAAAGAGAGTGGGCCTTGGATACACATCTTTAAAGCATTATAGAGAAACATACTAACAATCCATTGACATGAACCTCAGTGATTCTGGCATCAGGCAACTCAGCCAAGCACCCTCCTAAAGCCTCATGGCCCTTCTGACTATATGGCCGCTCCCCTTATACCACACGAGAGCAGAGAACTGCTGCTTTTTTGCAAATAAATATCAATAAGTAAGTAACATAACCATGAAAGGATCTTCATTCTGCAACAGTCAAATCCTATAAGAAACAATGCTTGCCCCTGTCTTTCATTTATAACCACAACTGGGACCAGAATTGTGTTTTTAAGCAAGGTAAATCTTAAGTGAGTCTCCACAGTTGTTAAATGAATCAGTGGCTTCCCCCATTACTTTGCTTGTCAGAAGATGTCTGGGAAGGTCACCAATTGGTGATCTCAGGACTCCAGGAGGCTGCAACTGTCATAAATACATGCCAGTGGCTAAGCACGCAAATTTTAATCAAGTGACTGTGGGAATACTGTGATGGTTATAAATGTACAGGGTCAGTTGTGAATCACTTCCTTCAGTGCCATTGTAGCTTTAAAAGGTTTATTTCAAATGCATTGTTGTAAGTTGAGGACCAACTACACCAGGGATAGAAATTGTTTTTGTAAAAATTTAGAAACCAAAACTCTTGGAATATGAGATTTCTCCCCCAACCATTAAAATTTACCCAAATTGAATCAAATTTTGGGGGAGCATTTTTCTCAGCTGAAAACCATGATTTTTCTTTTGTGCTGGGAATTCTGACTTAGGGCAAGGACTGCCACAGAAAAAGTACACTTCCTAGATCCCACAAGATGGCAACTTTGAAGGGAAGAGATCTGGGGTCTGCCCATTCTATTTGATTGGGTGGAATGGGCAGATACTCTCAAGGAGAGGCAGTTCCCAATATTGAATAATAATATAATCACACTAGCTACAATTAACTAGCATGAATAAAACCACAGAGATAGGAGGGGAAAAAATAAGTAGTGAAAAATTATCCTTTCTACCGTAAGATGACATGAAGATAATCTTTTGAGTGGAGTTGGGGGCATGGCAGACAGATGCATGCATAGATCCTTGCAATTTTTTATTACAAAAAAGGGCTGCTGGCTGAGAAGACCCACCTGGCCACCACAGTCCTGCCTATCCTCATGTTCTGACAGCCAACTGTGAGAATGGATCAATGGCTAAAGTGTACAATACAAGATACGATGTGAGTAATAATGGGAGGTGCTAAAATTCAGATAATTGACAATAGTGAATACGTCTCAAGGACAATTAGTGGCAGTGTGATGTGAATGGGATGACATGTACTAAGTGGTAACGTGATCTTGTGTAAACAACAGCCAAATAAATGTGAACATAGTGATGATAATGATGAATAATTTAAATAATTATTGGGCTAGAAATCCCAAAGTTTGTGCTAAGAGTTGTTAGAATAAGCAACAAATAAATATTTCATATTTGATTCTGCAGGCAGGAGAGTATGAAAAGTAGTTTTAAAGATTCTTTAAAATTAATGCAAATAGGAAATCATCTATGAATGCAACAGTAACCATTATCTTACTCACCAGAAAAAATGAACTCCCATCCCCAAATCCAGGAAGGGAGTATTTGCTTAATTGGGTGTTCTCTGCATCTTCCAAATGTTTATTTAGTTTTTCGCAATTGCAGAGAGTTTGAGAAACACCTAGGAATTCCTTAGATGAAGGAATGTAACATATTAGGCTGTAAACGGTTAGTATTCTTCTACCAAAGAATCAAGCGTGAAGGTCAGAGGAATTAAAAACTGAATTAGACTCTCTTCTGTCATGATATGTGATAGAAACCAGTGCTTCTATAATATCAAATGCAAAAACATACCCATTTTTATCTTTCTGTTCTTCTCTTTCCTCAACTAACAACCAAAACTTGCCAGCAGTATAATTTGATCACTGCCCTTATATTGACTGATGTGCCAAGGCAAACACCAAGTAACAAATACAGTTCCAATGACATTTTTGTATCAGCGTGAAGTGGATTCTTGGAGAGTGAAGAAAACAAGAGGCTTAATCGTAAAAAGGGAAGAAAATCTGAGAAGGTGCCGTTGAGGGAAGAGTAAGAGAATGCATGTGTCAGACCGGCACCAGAAATATAATTTACTGTGCAGGTATTTGATATGATAGAAAACCTGCCTTGATTTTAAAAATAAATAAATAAATCTTGATTTTTGACAAGGTTGCAATTCACAGAGAGGGGCTGAGGCCACTGCTTGGGTTGTACATGCCACTCCAACCTAAACCTTAGTTGATTTTAGGTGATCCCCCTAAGAGGGTAGCATGTTGCAGCTGGCAAAAAAATAAACAGACCTAAGCCCTGTGCTAACAGAAAAGCCTTAGATTTATGCCATAAGCCAAGGAAAAACAGTGACATATTTGTGAGCCCAGGTTTAAATTGGCCCTTTCCTCAGGCACAGCAACAGTTTATTTGCCGAAGGCAGACAGAGAAGCACAAAGTAGGTAGCAGAGCAGATGGAGACAGAAACAGATAAATATTATTATTATTTATTATTTATTTATTTGTCAATTGCTTACAAGATAATAGGTATAAGTAAAACATAGTTATGAATACATGGATACATATAAGAAAAATAAAATATAAAAGAAACAATAGGACAGGGACGGTAGGCACGTTGTGCGCTTATGCACGCCCCCTACAGACCTCTTGGGAAAGGGGTGAGGTCAATAGACAGTCTAAGGTTAAAGTTTTGGGGGTTTGGGGAAGAAACCACAGAGTATTCCAGACACTTATTGTCTGTCAATGTCTGGAATACTCTAGCATTCTAAGTGCTCTTACTCCTTGAATCTAGATCTCTGGTTTAGAAAGATCTATAAATTGTAGTTGTCTATTTTTTCCCTGTCAAAAACCAGATATTGTTTGTTGGTTTCATAAAATACCTTTCTCCTAAGTGCACATTTGAGGCAGTGAACGACACAAGATCGTTTAAAATAGAGGGAAATGCATCTTAGGGTGGTTCTACACTGTCATCTTTTCATTTTCCCTTAGAGGTCAGCAACAGGCCTTGGCTGAATTTGTGTTTTAACTCTAGATAGATAGATAGATAGATAGATAGATAGATAGATAGATAGATAGATAGATAGATAGATAGATAGATAGAGATCACCGTTTGGGACCTTATGACAAGTAAAGTCAATGGTGAAGCCAGATTCACTTAACCATATTACTAGGTTAACAACTGCAGCGATTCACTTAACAACTGTGGCAGGAAAAGACATAAAATGGATCAAAACTCACTTAACAACTGTCTTGCTTGACACCAGAAATTTTAGGTTCAATTGTGGTCATAAGCAAAGGACTGACTACCTGTATTATGCTTTTCCATTGAATTATTCAGCTAAGACTCCTTCCTGGCCCACTATTCAGAATATGTCCTTTTTGATGGCTTTCTTCTTTGTATTTATCAGCTTTTGACTTTCTTTCCTCTATCTCTTTCCTTTAAATCAACAGCCAAAATTACTTCTAACTTGAGCTACTAGGTAAAGTTTATTTTTCCAGTCATATTATGCATCAATTTTCCTCAAACTCTGTCTACATTCTAGAATTGCCAATAATCAGTATCTTTTTTAAACTTTCCATAAACTGTTCAGCAAAAGTGATTTTGTATGGACCTAAATCAAAAAGTATGAATCTTTGTTTTGTTATTTCACAGATGATTTTGAAGATATTTGCAATTTGCATGGACTTTCCAAGAGCTGAAACAGAAGCTATTACTATATATTTAAATAATTTTAATTTCTGTTAGTTTCCATGACAGTGTATAAACAATTGTGTCTACTGTGTAGTAAAGAAAAAAAAATCTTTCATTTCTTTAAAAGTAGCTATTAGTCTATAGTCAACTTTAAATAGATTCACTTTTAAAACATTTTGTTACCATACCAACAAAATGCAGCCTTGCTACTCCTTGAAATAGCATACAAACAGAGAAACTCATATTCTTTTGTACAGGTTTTTTTTTCCTTGCATATAAATAAATATGGATTCAGAGGGACACAATAGCTTAAACGCTTAAAACATATAGTGAAATTTTAGAGGGCCTTGCTTTATAATAAGATACCCAGAGTCACCTTGTAGGGGAGGTGGGCAGCAGAAAAATTTAATAAATAATAATAGATAAATAAAGTGAATTTTATAATGACTTATATGAAAAACCATGTCTGAAAATGTAATGTGCAATCCTTATATGCATTAAAAAGAATAAACCTCAGTGCCAAATAATTCATTATTAAGTACAACATTATAGAATTGCCCTGTTTCCTGTTACTATCTTAAATTTGCCATTAAGGCTAAATATTGTCATTAAAGGGCATTAAATATATCCATTTCTCCTGACATAAACATTCTATGCATGAATGTTGGCAGCCCCATTTCAAGATATCTGGCTGATTTTGATGGGGCAATTAGTTTAGTCTGATATTTTCATATTAATTCACATTTAATGAAAAAGCAATATCAAACAATGATCATTGAAATCAGGACAATGAAATGCTATTGAAAGAATTTGGGGGAAAGATATCACAAATGCATACAATATATTGTCCTGCATTCTGGCATGTTTAAAATTTCATACTAGAGATTCTTAATCTATTTTTTAACTAAATTTTTTACTTTTTTAGCCTTCTCTGTTCACTAACCAGTGGGGGCTAAAAACAGCTTGAACAGAAAGGAAACCATACACTAAGACACAAGAGCGCAGGTAGTCCTCAACTTAAAACCACAATTGAGCCCAACATTTCTGTTGCTAAAGGAGACAGTTGTTAAGTGAGTTTTGCCCCATTTTATGATTTTTATTGCCACAATTGTTAAGTAAATCAGTGCAATTGTTAAGTTAGTAACACAGTTGTAAAGTGAATCTTGACTTTGCTTGTCAGAAGATCACAAAAGGGACCACATGACTGTGGGAAAGTCCAATTTTCATAAATATATGCCAGTCGCCAAGGATCTGATTTTTGATCATGTAACCATGGGGATGCTGCAGTGGTTGTAAGTGTGGAAAATGGATGTAACTCATTGTCTCAGTGCTGTTATAACTTTGAACAGTCACTAAACAAAAGTTGCTAGTCAAAAGCTGTGGAAGTAGTAACTTCTACTTTCATGAAGAATCTAACGCAAAATTATCATATGCAAAATACTATTGGATTGGCATATCTTATATCTCTGGGGAATAAATAGTGATACCTGTTTATTGTGTCAAGATAATTAGAACTAGAACCAGTGGTGAGATTCAATTTTTGTTACCACTGGTTTTGTGGGTGTGGCTTGGTGGGCGCATTTCACGCACATACGCACACGCAGAGGGCTTGATAATGACCTTCTCCGGCAATCCTACACTCTCCCTGTGTCTTCAACAGCTGACGCGCAGCAATCCGCTGTGTTGCGCAAAGCAGCTGAGCTTCAAAACTAGGAAATAAAGGTCAGTATAGAGCCAGGGTGGGAGGGCCCAGCAGTTGATCGTCGGAGCGAACTGGTTTGCTCACAGATGATCCTTGGAACTACCGGTTCAGCTGAACAGGGCTGAAATGGTAGAATACCACCACTGACTAGAACTCAGACTATTTCAGACTCTTTGACTTCTTCTAACATGAAAAGCTGATGCGCTTTCTGGATCTTCTGACCTAGGGACTTCCTTTCTCAGATATCTGTACCTGCTTGTGATATTGGGATTGTGCTGTTTCCAGGTCTAGTGGGTGCAATGTTCTTCTATCAAATAATCACATAGAACCCTCTTCACATCATTAATGAATGAATATGCCAGGTCAGGAATGCTTAGTGAGTTGACAGAATATGCATATTATCTAAATAAGTTGGAGGGAAAAATCTTAGAAAAGTGGGGTCTACCGACCATGATAAACAAACTGGTTGGGGTTCACTTCCCAAATATCCATCAGGACAACATGAAAGCTATTCATTTGTATTTAATAATGTAATGTTCATTATACTAAAACATTAAACTTTCCATCTTTTAAATTTGACTTGCTTGTGGCCTTTTAAGCTATGCATTTTTGTTCTTTTGCATATATTAAAATAAAAACGACCCCTTTAAAGCTATTTTAGACTAAAAATAACTAGCCTGGAAGAACAAAGAGGACACTTCAAAGTCCTCCCTTCAATAGGAAGTGCTTTCAAGCCCAACCAGTAGAAAAAGAAATCCTATATAGAGCTGTGAAAGGCGCTATTGTCATTCATCTCCTTCTCTCCAAAATCTTAAACAATTCCAAAAGAGAAAGCAGGGATTCTTTTCAAGAAAAAAGAAGACGATGCATATTTTTATGAAATTGCTCACTGGGTCCTGGACTTGTATCTGACAAATGAATAGTCCTCTTGCTTGTTCAGCACATTGGAGAAATAAGAGCCGGAATGGGAACCTCACTTAAGAATGGATGGCTTCTAAACAACCTTTGATGTTTATGCATACAGTATCTTTATCAACAAAGAACTAAATAGAAAATTTCAGACTGACAATGGATTGGATGTTTTGCTTCTTTTTTTTTTTAAAGAGAAAACCATGGCTTCTTTAGGAAAGTTCTTTGAAGTTGGGAAATATTGCAGTGAATAGAGGCAGACCTCAACTTACCTTATGTTTAGTGACCATTTGAAGTTACAATAGCACTAAAAAAAAGACTTATGACCATTTTTCACACTTACAACCATTGCAGCATCCCCGTGGTCATGTGTTCAGAATTTAGAAACTCAGCAACTGGCTCGGTAACTGGCTCATAACTGGGGCATGCATAAGTGCACAATCGTGCCTACCATCCCTGTCCTATTGTCCCCATTTATTCGTTCCTATTTCCTGTATTCTTACACCTATTACACCTATTATCTTATAAGTCATTGACAAATCAAATCAAATAAATGAATAAATGTATCATAGTTGCAATGTCCCAGGATCATATCGATCATCTTCTGTGATGGTCTGACAAGGGAAGTCAGATTCACTTTACAACCGTGTTACTAACTTAACTACTGCAGTGTTTCACTTAACAACTGTCTTGCTTAGCAAAAGACATATGGGTCTCAATTGTGATCATAAGTGAAGGACTACCTGTATAGTAATCAGGTTCTTATATTGTCAAAGTGAAAAAAAATCAGCTTCATAAATTAGAGGAAATGAATTGTGTTTTTCTGTTGCCAGTATACTTTATTTACACATAGCTAGGAAGAACAAAAGAAAAGCAGTACATTCTAAGAAGCAAAAGAAAGTAAAATGAAGTAAAGTAAAACTCCTCCCGTGCACACATGCGCAGTAAATCAAACATCACAAGACACTCATATCTTGTTACTATGGTAACGTGATAACCATTCTGGGAGCTCAGCAGACAAATCAAAATAACGCAGTGACATATATGTTCAGTATTATCAAATTAGAGATCTATTTCAGTTCCACTTCAGTGGCAAACAATTATCCTATTCAGATGTTAATCAAAACAGACCAATGTAGAAATTTGGGGGCTTTGTATTGGCCCTACTGAATCTATTAATGTTAGCCATGTTTTCTGATCTTTACACATTCAGTGCAAAGATCATAAGGGCAATTCTAAGCTTAACTGGACACAGTTTAATGGACAAAAATGTCTCTATAGTTGAATGTGTAGAAAATTGGTCTATCAGATACAAAATTAATACAAAGAAAGGCCATTTGTATCTATGATTTCCCAACCTTAGTGTTGAAGGATGAATTGCTATTTTTCGGGATATATTTAACAGTATATCTGTTTATACAGTACTGTATATAAAATACACATGTTGAATAATATCTGAGCTCACAGTTGAAAATATGCCTTCAGTTGTGGATCAACCTTCAACCATGAGATGGACATGGGCAAAGTGAAAGAGAATTTCATTTCCATGGATATAATAGCATCTCCTGCTTGGGCAGGAGGCTTCCAGCTCTATTTTGATTCTGATTCTAATTATGTGCTTCCGTGATACTTATTTTCACCCAGTTTCTTTTCTTTGCCCAAAATGAAGGGTTGGGTGGGAAGAACAGTTTGTAGATTATATTAAAATATAATTGATGGAGAAGGGAACAAGGGAGATATTAAATTAAATGACATCTAAATCAGATGGCTCCTTACAATCAGAACAGCACAATGCTTTTGCAATTGGTGGAGAAATTGGGAAGAATGGTATTAAATATGTTTTTAATTGTATGATTTTTGCCACCACATTGGAAATCGGGCCTAAATATTTCTGAAATGACAAACTAGGAATGGATGGGAATGGAGCTGGGTGGGAATCACTCATCAGAATAATTGAATAAGCATACAAGGACTACCTATGGGTTAGCATCACAGTCTCGAGTAGGCTCACATATTTTGGACAGAAGACATATAGAATGAAAGAAATATTCCTCATTTTTTTTTCAAGAGTTGATCTGTAAGTCAAGGGTTTTTAACACTGCATAGGACAAATTGTGATAATTCAAGAAATGTAACATTTGTGGTTAATCGGTCTGCAATTCTTGAAGCACTGGGTGATGTTTATTTGACTATGACCTTATACAAGGCTCACTTTGGCTCCTTCTGACAGCTATTATCCCTGACACATTTCCCTTGCTTTTGACCCCATCACACCTGGCAAACAGACTTAAACATTCCAACTCTGACCCTTCCCCACCATGCCTGACATTTATGCAATTATCAGCAATTTATTGACTTTATTTTTGGTTAGTGCAGAATTATGCAAATAGCAGAGCCAATCTAACAACCTTTGCTTATTTGAAGGGGTATCAAGCTGCATTGGTGTAAGTCACATACTGGTGTTCTTGAAAGCCTGGATATTTTGAGCGTAATTTTTATCCAGTGACTCCATTTGGAAATACTTTGGATTTATTGAAAAGAACATTCGCAGATCCATAGATTGTAATGACCTGAGCAGGCAAATCTGTTTAATCTGCAATTACCTCTTGTATACATAATATGAACCATAGAATCTTATGTAAACATTTAGGTATGCATTTGAAATATATTCTAAAGTTGATATGATTAGACAATCATCGTGGTATGAGAATTAGGAACAGAATAGAAGGAACTGGAATAAAAAAAAAAGACAAACCGTTATGTATTTATTGGGTATCTTCAGTTTTTCAACCATTTGAAGAAAAACTAAGGGTAGAAAATGGAACCTTGCATATCAAACACAATTGTTTTAGTGAAAAAATATGAAAAATATCTATTTACTTATTTTCCTGATTGTTGAGCTTAATTGTGTAACTATTTATATAGTGGTATCTGAGACTGAAATACTTTTGCAAGATAATATCATTAATAGGAGAATTTAAAGTGACTCATTTATCTGGTCTTTTCCAAAATGCTGTATCTATGTTTTAAATACAGTGTAGGGTTTGTTTTTTTTAATTATTCTGTGTTGCTTTGTGAATTACTAGTTAGCAGAAGTTTTGTTTTAGTTTAGCATTTATCTGTATTTCTGACAGGGTCCCTTGAAGATATTTTTAATTTAAAAAAAATAGGTAGAAACATAAGAAATCAAATAGAATAAAGTTTTTAAAAAATAAACACATGCTCTGTTCTGCTTAATATATCTTACTTGAAAACTAGTGTGACCGATGGGAAGAAAAATGTCACCCTGGAGAGGCTTTTAGAGATTCCCAATTGCGTAGAATCCACAAGAGCAATGTTTAGATAAAGACACCAGGAAAAAGGAAGGGGCATCTGTACTGCTCCCACCCCTTAATTCTGGTTGATCCCAATGTCTAGAAATGCTCTCTGTTTTAATCACTGCACATAAATCTGGATTAATGAATCTGAGTCGGAAATAGCTCCAGCCAACAATGAGTCATTCTGGCAAAATTTGTCACTTATCTCTGAGTCTCTGCTTCTTCCAAGCATCACAAAAGCAAGGAAGGGAAAGCAGAAATACATAAAATTAAGTTGATTCCTTGCATATAAAGTATGACGTTAGGGAGGCACCAGGCACTTTAGGTTGAATACTGTATAGTTCCTAAATTCTCATATACAAATACAAACCAGCTGTTTCTCCCCCCCCTCCTTTTTTACACATAATTTTATTGCTCCCATATAAATGATCAGATGAAGAAATCTCGGGTTGAGTTAAAATTGTCTTAGAAATAGTCACTTTTATGGACAGGATGGTTGCACAACAAACAAGCAAACAAACACCATTGTAATTATAAGACTGTCTATGGGCCCATAAAGAAAATAACAACAGGAAATAACAGCTGCAGATATAAGCAGCTTTCTTTCCCAGCAAAGAGAAACAGGACAGGACCAACAGGAATCTCAAAGAACCTCATGTTGGGCAGGAGCTCATATAAATATGAAGCCATCATCAATAGGATACCATTTCTATCAGTTTTGAAGCAAAGTCATGTTACTTTAATTGTATCTCATATCCACTGTATTTGTTTAAGAGCACCTGGTGGAACCTTGCTGAAATTGATCACTGAGGCTTCTTCTGCACGACTGTCATGTTGACCTCCTCACAAAAACCTAGCAGAAGCACTGTGCAGGCCACTACACAGTAATCTCTCCTTCTTCTCATTTTCCCGCTCAGGTGGTCATCTGGGTGGTCAGCTAGTTAGTGTCTTGTTTTCTTCCTTGTCCTTTTCTTGTTGCATTTGGTTTTGATGATGAACACTTTTTTATGGCCACTGTATATAGTCCATGGCAGAAACACTCTTCAAAACAATCAAGATGCAATGGGGAAATATGGCAAACTCCCATGGCATCTTTACTTCAGAAATGATTATGTTCCATCAAGTCACCCCACAGGTGCCTTTTAAGGAGCAACTGGACTTCCTTGTTTTTTCTTTTGAAGATGTTTGAAGCTAAACGTCTTCAAAAGAAAAAACAAGGAAGTCCAGTTGCCTCCTTAAAAAGCACCTTTGGGACAACCATGACCTGCATGACTGAGAATCTCTACAGACATTCCATCAAGTCATTGTTGACTACTAGCTACCACAAGCAATAGATTCTCTCCATGACTTTCATTGTCAACAGCAAGCAATGAGTTTCTACTCATGGAAAATCCTTCCCCCAGGTAGAAAGCAAACAGCAAGTTGTCAGCCTTGTAAAAATGAATTAATTCTATTTCATCACAAGATCACAACATTTCGCAAGCCTGAAAGTACTTTATCCCCTCACCTTTACAGTCCAATTAACCAGGGAGGGTCTCTGCTGAGACATTTGTCACTTTCTCATTCCTGCTGGGAACACAGCTGCCTCTTATCCAACCTCGTTGCAGCTCTCACCCATTTCTCAAGATCATTCCCTCATACCATTTCACAAGAAGGCAGTCCTCAACTTACAAATGTTAGTGATTGTTTGAAGTTACAACAGCACTGAAAAAAGAGAGACTTATGACCATTTTTCAATGCTAACCCTAACCCTAACCATTGCAGTACCCCCAGGGTCACATGTTCAGAATTCAGCCGACACATATTTATGACTGTTTCAGTACCCTGCAGTCGTGTGATCCCCTTTTGCAACTGTCAGACAAGCAAAGTCAAGATTCACTTAACAATTGTTTTACTAACAACTGCAGTGATTCATTTAACAACTCTGGCAAGAAAAGTCGTAAAGTGGGGCAAAACTCACTTAACTAATATCTGACATAGCAACAAAAATGTTGGATTCAGTTGCAGTCTTAAGTCAAGAGCTACCTGTGTATCATCCTTCTGTTTCCTCGGGAGCAGCATTGAGTCAATTATCTTCTGGTTACCAAGAACACTGTAAACTTGGAAATGCAAATGTTATGGTATAAGCAATAGTGCTGTGGTTCTCATCCTCATCCTCTCTTTCTTCTCAATGAATAGGCCGGACTGTTTAGGAACAAAAAAGGTGGATTTTCTTATCATACAAACCTGAATTTGTTGTTTATAGCAAACATGAATGAAGACTGATTTCCATCTCAAATTCTGCTCAGTGTTTTAATCAGGATGTTATATTAAAAAATAAAAATAAAATAAAATCTCCGGCCTCCCATAGACATGAATTAAATATACAACTAAGTAAGGGTAGCCCCTACTGAGTTTTGCCTTGAGGTAGAAGGGCTGCCCTTCTTGCCAAAGATCAGGTTTGTTTTTTGCTAGACTTGGCACTTCTCCACTTATGAATATATAAATTTGAATGCATAATGGTTATTGCATGTCAAGCTAGTGGGCATTTTGGCTGGAGTCTTTTCTGCGTTTCCCGATTTGTAGCTACATTAAATGTAAGATGTGAGATCTGAGACACTGTGGAAAGTTACTCTAATGGCTCAAAAAGTCTGGAAACCGAACTAGAATTCCTCCCCTGCCAGTATAGTATTCTTTAGGAAATCAGCTAAGAAATGTTTTCCTTGCTCCATTTCCATGTTTACTGGGATACACAGCATTGTTACACTTGATTGCATCAGAAAACATGGAAACGGTTCTACAAATTGATCTGACCACAAGATCTCAGAAGGATTTTACTCTTTTGTCTCCAAGGAGTTTACTTGCATAAACAATCCGAAATGAATATAAGATTAGCATATATGTATTTCCATGGGTACAATTTTCACGATAGTGTATGCGGATTTTTCCTTAAGTCAATTTACATTTAAAGCTTATTCCTATACTCTTAGAGCATCAGTATTCTTCCAGTCCAAAATTACGCTGACGTAAAGATGTAGAAATGGGTTCTTCAGTCAATGTTTACAGGATAGTGAGGGTGGAAGGGAAAAGAGAAAATGAAGCATTATCTGCTTGTTCTCTTTTGAGTCAGTATTTGGATCTACATTCTCTATTCTAGCATAGGTATGATGAAAGATTATTAGAAAGATTATTAATTGTTTTGGACTAATGAGGCCTAATTGTTTAAAGGATAGTTAATTTTGGCTGGTCCTTATGACAAGGCATAGTTTGCAAGAAACTAGCATCATTAAATCTGATTTAAATTTCTCTCTTTGTATCAGAAATTGTTCATATGGAGTCTGCCCTCCAAATATTGTTGAAGTCTAATATGGGATAGAATAAAGAGAGCTGCACTTCAGTAACTTCAGAAAGCAACCAGTTCAGAGGTGATATTCAGGCAAGTTCTGACCATTTCTGAAGAACCGATAGTGGAAATTTTGAGTAGTTTAAAATACCACCTCTGACTGGCCCTGCCCCTATCTATTCTCTGCCTCCCAAATCCCAGATGATCGGCTGGGTCTTCTCTGTTGCCCTGCACTAGGAGAATGAAGCTGGAAAGTAAGTTAGTGGGGTGGGGAGGGAATGGGGATTTTGCAGCAACCTTCCCCTACCATTCTCACCAAGCCATTCCCATCAAGCCATGCTATGCCCACCAAGCCATATCCACAGAACTGGTAGTAAAAAATTTTTGAATCCCACCACTGAACCAGTTGCCTATTTCTGCACTTTCAACCCACTATTTTACTTCATCACCAGTCAGTATTGCATTGAACCATTTGTGTTAATCCTAAATTAACTTATTGGTAGTCCTTGACTAAAAAGCAAAGGAGATAGATAGATAGATAGATAGATAGATAGATAGATAGATAGATAGATAGATAGATAGATAGATAGATAGATAGATAGATAGATAGATAGATAAATCCAAATTTGAAATAAAGAGGAATCTCCTGGCTATGAGATTTATTAAGCAATGAAACAGCCTGCCTCTTAGGTGCTCCATCACTAAAGGTTCAAACAAAGTTGGAAAGCCATTTGCTTGGGTTGGATTTCTGAGGATGTTAGAAATGTCATCAACCTCCCTTATCACTTATTACTTCAGCAAATAAATTGGGTTTTTTTTCTGGAACTTATTGTTTATATAACATATGTTAATATTAATTAGCATTCTTTTAGCCAAAGCACCTAAATATATCCAGATCTGAAGCTAGGTACACAAACAGAGCTCTGCTTGGGTTCATTCACTTGAGCTTTCCTTATTATTATTATTTATTTTAATTGAACATTGGAACCAGTGCCATTTGAAACCATCAATGTTTCTTACAACCTTAGAATAAAAACTGTGCTCTTCCCCATCCTCCTTCTAATCATACATGGTTGAGGGGCCTATATTGGCCTGTTCCAATAGATGAGCCACTCTGCTTGGCTGACAGATAAGACCTTCTAACCTTCCCTTCTAGCCAAATAACTTCCAGATGGACTAAAGCAGAAAAGATGTCTATCAAGAGTTCAAGAGCCAGCCAACTTAGTAAAAGAGGTCCAAAGCCTGCAGAATAGAAAAAAGGAGCAAAGACAGTATGTTGCATGATTATATTAGACAATCCTAGGGAATGCAGTGAGAATCCTATCTGCTAGTTAAAGGAAATACAGAGAAATAAGATGTTAGTTTCAGTCCTGGGGTCATCTCCCATCAGCCAGTTTTATAGTCCAGGCTTCAAGTTGTTGCCCCAAATCAGGTGGATTGTTTTGATTTAGTTCAAACTGCAATTTACTTGGAAGTATCAGCAATTATTTCCAAGTAAACATTACTCAAGAAGCTTTTCCCTAAATCTCACACTTCTATATTTTTCAGTCCCTACATTCTTGATCTCCTATTGCCATGGCTGTCATAGATTTTTAGGTGCTGGGCGTAATCTCAGAAGAGACTTAGGGCTACAGTAATTTCTTGTTTTCCCTATTGTTACCTAACTCCTGGTTCGCATGCATTTCTATGTTCTTTGTCAAATCCACTTGACTGACCAGATACAGAAATTAATTCCATGGGAAGGCTAAAGCTACTTTCATTGGGATTGGGCTACTTGGGCTGTACCTTTCTTCTTTTATACTTCAGTGACTTAAGGAAGTATCTACCTGACTGCTTCCAAACATATCTCATTGTTCAGAACCTGAAAAAATGTGGCAGCCCTTTTTGACTAGATAATGGGTCCTGCCTATGTCCATCAAATTAATCTTCCTTACTCTCTACAGCCTCTTTTTGCTCCCCATTGGACTTGGAAGATGCCTTGGGCATGAGACACATAAGGGTGGCAGAGGGAAGAAGCAATAGCAATAGCACTTAGACTTATATACTGCTTCACAGCCCTCTCTAAGTGGATTACAGAGTCAGCATATTACCCCTAACAATCTGAGTCTTCATTTTACCGACCTTGGAAGGATGGAAGGCTGAGTCAACCTTGAGCCGGTCAAGATCGAACTGTTGGCAATCAGCAGAATTAGCCTGCAGTACTGCATTCTAACCACTGCATCACTATGGCTTTTAAATACTACTAGGAAAGTTTCTTGTCTGACAATCCAACCAAATTTGGTGAATAGCAATACATCAATAATATAAGAAAACGTTGCCATTCAGACTTGTGGGATAAAGCTGAAGACCTTCCTCAACATTCAACAATGAATATCTTAAAATTATTAAATAGATTTTAGACAGATAATATAATTGAAAAGTTAATGCAAGGTGGTTTCTGAAGATTCCTCCTTTGGGAATATGATGAGAATAACCATTTCTGATAAAAACTATTTACAGAGGGAGTTGGCTTTATATCCACATAATTTAGAAAAATAATATGGATGATTGATATAATCTGAGATATCTAGTTCCTGACAGTTGAAGGCTGAACTGTGTGAAGAATGATTTTTAAGATGGCATTCAGTTTCTTTTATGAACATTTTATAGCATTTATTTATTTAAAAATTCTGTGATGGTCATTCTCCAGAAAATTGTGGATGATTGTAACAGAATCTGCACTGAACTCCAGCAAGACGGACTGCTGTAAGAAATGTGAGCTGATGTCTAATCTTTGTAGCTGAATGTTTTATTTATTTATTTATTTTATTTATTTATTTGTCAAGCATGCATTTGTTAATATATATATAAGTATAAACATTATTATTAATACATGAAATAGATACGAATAAAAGGGAACATTAAGACAGGGATGGTAGGCATGTCGGTACGCTTATGCATGCCCCTTACAGACCTCTTAGGAATGGGGTGAGGTCAACATTAGGCAGTCTGAGGTTAAAGTGTTTGGGGTTAGTGGAAAAAACCACTAGAGTATTCCAGGCATTGACCACTCTGTTGCTAAAGTCGTATTTCCTGCAATCGAGTTTTGTGTGGTTTACCCTGAGTTTGTATCTATCGTGCGCTCATGTATTGTTGAGGTTGAAGCTGAAGTAGTTATTGATGGGTAGGATATTGTAATGGATAATTTTATGAACTACGCTTAAGTCAGACCGAAGGCGGCATAGTTCTAAGTTATCTAAGCCTAAAATTTCAAGTCTGGAGGCATAGGGTATTCTGTTGCAAGTAGAGGAGTGGAGGACTCTTCTCATGAAATATTTCTGGACTCTCTTGATTGTATTAATGTACGATATGCCGTGTGGATTCCAGACAGATGACCTGTCTGGAATTTTACTTTTACTTTTTAAAAACCTAAATTTCCCCTATTGAGGTCCCCAAATAGAACCATTTATCCTTATAAATCCCTTCTTGACTAAAATTAAATTCTTCACTCCAAAAATATTAATCTGACTCTACAACAGCTTCCCATAACTGATTTTCCATTTCTATGATCTTTTAGCTCCTGCTTTGCTTACAATGATCGTGCTAACAGCTTCCTAAAGATGCATAGAATCTTATTCGGATGAAATGCTGATTTTTGGTGCCACTCATCCAGATGAAAGAAGCATGAAAAAGAGAGATGTTGGATTTCAGACCAATCAGATGTGACAGCTTATTTTGGGGGAAGCGGGGAGGATAGTAAAGTAAAAGAAAGCATTTCATGCCAGTTTCTAGTTGGAAGTTTTCAATAGTTGAAAATATGATTACTTCTTAGAGGGATTTCACAGACAGGTGTGTGTGTTGTGTGTATGTGTGTGTATGTCCTATATACATATGTACAAATATATTGTTTAAAAGAAAAAACTGTTCAAATATAACAAGGATGCAGTTCAATATAATCTAATTAACTGGGTTAGAGACATTATAAAACTCCTTTAATATCTGGAAAAGCAATACAGGGAAAAAGGCTCACTAGCCAAAGTTAATATTAGCACAAAAAAAGGTGAGTCATATAAACTAGGCTTTCCTCTCTTAACCACTTTTTATTGGCATATTGTGTAGTTTTTAATCAAACCCAATGCTTCAAGAAATATCTGTTTTAATGAATCCCACCTTTACCATTAAGCACAAACTTTGCAAAAGTACATTTATTTATTTTATTTGATCATATTTCTATACCGCTCCCTCTCCGAAAAGGGACTCGGGGCGGTGTACAGCCTAGTAAATACATTAAAATACAAGAATACAAGATTAAATAGAGTTTAAAACCGAATTAAATATAAATATAGCTGCATCCCGAAAGTTTAAAAATGGAGTTAAAATTTTAAAAACCCTATTAACTTAAAACCCCTTTAACCCTTACTGGGCCAGGCCAGCCTGTTTAAAAAATAGGGTCTTAACTGCGCGCCGGAAGGAGAGGATATCTGTCATGGCTCGTATCTCCGGGGGGAGATCATTCCACAGGGAGGGTGCTCCCACAGAGAAAGCACGCACCCTCGGGTGCATTACATGGGCAATACTCCAAATTAGTGCCTGCAGTATATTGTACTATAATATAAAGTGTGTGCATGTGTGTGTGTATACACACACACTAACTTTTGAGTGCAAGAGATCCTTTACAAGATGGTAAAACTTCTTACAATGCTCTCTCTAAGTAAATGAGTGATAAGTAAATGACAAAGTGACTTCATGAAAAAAAATAACCTAGTCTCAGAAATACAGTCTATAACGATGATGGAGAACTTCTGGGCACGTGAGCCATCGCCCCAGCTCAGCTCCTCCAGGCATGTGCCTCCTGCCAGCCAGCTGACCTTTGGGTCTCTGCTGTGTATGCATGGGAGTGGAGTGCACACATGGGGGTTGCACACATGCACGGGGGCGCATGCATGCATGGAGGCAGGCTGCACATGCTTTGCATTTTGGGGATGTGCATGCGCATACGTTTTGGGCACTTGGTGCCGAAAAGATAAGGTATCACTGGCCTATATGGTTTATAGATGGTACTTGGAAAGATTTAAAAAACTATTTTGGACTTCTGATGAATCCTAAGTTAATTTTAGACATTATTATTGCAAAGCTGCTGACAAAATAAGGATCTTTATACTGTACATTAAATTCCAAACCGTGGACTGGTGGAGACTGTGCTGAGGATTAAGCAGGTTAATTAATGCGACTATCCAGTTGTGATTTTCCAGTAACTGAACACATTGTCTTGGTGATCTTTTTTCAAGAAATTATATGGATAAATTTCTTGGTTGAGATCTATCTAAATTCAGCTGCTAAACCTCCAGTATAAATTCCTTCCTTCCTATGCATTGGTGATCCTGTTCTTTCAAATATGTTTACAACTTGGAAGAGTTGTGTATTTACGGCCACATCCATACTACTGCTTTGTTGTACTCCCCTCCTATGCTGGAGATACCAGGATATGTTGTTCCCACAATGTGCCCTTTCTATGCACCTGAAATGGGTTGGTGTGAAGATCAATCCCTCTTGATTCTCAGGAGGGAAGGAGTGCGTTCCAGAGGAGTAAGAGGCAGCAAAATTTAAATAGTTTGTGTGGGAAGAAGAGAGTTAAAACAGCCCCTCCCTATGAGTTCTCAGAGCATTGTTTAGCAGTCTACATTGTTTAGTAGCTTTTGTTTTGCAAGATTTCTGTCTATTTGTGAGGAACAATAAAGGAAATTGCTTAGAAGAACCTCTATGTCTTTCGTGGGTTTTGGAAACTGACAATCAATGCTACACTGCTATCAATCCAGCTTTAATGAATAATATTCAAAAGATTGTGACTTCAGCTAAAATTCCAGCTCCACCCAACATTATCTACTGTATGAAAAACCTCTTCCAATTAGCATGCAGGATGCTCTGCTTACTCCATGCCTTAATATTTATTTAGTTTTTCTCTTGACCCATTGAACTTTTTCTTAAAAAAAAAATAGTATCCTGGAATTTGTGTATATCTACAAATACACACACACACACACACACACACACACACACACATACACATGGTATTCTGACACCATCATAGTCTGACACCATCATAGTCTTCCATGTCTACCTGGCTCAGTTTAGCATAATGCAGTCATAAATAATCTGATCACTTTGAATGTAAAAGAATTCTCTAAGACTGAAATAATAAGATAAACACTATCTATTCTGTACATGGACACATGGACATGTATGTATCCAAACATGTGTGCCTGGAAGAAAGCATTAATATACTGTATATTCTCCACCATTGACAAGATAATTTTCAAAGAACTGTAAATTCTCCTCCCTCTCTTTTAACCAGTATAACATGTTCCGATTCATTTTCCACAGCTCTAAGCTGTTACTTGCTGAAAGTAGGTTGCTAATTGTCCGTCATTGTGTGTACTTCATTTTTGACAATCTTTGATACTTTAGGCTGCCATCCAATCCCCTTTGGGAGAGAAGAAGTAGACAGCTTACAGTCAGAGTGAAAGAGAAAGGAAGAAAGGAAATTGGTTGTCCTTTTGTATCTGCCTGCTATTCTGACATTGTCCTTCTGGTGTCAGAAGGAAGAACTAAATAGGTGTTTACAGTTGTATGAAGGAAAGTTCTATTCAGTGGTGGGATTCAAAAAAAATTTATTACCAATTCTGTGGGCGTGGCTTGGTGGGCGTGGCAGGGGAAGGATACTGTAAAATCTCCAGTCAGAGGTGGTATTTGCCAGTTCTCCAAACTACTCAAAATTTCCACTACTGGTTCTCCAGAACTGGTTAGAACCTGCTGAATACCACCTCTGTTCTATTCCATTGAAGACCTCTCCTGTGATTTGAAGAGAATACTGTATATACATGAGTCTTCTCTCATTCTCTACCTCCAGTCCCAGACCCAAACCATTTGGAACTGGTGGTAGAGAAGACTGAAAAACCCAGGCATTATTTCCTCTAAATAATGTTGGTCATCTAAGCTCTGCCTTTTCAGTGGGTATTATAACATTCAATTGAGAAGCAAACAACTAACGTTTTTCTCCTTTACTCCACTGATAGACTTAGGCTTAGGTAAATTATTTTTTCCTATCCCTGAGGACTGTGATCAGTTTCTCACTCTATTTTAAGAAATTCATTGAAAGTAGAGAATGATAGATAGGCAACAGTATAGATAAAGGAGCTCTTTATAGAAATGTTTGCTGAGGCAACCTAAGAATTGCATCTGTGCTATATGAAGGGACATGCCATTTGTACCCATTTTTAGGTGCCCCTTCAAATAGTTTGCACAACCTTATTTTTTAGCCTTTGGAATTTGGAGCAAATAAACCTATTCCAATTCCGAGAGTTCCCTCAAAAGCTCCAAACCTATTTTTAAGTCATGATAGGCAAACTGAAGTTTGTGGCTCCCAAGTTTGTATACATAAAGATAGGACAACTGGTAGAGATTCTGCCAAAATGCATAAGAGCTGCATTTTAGGTCTCCCAATTTATTCTTAGTGAATTTGGAATCAGGAAGAGCCTGAATGTATAGTAACTAGTTGCTTTAATTTTCGAACAGAATATTTGTAGCTCAGGGTTGAACTATGGGTTCTTGATGCTCTTTGAGCCTAGTTGTTTTCCCACAGATGTTTCATTACCAAAGTTGATAACATCGTCAGTGCTAGTTTAGGATCAGGAATAGTCTGATGATGTTAGGACTAGCACTTGATGCTGTTAGCTAGTTAGGTAATGAAACGTTTGCAAGTGTGCAACCAAGCTCAGAGAGCACCAAGGATCCCACAGTCTTAATTTTTGCTGAAGCATTTTTTTCTCATTGGATCTGTGTCTGATGATCCCTAATCTATTTAGCTCATCGTTCTTCATTCTGAAGCTGATTGACTTTGGATCAGTCGCTCTCTTTCAGCCCAGCTCATCACATGCACTTGCTCTTCTAGGGATAAACTATAGGGAGATAGAATTATAGAATTATGGAACTGGAAATAACTACAAGGATTATCTAGTTCAACAAATGTAACATGTGAGGGGGAGAGAAACCATCCTGGAGAGATTGCTACCCATGGTCTTCTTAAAAACTTTGGGGGATTTATTTGGTTATTGACTGAAAACATTTCTTGGGGTTTCTGGCTTCACAGTAACTTTGGATGAAATCAAATCTTTTGGGATTTATAACAGTAACTTATATCCCATGTAAACCAATATGAACTTATAGAGAAAAGGCAGGAGTAAATCTAGCAAATTAATAAATGATTTATATATATATTGCAGATTCATAGGCAGAAATGGAGCATCTCTTTTTTATGGATAGTGATTACATGTAAGATCTTTATACCTACTAACTATTTAATATTGTCACACACACACAAAATCTTTCTTTGCCTAATTAAATGTCTTTTCTTCAATATTTTTGTAAGAGAAATGTGAAAGTCTACCCAGACTGGAACTGAGTTATGCATATAAAGCCAGGAAAATAGAGATAGTTGAGTATCCAATATTTGAGGGGCTGCCACAGAGAGGAAGGGGTCAAGCTATTCTATAAAGCACCAGAAGGCCAGACAAGGAATAATGGATGGAAATTGAACAAGGAGAAATTTAACCTGGAAATAAGGAGAAACTTTCTGACAGTGAAAACAATCTACCAATGGAACAGCTTGCCCTCGGAAGTTGTGGGAGCGCCATCACTTGAGATTTTCAAGAAGAGATTGGACTCCCATCTGTCAGAAATGGTGTAGGGTCTCCTGCTTGGGCAGGGGGTTGCTAAATTCTACTCTGCCAACATATCTCTTTCTATGATCAACCAGTAAGTACATTTTAGTTGACTATGCAGTGTTGGAACATGTACAAAATTTTTCTATATGCAGATCTACAATTGTACTAATTAACCATAATTAGTGACATCACCTAATTTCTGAAATCAAATGGTATAATTCCTTTTTCTCTTGAAAAAAAAAAAGATGTTAAAAAGGTGGTTTTCTAAATAACGGTCCAATTTTCTATGTGCCAACCTCTCCATTAAAAATAAATTTTGTTTCTTTTTGTCTGTGCAACTATTTTCCCAGCGTCTTTTTGCCATTTTATTCCCTACTTTCCCCCAATCATTATTTTTTTAAAAAACCCTCTTTGGAGTAATTAAAATGTGGGCTGTGGAGCCTAAAACATGGCCCCCTGATTAACAAGTTCCATCACTTTTAATGATGCTTATTTACAAGTCATTCCATATAGCACTTCAGACCTTAACTGATGCATAAGTTTTGTTCCAGTTGAGCAACCTTAACTTTAATAAATAAGTTGTTATGTAGGGCGGGTGGTCAGGCCTGTTTGGAAGAAAAACATTGGACAAGCGCAATTCAGCCTTCCCTGGCTTTTTCACAGCTATGAATGGCTTGATATTCTTGGCTCACTCTGGGTTACTATTATTACTTTTTCCCTTTTAGAGAATACGAGGCTCTGGGCTTCCTCCCAAGACACACTCAGGTGGGGCTGTCTTCTACTGCTACCTGTGGGGGCTCCTCATTTCATTTTGAAATGCCTCCCCTGTGACAGAGTCCATAAAACCTGGGGGAATTCTCTGTACCTCCTACCTCAGTGGCTGTAGCCATTACAGCTGTGAAAAAAAGGAACAAATTATATGAAGAAGATATAGCTTAAATAATAGCAGTATAACAGAGTTGGAATGGGCCTTAGAAGCCTTCTAATTGAACCCCTTACCCAAGCAGGAAACCATATACTATTCTGCACAAATGGCTGTCCAACCTCCTCCAGGGATGGAGCCCCCACAACTTCTGAAGGCAAGCAATTCCATTGATTAATTGCTGTCAGGAATTGTATCTCTTTAATTCTGGGTTGGATCTCTCTCCAATGATCTTCCACTCACTATTTCTTGTCCTGCTCTCAAAGCAAAAGCAACTCAGGTATAAAGTACCAAACAGAGTATTATGGTACAGAACTTGACAATAGACATCAAAGAGGCAAAGAGAGGCTATAGGTTTTCTAAACATGATGGTGATGGTAACAAAACCGTGGCACTTCTAACTGGCTTTTTTCTGTAACCTCAATTAGTGTAGTCAAGGATGATGGAAGTTGGATGTTGTAGTTCAGAAATATCCAGACAGCCAAATTGCTGGCTTAAGAACAGACTTTGAGATGGCTTTGTGTGGCAGAAGTGTTGTCAAAATGTTTGGTTGAAGTTGCAGATGCATTAGGAGCACTTTTGCCTGGTATTTGATTTGTGAGATTATAGGATTGTGCCAGGATGGCTGGATGAAAGTACAAATGCAGGGAGAACATTGCTGACAGTTATGCATGTGCTACAATATATTAAAATTATAATTCATTAAGGACCTCTCCTTTATTTTCCCTTCATATTATCTCATAAAGTAATAGCACTTAGCAATAGCACTTAGACTTATATACCACTTCACATCCCTCTTTTACATTCCTTTCTAAGCGATTTACAGTCAGCATATTGTCCCCAACAATCTGGGTCCTCGTTTTACCCACCTCAGAAGGATGAAAGGCTGAATCAACCTTGAGCCTGGTGAGATTTGAACTGCCAAATTGCAGGCCGCAGACAGCAGAAGTAGCCTGCAGTACTGCATTCTAATTACTGCGCCAAATGTACAAGCATTTCACACACAAAAAAAAATCTGACCATATTTCTTATTAGAGACAAAAGTACAGGACCAATGCACCATAGCTAGTTTGGTGTACTGGTTAAAGTACTAGGCTAGAAGCTGGGAATGGTGAGTTCTAGTCCCACCTCAGCTATAAAAGCCTGCTGGGTGACTTTGAACTACTTCCGCTCTCTAAGCCCAACCTACCACCCAGGGTTCTTGTAGTGTGGAAAATAGGAGGAAGGAGTATTAAGTATGTTTGCTGCCTTGAGTTATTTATAAAATTAATAAAGGAGTGATACAAATCTAATAAATAAATATTAACCAGCATGAGAAAAAATGTATCAGGCAAATAAGAATTGAGCTATTCATTTTCAGAAACTTTGTTTTGAAGAACACTTTCTTCTTAAATATAAGTACCTAGCTTTTCTTGTAGAGTCTGATAAATTGTTTTATTCTGGGGCAAATGGAACTAGCAGTATATCCACAGAAAAATATGGGTTAGGTTTTTAGCATATGGTTTTTATGTATAACTCTTATCTTTATGTTTTGCTTTGTTTTTATATAACACACACAAAAATCTCCCTCATGTGGATATATAAGTATGGTTTTAACATAAAAAACAGATCAAGTATGATAGCAGGACTCTTCAGGCTATATGTCTTTTGTTTAGAATACCCATAATGTTTTCAGTAAATTCAGTTAATTGTTTGACAATGTAAAGTTTATGGATGTATTCTAAACAAATGTTCCGATAAACATTTGTTAATTTGTAGAGCTCTTGACAAAGGACTCGGTCTGGAAAACATCTACGAAAGATTTTAGAATCCACTTACCCCCCCTTAAATACAAGAAATTTATTATTGTCACATTTTAATGGTTCATAGTCCACTTCACCATAGGCTTGTAGTAAGAGGAGTGAATCCTGTAGGGTGGGGAAAATGATAGTGTGGAATGGTTGAAGTAGCTCTTAGAAAAAGGAATTTATTTATTCGTGACCCACCTTTATTATTTTTACAAATAACTCAAGGTGGGGAAAATATCCAATACATCTTCCTCCTCTTGTTTTCCCTATAACAACAACTGTGTAAGAGTGCTGGGTTGAGAGACAATCATTGGTCCAAAGTCACCCAGCTGCTAAGGCAGGATTAGAACTTATGGTATCCTGCTTTCTAGACTGGTGTCTTAATATTAGACCGAACTGGCTACACATAATAGTTATTGGGTGAGAACATTGACATTTTTGCATCTGTACATTAGTATAATTTCCCATTAAAAATAATAAAAGAGTTGAAAATGAAGTAGAATATGCAACCAGCAGTAATTAATCTGTGGATGGTGTATCATGGTCCAACTGTCTAGAGACTGGCTTGTGTATCCATATACAACACATTATAGGACACACAGCTGACAAATGCCATAAACCAAACATTCCAGGATTACTTATTTTCCAGCCATTTTAAGCAGTCTTTTGGCCAGATGTTCTCCTGCCACTTTAGAAGTAGTCAATTGAAAGAAGTTTCATTTCTACAGCCAGCTTATCATACTTCTCTCATTTTTGATTTGTTGGTTCTTTGAATGTTCCTCCTGCTACAAAATTCCCATATCTTCTGCCTGGAATATACTTACATTTAAAATCATATATGTTCCAGACCAGAAATCTCCCTCACCTTTGTTATCTACTTACTTGCACTTCTCTATTCTTTATATAGGTGTCAAGTGCAAGCTACCAGAGCCACCAGTGAATAGCTGAAGTCAGTAATTTTATTGTCTACCACTTATGTTACAAGAATCTCTCCAGACTGCTTGCCTTCCCCTGGGAATGATCAGATAAGGTTACATGGATCTTGGGGGAGATCAAGTTATAGCAACGATTCAAAGCTACACCCTCGCTTAACCCCTCTTTCCAACCTAGCTGGCAATTTCCCAACAATAGGGAAAGCCAAAGGAAAAAAAAGAGGGTGTTTTTTTTCTTTAGCCCCGTACAATGAGCATAATATTTGAGAATACTAGGTCCAAAACAAAGATATCCTGAACTCATACTGCCATATCCTAATTTTCTTCATTTATTCCAGCAATCTTTTCTTCTATAAGGAGCAACATCAGTGGTGGTGGAAAAGGAGCAATGTATTATCTGGTGGTTACTTACTTGTTATCTCACTTTTCTGGCATTTCATCTCTAGGAAAGCACTTATATTTGCTTCTTTTTCTCCTCCATATACTAAGCAAGGACCTTGCAACTCTTGGTTAAGATCTGAAATCAGGCTACATGAAATCAAGTCTAAAAACTTATGGTACTGTATCTCTGGACAGCTGCATAACTGGATAGAAGCATTCCTGTCAAACAGACAACAAATGGTCAAATTGGGAGTGTCCTATCAAATTCTGTACCTGTCAATAGTGGTGTCTCCCAAGGCAGTGTTCTAGGACCAATTCTCTTCATACTCTACATAAATGACCTCTGTGATCATATTAAGAGCAACTGCGTTCTCTTCGCTGATGATGTAAAGCTGTTCAATACCACAGACAATACTGCTACCCTTCAAAAAGATCTTGACTATGTATCAGAGTGGTCAAACAAATGGCAACTTCGAATCTCAACAAATAAATGCTCTGTCTTACATATTGGCAAAAAAAAAAAAATCAGAAAATAAAATAAAAGCTGAATAGTCAAGACCTTGTTGATGATCCAAGCTCTGTAAAGGACCTTGGAATACTCATCTCTAATGATCTAAGTGCTAGAGCCCACTGTAACTACAAAAGGCATTAAGAGTTGTTAACCTAATCCCATGTAGCTTTTTCTCTGGTAATATTACACTACTAACTAGAGCATACAAAACATTTGCTAAACCAATACTCGAATATAGCTCATCAGTCAGGAACCCACATTTTGTATCTGATATTAGCACAGTTGAGAAAGTCCAGAAATATTTCACAAGAAGAGTTCTCCATTCCTCTACTCGTTATAGAATACCTTATGCCACCAGACTTGAAATTCTAGACCTAGAAAACCTTGAATTATGCCGTCTTCGGTCTGATCTAAGTGTGGTATATAAAATCATACATTGCAATGACTTACCTGTCAATGAATACTTCAGCTTCAACCATAACAACACAAGAGGACACAATAGATACAAACTCAAGGTTAACCGCACCAAACTTGATTGAAGGAAATATGACTTCAGCAACAGAGTGGTCAATGTCTGGAATACTCTACCTGACTCTGTGGTTTCTTCCTCAAACCCCAAAAACTTTAACCTTAGACTGTCTACTATTGACCTCACCCCTTTCCTAAGAGGTCTGTAGGGGGTGTGCATAAACGCACCAATCATGCCTACCATCCCTGTCCTATTGTTTCTTTTATTTTTTTTATATGTACCCATTTCATGTGTTCATAACTACTGTATGTATATACTTATACCTATTATCTTGTAAGCGATTGATAAACCAAATAAATGAATGAATGAATGAATGAATGAATGAATAAATAAATAAATAAATAAATAAATAAATAAATAAATAAATAAAGTCAACTTAGGAAGTTTGGTTTGGTCCAGAAACATACTCCTCCATTTCCAGAAGCGTGCTCATCAAAAAAAGACTTCTCTGCTTTAGCAGCCAGGCTGTTCAGTTCTCAAGTTGTGAAAGCAGATTTTCATAAAGTCTTTTGGATACAGGTATTCAGCTTTTGACCTGAACTGCTTGGGACCATATAATGTGTGTCCAGATTCCTATTTTGTTTGAATTTTAAACATGCAATTATTTTTATCCAAATAAACTCATTGCATGGATTCTGTTGTTATCCAAATTATTTATTCCTCAACCCTGTTTGTCTCCAATTTAGGGAGAAAGAAAAGTTCTAGCATTTCCCAAATATTTGAGGAATGGCTGAAGTATTCCCTCTGGCAAGAAATAGGGATGCAGGAAAAATAGGCTGCAGGGCTCTTCATTTTTCTTAAAGATACAGTTACATATAACTATATCTTTCTATAGAACAATAACCTTACTCTGTTATTAAACATTCTAATATATGAATATTAGATATATTTAAACAGCCATTCCCTTGTTTCCAAATTATCAACTTTTAAGTCTTCTGCAGCAATTGCACACTTAAAAAGAAAACAAAAACTACACCCTGCTGTTCCCATGGAGTTGGTGGAAGAGAGAAGATTACCAATTTCTGTGGCAGAAAAAAAAAAGGGGAGATTCTGCCAAGAGCCATTATGAAATTTCTTCCTTTTCATAAGATATTAAACTCTCTCTCCCCTTGGCAAGCCTTTTTGACATACAGTACTGTAACCATTATTTTTAGTGAAAATACACTGTGTTTGGAATGCTTTTTATTGCACTCTTTTTCTCATTATGTTGGCTTGTTAATAGCCTTGGGAAATCAAGAATTCCCCAGATTTATCTCCAGTTTAGCAGGGACTTTTTAAATTGCAGTATAACCTTGACCACTATACACTTTGGAGAATATAGACAGTGTTACTAAATGGATAAGCTTGGCAAAGATGTTGTTTGATAATTATCTATGAATATATTCCCCTTGGTTGTTTCACAAAGCTTATCAGAACATTTTCTTTACTCAATTATTCTTTGAACGTTTCTCCAAAGGAAAAATTTTGAAAAAAATACTTTGGATTTTAGTTATTTATTTGTTTGTTTTTGTTTGTTTCTTTATCTATTTGCAAAATCTATTAACAGGATAAGAAGCAACTATTGGAGAATAAAATGCATTTCGTTCTTTCCTTTTGAACATATCTTCTTCTCTTTGTAAGAGGCAAGAATGTATATTATTTCTTCCTTTCAATATATATATCTATTAAATCCCACATGCCTCTTTTTTTTTTTTTTTTGCTCAAATGCCTGAATTTATGTCACACCTGGCATTTGTAAAGGAAACAGCACTTCTCAGTCTTGGTACTGTTTTGCAAAATAACAGAGTTTGAAGAATCTTGGATGTTTTGTAGTCTAATCACCTGCTCAAGCAAACCTTACATCATTCCAGACAAATGGTTGTCCAATCTCTTCTTAAAAACCTCCAGTATTGGAGCATCCACAACTTCTGGAGGCAAGTTGTTCCACTGATTAATGGTTCTGTCAGGAAATTTCTCCTTGGTTCTAGGCAGTGAGATTAAAAAAATTTTACTACCGGTTCTGTTGCTGTGGCTTGGTGGGCATGGCTTGGTGGGCATGGCAGGGGTAGGATACAATAAAATCTTCATTCCCACCCCACTCCAGGGGAAGGATACTGCAAAATCTCCATTCCCTCCCCACCCCACTAACCTGCTCTTCAGCTCCGTTCTCCTGTGCAGGGCAACAAAAGAAGATCCAGCTGATCAGCTGGGATTCAGGAGGCAGACAAAAGATGGGGCCGGGGCCACTCAGAGGTGGTATTTGCTGGTTCCCTGAACTTCTAAAAATTTCTGCTACTGGTTCTCCAGAACTGGTCAGAACCTGCTGAATACCACCTCTGGTTCTAGGGTTGTTTACTTAGCTCTTACATAGATGCCATTCAGGACAATGCTCAAAACTGAGTTCTTCAATGTAGATAGACCTCAACTTACAACCATTCATTGAAGTTATGACAGCACTGAAAAAAGTGACTTATGATCTTCTTTCACACTTACAACTGTTGCAGCATCCCATGGTTACATGATCAAAATTGGATGCATGCCAACTGGTTTATATTCATCATGTGCTGGGGTCGTGTGATCATCTTTTATGACTTTCTGACAAGAAAAGTCAACGGGGAAGCCGGATTCACTTAACAACTGTGTTATTAATTGCTGTGGCAAGAAAGGTTATAAAATGGGGCAAAACTCACTTAACAACTATATCATTTAGCAACAAAAAGTTTGGGATCAATTGTGGTCATAAGTCAAGGATTACCTATACAGTATTTAGAGATTGGGGGCTACCCCTTAGATGGAATGTATTGCTGTATTGTTAAGGTTGGTTTTGCATTTAGATTTTAAATCAAATTATTTTCCATCATGGATGTTTTATGGATGTTTCACTGAATTCTTATGGGTATTTTACCAATTATTTACCCTGGATCTACAACACTGTCAATTGCCAGGAGTCCGACAGAGTTTGGTGATGTACAAGTTGAATAAATAAATATAGCCCTGGCTTCCACCATGAAAGAAACAAAAATTCCATTTTCCAAGGCCATTTATATGTTTATCGACAGCAGTAAATTTTCAATATATAAAAGATTGAAGTTTGCATGCTCTTTGACAATAAATTATACTACTATAACTGTAAAACCCAATGAGAAAAAATGTCTTCACTAAGAAAGATGTTATTAGTGGGAAGCCTGTGGTTTCATTTCACTGATGAACATCCTAGTCAAAAGAAACTCCCTACTCTGGAATAAAGCAATGCAATTAAGTATCTCAGCAAAAACAAGAAATGTAAGAAGAAGCCTTTTTTCCCCCAGCGTAATCTAGTACAATGCAGTGTTTGTTCAGCTTAGGTACTCTTCCCACTTCCTTTCCCAATGGAGGGATGCAATAGAATGAAGTTTGTGTTTATCTCAGTCAAGCGCATAGCCACAACTACTTAATCCTGAACTGTACCATCAGGGATGGGATTCTATCGGTTTGGACCGGTTCTATAGACCTGGTTGTTATGATTCTGTGCAGTTCAAAGAACCAGCAAATTGTGCCCCTGGCTGGCCCCTCCCCTCTCTGCCTGCCTCTCCCCTCTCTGCCCCGTCAATACTTAGCATGCATGCGCGTCATTGCATGATGCCTGACATCACTGATTGCATTCTCCCCCATCTTAAGAAATACTCCTTAAGGTTTTTCTTTTCTTTTTTTCTTTCCCTCCCGACGATCAGCTTTTCCAATGATCAACTGTGCTGGGATCCCTCTCACTGTTTTACTGCTTCACCCAGGACGCTTCCCTGAGGGCCAGGAGGCAAAAAGGGGCGCTCCGGGGGTGGGGTGTGTGTGCTGTGCCTGTGCTGTCCAGCCAGTGTATGGGAATTGGATAGTTAGGTAGCAATTGTGAGCTGTCCCCTTAAGGGAATGCATCATGGTAAATGTAGTAAAGGTATCCTGGGAAATGTAGTCCATGTCACGTGACCACATCTGTAATCCTGATTGGTCACTAAATTGACCCTCGATGGGTTGGAGGAGGTTTTCCTCACTTTTGGCTGAACTCACGGATTTGTGGTAACTGTTCTATTTCTATCGCTATGAAATGAGGGAAAAAGGATAGAAGATAGCCCCCACATGCTGTTTTTTGCCTTCCTGGGTCCCAGGGAAGCTTCCTGGGAGCAAAAATGCACCCTCAGGAGGCTTCCCTGAGGCCCTCAAGGGCAAAAAATGGGGGGAGGGGTTGCTTCAAAAAAGCCATGCCCACCCAGTCACATGGTCACACCCACCGAGCCATGCCCACCTAGCCATGTCCACAGAATTGGTTGTTAAAAAATTTGAATCCCACCCTTGTGTACCACTGATCTCTATATGGACTGTCTGGTCACTCCCCAATCCCACCCTCTCTTCACCTCTCATCCCTCTCCAGTAGGTACCTAAAGAAGACAGAAGGACAAGATGTTCTTCATAGCAATCAAAGTTGCTTAGGGCCAACCTCATTCCTCCTACCTGCTAGAATGTCATTAGAGTCACAATATTTAAAACCTAATAGAAAACCTGCTTCAGTGCACTGAACCCAACATACATACTTTACTTTCTTTATGCACAGATTTGGGCAGAGAGTCATGTTTTAGATAAGTCTTATTGTGGGCAAAAAGATGCATATGGAGAAGAAAGCCCTTTGCTTTGCCTGCATTGTATATCTTTCAAATGGTCCTTTCTTAATTCATGTTTTCAGTTCATAACAATTGATCATCAAGTTCTTCCTTAGGCTGCAGCTAACTTTGGAAACCGTTCAGCCTAAGTTCATAAGAGCTATTACCCTTGCGGTTCCAAGTGCTTCACAAATGCTGCCTTATAGTTCAACACTGGTTCAGGTCTCCATGAGTTCCAGAGACCCTGGTAATAAACAAAAAAACAAACAAACAAACATTAAATATTATTTCTCCCCGTGGATCTAATGCATTTTTACAAAGTTTCACAATAGTCACTGAATTGGCAAGAGCCATGTAAGCTCTTGAGTCCCTTCAAACTCAGTACAGGAACCCAAGTCAAATCATCCCCACTAGATAATTCTCCAGCTTTTCCCTGAACGGTGAATTATCTTTCATTAACTGCTTTCACTGTCAAATCACTGCTAGTGTTAGGAAGTAGGATGCAGTTGTCATCTTCCATTAGTGGATTATTACTATACTCTGGAGTTCCAGAGGCCAAACCTTGATCTTTTTTTCATGTGACATCAAAGCTTTCAAGAAGGCAAGCTTTCTTCATAGAGATACAAAATCCTCCATTCTCTCCATCCACAACATGAGCAATTATATCAATGCCACTTTCACTAAAGCTCTCATTTTACATATATGGTTGCTATTAAATCAGGGTGCTGTTAAAGAAGGGGTGGCACAATGACTCAGTGGTTAAGATGCTGGACTTATTGGCTGGAAAGCCAGCAGCCCAGGTTTGAGACCCAAGCACCACATGATGGGAATGAGCTCCTGTCCTTGCCCCAGCTCATGCCTACCTAGAAATTCAAAGGCATGCAAATGCATGTTAATAAATGGGAGGCTCAGAGATGAGCATTGCACCCTGTCATCAGCAATGATTAGTGGAGTAAAATTCACAGGGACTCCTTTAGCTTTTACTATTAAAAGAAAAAGCCCTATTTTAAGTGGTAATCAGATTAACCTCTATATGTGATGGAATCCATAACTAAGTCTCTAATCACATTTGTAAACTATGGAAATATTGATATGTAGGTAAAAGGAGTTATCAAAAAGTAGGACTGTGAACTGGACTCAGCAACTGGAAGCTGGTGCACCTGAAAATGTGAACTTCATGCCAACGTTTTCCACTAGCTGTGTTTTCTGAACACTTTTCATGGTCATCCCCACATATAGTATATTTTACTTGAATAGGAATTTGCAACTGGCCATTAAGCTTTCACTGATTACATGACCAGACAAAAGGATCCACCAACCTGGTTTACCAGTCTTTGAGATTCTACCAATAGAATAGAATAGAATAGAATATCTTATTGGCCAAGTATGACTGGACACACAAGGAATTTGTCTTGGTGTAAATACTCTCAGTATACATAAAGAAAAGGTACATTTGTTAAGAATCAAGACTCATAACATACAACACTTAATGATAGTCATAGGGTACAATCAACAATCAAATCATACTAGGAAACAGTCAATAAAAATCGTAAGGATAGAAGCAACAAAGTTACAGTCCTACAATCACAAGTGGGAGGGGATGGGTGATAAGGAGTGATAAGAAGATTAACAGTAATAGTAGTGCACACTTTGCAAATAGTTGAACAATGTTGAGGGAATTATTTGTTTAGCAGAGTGATGGCTTTCTCATCATTAATGCAGATGTAGAACACAGAGACCACCCATCATACTTTCCACTACAGAAACTGAGCTATCTAACAAAATGTAATACAAATTGCTCAAAAATAAAATGAGAGGAAGCTACAAGGACAGCCTAGCAATAACTGATTACTGCAGCTCAAAAAGCATTTTTTTCCCCCTGGCATGCTATTGCATCTCACTCCAAAAAGTCACATCTATTTGATTGATTCATTCCTCCTGCAGTGTCAGAGGAATACTATCAGGGACTGTAAAATGGGATGAAGCCCCCTCGCCCCCCAATGCTGAATCTGGAGTGGGCCTCCCCTTCTCTCTCCCACCTGGCCATCAATAACCTGTATTGATATAGATGAAAAGCTGCATTTTTCCAGCTTCTCCCCTTATGCTTCTATTACACTGGGATATGAGTCAACCAGGAAGAACAGCAGAAAATGGTGTTTGATATAGAACAATACACTGAAAAGTGTCTAATCTCTCTTGATGTTTGTATAGGTATTCAAGTCAGTAGACATAAGCCTGCCAGATATCTCAATCAAATAGTTATATCAAACTTCAAAGAGCTTTAAAACTTGCACACTGAAATGCTTTGTAAATTAAGGTTTTGGAAGGGAGATTCTAGAAAATTCCATACAAAAACTCCTTGTCACTGCAAATGAGGAACTATTGGCACAATACCTTTGTACTTCTCTATTATTAACTTTATCACAAATTGCAGAACAAACTTTTTACAACTGTATTACTTCAAGTTTCAGATTACACTGATGCTTTTTGTGCTCAGGGCTTCTAGTTGACCAAAGTGATGTCCTCTCTTAAAATGTCATCAGATTTTGTGAATGAGTTGGTAAGATCCATCAGGATATTACCAGGAATGGTTTGATGTGATTATATCTTTTATTTACTCTATCCTACTTTTAACCCTATTTCAACTCAATCTTATTTTATTACTCTTATTCTGCTATGTTTTTTAGTCTGGTCAGTGATTAAAATAACGTTCTTTGACTTTGGCCATAATTCAAAAGTGGTTTTCCTTGCCTTCTTCTTGCATATTTTCTCAGCTTCCCAAACTAGCCTACTGCCCGGCTATTTCCTGATGCTTCCCCATCCAAATACTGACTAAGCCTGATGCTGCTTAGTTTTCTGAAATCAGCCAAAACCACCCTTGATGTTACCTCCTTTTGTGAATTAAAAGTCTCTCTTGGGTTGACTTAGAATCCGGGTGATATCATAGATGGATCTCTCTAGCTTTCCTGGAAACAATTTTGATATCCTTTAGTTGTTATTTTGTTTTCAAAATCTGGTCTAGAGGCCAAGGTTTCCTGGTGGCCTTCTACCCATCTACTTAGCCAACATTAGCTAGAATTCAAGAAGTGATTAGGAAGAATAAAATAGGGCACTTTGGATACTATGTTGAAAGAATTACACAGTTGGTTTTATGTAGCTCAAAAGGAACAGGCTTTGTGTTTGGTGAATGGAGACTTCCAGACTGGGTGGCAATTTTGAATTCCATGGGAGTTTTAGATATGCAAGGATGATCCATAGCAGAGATGGTGAACTTTTTCAGCTCCGAGTGCCCAAACTGCAAGCCAAAACCCACTTATTTATTGCAAAGTGCCAACAATTATTTGGCAGACAATTCCACACTTTAAGGATTTCATTTTCAGAAGTACCAGTAACTGTGTCAGAACTAACTGTGCTGTCCTCTGTCATCCTTTCTATCTTCTGAAGTGTTTCACGCAGATCACATAATTTATTTTTCCATATAGAGCTTCCTTGAAATTCCAATAGCTCAATTTCCAGATTTTTTTAACCAGTGTAAGCAGGAAAGATCAAGTTCTTCAAATTTGGCCTTATCTGGAGAAGTAAGAAAACACAGGGTTGTCTCCATTCTTATGGAACTGTAAAAGCTTGTTACTAAAATTCACCTTTGCAGCTGCTACAATGCTAGAAAAAATCCTTGTAGATATCCTGATGGCTTGTAAGATGGTCTGCAAATGTTGCAGAATTTTTTAAATGAATTTTTAGATTTGGAAAATATTTCAGCTGCCCACTTTCAAGGTCTCTTTCAGAAACCTGCAGTTTTCTCTCGAATGTTTTGATATCACAAACATCCTTTTTGCTGTTTTCCCTAGACCTTGTAGCTGTTTGTTCAGTACATTGAAGTGTACTGTAAAATTTGTAAAAAAAAAAAACATGAGGTTGGTAACCCAGGCCATATCAGTGATCTGTGGATATTCCTGCCCCTTTTTATTCATAAACAGCCTAATTTCATCCAAGCAGACTACAAATCTCTCCAGAACTCATTCTCTGCTCAGCCACTGGACATTATTGTACATAATATAAGTAAACAATTATACTATGCCTGAACCTCCTCAAAAAGTGTTTTAAACTGTAGAAAATTCAGAGCATAAGCCATGATGTAATTCATCACTTTTGTGACATCTTTGAGGACAACATCTTTTTTTTTTTGCTGCTTTTCCTGGCACAAAGAGTTTCTTGATATATAATACAATGGAACTGAATGATTTTGTTTTGTTTCTTTAACAAACAACTGTATGAAACCAGATGTTGCCGCCACCATAGAAGGTGCCCCATCACTAGTATTTGAAACCACTTTTTCTGGTCTTATGTCTTGTGACAAAAAAAGCCTCTATCACAGCATTGTAGATATTTATCCCTTGTGTTCTTTCAGGCAAAGACACCAGTTTCACCAGCTCTTCTCTCATGGTGTCTCTAACAGCATAACACAAAATTACTGCTAGTCTTGCATGATTATTTACATCTGTGCTTTCATCCAAGCACATGGAGTAACAGGCTGCCTTTTGTAAGTCAGTGGTGAGCTACTGAATAACACCACTTGCCATGCACTGGATTCTATCTTTAACAGTATTTCTGCTAAGTGGCACCTCAGAGATGCATTTAATAATTTTATCCCTGTTTGAGATATCATGAAAAAGGGAAATACTCCCACACAACATGGCCATTTTGATGATACCCCCATCAGAGAGGGACTTACCATGTTTTGCTATGCACAGTGAAATTTGAAAACTGGCAGCTGTCAGATGATTTGTTCTGGAAAGATAATTGGAAAAACTAAGAGATTGAGAATGATATTTCCTCAATTTCCCTTCAATGAACTCTTTTCTTTCAGTTGCACCAAGTCCAGCAACACTTCTGTGGTTGGTGTCAAAATGTCTTCTGACACTTGATGTATGACACACAACACTTTCATTACATAAAGTACATAACACTTTCCCACTGCATTCAATCACCCCAAATGACTGTCCAGGCCTCTTCCACTACCTGTTTTTGCTTTTTTGTTGTTGTTGTTGCACTCATTTTTAGGTGTTCAAGACCTGGAGTTTGCAAAAAACACAAAATTTAAAATTTTGAATTTGCTGGCCACCAGCCCAAAGGGCAATGTTCCACTGACCACCAGTTTTTAGCCTGCTCTGAAAAAGGGCATCTGAGTGCATTTCCTACCTTTGATTCATTTCTTTCACCAAGAAGTTGGACCTACTTCTTGGGGAAGTTGCAAGTGGAGGTGTAAGCAACAAGGCAGGCCAGTGGCACATGCAGGGAGGAGGAGGGTAAGGAGAGGTTGTTCAGTGCAGGAGCATCGTTCAGGAAGCAGCCAGAGGAGGGTGAGGTGGGGAAGCCTTGTGCAAAAACACATAGGTGGGGAAGTGAGTTGGCGATGGGGGGAATGGTGAGACTCCGATGCCTTTTGGGACCGGCTGACACACAGCCCTCCCTGGAGAGCAAAGCCTTGGACAGATCGTCCTGAAGGCCTCGAGGGGATCCAGAGTTTTCACGCACCTCCAACACCACAAGCTTGGTCTGGGCGAGCGGCAATGCCAAACAAGCGAGGGGTGTGTGTCACACAGTCCCTGTACTCACAGCTACTTTAGTGATAGCAGGCAAGAAGGTGAAATCCGGGAGCAGTGGATGAAGTCCAGGAGCAGCTGGGCAGTGAATGTGACTCTGGTGAGTGGCGAAGGTGGGCAAGGCAAAATAAGGAGTGACTGGGAGGGGCGGGGAAGGGGGAGCCACTGGTGCAATAAGCCAGTTGGCCAAACTGGGCAAAAAGGTAACAAATAGTTCAGCCTTTTTTTTTTTAAGTGGGAAGTCTGCTGTCGACCATAAAGCAACTCCCAGGCGCATGCCCACAAAGAGGGCTCCATGCGCCATAGGTTTGCCATCACGGATCTATAGTATCTTCTAGGGATGACAAGACTTGGCATGAACTCTCCAATTCCCAGCCCTAAAAAAAAGAGCAAAAGCCTTTTTCTAAATAACATTCTCCTGTATATATACACACACTGGGATCTTCACTGCTAGAACACAGTAACAATGCTATTGGGATTTTAGCATGCTATAAGCAGACTGCAGGTTCACCACAGAAACCTGCATGGATCACATACAAACCAAGGCACATGTTGCAAAGTGAGGCAAAACCAAAGGAAAACAGGGTTGTCAGCCTGTGAGCAAATAAACCTCTGACTTCAGAATACATTACAGTTCAGGTTCCATGTAGGAAATGTTCTTTGGAAGTGACTGCAAGCTGTCCCTTATTTCTCTGGCACACCCCAGTGACTCAAAGAAAGGCTCAGGTTAGAAACAATAGAAATTATACATCTTCCCAAGCAAGCTGTTCAGGGAGAGGTTCCTACCTTTTCTCATTTTGGACCAGCCTAGCCAGTTTTTTAAAATGTACAAGGTCTATTTATTCTGAATGATCTTTTCCTTGAAACCAATTTTAAAAATGTTGATTTGAGGTAATAGCACCCTGAAAATTTCTAAGGAGCCAAGAAAGATGACACTTAAAATGTCCCCCCTGAAGCAAAATATTAAGAAGACCCAAGACCCACTATGCAATAATGTGTTCATTTTCCCCCCAAGAACTTAGTGGGAGGAGGAAAACCAAAGAAATTGAGTTTATTTACCCTATTCAATCAACCCTAATCTTATCTTCCCTTCCCCTTTTTAAAATAAAAAGCTAAGATGAGATGCCATTGTACATATATCTTGGTTCTTCTGGAACATGTTGAGATTCATCACATTAGAAGGACATTCAGACATTTCAACAGAGCAAATGCTGGATTTGTGCTCAGATTAGAAATATCCATTCATTGCTGCTTTCTGCATCCACTTTTCTTTGGGCAATAAAATACATGGTATTTTACATAGACCCACCCTGATGTTAAAAGCCCAAAGAGATTAGCTTTTAAAAATACAAGATAAAATTCAGATGTTTTAACATTTTAACATGAGCTACATGAGGATTGGTAGGGACCGGCCAAGAGGAACTCAGCTCCATTGTCTGCAGCAAGTTAAATAGACAATGTTTGTTTTGTTCATGCAGGCTATATTAATCCTGCAGTGCAGGGCTGTCTTAATGCATGGGCCTGATGGGCAATTGCCCGTTGGCCCCACGAGCATAGGGGCCCCATACTAATCTATGTATGTTAACCCTTCAATGCACCTTGTATCATATAAATACAGCAACGTGTTTATTACATTTTACTGCATTTTAAAAATTAATAGGTGTTGTTTTTATTAAATATATTATTAAATATATTATTAAATATTTTATTAAATAACACCAATTTTGTTGAAAGTGCCAATAAAAGAAATATATGTTTAATTTTATTGGCCATTTACATTTTTATTCCTGTGAGTAGTTATTGTAGGGGCCTCAGTACACTGTTTCTCCCAGGGCCCATAATGCTGATAAGACGGTCCTGCTGTAGAGAGGTCAATAGCTTTAGCAATTGAAATTAATTGGGGGGTTTCAGGGTAGAGATAGACAATCTATTTATGGGGGAAGACAACATTTTCTTTGGAGAGTCCATGTGTCAGGCTCACGGTGGAATCTTGGGAGCCCAACATCAGGCAGAGTGTCCCAACACTTGCTAGCTGACTATCTCTTCAATCTCATGGTAGCGTGACTGCTCAAGCCGAGAGGACACCAATAGAAGCAATGCTGACCAACGTCTATACTGCGGCTGTGCGGAACTGCCAGAAAGAACTCTCAGCTGTTTGGTGGTCCCGTTTTGACAGCTATCAGCTGTGAAGTGTGCAGAGAGGATCAGCAAGATGCGGGGTGATGCTGGCATGGGACTTGCTTGCTCAGATGCATTGTTGGGGCAGTAACTTTTTATTGTGATTGTGGGGTGTTGGGAGGTGTAGGTGATGGGTTTGGTTAGGTGTGGGGTAGAAGCGTGGGTAGAGAAGGGCAGATGTAGGTTAGAAGGGTGGGGTTGAAAGGCAACTATACATTGAATACAGCTCATCGGTCTGGAACTCACATTACGTATCTGATATTAACACAGTTGGGAAAGTCCAGAAATATTTCACAAGAAGAGTTCTCCACTCCTCAACTTGTTGTAGAATACCTTATGCCACCAGAATCGAAATTCTAGACCTAGAAAACCTAGAACTATGCCACCTTCGGTCCGATCTAAATATAGTGTATAAAATCATACATTGCAATGTCCTACCTGTCAATGAATACTTCAGCTTCAACCATAACAACACAAGAGCAAACAATAGATACAAACTCAAGGTTAATTGCACCAAACTTGATTGAAGGAAATACGACTTCAGCAACAGAGTGATCAGTGTCTGGAATACTCTACCTGACTCTGTGGTTTCTTCCTCAAACCCCAAAAACTTTAACCTTAGACTGTCTACTATTGACCTCACCCTTTTCCTAAGAGATCTGTAGGGGGCATAAGCGCACCAACATGCCTACCATCCCTGTCCTATTGTTTCTTTTATTTTTTTTATTTTTCTTATATGTATCCATGTATTCCTAACTATGTTTTTACTTATACCTATTATCTTGTAAGCAATTGACAAAAATAAGTAAATAAAATAAAAATAAATAAAAATAAAACTATAATAAGCGCTGAGAGGTGATAGCTCTCAGCGCTAGTTTTGCTTGGAATTGATCCAGTGTTGCCTTTTGGGGCTATTGTGAAATTGACTATGAAATAAATCCTGATTACTACAATCTCTAATCATGGGTACCGTGATTTGTCAGTGCAAATCCTCCAGTACACAGTAGGGCTGACATAAATGCTAGCGCTCATATTTATTTGTTTTTGCAAAGAAATGGCTGAAGGCAGGGATCCTGAATGGACTATGGAAAAGGAGGCAGCTGAAGTGGCAGAAGAGGTAATGGAAAATGAAAAGCAACAGCATGTAATGAATAAAGAAGAGGGGACCAGTGGGTCCCAGACTGTGAATAAACTAAGGCAGAAAGAAGAGGTGGAATGTGGCAAGCAACGCAGGGAGAAAGATGGAGGTTTAATGCCTATAACCTCCCAGTCTGTAGTGAAGCCAAAATGGAAGGAGGTGAGGCTAAGTGTGCCATTAGGGAAAACATGTCTGGATAAAGAGGACTGGGATTTGCAGTGACACCAAAAGGTACAGGCCCAAGAATGAAAGGTGCAAAGATGGCCTGACTTTGAAGAGGATCAATGAACAGCCCCAGGTAGTGAAACCCTGGAAATATTGAGAAGGCAATTTGGGGATGTTACTTTAAGAGAGATGCTATCTCCAGCTAAAGAGGAGTTGGACTATAGACATAATTATATGTCAGTTCAGGATCCCCTATATAGTTCTAGTCCTATGGGGTTTCAAGATAAGGAAGTAGGCAGAAGACTAGAAGTTTGAGATGACTGGCCAGTAAGCTACGGACATGGCTGGAATGGTTGTTAGTTCACCAGTTTTGAGCCATTTGGATAAAGAGATACAGCAGGCATGTTTATACAGAAGGTTGCCGCTTTGGTTAGTAGAGTGTTATCGAGTCACCATAGAAGTGGAAACTGGCATAAGGGAGTTCCGATTCTGAGGGAAGGGGGGCCTCGGTGTTTGGAAATTCCTGACCAGATGTCCTTGACTACAGTTGCCCCAGCAAGGCCCTGTTCATGCCAATCCCGACCTGGCACCATTAGCTCCGGGAGTGAGACAACCGAGAACAGGGCTACAATGTTTTCTATGCAACTTGTGGGATCATCAAGCAGTGGAATGTATGGCTCTATTACCACAACTAGCGGTGGAGAGACCAATCCCAGGTCCACCAGGGAGTGGCCAAGAAAGATCAAGTGAGAGAGGGAAGATGCCTCACTTCGCGAGGGCTTACTCTTATTCAATGAATTGCCCTGTTCTTTGTTTTGGATTTTGCATATGGTAATAAATGACCTTGTTTTATCTTGGTTTCGTCTTTCCTTTTGCTTCTACCAGACTTGGCCATGACATTGAAATCTATATCACACTGACATAGGCACTTGAGCAAAGATCTGAGTCACAGATCAATGCCGTGGCTCATCATCTAGATTATCTTGTGAAAGTAACCATGAATAGCTTTAATCAGCAGCTTCGTTAAACTACACCTATGTTACAAGAATCTCCACAGACTGCTTGGCTTTCCCTGGGAACAACCAGGTAAGATTTCATGGATCTTGAGGGAAGGCCAAGCATATGTCCTTTGCAGCTACAAAAGGACTAAACCTCTCTTGACTCCTCCTTCCAGCCATGCTGGCAACTTCTCCATGTGATCTAGCGTACTCCCACATTTACAAAAATGTTAGAGAATCATAATTAAGGACATCTAACAAATGATGTTGGCCAGAATAAATGATCTTGATCAGAAAAGGGAGATTTCATGCTGTCTCATTCAGGAGCATTTTTTCCCAGCAAGCAATATTTTGAGAATTTTTTTCCTCCTTGAGGCTAAATTTCTTTCTCCCTTTCTCTCTCCCTCAGTTTTACAATATGCATAGCCTTTTTCTTCCATCTTTGATAAATAGGTTCACCATTCTTTAAAGAAGAAGAAAAAATTGCAGAAATAATACCTTTATTCTAGATTATAGAATAAAGGTATTATTCTAGAAATAATACCTTTATTCTAGATTAGCAACATGTTAATATAAAGACATCAATTGGCAGGTTGGTCTTATGAACAATTATCCAAATAATTGTTAGGTTATGATTGCACTTATTTCCAAGCAGTGTTGAACTGTCAGGGCCAATTGTCAGTGGCTGAGGAGAGCTGGATTTAGTTTAACTTTTGGAGAAAACCACAAGAATTTGTCAGTAATTTGGACTGTCAGGGAGGTTCTTCATCCTGATGCCATTTTCTCTCCCTTTTCAACTGAAATGGCAAAAGTATGTTCTGATTTGGTTGTAATTTTTTATATGGTTGTTGTTAGAAGTGTGGGAGGGGGTAAGCTCTTCAACAGTTCTATTTTTTTAACTGAATATTTTTAATGGCATAGCAGAAACTCCAGACAGATAGATCAATTTATTTGTCACTTTTCACTGGATCAACTTGTTCTAGCCTAAATTGGTTAATCTTATTTCTGTATTTTCAAAGGACTAAAAATGCATCAAAATGCAACATAGTTTCTTACAAATTTGTCTGAGATTTCCCTTAAAATATACTCCTCGCCATAAAATATCAGTTTCTGCATGCATGTCTCTCTAAACAACACTTTTCTGAATTATTGAGCAAGAATACCATTCTATAACTTGGGGAAATACACAACCATTGGAAATTACAGTGTTTTTAAAAATTCATTAATTCATTAATTTATTTTTATTGTATTAATATTAAAAAAGAGAAAAAAAACCCAGACATTTAAAATGATAAAAATAACCCACAGAAAGTTAAACAGAAAAAGAAAAAAGAAAATAAAGAAAACATTATATTGCATATAAAAAGCCATTCAGCCCAGTGTTTAAACACATCATTAAATCATACTGACTACATGGAATAATATTGATTCATCTTTCCATTACTTCGATAGAAAGCCAATTTCTAAATGGAAAAGGAACACATATTGGGGATCCTAAAATGTATTGTTGGATGCTGAAGAATATTTTTTTTTTTTTTTGCTGCTGCCCCACAATTAATACAGCTGTAATTCTCAATACTGTAATAATTTAGAATTGATTGGTATATAATTCAAGAGTACATTAACATTTTTAAAAAACATGTTTTTGTAACATATTAATCTACATATAATAAACAAAAGATTGAAATAGTGTGACAACTCTATTTTAACATGATAAAATATCACCTTAACCATTTTACACTAACAACCAGCCTTTTTAAGCAGTCTCTGGAATGTCCTGCCTGGAGAAAAAAGGGTTTTTAATTAGTCTTATCTTAATAAATTGTTTTACAATATATGGATATGAACATTGCCCATCATGCATATGCCTAAGAGATCTGAGGAGGCGGTTAAGAATTATGAAGAAAAAAATATAACAAAAATAAAATAAAATAATAAAAATATAAAATAAAATAAAACAATGAAATGAAATAAAAGAAAAAGAAATAAAAATACTGGAAGACATTACATGCTTTTTTTTTTTAGCAGAATGGCAGATGGAATTGGTATATTCTCATTCAACCAAGTCTAGTTGTTAAGACTTTTTCAAAGAAGCAAATAATGGAGACACTACAGGAACCAATTAGCACCATAATGCTTGAAGTTATGAATGAGGTCCTGATAAAAAGTAATGTTCCTGTTTCATGGACAGAGGCATATATTACTCTTATACCAAAAGAAGATACTGATCTACAAATAAAAAATTATAGACCAATTTCTCTGCTAAATGTGGACTACAAAATATTTGCTCCAATAATAGCAGAAAGACTCAAAAGATATTTGAATTACTTTACATACCCAGATCAAAATGGATTTTTACCTAAGAGACAAATAAAAGACAATATGAGGATAATATTGAATACACTGGAATACTATGAAGCACATCCAGAAAAGCAAATGGCTTTGGTTTTTCAAGATGCACAGAAAGCTTTTGATAATGTTAATTGGCAATGTATGTTGTTGCAATTGAAGGAGATGGGCTTTGGAGAAAGATTTATTAAGAAAATTGAGGCAATATACTATAGACAAACAGCAAAAGTAATGATAAATGGAGACTTGACAGATAATATTAATATTAAAAAAGGAACCAGGCAAGATGTCCACTGTCACCATTGTTATTTGTATTGGCTTTGGAAGTATTAAAAAGAAATATTGGGAAAAACAAATAAATAAAGGGAATGAAAATTAAAAAGGAGGAATATAAATTACAAGCATTTGCAGATGATCTGGTTTTTATATTGGAAGAAAGATTGTACACAGGCTTTAAGTTGATAGAAAACATAAAAGAATATGGAGAGGTTGTAAGACTGAAAATAAATAAAGAAAAAACTAAAATCTTAGTGAAAAATATGACTGAAAAACAAAAGGAAGTATTAATGGACAAATTAAATATCCAGATCACAAAAAAGTGAAATACTTAGGGATACAAATGACAGCAGGATGTGGAACACTTAAAGAGGACAATTATAGATTGAAACAGCAGATTGCAACAGACTTGGAAAAATGGGAAAAATTACAATTATCTTTAACAGGGAGAATAGCGACAATTAAAATGAACATATTGGCAAAAATATTATACTTATTCCAGACGATTCCAATAAAGCTAGATAAAAAATATTTTGAGGAACTAAATAAAATGATGTTGAAATTTATATGGCAGGGGAAAAGACAAGAATTAAGTTAAAATTGTTACAGGATACTAGAATGAGAGTAGGTTTTGGATTACCCAATTGGGAATTATACTATCAGGCAGTAATATTGATATGGATGAAAGAATGAATTGTATTGAGAAATGTTAGATTGTTAACATTGGAAGGTCATGATTTACAATTGGGGTGGCATGCATTTTTATGGTATAATGGAAAGTAAGGTACATGAATATTTTCAGAGACATTATATCAGTGATGCTTTATTAACAATATGGGACAAAATAAGGGAGCAGAATTATATGAAAATATCAGTCTTGTTATCAACAATAGAGGCTTTTGCATATCCAAATATTTTTAAAATGAAACATATTATTAGATGTAATGAAATTTTAAATGAAAAGGGTGAACTCAAAACAAAGCAAGAATTAGATGAACAAGGGATTAATATGAATTGATATTCATAATTGCAAATACATTCAAGATATGAAAAGGATAATAAGATAGATGGATTTCTTAAAGAACTGACTGAACTAGATAAAATCTTAACAGGCACTGAAGAGAGGATGATTAAAAAATTATATGGTTATTTATTGGGAGTGAAATTAGAAGAAGAGCAAGTTAAAGAAACAAAGATTGCATGGGGGAAAATTGGGATAGACTTGGATAAATGGCAATAACTATGGACTAGAAATTACAAAGTAACAATGTCAACTGCCTACAAAGACCATTTGTATAAGATATTTTACAGGTGGCACCTACTCGCGGCAAGAATAGCAAAGTTGTTTAAGGACAAATTGGCGAAATGTTGGAAATGTCATCAGATACCTGGATCATATTACCATATGTGGTGGACTTGCTTAGAAGTAAAAAGATACTGGACTAAGATACACACATAGTTGGAAAAAATGATCAAACAACATGTAGACTTAAAACCAGAGATATTTTTATTGGGGATTTTGCCCAATAATAAAGAGATAACATATTTGATTATGAATGTATTAACAGCAGCTAGAATTATATTTGCACAAAATTGGAAAAAGAAGAAAATTCCGACAGAGGAGGAAACAATCAAGAAAATAATGGATTGTGCAGAAATGAGTAAATTAATAATAGTAATTAGAGAACAGGAGGAAAAGGAGTTTTATAAGATTTGGGATTTATTTTACAAATGGTTAAGTAGAAGAGTAAGAATTTGAAATATGTTGTAATAGTGATAACACAATATAATTGATTATTTTTGAATAAGTAATAATATGAATATAACAGTAAATATTGGGATCTGTTCTTGAAAGATAAACTAGGATTGAAACTAAAATTTTAAGGAAGATACAATGATGTAACAATATGACATAAAATGTTGATTAGAGTAAACTATGAACATAAATAAATAAGAAAAGTATAATAATATTAGTATATGCACAAGATATATGTACCCAACCAACACATTGTAAAACTGAAAGATGGTTTTATTTGTTGTTTTTGTTATAAAAATTAAAAAATAAATAAAAAATCTATCATAGCACAAGCTGAAATCCTTGCCCGCTCTCCTGACCTTCCAAAAGGGCCTGAAGACCTGGCTCTGCCAGTTGGCCTGGGCCCCCCAGTGGGGAGCACCACTCTGGAGGTGGCTATTGGTTTAAGAGAAGAAGCACCTCTTCCCAGATACTTTGTGTTGTGCAACAGTTTGTTAAAATTTCATAGTAACAAGATATACTACTTGCTTGTTAGATAAATGTAGGCATTTGGATTAGCTTTATTAGACACAGTCAAACTGTAGTACAAAGGACTTCTTTTGGCAGGTGCTTGGGCAAAAAAAACATTTATCCTTCCTCTGTTTATACCCAAATTGTGCATGTATTGTGACTTCTGTATTGTTGACTAGCAAACAACGTCATTGTATCCATATAATCACTAGAGGTAGAATCTGAAGGTGACTTTTTAATGATTCTTATTATAATTTACTAATCTTCCTATTTTCTCCTTTCACTGATTGGCTGGTTGATGAATCCTGTCTCTCTGTAATCTTTACAACATCCAGTTCTATAACTACTGGATGCTCCGTCCTGATTATTTCCCCTGCCTATGCTAAATTAATTTTATTGGGATCATTTTTTACTGCTTCTTTCCTCCCAAGCAGTTGGATTACTTTTCTGCCATCAAAAGCAATTCATAGACTAGAGCTCAGCTTTAAATCTGTTGAGAAAATGTGGTTTGGTTCGCCTCCATGTATCTACAAGTAAATGACTTAAGTAGGACACAAAGATCCAAGAAGAGAGAATATGAGAAGGCCACAGGCATATTTTTTACCATTTAGTAGGGAAGGTGTAGGGATGAGAATATATAAAGCGAAGCGAAGTGATATATGCCAACACAAAGAGACAATCTGAAAACACTTTAAAACAAACTGGGTTAAAATGCTTGGCTTTACATCCACCTCTTTTCTTAAGTCTCGGCTTATTTCCAGGAGATTGTGGTCTGGGGGCTTCCAGTTGAGCTGTCGGCATTCCAGTTCAGTCTGTGCCTGCCGCAGCTAGATTGGGTTTGCTGTTTCTGGATCAGAAAGCAGGATGCCACTGCCTCAGGTAGGAGAAGTTTTTACAGAAAGGAAGCAATACCCTTTCCAATCTTCCCTCCTGAAGAAACATGTTCTAGCCAAGATTTGGGAATTCAACAGCATGAGATTTGTTAGATGTCCCTAGCGCTCACAGACTTATATGAATGGAAAACTTAAACTAGCTCTCACAACCAAAGTACAGTATCTAAGGATGAGCTAAAGTCTTAGATAACCACCAGGTAGATTAATTTTTAACTAATATGAAATGTCAAAAGTACAGAGAGATAATGCTAGACATTTATAGAATGTAGTTAACAGAAAAAAGAGGTGCTCCATAAAGGAGTGGTTCTCAACCAGGGGCCCTAGGATATTTCAGGGGAGCCACTGGTGAAAAGCATGTAACCAGGACCATGATACATCCCAAGAGGGCCACAGGAAACCAAAATGTGTTATACTATATACTAATAAATGTTTTTATTATACATACAGTCAAATATTCCATTTACAAGCCAAGTGTGTAAAGTCCATTTTTCACTAATAATGGGACATGAACAGGCAGACCACAGGAGAAAAAACAAAGTTGGAAGGGGATTAAAGTGCAAGAAGGTTGAGAAACATTACTAGGTTTTCGTTCCCTTCTTTCAAAATATGGTAAGTTGGCTTTGCTACTTTTGGGGTCTCTTATTATTCTTCATACTATGCCCTGGGACCTCTGTCTAAATGGCATCAATATATTAGTGCAAAACCAAAATTTACTACATAACAATACCATAGCAATGTACTTATATGAATAATGGTCAACCAGATGTCTGAGAAAATCCATAAGAAAGGAATTAAGAAAAAACCCTTCTCCCCTTCTCTTGCCCATCTAAACACATAAACACATGCAGCAGTTGTTTACACAAGTTGTTCCATTTCACTTTAAAGACATTTAAGCTATTGAGGACATATCAGTGAAATGCATAGATTTAGTGTATATTTAGCAACATCTTTCTGCTATGTAGGTTCCTTATATTAAACTATTGTTTACAGTTTATTGCTTTTTCCTGTTTATTGCAGCATTTTCAGCCCACAGCATATTCTTCTTAATTCAATGGTTGACCCATTTATCCCTTTTCCTGGTCTCAAGTAATATCTTTATCCCCATTTAAAAAAAAAAACAGACACTGATGTTTCACTCATTGGCAGTGACATTCCCAAACTGGATAGCAAACTATTACAGATTGCTCTGCTAATCCCAACAAGAGAGCCACTGCCTTAATTGGAGGGATGTAGGCAGTGGTGGGATTCAAAATTTTTAACAACCGGTTCTGTGGGTGGGCTTAGGAGGTGGGTGTGGCTTGGTGGGCATGGTTAAGGCATGGAGGGAAATAAATACAGCACATTTCCTGCAGCTCATGAAAGCACTTCCTTATTAAACTTATTTATTAAATTAATTTATATAGTCACCAAGGATGGGATTTAAAAAATTTTAACAATCGGTTCTGTGGGCGTGGCTTGGTAGTCATGTGACTGGGTGGCTGGGCATGGCCAACTCAATATCACTCACATCGAGGCACGCATCTCCTCGCCTAGTCTCTCATGACTGTAAGGATGCTGCAACAGTCATAAGTGTGAAAAATGGTCATTAGTCACTTTTTTCAGTGCCATTGTAACTTTGAATGGTCACTCCACACAAGCAAAGTACCAGTAAAGGAGGAAAAACAATTCCAGAGAAGTTCCAGAGACAGGAAGTCTAGTCCTGACAAGAATGTAATAAGAGTTAATAGAGAGGCAGTTTCTGTAAGCAACACCAGAATGTTTCCTTCCTGCCTTCCTTACAGGATTAGGCCAGTAATTTCTTCTAACAACTGGTTCTCTGAACTGCTTAGAATGTTAACAACTGGTTCTAGCGAATAGGTGCGAACTGGTAGAATCCCACCCCTGGATGTAGGCAACAGAATGTTGATTTGCAAAGCATTTCTCAAGTATTGATCCCATCTTGCATAGAACAACATGAACATGCCCCAGGTCAGATTGAGTTCACATTGCACTTGTAATGCACTGGGATCCACAGGTGCCAAATCTGACTGGTACCATCCTTACTATTAACAGGATGCTGCAGGTGTCATGCATGTAATAAGTAAAGCTGGTGCTCAAATCTTGTGTTCTCTCTCTTCTTAAAAGCATTTTCTGATCCTTGTGGAGTGCTGCTGCTGAATACATGCAGGGAAAATGAAGTTCATATTTAATTATAAACTTATATCAGAAAACAATGGGTTGATATGATATGGGTTGCTGTTGTTGCTGTGTGTATGTGGAAGTAGGCACCCATTAGTTGATCATACTTTCATGTAATGTTCTGAATGGTGAGAATCAATAATGCAAAGGAGACCGAGAGATTTGTTAACTTTCAGCCATAGAAAATCAGTGAATGACTTTGGGCCACTTACTCTCAGTTCAGCATAGCTCACATTGAGGGGGAAGATAGGCCTTTTGCTGCATTTGGATATAAGAGTGTACTGAATAAAATGACTAAATGCCAACATCCAAAATCTGAATTGAGGAAAATATTATCTTGTAGAAGAGTTGATAGCATCTCAAAATTAAGATACTGGAAATAGCATTGCACACCATTCCAGTAAATTAAGAGGCGGTTGCTTAAGAAACTACTGGTTTGCATAATGAGCTTTCAATCAAGCTAATTGGTGGGGGGAGATACCAGGACTACCCCAAATATTTTATTCCTGCAGTCCTTACCCTGATAGACTGATACTCTAAGCCCGTGATGGTGAACCTATGGCATACGTGCCACAGGTGGCATGCAGAGCCATTTGTGCCGGCACAAGCAGGCAAACTTACCTCACTGGGCATGTGCATGCCTCACAGCTTATTTTTGGCTGGTTTGAGGCCTTTTTCGGCCTCCCAAAGGCTTGAGGAAGGTTTCTGCAGGCTTCTGCAGGCTTTGCAGGCCGAAATCTAGCCCCATTTCTTCGCTTCCTGTTTTTCTGAAAATACCAGAAGTGACAAAACAGGGCTAGTTTTCAGCCGAAAATCACCTGTGAGGCACAATGCAGGTAAGGGAGTGGCGGGGGGTGGGTGGGTGGGTGGGGATTACACATGCGTGTGTAGGGGTGCATGCATTGCCTTCTGGATGTTGGCATGTGAGTGTGAGCGTGCAAGCATGCACACAATTTTTGGCATAGGAGCCACAAAAGGTTAGCCACCACTGCTCTAAGCTCTCTTCTTCAGCCTGTTTCCTACAGAAAAAAATCGAACCCTTCCAATAGATATGTTAAAAAAAGCTTTAAAAAATTAGATTCAGAGGCACACATTGATCTAGAGGATTTTAAAGTTGAATATTCATGGAAGCCAGAACTTTCCCTTTTAGGACTGATGGATACAATGTTGAAAAAAATGTATTAGAAAATTATTTTAATATATGATTACTGCAGCGAGATTTATTATATATAGAAGGATTTATTTATTTATTTATTATTTATTTATTTGTTTCATTTGTCAATCGCTTATAAGATACAGGTATAAGAATAAACATAGTTTTGAACACATGAAATAGATACTATAATAGTATCTAATAGTATCACATGAGATAGATACTATACTATAGATACTATAAATAAAAAGAAACAATAGGACAGGGATGGTAGGCACGTTGGTGCGCTTATGCACATCCCCTACAGGCCTCTTAGGAAGAGGGTGAGATCAATAATAGACAGTCTAAGGTTAAAGTTTTTGGGGTTTGGGGAAGCAACCACAGAGTCAGGTAGAGTATTCCAGATATTGACCACTCCGTTGCTGAAGTCGTATTTCCTGCAATCAAGTTTGGTGCGGTTAACCTTGAGTTTGTATCTATTGCGTGCTCTTGTATAGTTATGATTGAAGCTGAAGTATTCATTTGCAGGTAGGACATTGCATTGTATGATTTTATATACTATATTTAGATCAGACCGAAGGCGGCGTAATTCATGGTTTTCTAGGTCTAGAATTTCAAGTCTGGTGGCATAAGGTATTCTGCAATGAATAGAGGAGTGGAGAACTCTTCTTATGAAATATTTCTGAACTTTCTCAATTGTGTTAATATCAGATACAATACATAATGTGGGTTCCAGACGGATGAGCTGTATTCAAGTAAAGGTCTAGCAAATGTTTTGTATCCTCTAGTTAGTAGTGTGATATTACCAAAGAAAAAGCTACGTAGGATTAGGTTAACAACTCTTAATGACTTTTTGGCTATATAGTTACAGTGGGCTCTAGCACTTAGATCATTAGAGATGACTACTCCAAGGTCCTTGATAGAGTTTGCATCCTCAACAAAGTCTTAACTATTTATCTTGTATTTTATTTTCTGATTTTTTTTTTGCCAATGTGTAAGACAAAGCATTTATTTGTTGAGATTTGAAGTTGCCATTTGATTGACCATTCTGATACATAGTCAAGGTCTTTTTGGAGGGTAGTATTATTGTCTGTGGTGTTGAATAGCTTTACATCATCAGCGAAGAGAACACAATGGCTCTTAATATGATCACAGAGGTCATTCCACAGAGGATGGAAAGATTGAATTACCCACCATGGAGGAATGGTTGATGAAGTTGCAGAACTTGCTGAGAAGGCCAAACTGAGTTCTTTGATTAGAAAAAGGTCATTATCAACATTCATCAATGATTGGAAATCTTATGGAATTTTTGTGTAAGAAAGAGAATGATTTTGTGATTTATGGTTTTGATGTTTAGAGAGAATGTATTATGGAAAGAAGAGAATTATGATGAAATCTTGAAGAGAGAAGTTTGCTTGTATCTGTAACTATCAAGAGGAAGATCAGAAATCATATATAGGTGTATATACCTTGTGTGTGCATAAGCATGTGTATATACATATATACACACACACTTCGTGTTTTATGTTTTTATTTTCTTTTTTCTCTTTATCCCCTTTTCCTCTATCTCTTTTTTATTTTCCTTTCATTCTTCTTTCTTCATTACAATATTTTCCTTGAATGTATTTCTTATTATATATGTAAAAGCTTTTTAATGAAAAGTACTTTTTAAAAAAGGAAAAGAAGAGCATATCCTTCTCTTCAACCATGAGGACAGAACAATCAGTGAGGCAAACTTGTACACTGAGCAAGTACTTGAGAATTACAACCTCTGAGCTGCAAAATTCTGGATGATCATTAGATGGATTTGGGTTTTCTGAATCTCTGTCGCCATCAACTTTTTTTTTTAAGGTAAATTAGACATTCTCAGATTTGGGAAATGTTCTGGAGAAGTCTAGGACATTCCATCATTCTTCTGACTCATGCCACACTTCCTTTGAACTGTGCTGATCTGGGAGCAGCTTTTTGGAAATCAATCTTTCAAACAGGAAGCAGGCTGAAGTGTTCCAGATATGACATACTAACTGAACAAGCCTGTTACAGGGCCAGACTACCTCGAGATCACCTTTGTCCATTTCCAGCCCAGGATATTTGTTTTCCCAAATGGAACGGTTTGCTCCAGAGAAAACATTCCAAAGTTATCGGGAATGTTCTGTTGCTTTGAACTCTAAAGATTTGCATCCATATACTCCTGCTTCAATTTACACAAATAGGCTGTGTTGAATATGAACCCCATTAGATGAAGGATAGCAGAGGTTTTGATTTTTTTTTTCAGGTTGTAGAACCTGTTAATTAAAAAGTAGTCTCTGAATCCTTGATCAACAGACAAAGCTCAAATAATGAAAAACCAGAAAATTCAAGTTATTATAATTGTGGTTGTAGTTGTTGTTGTTGTTGTCCTTAGTCTCTCCCAGGAGACCATCAAGCTCTTGTTGAACCCCAAGGATATGTCAATATTACTTCCGAAGCATCGCCTTGTCCCTAGCAACAAATGAATCATTTACATTACTTTGCTCCCTTAGAAGAACCAGATCACTTAAATAGCACTGCATGTTGCCTACAAAATATTGCAAAAAAAATTGTTGTCATGAATCAGACTTGGATATTAGTAGATGCCAATTGCAGATTGGTAGCACTCTTATACCCAACCTTTGCAAAACAAGAGTTAGTTTGGGACCAAGAGATTTTAAAGCCATTCATTCAAAGTCCAAGAGAAACAAAACTCTAAAATGTCCTCAGTGGTTGTAATCCACTGAAATCAAAGTGGTAAATATGGTTTGAGATTTTAGTAAATGAAATAAGTGCCAGAGGGGTATGGCACATTCAGCAGACTAGCTGCTAATGTCTGCTCAATCTTTGTTATCATTACTAATATTGTTATAGTTTTGCTAGAATAGCAGGAAATCAAATCAATCTACTTGAGAGGCAGCCTTCCCCAACCATTATGCCTGGCATATAATTCCCTTTAGCCTTCTCTAAGCAGACTTATCTTTCCAATTTAATACCAGCTCATTTGAAGCACTCCTTTGCAACATAGAAGATCCCTTACACTCACATCCTGTCCTAATAAAAAGATTGAAAACTATCAACTTACTCTCTTTCTTCTATTTAATTCTGATGACCTCTAAAGTAGTCTGCTGAGTACCTGCTACCTTGAATTTGCATCGTATTTCCAAACAGGATGTATTTTTGCAATCTTTCCAAACATTACTGGGGGCTGCATTTTTCTCTTGAATTGCTCTCTAAATGTCTTCCTGGAAAGGTAACTAGATCTTTACCATTCACCTGAGCCACATTGTTTATTGTCATAAACAGCCTGATAACATCTTGAAAAATAAATATTGGGTTGGTTGTTCACCAAAATGCATTAAGCTTGTAGCCCGCACAAATATAGTTATTTTTCTTTTTGGTAATGTTCAATGTTTCTGAAGATCAGGTCCTCGGACACGATATTTTCTGCTAGAGCTCTGAAGCTGTTAGGGATGGAAGGAGTTTATGGGTGGATCCATTTGATGGAAAAAGGAACATCCCAAGATAAAGCACATTTGATGGGGTATATAACATAATGGCACTGTAATGTCCTCTGCCATTTGTCATTGTCTTATCTTCACCTTTTCAATATGGCTTTTTAGATTAGATTACATTGAACTTTATTGTCATTGCCATGGATACAGGCAAGGAAATGCAGTTAGCATCCAACAAAAACAACAGTTTTTGGAAGCCTTGTTCCTAAATGGTGTGCAAAATTTACCAATCACCTCTTATTTCAAGGTAAAAAAAGAAGATGAGAGGCAGTTGTATGAAGAAGTTGGATAAATATTTCAGCTTCAACCATAACAATACAAGAGCACACAATAGATATAAACTCAAGGTAAACCACACCAAACTTGATTGAAGGAAATATGACTTCAGCAACAGGGTGGTCAATGTCTGGAATACTCTACCTGACTCTGTGGTTTCTTCCCCAAACCCCAAAAACTTTAACCTTAGACTGTCTACTATTGACCTTACCCCTTTCCTAAGAGGTCTGTAGGGGGCGTGCATAAGTGCAGCAATGTGCCTACCGTCCCTGTCCTATTGTTTCTTTTCTTTTTCTTATATGTACCCATTTCATGTATTCATAATTATGTTTATACTTATTCCTATTATCTTGTAAGCGATTGACAAATCAAATAAATAAAAAATAAATAAAAAAAGTATCTTTGTTAGGTTTTTTTTCTGTGCACCAGAATAAAGTTCAAGGATGTGGTTATCTGTTGAGTATGTTTATTTCAGGGTAATAAAACATTAAGAGAAAGATCCAGTAACAGTATCAGAAGTCCGAAGTCATACCTTCCAATCTCACACAATTAAAACTTGTCCAGTCTAAATTATTAAGAGCAATTTTCCACATTCTACACTGCATTTCTAATGCTTCATTACATATGGAGGCTGGTGAGAGCAGAGTAGAGATGGAGATGGAGAATGGTGAGAGTGGAGACTACAATTTGGCAAGTTATGATATTCTACTGGGTGAAACTGGCATTTCTCCCTACAGGTTTAGTGATGGTGATATTAGAATAGTATTTAGGCTTATATACCTCTCCATAGTGCTTTACAGCACTCTCTGGCAGTTTACAAGGTAAGAATTATTTGCATATTGCCCCCAATAATTTGGGTCCTCATTTTACAGACCTCAGAAGAATGGAATGCTGAGTCAAATTTGAACTCTGTCAGGGTCAAACTCGGCTTTGGGAAGAGTTTGCCTGCAATACTACATTTTAACTACTGTGCCACCAGTGGTATTAGAAGGTAAGTTCAAAGTGAGAGGGAACAAAGAGTTTATAACAAGCTTCCCCCACCTCACTCCATCAATGTCCATATAGCATAAAGCAACAAATGGATGTGGGTAATACAACTCAGCTTCCCTTGACAGACAATCAGAGATACATCCTGGCTCCAGTCGAGTATCTCACACACCTTAATATTGCCAACCTGAGAAGGGCCTTTACCTTAGCCCGATTAAATGCACAACGTTCATTTGGATGTTATATTTGAAAACTATCTCTCTCCTTTTCTTTTTTCTTCCTATTGGTTAACAACCCCAGTAAAGTCATTTGAAAATCTGAAGTACAAGCTTTGCTTATCATGGAATCTAGAACCAGATTTTCTTCTTTCTGGACAACCAATAAGCTAAAGATCTCATGCTTTGGAGTAAGAGGAACTATTGCCACTTCACCCTGCTATGGTAATGAACCAATCTGGTTTCTAATTGTTAGCGTTGTCAAATCTAGCCTGGGTTCATGAAACTACAAGTCCCAGAAGCACCTGGTTTAAAAGAATGTTTACTTATCCTTCTTTTTATTATCTTTTTAAGCAAATCTACATTTTCTACTGCATTGATGATCAATCACAAGGTAAGATCCAATGATTACACATTCTTTCCAATGTTGTTCTAGTCCTTATGGCATCCTACCATCCTCAGATGTCACAGACATGCCACATGAATGCACATAATACAGTAGAAGAAATATGAAAGTGACTAACATTTGCCCATTTCCTCATTCACAAAAGGAATTTATTATTTTGGAAAAGGACAATATTAGTGACTCCATTCATTCCTGCTCTCCATGTAACGCAGAATCCATTTAGCATGTTTGCTAACTTAGTAAACTGATTTTTTTTTTTTAAAAAAATTGCATTCAATGAAGCTCACTACATTGTTAGAAAGAGCACCATCTTTTGAGAACCATGCTGGGAGGCACTGTGAGCATCTTGGTTTTGGTAGATGTGCCTAAATTTAGTTGTGTAGCTCATCGAATAACTTTGGAAAAGTTACAGTATTTCAGATTAATCCTGTATCAAATCAAATCAATTGATTTGAATTAATAAATCATTTATTGTGATGCTACTGATGCTAGGGGTGTGATGCTAGTTCACCTCCTCATGATGCACCCTGGATAGCACGGTAGTGTGAACCAAATTGTAAGGTTTTTGAGTGCAGCTCAGAATCTGGTAAATCCAATGAAACTCTGAACACGAGGCAACTGATAATCAGTTTTATTTCTGATCAGAAAACAAAACTGGGCGACCTTTCTATCTCCCACCTTAAACAGAGCAGGCAGAGAGAAAAAAGCAAAAGCAAAAGCCGTCACCACAAAAAACTTTTTCTCAAACTTCTTATAGTTTACACAGCTTGTACAGATCGTCATAGTGTAAGAAACATAATTTCATATCCATTAGTTCATGCAAACATCATGATTTTTCTCAGCTCTATGAAAACAAAGGACCCCAGAAAGGGGAAAAGGAATACATTTTCTGGCATATAGCCCAGAGCTTTGTTAGGGGATGTTATCTCACATTAGGTTGCTGAGAATACACATTTTACGTTACAAGCAAGGCTACTTGGCAGTTAGCCTGGAGACTTTATCTTTGCAGTTGGTACGTTAGGTTACAATGGAGCTCAGCTCAGCAGGGAATCAAAAGTTGAGTATACTCTGTGTATGCTCTAATCCTTTCATTGGTAGTGTGAACCAAATGACTAGCAACAACTGGCAGCCAGACTTCCCTGAAGAATTGACAGTTAATGACAGTTGACAGTCAGATATCTTTGTAGACCTCCTGGCTCTCTAAATACATGGCAATGGATAAACAAAATGGGCCTTTTCAGGCCCAAAGGACAAGACAGATTGGGGACATTGTCAGAATATGCCAAATTAACGTGGATGAGCTCACCAAGAAGCCCGGATCACGCTCACCTATCTCCTGATCGATCGCCAGCCAGTAAAGGATGAGACGCGTTGCAGTGGCTTGTGGGGGCAGTACCTGCCAGCTGATGAAGCCAGAATGAACTACGGTGGCTGGTGTACAATGCTCCGTGATAGCTCCAGATGAGAAGCGGCGCTATGGTGGCTTGTCAGAGACTCCAGCTGGATGGCGATGGAGAGGCTGAGGTGGGGATACTGGGACAGGGCTTCGGAGATCATGACAGCTCATTCCATAATAGTGGCAACCGGATGATGGTTACTGGAGCAAAGTGGATATTGGAAACACATGGGGTGGGATTGCGTATGTAGTAACGCTGGAAGGCAGACACTCCCAGTGCTGACTTTATGTGGGTTACCCTGCTCAGTACTACCTGGGACTTGCTGGGAGAAAGGAAAGCCAAGTATAAAGATGGTGTTGGACCAGATACCCAGTCTGTATTGGTTCCTTCATTCTGTGTGCCAGACTTGCTCAGGGGTAGCTGAGAGAATATAGATATGGCCATCCTTCAAGAAACACCTATAGAGAATGATGATCAGCACTAGAGCAGAGATAAAATCCAAGAATTTGATATACTGGGGGGCTACATACCACCACAGTTATGGCACAGCTACATATGTCAGAAGGAATATACAGAATGTTTTTCTACTGTCAACCTCCACAAACAACAATACACATGAAATTGTTTCAAAAATAGGTGATATCACAATAGTGAACATTAACAAGCCACCTCATATCCTGGCCACAACATGTTTTGGACGTCAAACCTCACCCTGCAATTTACACAGGTGATTTTAACAGCCATCATGTAAATTGGAACTATCATTCTTCTGACAAAAATGGGGATCAGCTTTATGACTGGGCTGTTGCAAATAAAGACCACTTGATTTTTGATGCCAAAGACAAGGGCCCTTTGCAATCTGTTGCCTGGAAATGTGTAACTAATCCAGATTTGTGTTTTGTTTCAGAAGGCCCAAACATGCAGCCACTTTCAATAACCAGGAAAGTTCTGGACAAATTTCCTCATAGTCAACATCATCTTGTTTTGCTTGAAATTGGAATTCAGAATCCCCTAATTTATTCCACACCTAGACCCAGATGGAATTTTCCAAATGGCCAAATGGTCAGAATTTGTCAAAAGCCTTGATAGTGTCATACAATGGATCCCACCAACAAGTCAACATTATCATAGATTTGTGAAGGCTGTGTTTGCTTCAGCTAAAAGATAAATTCCTCGAAGATTCAGAAAAGATTATATTCCTGGATGGAACAAGGAATATACCCGGCTTTTTAACAGAGTGGCAACCCAGAGATTGCCAATGATCTCTTACACAGCCTGGATGCAGCTCATCACAAGACATGGGGACAACTCACAACCTCATTAAATTTCAGCAAATCCAGCTGGAAAGCCTGAAGCCTACTAAGGAAACTGGGAGTTGCCAGATAACCTGTTCGACAAACATCCAACGTAACTGCCAACCAAGTAGCCTCCCAAGTTGTCTCCCTCTCTAAAGCCCCAAGGTGAAAAGCTACCATCAAGAAAGCACTCTCAGACTTTTGATGGTCGGCTCCATCACACTCTGAATTCACCCATCCTTTCTCTGTGGATGAAATCGACACAGCCACCAACAGTCTGAAGTCTGGCAAAGCACCAGGTTTTGATGGCATCCACCCTGAATTTTTAATTCATCTTGGGAGACTAACAAGGAATTGGCTCAGCAAATTCTTTTCAAACATACTTTCTAGCGGACACCTCCCATCAGAATTCAAAAAAGCCAAAGTAATATCGCTTCTGAAACCTGGCTAACTACAAGACAGAGTAGAAAGCTACAGCCCCATTGCCCTTTTGAGTTCTTGTTACAAATTTCTGGAGAAATTTATCATAAACAGAATTGGACCCACAAGAGATACATTTTTGCCTGTGGAACAAGCTGGTTTTCATCATAATTTCAGTTGTGTTGATCAGGTGCTGAGCCTAACAGAACATATCGAGGCTGGTTTCCAGTGAGACTTCAAAACCACCACTGTGTTCATTGACCCTTCTGCAGCATATGATACTGTGGGGAAGAAGGGTCTGCTTTACAAACTGAGTCACATTATCCCCTGTAAAAATCCTCTATCGCCTAATAAACACCACGCTCAGCAATAGATTCTTTCAGATCATTATGGGGGACAATGTTAGCAAGTTAAGAAGACACAACAACACCTTTCCATGAGGTTCTGTACTGGCACCCACACTGTTCAATCTTTATATCTCAGATATGCGAGCTACAAGAGAATGTAAATTTGGATATGCAGATGACCTGATCCTAGCAGTGTAAGATAAAAAATTTGAAGTATTGGATTGCTTCCTTTTCTGAGGACCTGAAGTCCCTAGGAAAATTCTTTGCTGACTGGAGACTCATACCCAGTGTCAGTGAAATGGTGACCACCTGATTCCATCTCAACAACAAACTCACCAATGCCACCCTGAATGCCTACCTAAATAACAACCTACTCCCTTATGATCCTCATCCCAAATACTTTGGAGTAATTTTGGTTTGGACTCTCTCCTATAAGAAACACCTAGAGAACATATCTGCTAAATTCAATATCAGGAACAACTTGCTCCAGAAACTAAGAGAATCAAGATGGGGAGCCTCAGCCCCTACTCTCAGAATATCAGCACTAGGGTTGGTCTACTCCACAGCTGAATACTGCATCCATTTGGCTTAATAGCTGCTACACTAGCAAGATCAATGCTAGACTAAATGATGCAATGAGGATCATAAGCAGATGCATAAAATCTATTCCTACTTACTTGCTCCTCGTCTTGAGCCACATTGCATCATCAGCTCTATGAAGCCAGGAAGGAATACAACAAAATTATGAGAAACCCACTTGCTGTGTACACTGATCTTCCTCATCTATCAATTGGCAGGCTTAAATCCAGGAAGCCCTCTCTGGCACTCGCTCAACAGCTGTCTAGCAACTTTGACATCAACACACAGTGAAAAACCAAATGGGCTGCTGAACACCCAGATACAGGCAGTTACGTAGATGACCCTACACAAAAGGTGCCAGGTTTTGACCTTCCTCGCCAGCATTGGTCAATTCTGAAAAGGATCTGTACCCAGCATGATGTCTGCCAGGACTCATTGTTTAAGTGGGGTCTTGTCTCTACCCCTCAGTGTGACTGTGCTGCTCCTCAACAAAATATCCATCACATTGTGTTCAAATATCCATCAGGAGCTTACACCAGCCCAATGTCTGATTTTTCAACATAAACCACCCCATCCTTGAATGGCTGGGTGGACTGGACATTAACATTTGAACCACTGTAAGTCCATGTATTTGCCATATGATAAATAAATAAATAAAATTGATTTGAATATGTGGAGCCATAGAGGCACAGTGGTTAAGTGCAGTATTTCAGACAGCCTGGATTTTGATCCTGATAGGCTCAAGATTGACTCAGCCTTCTATTCTTCTGAGGTTGGTAATTGAGGAGCCAGATTGTTAGGATCATGGCCCCATCGGAGCCTGGGTCTGAAAAAAAGGAGGAGATAGAGCCAGGGCCAACAAGATTTATTTTTTTATTTATTTTATTAGGTTTATATACCGCCCCCTCTCCATGTGGGACTCAGGGCGGTGTACAGCCAAACTAAAAATGCAGTAACAATTCAATATTTAAAAACAATTAAAAGATTAAATATCGTGGCTGAGAGATAAACATCAAACTAGGATTTAAAAAACTAAAACCAATTAAAACCCTATAAAAACCAGGCCAGACCAGCTTGATGAAATAGGTGAGTTTTCAACGCGCACCGGAAAGTCAAAAGGTCAGGGATGGTCCTCATCTCTGGGGGTAGTTCGTTCCAGAGGGAGGGTGCCCCCAACGAGAAGGCCCATATCCTCGGGGTCGTCAGCCGTCCAGCCAGCGGCACTCCGAGGAGACCCGCTCTATGAGAGTGCACTGGCCGATGGGAGATTGATGGTGGCAGTAGGCGATTCTGTAGATACCCAGGTCCCAAGCCAGATAGATAGAATGGGCACAGCCTTTATGGCCCATGTGGAACAATCTGGGGATGAGGATAAGGCAGTCCTGGGTTCTTCGGGCCTTGGAAGAGTAGGCAGGGAGGAACAGAGGGGGCAGGCAGACTGAGGAAGGGGGAGGAGATGGAAAGGGCAGGCAACAAAGCAGAGGAATGGCGGAGCTCCAGAGATGAGCAAATGCTTCCCCTGCCCTATCCCCGAGTGCAGAGAATGGAGCACAGGGCAACGTGACTATTCAGGAGGAGGGGGCTCTGCCCCTCCTCATGAAGATCACCTGATGAGTAGCATGTAAGGAGACATAATGGGGAAGGGCTTTTGTTGGGAACAATGTATTTCACAGCAACACTCCCTACAGTTCTGAGAAAAACTTTGCTCCAGAATTTTTTGTTGTTGTTGTCAGATGTTTGATTCTTTGCCTTGACTTTGGTGGATTTAAGCCTGCCAATTGATAGATGAGGATGATCAGTGTACACAGCAAGTGGGTTTCTCATAATTTTGTTGTATTCCTTCCTGGCTTCATAGAGCTGGTGATGCAATGTGGCTCAAGACAAGGAGCAAGTAAGTAGGAATAGATTTTATGCATCTGCTTATGATCCTCTCTGTGCCAGAAAGTATCAAGACATTTGTGGTGAACTTTGCTGAATATGAGATCCTGTCTTGCTCCTAGTGCAATGTGACTCCCTTATACTTCTATTGCTGGGAAGTTGCACTAAGTGGGTGCGTGTGTATGCATTTAAGCCTTGCTTTTGGATTGCAAGTGTAAACTATGTACAGAGACTTCGGGAAAAGACCAGGAATTGCTGGATTGTAGGGATTTGGGGGGATGGAGTTTGAATAAAGGCTGACAGGCCTCCACCTAGCATGTATTGCTTGCACACCAGTCCTGGGTCATAACAGTTGGGGACAATATGCTGACATTGTAAACCACCCAGAAATTGCTGTAAAGTGCTATGGAGCAGTATACAAGTCTAAATACTATCACTATAATGTTGAAGCATTGTCCATAAATGTTACTCTGAGTTCCATAGCTAAAACACAGGAATCAGATATAATTATAAGATATAAGTAATAAATATTGAACTTCCGGTTGTGGCACCATGGTGGTGTGGGGAGAGAAGATTAGTCTCTGTTCTCTCATCCCCAATCTGCGCGTCTGGAGGCCCCCCAAGGGGCACGCAAATCCTGGAGTGATCAGTGAAATGGTGAGGAAACCTGAGGTGTGAGCAGATGGAGGGAAACTGCCTGTCACAGTGTAAGGAATGCTCACAAACTTCAGCATGTGAGTGATCTGCCATATTAATGGTGGACCAAAGTTGCAGCGATCACACCAAATGAGGAAAGAATAATAGTGACAGCAGTATTGACATTGAAACAACTATTGAATGTGATCTTGCGGAGGTGGAGAGTGACTGTCAAAGAGGAGAGATCTTAAAGACTGATCAGCAGAACTGTGAGTCTCAGAGAGGGGCAGAAGTCCAATAGAAAAGCGGTGATCTGCTGGGGAGAGCATAGGACTTAAAGACAAGATATTGGAGCTGGTGGGATTTGGCTACCTAAAAGGTTTGAATGAGAGGCGAGTACTGGATCCGAGGACTGAGCAATTGTGAAAACGGGACTTGCAGTGGACTTGTGATAGAGGCTATAAGCATGGGGAAGATAAGAAGAAAAAGGATACAGTAAGAGAACTGGACTAAGAAAGGAGGTAACTATCTTAACTTTAAAGGACAGTAAAGATAGCTGATGCAATAGATCATGACAAAGCAAAATATACTGTATATGAATTGAAGAATTTGATCTAACTGCTACTGTTAAAAGCTAAATGAATTGATGATTTAGATTAATTATTTGTTTATTATTTAAGTGTGGAATATATTACTGAGTTTGGATAAATATTTGAAAAATAGAGAAAATTTTCATTAATATTGGGAATTAGCCCTGAAAAGAAAGGAATTGCATAATGAATTTTTAGATGATTAATGAATTCTTAATCAAACTAGGGTATGAATTAAGGAGATTAATGAATTAAGTATTATTAATGAATTAAGTAAAATTGATTAGTGGTTTAGATAAATTGATAGATATTGAGAAATTATGTTAGTTATATTTGTACTCATATAAAATAGGCTTATTAGTAATTAGTAGATATTAGTATGATAAGATAGTAACTTTTTGATATAGACTTTGCCCTTTACTCTCTGTGTTTCTTTTTTCTCTCTCTTCTTTTAATTCTGTTTTTCTTCTGACTTAACATCCTTGGATTTAATACCTTTTTAGTTTATTTTTCCCGGCTGCAGTTTAGATACTAGCAGACTCTTCTTGCCTATTATAGAATATAATAAGTTAGTAATATAGGATAAAATTATTAGAAATTATTAGTAATTTAAATTAGGTATAAAGAAGCATGGAACAGAAGAGTTCTGTTATAAATAATTAAAGTGGATAGAAGCAAGCTGTGGATGGTAAAGTGGGAAGAAGTGTATAGTAAGATGAAGAGTATGATGAGCACTATAACAACAACTTTAAAAGGAAAGAAAACAATCTCAGGTTCATCAGTATCGATTGCATCCTGAGCGGGACAGAAAACAATTGAGGGGATGTTGGCTACAGATAAGATGAGCAATGCTGCTAATATGCAAGCAATGCAGGCAACTCTACTATCCATCCAAGAAACGATGTTTAAGGTACAAGAGAAAATGTTGGCAAACTACATCGATTTGAAGACGGAAATGGGAGAGATGAAAAATAACATTCAGAAATTAGATGGGAAAAAACAGATTCAAAAGAATTTGAGTTTGATATGGGACAAAATCAATTAGATAAGATATTAATTGGACCAGAGCAAAAATTTATATCCAAAGCTTATAGATACTTGCTAGATTTTAGAATGAAAGAAGAAAGAATAAAAAAATATGATGATAGCGTGGGCACAGAATTTTGGTTATAATATAAATTTAGATGAGTGGGAAAAATTATGGAGTATAAATTATAAATTAACAATGGCTGCAACATACAAGGAAAATTTATATAAAATGTTCTATTGGTGGCACTTAGCCCTGACAAGAATAGCCAAGATATATCCGAACGCCAATCCAAAATGTTGGAAATGCCAACGAGTTGATGGTACCTACTATCACATGTGGTGGCTATGCCCTCAGGCCAGGACCTATTGAAATAAAATTAGGAATTGGCCACAAGAAATTATTGGATGCCAAATTAAATTCAAACTGGAAATCTATTTACTTGGAATTATTCAAAAACAATATCTGAAAAAGATAAAATATTTAATTTTGCACATATTGACAGCAGCCAGAATAGCTTACGTGCAAATGCGGAAAGAGCAGAGGATTCTAACTGAAGAGTTAATTATACAAAAAATAGGAGACAGTGCTGAAATGGACATGCTCACACTTAAAATGAGAGAGAAGGAAGAATCAGAATACTACTCGATTTGGCATAGATGGTACATGTGGCTAGAAAAAGAGAGATAAGAATTAGAAAAGATGATTAAATAAGAATTCTCAAGAAAGTGATATACAAGGTATAATAGGATAGACAGAAAGATCAAAGATGTACAATAAATGTAATATAAAGGTAACATGTATTAATGATTAATGATAAACAAGGATAAAATGTATTAAGGATAGGCATAAATAGATGTTAAAGGAATAAGACAATATTAAAGATGTATAATAACTGTAATATAAAGGCAATATGTATTGATGATTAATGATAAACAAAGATAATATAGATTAATATAGGTACAATAGATGTTAAAGTATAAGATAATATTATATGTGGATGTCAATACTGTTGAAAAAGTAACTAAGATTTGTACTGGTGGAAAATAATAAAATTTATTGGAAAAAAAGGAAATTAGATGGGAAAATAGAAACAATACAACAAACGATGGAAAAGAATGAACAAAAAATTAAAAGAAAAATAATATGAAGAAAAGGCAGAGGAAACAGAAAAGAAAATGGAAGCTATGGACTGGAAAGTGATGGAAATGAATAGAGACCTGGAAGATTCAATAATCCATTTGGAGATGGAACATGCAGTGTTTTACCTGCAGTTTCAAAATGTGCAAGAAACAAAAGATGAAGACCTGGGAGCTATTATGGCACAACTGATTATGGAGGCACTGGAACAGGACCAACAAGAGATCACAAAGGAAATGGATGAGGTCTATAGGGTTCACATGAACTATGCAATGTGGAATAAACTGCCAAGGGAAGTTCACATAAGATTCACGATAAAAAATGTGAGAGACATTATATATAAGATGACGAAGAATGAGCCAATGATCTATAAGGATAAAGAAATTGTGACCCTAAAGCAGATCCTGAGATGAGTGAGAGACTTAAGAAAAGATGATAAATTCCTAGCATTGTTCCTAAACAAACAAAACTTCCTGGTTTAGATGGCTGGTGCCAGAAGAAATGTTTGTGACCTGGTAAGAGAGGAGAACTCTTGAGAACTATTGAGAAGGCGCAGGAACTATATGAAAACTGGCAAGAATAGAGGAAAAAATTAGCAGTAAAGAAGAATTGGAGAGCAGGAACCAAGAAGATCAACAAGAAGACCAACAACAGGAGGTGTTAGAAGAGGAATAAGAGGGAGAATCAAGAGAGAGGGAAGCAAGAGTAAATAGAAGACTAAGACAGACTTACAACTAATGGAGAAGAAATCAAATTACTTTCAATAAATATTAATGGGTTGAATTCCCCGGCTAAGAAAAGCAAACATTGGTGAAATTAGTGAAACAAAATGTCAATGTCATATGCTTACAGGAAGTACATATTAAAAAACCCACAGTAAATGTCTGGAATATTTCTAAATTAGGCAAACTTTATATAGCATTGGCAGACCAAAAAAAAGAGAGGGGTAATTATGTACATTAGAAAGGGGATAAATATGAAACAAATTTATGCAGAAGAGCAAGGAAGAATTTTGGTGGTACAATTGAATATACTTCAAAAACAGATGCTAATAGTGGGGATATATGCTCCAAATGAGAAGCAAAAAGAGTTTTATCAATAGTTATATGAGAAAATAGTGGAGACAGGCCAGGAAAATATATGCTTAGTCGGGGACTTCAATGCCATAGTAGATATTGAAAAGGATTACACCAGTAAGGAACAAATTAGAAAGAAAAAAAAGAACTGCTTACCAAAACGACTCTTCAATCTGATAAAAGAAACCAACTTGGAAGATTTGTGATGGAAAAGATATCCAAATGTAAAAGACTATACTTTTTACTTGAGCCCTCACAAATCTTGGCCAAGAATTGACATGGCATGGGCAAATGGGACAATTGGAAATGATATATATAAAGTAGAGCTAATGCCCAATATATGGGCAGACCATAATCCATTAAAAATTACTTGGAAAGGGCAGAGAAAAACAAAAATGAGATGGATATTAAATTCACAAATTCCAAAAGAAAAAGAATACATTCAGAGAATAAAAAATGAATTGGAAATATTATTCAATATAAATTTAAAAGAACATACCAATCTGCAAAATTTGTGGGATACGACAAAAGTCTACTTGAGAGGTATATCAATAGCCTATACCAGCGATTGCCAACTGGTGAGCTGCGGCCCACTGGTGGGCCATGAGAAAATTTGGTGGGCCGCAGAAAAATCTCACCCCCAGAGCACCCCCCCCCCCCAAAGCAATTAATCCAGGCTACACAGAAACACAAGGCTGCACTGCCCACATGGCTTGCGGGAACCCTCCCCGCCCACTCACTCCTTACCTTGCAAACTTGCCTACTAAATTTCTATTTTTCCTTTTTCTGACCACCATCTGTTCTGCTGTGCAGGGAGATTTAGATTAGCTAGGAAGCAGGAAATGGTTGGAGTGGCTGTGGTTTCCTGCTCCCAGATTCAGTCAGCTTATTCCATCGCTGACCATAGGAGGAGAGACATTATCCCCTGTGGAAAGGGCACGTAACTTGGGTGTCCTCCTGGATGTGCGACTGTCTTTGGAAGACCATATTGCAGCCGCCACCAGGAGTGCTTTTTATCAGATTCGTCTGATCTACCAATTGCGACCCTTTCTGGATCTGGACGCACTTCGCACAGTCACCTCTGCCCTCGTCATCTCCCGTTTGGACTACTGTAATGCTCTCTACATGGGGCTCCCCTTGAAGACTCTCCGTAGGTTACAGTTAGTTCAGAATGCAGCCGCGCGGATGATCATGGGCGCCCCGCGGGACGCCCACATAACACCTCTTCTCCGCCGGCTGCACTGGCTTCCTGTGGCCTTCCGGATTCGATTCAAGGTGGTACTAATAGTATTCAAAGTGCTCCATGGCTCGGGACCTGGATACTTACGGGATCGCCTACTGCCACCAACAACCTCCCGCCGCCCAGTGCGCTCCCACAGTCGCCATGCTCGGGGTACCACCATTAAATCACTGTCGACTAGCAGCCCCGAGGCTACGTGCTTTCTCTGTGGGAGCCCCATCCCTCTGGAACTGTCTCCCCTCAGAGATACGAGCCATGTCAGACATCCTGACCTTCCGGCGCGCAGTTAAGACCTTACTGTTCAAGCAAGCCGGTCTAGCCAAATAAATCATTGGGGTCAAATTTTAAATTTAAAAATTTTCTAATAATGATTATTCTTAGCCATTTTAGATTTTTATTTTCACTCCCGTTATTTGTATTATCTCGTTTGTTGAATGTACACCGCCTCGAGTCCCTTTTTGGGAGAGGGAGCGGTATAGAAGCATGAATAAATAAATAAATAAATAAATAAATAAATAAATAAATAGTCTTTAGATCTTTGGCTCTGCTTTTAAGTACAGCCGAACTTCCCTTAGAACTGAAGGTTTGCTTGCAAGCAAATTCAATGCAGACTCACGGCAAGCAAATTTGAGAGACTGAGCTAGCCGATGGCAGATAGATAGATCACTGAATGATTCTGTGAGCAACTCAATCTGCCTGCCTGCTTTGCCTGATTTGAGTAAAAGTTGTTCTTTTTTTTATAAAAAATACAATATTTACATACATGGTGTGTTGTGAGTTAATTTTGTGAGTTTGCTTGCTAGCAAATTTTATGTGACAGACTGAGCTAGCTGATGGCAGATAGAGAGATCTCTGAATGAATCTGTGATTCTGTGAGCAAGTCAATCTGCCTGCCTGCTTTGTCTGATTTTTGGTAAAAGTTGCTCTTTTTTTATAAAAAAAATCAATATTTATATAAATATTTATAATATTTACATACAAGCCATGCCCAGCCAGTCACATAACCACCAAGCCACACCCACAAATTAGGCCACACCCACAGAACCAGTTAGTGGTCCCTGGGATCTAAAATTATGAATTTGTTGGTCCCTGAGGTCCAAATGGTTGGTGACCCCTGGCCTATATTGTCAGAAAAAATAAGGTAGAATAGAAACAACAAAATTAGTATCAGAAGAAGATTAAAGAATTAGAAAGTGAGCTTTAAAAAACCCTACAAATATGATAATGAAAAAAGAAACAATGATTAAACACAAATTAAACTTGACATTTTCAGAGGAAAAAGCAAGACATTTAAAATTCATGAGGCAAAACTTTTTCGAATCTTCAGACAAGTCAGGCAGATGGCTAACCCACAAGTTAAAAGTAGAAAAAGAAAAAAGATTGATTCAACAACTGAAAGATAAAGAAGGGAATATTTGCTGTCAGATGAAAGATAAAAAACACATTGCGCTAAACTATTTTGGAGAGCTATACAAACAAGAAGAAGTTATGGAGGAAAAGATAATACAATATTTAGAGGAGAATGGTTTAGGCTCCATCACAGATGAACAAAAGGAAATATTTAATAGAGCGATAACAGAACTCAAAAAAGCAATACAAAAGCAGAAAAATAATAAAACACCAGGCCCAGACGGCTTCCCCAGTGAATTATATAAAAATATGTATGAATTATTTGAACCAATATTATTAGAGGTATATAACAAGGCACTATTAGATGCTAAATTATAGGAAAAATAAATGCCACAATTACTTTCAAAGACACTGAATAAGAAATGCCCTGTTACATATATGAGAAAAAATCAAGTGAAACCACTATGTGAAAATAACTCACTTCTATCTCCAATGGAGGCACTAATATATGCCAACGCTATGCATTTGAATAAAACAATAAAATATAAAAAGCTTATAACGGATGAAGGTGACCAAAAAACACAAACACAACTAAAAATACAAGGAATTGAAATAGGGTGGTGGCCTTATGTTCAAATTCAAACAAGTTATAAAAAAGATAAGGAACAATTTGAATACTGTTCAAGAATTAGATAAAATATTACAAGGAGGCAAGTAAAAGATGGTTACTAAAATGTATAATTGCTTATTGGAATTTAAAATGGAAGAGGTAACGGTTAAGGAGAATATGATAACATGGGCCAAAATTTTTGGCCCCAGTATTGATCTAGAACAATGGGAACGAATATGGGAAATTAATTATAAACTAATGTTGTCAGTCCCCTAAAAAGAAAATATCTATAAAATGTTTTGTCACTGGCACCTTCCACCACCAAGACTAGCTAGAATGTTTCTAACCTGTCTGCTAAATGTTGGAAGCGCAACCATAGCCAGGGAATGTATTTTCACATGTGGTGGACATGTCCCCAAGCACGAAAGTACTGGCTCAAGATCCAGGCATCGCTAGAAGAGTTGATAGAACAAAATATTAAGTTTAAACCAGAGACTTTCTTACTGGGAATGTCAAAACCGACATGGGACAAAAAGGATCAGCATCTATAAAAGCCTAAATCTATAAAAATTACATTATAAAAGACGCAAGGATAGCTTTTGCCCAAAATTGGAAATCGACAATGGTACCCATAGATTTGGCAGTAATCAGCAAAATTCACCAATGTGTAGAAATGATTAGATTAACCATGCTATTAAAAAATAAGGAAGAAGATTTTTTTATAATATGGAATATATGGTATAATTGGCTAAAAAAAAGGAAAGTAAAGATGTTTAGTGAAAATTACCAAAGAGACTCTAAAGAAGAATAGAATACATGACATATGTGTATGTAAATATGTATATATGTAAAGTAATGTAAATAAATAAATATGGTAATTTAATAATAATACAGTAAGTAAGGACTTAGAAAACAAGCGATAGATATATTTGTAGTAAATGAATCGAATTGTCACTAAAGAATATGCACACTGTTAATGACAACGCTGTAAAATGTGAGAACTTGTTTCTCTTTTTTAAAATTTCTCAAAATCTTGAATAAACAAATATTAAAAAAAAGTAGCTAAATTGCCAAAGTCTTGGTCTGAGGCATATGTCACCCTAATTCCAAAAGAACATACTGACCAACAAATGATCTCAAATTATAGACCAATTTCCCTATTAAACACAGATTATAAAATATTTATGACTATTTTGGCAGAGAGAATGAAACCAATCTTAAGTGAGATTATACATTCAGATCAGAATGGCTTTTTACCACATAGACATATTAGGAATAACATTAGAATAGTGTTAAATACAATTGAGTACTATGAAGCACACCCTGAAAAGCAAGCAGCATTAATCTTTTTGAACACACAAAAAGCCTTCGATAACTTGAATTGGAAATTTATGCTACAACAAATAGCAAGAATGAATTTCGGCACCAATATAGTAAAGACACTACAAGCTATATACTCTGCCCAAACAGCAAGTGTATTAATGAATGGAGAGCATACAGACAATTTGAGGTAGGAAAAGGAGTGAGACAAGGGTGCCCACTATCACCTCTGCTATTTATTCTATCCCTAGAAGTGTTATTAGCCACAGTTGGACGGAATTCAGAAATAAAAGGGATTAAAATTAAAAATGAAGAATACAAGATCCAAGCTTTTGCGGATGATCTTGTATTCATAGTGGAAGAACCAATTGAAAATGGACCAACACTACTCCAAAAAATAGAAAAAACTGGGGAAGTTGCGGGATTGAAAATGAACAAAAATAAAACTAAAATGATAATTAAAAATTGTACTGCAAATCAGAAAATAGAACTACAAAGCAAAATGGGACTACAGAGTGGGGAAAAAATAAAATACCTCACAATATGGCTATCTAGTAGGTGCTCATCAATTAAGACAACTATACTAAATTAATTGAACAAATTAAGAAGGACTTAGAAACATGGGGGAGATTACAACTATTAATATTAGGTAGAATAGCAGTGCTGAAAATGAATATATTACCAAAATTGATGTACCTCTTCCAGATGATCCCGATAAAATTAGGAAAACCATTTTTCACTGAACTAAGCAAAATAACAACCAAATTCATCTGGCTGAGCAAGAAACCACGTATCGAACTAAAATTAATGCAGGATAGTAAAAGCAGAGGTGGTTTTGGGTTATCAGAATGGGAATTATATTATCAGGCAGCAATATTAAATTGGATTAAAGATTGGGTTAAATTAAGAGACAAAAGAATATTAACAATAGAAGGTCATGACCTCCAGGAAGGTTGACATGCATATCTGTGGGGTAAAAAAGACAGAACACATGCCTATTTTACTGGCACTTAAGAGATTCATTACAAACTTGGAGGAAAATTAAAAACAAGCATTATATGAAAATACCACAATGGCTGTCAACCATGGAGGCCATGATACATCCAAATAGATTAGATTTAGGGAAAATGATAAATTATAATGATCTATTAGATGCCCAAGGAAAATTAAAATCAAATCAAGCACTTAAAAAACAGGGAATCATGATTGATTGGTGGCCATATCTTCAAATTCAAAATAGATATAAAACAGACTCAGAAGAATTTGAATTTGAAATGAGGCAAAATCAATTGGACAAAATTTTACTTGGACCAGAACCAAAATTTATATCCAAAACATATAGATATCTGTTAGATTTTAAAATGGAAGAGGAAAAATTTAAGAACACCATGATAGCATGGGCACGGAATTTTGGCTATAATATAAACTTAGAAGAATGGGAAAAATTATGAAACATAAACTATAAATTAACAACAGCCTCATCATATAAAGAAAATGTACATAAAGTGTTTTATCGATGGCATCTAGCCCCGGCAAGATTAGCTAAGATATATCCAAACACTAGCCCAAAATGTTGGAAGTGTCAACAAGTTGACGGTACCTTTTATCACATACGGTGGCTATGTCCTAAGGCCAGGGCTTATTGGATCATAATTAAAAATTGGATACAAGAAATTACTGTACAACAAATTGAATTCAAGCCAGAATTTTACTTATTGGGGATAATCCAAAATCAGTACTCAAAAAAGATAAAATATATAATGTTGCATATTCTCACAGCAGCCAGAATAGCTTATGTGCAAATGTGGAAAGAATCCAAACTCCCAACAGAAGAATTAATCTTACAAAAAATAGCAGATTGTGCAGAAATCGATATGCTCACATTTAAAATGAAGGAAAAAGAGTAATCTGATTATTACTCAGTATGGCATAGATGGTATGAATGGTTAGAAAATAGAGATAAAAATTGAAACAGAAAGATTATATAGGAGAATACTCAAGAAAGTGATATATAGACATATTGATATGTAGAATAAATAAAGTTAGATATTAGCAATCACGGGTGAGATATATATATATATAATTATTGATGGTATGTATATATAATGATTATTGGTGATATGTACAAATAGAGAATAGAAATATGAGACAATAACATATGTGGATGTAAATGCTGTAGAAAATATAATTACGATTTCTACTAATGGAAAATATAAAAATATTTTTTTAAAGGTATAAGTAATAAATATCAAAGACCATGAGGAACAAAGTGGTAACAAGCCATTCCAACTGACTTTTCAGACAAAGGGGCTTTTAAAAATGATAGAAGTAACTACTAACACTGGTTTCACTATCCACCTTTGCAAGGCAAAATTTCCTTCTGCTAGCTGTCATTAGGACAATGTTATACTATAAGAAAATCTAATGATGGACATAATGTACTATCTTCTCCAAATCTGCCAAGGATTTTAGCCTCTCTTTCATCCTTGCTGCCAGGGAAGTTAGTGTTTCAAAACTTTTGACTGAATACTAATGAACAAAACTGAAAGATATCCAGATGGAGATAAATAAAAACTGGCCCAAAGCCCTGTTCCCGGTTTCATGGAATCATGAATTCTTTCCAGAGAAATAAATATTAAGAACCTTATTTGAGTTGAGTAATAATCTGATATGAATAATGTAGGAGAAATAAGCATTTTATCATGGAAGCAGACTCTAGTCTGCCTCTGAACCCCTGACAATATTTCTTCTCTTTGCCCTGTCCAGGTAACAATATTTGGGCTGAATATTTAATATTTAATATTTACTCAAACACTAATCTCCAATTAGATATCTTCCAGTCTGGGTGTTGACTACAATCTTCAGAAAATCTGTAATATATACATAGGATAATGGGTTGGTAAAAACTGAATGTAGGCAGGAACAGAGTGCAAATCATAGCATGAAAAGTCACAAGTACTTTACATGTTTGCATGTTGATGTTCTGGATTTGGATCCTGATATCTTACAAGGAACTCTGGGGAAAAAATGTCTGAAAACCCAAAGAATCACTGAAAGACTACTAAGCTAGTGTAAATCAACAGAAGGCAGCTTTGTCTACAAAGTAGACAAAGTTTGTGCTTCTACTACGGTATTAAAACTGCCTTCCAATGATGAGGAACAGGAAAATAACTTTGGATTTGGCCTAGCATACCTTGATTGCTTATTTAAAACCCTTTGGTATGAATTGGCTTAGAATCAGCTGCAATAGGAGTGGGTTTTTGGAAAGCATCCAGTTTAATGTTCCTATAATATCTATATGAAAGTAAACTCTGAGGTCCTTTAAAATTATGCCTAGTCAACTGAAGACTGCAAAGCCCATTGCAATAAAATTTCTAACACCCTATTCTTATAGGGACTAGAGTTCTCATTAGTTATAAAAATAAAGGACATATGGATATTTCAATCACACCGATTAACAACCATCTTGTCTTTATTGGGTTGCGGTCAAACATTCAATTACCAAGACTCATAAGTTTTGGATCTTGACACTTCCTTTTTGAAGTATCAGGGGAAAAGTGAAACCCAAATTATATAAAATCTCTCAATGTTCTGTTTCCATTAATATGTTCAGCCTGGAAATACAGTGTCAGATGTTTGGGATTATCATTTGTCTTTTGACAGGGCATTTTCCCCTAACAGGCTCATTTTACTAGGGGTATAACAGCTGTGATAAATTATATTTGACCCAACTTCAGGTATTAGATTTTATACAACCTTGCAAACTAAAATTTGTGGTTAGTATTAAACATGGAGAAGAACAAAGAGTGGCATAATCTGGAAGGCATAAAACCTTTGGTTCACACCAAAGTCATGAATGTTACGTATTTTAACACACAAAGTGTACATATTCATAAAGATCATATTTCATCAACTTGGTGCCCTCCATATGTCTGGCAATAAATTTTGGTATCACCATGGTGAGATTGGGAAATGCTGATATAATACCATATGCCTAATAGCAATAAAGATATTTGGTTTGACTGAGGTTACCATGACTCTGATTTCAAATATAATAAGCCATACTTTGGAATTTACGTCTCACTTACAGTTCTTTTTCTCAATAGTGTTCATCTGCAAATAGGTAGTCTAACATGCCATGGTTGGTCTTCTCAAAATCTCTCAGTACAGCTATTGTTGTTATGGGTTATTATCTAGTTATTTAAAGATCTCTCTAGTCATCCCTTCTCTCCATTCCTCTGTAACTGTTTAGATATCCCAGCAATATTTCTTGACATTTCTTCCAGATTATCTCATCGATGTGCTCTTTAATAGCCACAGATGACTCTTCTTTTCAAGAGGAGGGGAAGAGGCAAGAAATGGTAGAAAAGTGGATGTGCCTAATCCATTAAAGCCTATGTTTAATATTGTGATCTTACAAGAACCATCTACTAATATCTTATTGAACAGTGGTCTTTGACTGTTTCATAGGGCCAGAACATTATCATCTTGAAAGAAAGAAACTAAGAACTAAGAAAGGTACTTAGAAAAGTATATTGGGACAATGGTCTGCTTGGAAATAAAGTCTACTTGCAAATTCCAAATAGCCTCAGAATTCCTGTAGATTAGTTTAGATGAGGCCAGGAGTTTCTAAGATTTAGGGCTCTGCCTGAAAGCACTCAATTCCTGAAGCACATTATTTTACCTTATATTTTACTTTATTCTTATGCAGACTTTCAGGAAAACTTCAACTTTGAGTGGATTGTCAATTCTTTGCTATTGCTATTGCTAAATATTTACTTATTTAGTTGAATTATGGACTAAACCTTGAATGTGTTATTGTCAGTTTTTTAAAAGTACTTTTTGCTGGTTTTAAGATCCTGCCCTGCACTCTTTCCCTTTAATATGCATCCCGGGGCAGAGATTGGAACCCTTTTTCTTTCTGTCACAGGTTTATCAATAATTCACTATGACAACTGTCAGATACTAGATATCAGTAATGTTCAAGCTTAAGATAAAGTCCAGCAATCTCCCATTTTTTCTTTTCTTTTCTTTTGAGAGAGAGGGGAGTTAGATGGATTTACTAATTAACATTATGTTCTAGGCAGAATAATCTCTCATTTATGAAATAAAACTCAGGATGCACAAATCAGGGGAAACACATGATCTTGAACAGCTCAGACAAAGATTTGAATCCAGGTTACAGCTGACTGGAATCCTGAGGTCTAGCTGGAATCAATCCAGTTCAAAAACAGTTCCAGCCATTCTATATTTTATAACATTGTAAAGCCCATATTGTTTGAAGGATGTCATAGTACCTTTTTAAAAAAAAACACAAAAGCTGGCATGTTCCCAAAACCATCTCAAATAGTCCAAAACTATCAGCAGCCACCCACCTTCCTGTCCATTACCATCTGATTAATGACATTCCACCATCGGGCTCCATCATTAAGAATATCCATGCTGGGGAGTTACTACCTAAATAAGAATATTGAGAGTTGTAAATTGTCTGTATGGTTTGCAGCTGTTATTTTATAGAAAAGTGTCTTTTTTTTTACTGCAGAGGTTCAAGGAAAAAAAAGGTATGGTGTTAATGAGTCCTTTGCTCCCCTATATCCTTTGCTACTACTCCTTATTCAATAGATCAGGGCTAAGAAGTAAAAGAAGTAAATGGTAGCTAAAACTCAAAAAAAGTTCTTAATATGCTAATAAATTTTGTGTAAGATGACTAAACCATCTGTAGACATACATATACAGCAAGATATAGATTTTGCCATGCTGATAGTTCTAAAATTACCAAATTTATATTACTGCTTTCCCCCCTCTTGCAATCATGCTCCCATGTTGGTTGGTCATGAGAGGAATGTTTCTGCTTCCCTGAAACTTGAAATACACTGAGAAAGAGAGAAAATTCAATTTTCATGACTGGCAGTTTTTATGGGAGTCATCCACAGGAACAGGTAGAATCAAGGCCACCCAGATGAACCCCGAGATGGCCTTTAGGCAACTAGCCATTTTTTTCTAACCAACCCATCTCATAAAAAATCTTTTTACTTTTGTGGGATGTTACAGAGAAAGTTTTATGTAGTAGTGACTCAACTTTTTAGTAGATGTTTAGTTTTTTTCCTTTAAAGTGCACAATCCAAGAAAATCTGACTAATTCTGACTTGCCACATACCATGGGTGGTAGAGATGCTCCGTCAGAAACTACTAATTCACCTCAGAAACAGCCAAAAAAATGTGGATCAATACCCTGTGCAAAGATGACTGTGGCTGAGGCTAACCAAACAAAATGGCCCCCAGCTCCTGGAGTTGATTGTGGTAAACAAGTTGTGGGCCAACAGAGCAAGGTTTCAGGATGTCCTGGCATAGGAAAATGAACTAGGCCTGACAACTTGGGATAACTTTTGGTAGGACAACCAATTCCATGTGTCAACTTGATTTTCCACCAATGCTACTTGTTCCCCCTTAATGGCACCCTTAGTCTCCCCTTAGTGGTACCCTTAGTTCTCCCTTAGTTCTCCCTTAGTGGCACATATAATCATTTAAAAGTGACATACAGCCAATTACAGTATAATTGATAACGGGGATTGGTTGTTAGACATTTGTTCATAGCTCAGGATAATCAGAGTGTTGGCTGCCTGATTATCCTGGTGAAATGCTGGTGAATGCTAGATCAGTCACCATTTTAATAAAACCACCTTAATCCATGACTTTTTTATCAATGAAATGGCTGAACTACCATGTATTACTGAGATCTGGCAAACAAGAGGACAGGTTCTTGCTCAATGAGATCTGGCTCATGGGCTTCTGGGTTTGGCACCAGCCAAAACCCCAGAGTAGGGGAGGTGGGTGGCTGAGATACTTGAGAGGCATACAGGGACCTTGCCCCACAGATTGCCAAATGTGAGATATCGTTTCTTCAATTGGGCACTAGCAACAGTCAGTTAGGGCTGTTGCAATTGTATCAGACTTTCTGCCTAGTACAGTGAATTTCCTGGATTTATGGTGTTGGGGAGGATTTCAACCTTGTTATCCCTAGGTGCAGGGTCCCTAGGTGTAGCTTGGGAGTTTATGGCATCCATGGGCCTGGCCCAAATTATCCAAGATTTAACTCACAGCAGTGGTAATATACCTGATCTGGTTTTTCTATCAGAGCAGTGTCAGAATGTTCTGGATTTGGGGAGATTTGATTTCTCCCCTGCCATGAACTGATCACTCACTGGTGAGCCTCAAATTCTTGAGTGGCATTCCCTCTGCAGGGTGGCCAGGCCTATGAGATCAATCCATCCCATGTGACTAATAAACTAATGGTTGCAGAAGGAATTTTGGGTTAGTTCAGAAACCCTATACTTGGATTGATTGAAGCTTTGGTGGTTTCATAAATAGCAAAGTGGCAGCAGTTTTACATCAGATCACAGCTAAGCGGACTTTCCATGCTCAAAGTTCCCTATGCTCCCTATGGTATACATGGAATTAAGGGAACTTGTCGACCAAGAGACATCTAGAGAATCACTGGCAAAAACAAAGAACAAAGATGACCGGACATGAGCTGGATCCACTATTAAGGCCTACCTCATGGCGATAACTTCTCCACCTTATTGCACCTGCCAATAGTCACCCAGAGGCCCTGTTTTGAGTGACTCAGTCCCTCCTTGGATGGAGCAGTGCTGAAATTCACCTAAAGGCTCGCTGTCATGCCCTTGTTAGAGTCGGACTCTGAGGGAATGCAGAAACAGCTGACAGGGAGTGGAGGTATGCCTCTGGAGGTTGTGGAGGAGGCTGGGCAGTCAGAGGAAGAACCAGGTCCATCCCCTCTTCATCCTAGGATATGCAGAGAGGAATGGAGAAGGAAACAACTTGGCTTATGAGAGAGGAAGCGGCCATGATCCCGCTCATTGGTTGCAGCTGGTAAGAATAGTATACAAGAGATACGGTTAAAACACAGCATTGCCAGAAACAAAGCATGTTTTATTTTGGACTGAAGTTACTTTGATTGGCATCCTTCCAACAAACTGTGCCTTGTTATGTCCTTGAAGTTGGTAATTACTTATCCTAGTCCATTGTGGAATTTCCTTCATTGTAGTTTTTTTTTTGGTTTTTTTATTTCATCTTTATCTGCTCATTAAGTTCGGATTGTATTGCTTTCTTTTGAAGACTATTTTTGAGTAAGCTTTATCTTCAGCTGAGAATTATTGAACAGTGGGGCCAAGTTGGAGGCATTAAAGGACATTTATTTACATTTTGGATTTTGTTACATTTGTATTACACTCCGGGTCATCACACTCACTGTGAAAATATATTGTATATCTGGCAGACAAAATTCGTTATATTCACTCTATGGTGGATCACAGCCTTATAGCAGTCAATGGAGGAGGTAGGGGTTTATATCTTAAAAGGTGATCTGGGAAGAGTTTGAGCCTGTGAAACCTGAGGGCTATCTCAACTACTTACGGGACTGCCTGCTGCCACCAACAACCTCCCGCCGCCCAGTGTGCTCCCACAGGGTCGCCCTACTTGGGGTACCGCCGCCTGATCGCTGTTGGTTGGCGGCCCCAAGGGTGCGGGCTTTCTCTGTGGGAGCCCCCTCCCTGTGGAATGATCTCCCCCCGGAGATACGAGCCATGACAGACATCCTGACCTTCCGGCGCGCAGTTAAGACCCTATTTTTTAAACAGGCCGGCCTGGCCCAGTAAGGGTCTGTGGGGTTTTAAACTTAATGAGGGTTTTTAATTTTTAATCTGATTTTTAAATTTTTATTTATCCCGGTTCTTAAATGTTTAATTGTAGTTGGACGGGATGCAGCCAGATATGTATTTAATCTAGTTTTAAATTCTATTTAACTTGTATTTATTTTATGTGTTTATTAGGCTGTACACTGCCCCAAGTCCCTTTTTGGGAGAGGGAGCGGTATAGAAATATGAAAAATAAATAAATAAATACTTGTTTAGCCACTTATATGTTAGATCTGTGCCCTTCATGCTGATTGAGGCCTTGCAGAAGATACATCAATGGGTCTGGGCAATAGTTAATTCATCCATGTCAACTCTTAAAAGAAACATGATCCTCAAAGGATCATTGTTTAACCAAGGCAGACTGGACAGCTTTTGTTCAGTCTCCAATCATCCCATTCCAGTGAAGGTGTGCCATGACCCACTCAGAGCATAGTTTGGAGGAGGAGGAGGAGGAGGAGGAGGAGAACCTGGGACCATCTGACAGGAAAGGCATGCCAGGGGCTGAGAGCAATGCTGTCCCAGACCTCTCAGGCATTGGGGAGATGATCTATCAGATGGAGAACTGCTTGCCTACATTGACACAAGGGAGGATCATCTGCTGACTGGCAGTGGTGCTGATAGAAAGTCTGATGAGGAACTACTCCACTTCATCCAAGGACAAGGAGAGTAGAGAGTAGGAAAGCCCAGAAAAGGGTTGTCCTACTCGGAAAGAGGTCACCCCAACCCTCCTCACAAGGAACACCTGGAGGGATGTAACTTAAGGAGAAGCTTGGGGAATTAGTCTTTACCAGGAACAATTATTCTGATTTGCACTCCCCTGGCTTTGGCTTGTGCCTTGTCTCTTGTGAACTGTGTTTAGCTATTTCTTCACTGTGCCTTTGGAACTTTCTTGCATGTGATCCATATCCATATCTATAATCAATCTATTTATAATTTAACTTTGGATGCTGATGCCATCATCACCAGTGCCAGAGCCACTGGGGCACATATCTTTACAAAGAAGATAGTATTGGTGGTTACCGTTCTCTCAGGAGAACCTGTTATTTTGGTGCAAAGTCTGGCTGTGTCAGGTGTGGAAAACCTGCTGAGCTCTTAGACCTCTTTGGGATTGGTGCAAAACGTGTAACAGTTGTGAAAAACACAGTTGCCAGCTGATTTGACAGGGATGAAGGAAAGAAAAGTTATGAAATTATGAAAATGGATTCTGAAGACCAAGTTGACAACTGATTGATTCTCTAGACAGTCAATCCAAAGTACACACTTATGAATTCAAAGCATGCATTGTCTATTTTATTTTAATTTTTTGACAATTGCATTTAATATTAATTGTATGGACTTGGACATGATTCTGAGTGTATATAAGCTTAAAATTGTTCCTATCCCATCAGTAAGTCATCCCTTCTCATTTTTAATTGTAATTGCACATTAATTGGGCCTAAATATTCCACATGGACCAAATAAGGGTCTTCTCTGTGGTGGCTCCCTCTCCCTGGAACATCATTCCCCCAAAGATTACAATGGCACCCAGTCTAACACTCTTCCCGGAAGGCACTGAAGACCTGGTTCTGCCAGTGGGCCTGGGGAACCCAGAGCGGGATGGAGCCCATTAAATGGCTTGTGTGATCTGCTGTCGCTGGGCTGGGAGGTGGGGGATGATTTTATTATATTATTTGATTCTTCTTACTAGTTTTACTGTTTTAAATGTGATTTTATACCTTGGAAGCTGCCTTGAGTCACCATGGGCGAATAGGTGGCACAATAAATGAATAAAAACATACATACATACATACATACATACATACATACATACATACATACATACATACATACATAATGCTCATGTTACCAGAGTTTGTGGTTACTTTTTCTTATGCTCAATTCCTATTCTATAACTTTCCCCTTGTCAGCCTGATATTTCAAAAATGAGTTAGGTAGAATTTCCATCATTGTTGCATCAAACTATTTTTCTTTTCTATAGTAAAGTTTGGTCAAAGACTGCAATAAAGATATTTTACATTTTTGCATCTACATGAAGGTGCCGAATGAGATCAGGACATGTCCATGGGGTGACATATCATCAGTATGCTGTATGCAAACCCTTTCTGCCATGGCATCCTGCCTTGGAACATCATTCTCCCCAAGATGAGGTTGGCCCTCACATGATTCTTCTAGCAGGCTCGGAATACCCAGGGAACTGGAGAACGCTTGAGAAAGTTACACTGTGTGTTGATTGTTGATGCATTTTCCTGGTGTTTTATATAAATTTGGGTTAATTGTATGTAAATGTTTTTGTTTTGTTTTTATTTTAAGTGGCTGCTTTATTGTACTCTACCCAGAGTTGGTGATTTTTGAGATGCATGGGTATATAAATCTGCTAAATAAATGAAGGCAATAAAGCTCCATCTTTATTGCATTGTGGTTTTTCATCTGGTTGACCTTCTTTGTTGAATCAATGGACAATTAGAGGAAAAAGCCCCAATATTTATTTATTAAACAGATTTCTATTCTACTGGAATCAAAATTAACACTCAGTAGCTCATGGTATAAAACATATCCAATACACAAACATAGCGCTACAACAAAGAATGTTAAGAACTTCAAGAACTTTCAAAAGTCCAAAAACTCCTCATGAATTTGAAATGATAAAAATAAGTCTACAAAGAAAAATATACATTTGCATATATTAATTTTAATATTCATATTTTATATGTTTCCTGTTCTGACCAACTCTGCAAAGAATGGCCCTTATTTATTTTACATTGTATGCCATCCCAATTAGTGCAGTGTGTGGGTGTGGGTGTATTTCAGAGGTGGTATTCGGCAGGTTCTGACCAGTTCTAGAGAACTGGTAGTGGAAATTTTGAATAGTTTGGAGAACTGGAAAATACCACCTCTGACTGGAGATTTTATAGTATCTTTCCTCTGCCATGCCCACCAAGCCACGCCCACAGAACCGGTAGTAAAAAAAATAATATCCCACCACTGGTGTATTTAAATGTTATGTACATACATGATTAAAATGTCAATACACTTTTGGGGGAAAAATAGTTGAGGACAGTAATAAAATGTGAAACATGGAATCTGTAATTTCATGAACAGCATTGCCTCTATCAAGCTTGGGACACTGTAAAATATTTTATATAAATGAAAGTTGGTGATTTCTTAAATCAAAATTAATTGCTTGAATTGATTTAGTTAATTGTCCAGAGTCATTGAGTCATACAAGCTTAATAAATTCAGCTAATATATGGTTAGCTTCTGAAATATATATATATATATATTTTTTTTTAATTACATTTATATGCCGCCCTTCTCCAGAGACTCAGGGTGGCTTACAGTCTATGGAGCACCATGCTAGATGCTCAGCAATAGCTTTCATTCCATTGTATATGCCTGCTTATTGCTAGGGCTTTTGGCCCTCCCAAGCGGCATTTTTTACAAAGTCAGCTTATTGCCCCCAACAATCTAGGGTCCTCAATTTACCTACCCCGAGAGGATGGAAGGCTGAGTCAACCTTGAGCCTGGTGGGATTTGAACCTGCACTAATTGCAGGCAGCTTGCACTAAGTGCTAGATGATTAACAGCCTGCACCACCAAGGCCCTGTATGCTTAGGCATGGCATATATGTTCTACACATTTGTGGAGAAGAGCAACTTTTGCAGGGTGTGCATTCACTTTATTACAAAAATGTTGACAAATTTTGACAAAAACTCATTTTGACAAAAACTCACTATTATAGGGAACAGTGACAGGTTTCTTTTTCCTCAAGATGCAATTGCAACTATTCTCCTAAGCAATTTTTGTCCTTAAAATGTGTCCAGGCTGATTTTCTGCCATAAACCATGTATCACATGCTTTCTTTTTTTCAGCTAGTGTTAGGAATAACCAGGAATAGGCCAGGAGTCAATATTGTACAGGATTTATATCTTTGCTTATATCTATTCTAGCTTTTTAAAATTCAAGATTACCTTCCTTCCAAGTAAATACCACGAATTTTAAAATAATACTTTCTCAGATATTATTTCTCCAGTGACTACTTTTTTTGTAGCTTCAATGATGAAAGACAAACACTTCTCTTGATTGACGTGAGAGAAGAAAAAAATAGAGAACTGTCGATGAAAAGCAAGTATGATTCTACACTAACAGCTCATCTATTTAAAATGATGGAAATATATATTAAAAAGGTTTTAAAAAATGAACGAGATTCAGCAGACCTGTGACCGATTTTACAGACAAAGATTTAAGGGACTACATTTTACTCAGTTATTATTGTAGTACATTGGTACGCACTGTCTGCTTCACTCCTTTTCCTTTTCACAAACAGATACCCACACACCCCTTCCTGGAATAATGGTACACTCCAGAAATGCCACTCAAGAGGAAGTCACTTTTCCAGGACAAAGGACTTCTTTAACTATGCAGAGAGTAATTGCTGAGAAACCAGTTAGACCTGTTCGAGATAACTGGGCCCATGAACAGAAATACAGCTTTCAAGTCTAGGGAAAAAACAGTTTTTGACTAGATGTAAGGATAACTTTCTAGGTTTGCATTGCACCAGAGCAATGTTGTTTAAAAGTCTTTGAACTAGCAAAGCTGACGTACGAGAAGATTTTGGGGGATTGTCCAAGCAGGTGCCTGAATATACTCCAACTCATTTTGATTTAAAAACATGGCCTTTTCCTGCTGCTTCACCTGTTGCCCCTTGATTGCAGAGCCTTCAAGAGAGGTAAGAGAACAAGTTTAACAAGCTGAATGGAAAAAGCAAAGCAAAAACACCTAAAGCCTTATCACCCTTGTTGGCAAATCTAAATGGTAGCAAAGATAGGCCAACCTATTTGGGAGGGGAAAACAAAGCTGGGAGATGGGTTCTTGATGTCTGGGATGAGTTAGATAATTTGAACTCTAGTGAAGAGGTTGGAGGATGGAAAGGGCTTAGTAGTGGAGGTTACAGGTAGTTTTCTATTTACAGCCATTACTGAGCTCAATTTACAAGTCATAAATTGTGGCAGTCGTTAAATAAGTCACCCTGTAAACCTCCCGATTTTGTTACCTTCTTTTGAAGTTTTCAGTAAGTGAACACAACACTCATTAAGCAAACCCATTTTCTTTAATGGCTGTTTTTGCCAGAAACAGGACATAAGCACTTCTCATGAATCCACCCCTGGAACCTTCTCTGGACATGAGTTCGGAGGAGGAGGATGAATGTCAGCAGGGGAAAGCAAGGAGTCACGCGATGGTCCACATCGGGGCTTGGAGAGTGCTAGCTGACAAAGCAGCCTCAACCTGGTCAATTGGTTGATCAAAAGGTTGAAGCTGAATAAGGAAGATGAGCTGCAGCTGCAGAGAGTTTTGGCCAGAAGGCAGCAGGTGATGACCAGAAACAGCTGCCAAAAGTTAGCGATGAAGAGAAGGTGGAATCCACACCTCCTTCTGATCCAAGGACAGGTAGGATAGAAAGGAGACAGGCACCATGCCAGTTGGCTAGACTACTCGCGAGGAGGCATTTACACCCCTTGTGAAGGGCCACACCAGCATCACCTACTTAATCCTGTCCAGAGGACTTGAGCGTTGCTGGAGCAACCTGCCCAATTCCTTGTTTTGTGTGTTTATACCATGTATTCTGACCTGTTTGACTCATGGATTGCTTCCCTGGACTTTGTGTATGCTCACTGGACTAAGTTTATCCAGTGATTCTTGTCACGCTCAGCTCAGATTCCAAACCTGTGCAGTGTGGGCCCTTTCTGAGGACCTATTTGAGGATGTTGAATGAACACCTTTAGAACTCTTGCTGTGCATGCATGTGTGTGTGTGGGGAGTAGGGCACAAAAATCATGGTCACATAACCTCAGGATGCTACAGACAGCCATAAAATTGTACCCAAAATGTGATCATGTGACCACCCTAACCCCTACAATGTTTTGATGTAAATAATCATAATGTGACTATCATTAATAGTATTAACTGTGTATGGTGAGATATCCCAGGTATCTGGAGGGCATCTAGAGATCATTTATCGTTTCTTAATAATTTCCATTGTAATGATTTATAATGTCATTCAGCCATTGGTTAGGTATAAAGGCTATGTTCACTACTGATATATACTTTGGCAAAGCAGGGATGGAAATCAGCATAAATCATTAATAAGGAAATGACCCTCTTGTTTGAATTCAATCCCATCATTCCTGACAATTATTCTTGTTGGCTGAGACTGATGGGAATTGGAATCCAAAACTTCCTGAAAGCTTATAAAAGAGCCATGTGTTTTGCATAGATTCACATTTAGTAGAAGAGAGAAAAAATGGAGGTACAGGTTATGTATGCCCTTCTGGAGATCTGTGAAGATCTGGCTCTTCCTCCAAGCATTGGGCTTAGATGAGCTTTGAGCTGTCAGGATGTGTGGCCTGGCGCCTGGAGAAAGGATACACTTGTTTTAACTATCTATCGTGGATTATTGTGAGCCACCTAGAATCATTCTACAATATAGACTGTCATATAACTCCTCTAAATCAATAAATATTTGGGATTTCATACTCTGGTTATATGCAGAAGGTTGCAACCCAATTCCTAAATCAGCATTAGAAATTGGATTCTTAAAGTCAAAGTTCAATACCTGTATAAAACAAGTAGACCCTATTGCTTGAACTCCATTCCATCATGTAAGAGAGGCAGAGTTGTTTGCCGAGATGGACAGCTATAGAAATCAAATAAATAAATAAAGTCCTGTTTGAAAAAAATTCCAGAAGCTCGGGATCCCACTTTACCCAATAATTATGAAGTAAATAATCGAACATATAATAGCAATAGCAGACTTACATACCACTTCACAATGCTTTACAGCCGTCTCTAAGTGGTTTACAGCAGGGGTCACCAACCTTTTGGACCTCAGGGACCACCAAACTCATAATTTTAAATCCCAGGGACCACTAACCAGTTCTGTGGGTATGGCCGAAGTTGGTGGTCATATGACTGGCTGGGCATGGCTTGTATGTAACTATTATAAATATTATATAAATATTGATTTTTTTATAAAAAAGAGCAACTTTTACCCAAAATCAGGCAAAGCAGGCAGGCAGATTGAGTTGCGCACAGAATCATTCAATGATCTATCTATCTGCCATCGGCTAGCTCAGTCTGTCATAGGAAATTTGCTTGCCATGACTCTACACTGAATAATAAGCCGAAAAGCAGAACCGAAGTTCTAAAGACTAGCTAGAAAGCAAGAAATCCAACTATTTCCTGCTTCCTAGCTAATCTAAATCTCCCAGCACAGCTGAACACCTGATGGTTGGAAAAATAGCAATTTAACAGGCACGTTTGCTGGGTAAGGAGTGAGTGGGCAGGGAGCAGTGGTGGGATTCAAATTTTTTTACTACCGGTTCTGTTGGCGTGGCTTGGTGGGCGTGGCAGGGGAAGGATACTGTAAAATCTCCAGCCAGAGATGGTATTTGCTGGTTCTCTGAGTGCTACCAATTCTCCAGAATTGGTCAGAACCTGCTGAATACACCTCTGGTGGGGAGGGTTCCTGAAGGTCATGTGGGCAGTGCAGCCTTGTGTTTCTGCACAGCCTAGATTAATTGCTTTGGGGGAGTGCTCTGGGAGTGAAATTTCTCTGCGGCCCACCAAAATTTTCTCACAACCCACCAATGGGCTGCAGCCCATTGGTGGGCAACCGCTGGTTTACAGAGTCAGCCTATTGCCCTCAACTATCTGGATTCTCATTTTACTGACCTTAGAAGGATGGATGGCTGAGTCAACCTTGAGCCAGCCAGAATCGAATTCTGCAGTGAGCCTGCAATGCTACATCCTAACCATTGGGCCATTGTTACTCAATAGGATTAAGAGAAGCATCTCAGTTTAGCAAACGTTTAATAATAATGGATGTAACATTTCACAAAATAAGGTATCTAGCTCTAGAAGCACAAAGCATCTGACTCCAAAGATTAGCAATCTCTGAAAAAATTGGGGGCAGGGTAAATGCATTTACTTTTAACAACCTTTTTTTTTTTTCCTCACACAGAGAGAACATCTGAATCCTCAGCATTCCAGAAATTGTGAGAGGATCAAAAATGGTAAAGCTCTAGGTTATTTAAATGTTTTTATTTTCTTTATATTACAGGTATGTTCAATATTATAGAGAAACTGAATTATGATTAATTATAATTGAAGTTGTAAGAAATAATTTTGAAACTGTACTTTTTTCTCCACACAACTTTATGTGAATACATATTTAATGTAATTGACCATTTCTTTGTCCAAATCTATTATTATCTATCTATCTGTCTGTCTGTCTGTCTGTCTGTCTGTCTGTCTGTCTGTCTATCTATCTATCTATCTATCTATCTATCTATCTATCTATCTATCTATCTATCTATCATCTCTCTTGAATCAGCAGATCTATCTATCTATCTATCTATCTATCTATCTATCTATCTATCTATCTATCTATCTATCTATCTATCTATCTATCTATCATCTCTCTTGAATCAGCAGAGCAGTTGAAAATGCAGTTTCAGTCTGAATGCTGGTTTCAATCTGATTTATATTATCCTTTCTGGAAATAGGAACACATTGTTTTATCCTCTCCAAAATATTCCATAAGTAATTTTTTTTCATCTTTCTTGAACAGAATTTTTTTCCCTAAAAAGTGAATTTTAAAAATATTTTCAAAATGAATTCAGCTGTAGAGATGTACAATATAGGGAAATCGGAGTTTGCACATAAAAAGCTAAGTTTCCCCTTCTTTCTTTCTGGCATGTGCTGAAAATACTTCCAGAAAATGGATGAAGTATTCCATTGTTTGGAAAAATTGCAATTCTGCAAGTTTGAAAAATAAACTGTAACCTGAACTGTGTTGTCATAGAATCACTGGTCTGATTTTAATTGGATAATTCAAAGTTTAATTATGGCTCCATTTCTTATTCTGATAAAGTTACTTTGTTAATATCATGGCTGTGATTTTTCAAAACTAAATAGAGAGATGTGGAATGCCAGTTTCCCATTAAAATTAATGACAGCTGGCTACTGACAGTGCTTGGGATATATTTTAAAATATCAACCAGTCATTGTTATAAAGATAAAGCATTCTTTTTTCCCAGTATCTATGACATGTTCTAGACCAACAATCTCAAACCTTTGGCTTGATGGCCTGGTAGGAGGAGAGGGTGGGCTCCACTTAGTGCAAGTTGAGCTCTGTGCACTCATGCGGCCCAGTTCCAGACAGGCCACAGCCCAGTAATGGACTGTGATTCAGAGGTTGGTGACCCCTAATCTAGACTAGACATTCCCTGAATTATATTGCCCTGATAAAATGCTTCATTCTCCAATGGTCACAACTAGACATATTTTACACCACAAGCATGACTATAATAAGCCTTATCCTTAAAAGACAATTGCATCAATGCCAAGCCCCACAAAATTCATTGGCAAGAGGGACAATATCTTCCTGTAACAGCTAGGTAAGTGCACAACAGAAAAAAAATATGTAGATAGGATTTTCTATCCTAAATAGAAATGTTCTTGGCAGAGAAATGACTGAAGATTCTACCTCAGACCACAGAACAGAGGAAATGATCATGTTCCTACTAATTAGTTAGTGACTTACTTATTTGTGATATTGTATTCAAAATAGCACTGTGGCTTCTATTTTTCTAGTTAATTTCATCAAGGGGACACCCCTTACCATGAAACGAGTCAATGTGCCTGAACTCGATGCACTGTTCGATAGCATTGCTGAGACCTTCAATAAGCAGCAAGATCATTGTTTGTCTCTCCGAGAAGCTACGCAGACCTTAAGGAATTCCTATGACTGTTCACCTGTAAGCAGCCTTTCTGTTTGCATGGAGAAGATCTTGCAGGAACATAGTAAGTTGGTGGGCAATTAATGCTGTAGAACAGTTTGAATCAAAGAGAAAATGTTGGTGTACAGGATACCAGCAAGAACATACTTTCCCCTCTTGTTTTTGTGTTGCTTAGCTGCACTAATTATAATGTATAGGATTAGAACAGGGACTAACCCAATCTAGGTTCACATTATTTCATAATACTCCATCCTATTCTCTATATTCAAAATAGAATCAGGCCACTCAAACAGAAGACCAAAACTACAGAGAAAAATCTTTGTTAATCCACAGCCTACTAGTATTTGTACTGCTTCCTGTATAAATGAATGCTTCATATTTACGATGCAGAAAGCAGTTTTGTTCCTATCAGAGCAAATCAAATCAAATATATTACGATATTTGAGAATAAAGCATGTTTTGATAATACATGATCTGACATACCGCTGGGCATTTTGATAGTGGTGATAGTTAATAAGGATATGTGGATTTGGAAATATCCACTTCATTCTTACTGCCCACTTAAATAGGGTAGTATTCTGCACCAGGGAATAGTTTTTAGCCTTTTTAACAGAAAAAAACAATTTCTTTTTACAGAAACATCCACCACACAAATTTGCGGGATTGCTCCACCCTTAAACTTGTGTGGTGATATTTATGAGGTGGCCAAAAATCTTCTTCCTTGTTCACGTGTTAATGATATGATCCTCTTTTCCAAGACATTCTCCCTTCACCAAGACTTACTGGAATGCTCAGATTGCAAGTCAATGACTCAACTGTTACCATCAGACATAATTCTGAATGCAGCACAGAAATAGCAGTGAAAATGATAAATCTAATGGACAGCTATGATTTCCTACAAAATTGCACAATTAAAATCTTGTGTTGTGCATGAGGCACCCACAGAAATTCCACTTGTGATTACCAACCTATAATATTGAATGTTATAGCAGAAAAATAATAAAATACCTGATTGGGAAAAAATCCTATTGACTTATGCATTGTCCAGAATTAGTTTAATTGTAGTGGTATAAGAATATTGTAAGATAAATAAATAACTGTAATTAATTTGAATTAAATTTAAATGACCTGGCTCCTCTCAGTATTTTTGGGAGCATGGCCCCTTTTATTCATTTTGACCCTCAGGTAAGAAAACAATGCTTTATGTTATTGACAGCTCAATCCTAAAATTTTCATCCACCCAATGAGATTTTTGGAAAGAAAAATAGTGAAATATCATGCTCTTGTTATTGCTCCTAGACAGATTGTTCAGTGCTATTATTCTAGACTGATTAATTACATGGTTCAAAACCCAAGATTCAGATTCTTTTTGCAGGATAAAATTGTTTACATTGATCAATTCAGCTTGATTTTCTGCCTCAATAAATTACCAAGATGCTTAGAATTTTAGATTTCCGTTTCCTGGATGAATATTCTACTGCTTGGATTGCATGTCACAGTGAAATTATTCTTTAGATTTACCTTCCTGTATATTATCCCTTCATGTGCCTTTAAAGCTAATCTTTCCTTTGTAATGCCTGCCTTCCAAAAGAATGCCAAGAAGAATTGCCCAGTGTTTGTGAAATCTACAATAAGAAAGACAAGAAATGAGTTCAGAATTTACTCATAGGGAGATTTATCAAGTATTTTATCACTTTATGCTAGATGAGTAGCAGGAAAAAAAAACCCAAGGGATTACCTATAAAATCTATAAGGATGGTTTCGCAAAAGAGCACACCTCTAGTTCTATACCAAGGATTATAAGCAAATGGTCTGGTTAATCTTGGCTTAATATTACCAAATTACTATTACATCTCTCTCTCACACACACCTGTAAATGTATGTATTCACCTGTGTCCCTGACAAATAAAGTAGAAATAATTAGATTTCATGGCATTGTAATATCTTTGACAATTGGCCACTATTTGAAGCTTTCTTGAGACTCAAACAATTGATCCTAATCACTAATTTGAGGTTAACATCTCTTTGCTTTTCAGGTGCTTACAATGTACAGGTGTGTATGGAAGGATACAGGTTTTGGCTAGATGTGGGAGTGGAGGAAGTCCCTCAGAAACTGAAGCAGACTCAGCAGCAGGTGGGAAAATTGAACTTTGCCACCAAAGGAATAGTTAGTAAAACAATAGAGGAGATGATTTACTCAGTTCATCAGTGCCAGGACAGTTTGATGAAGAAAGTGAAAGACTCATCACCTGAGTACCTAGATTGGATGCGTCTAGAAAGCAATCTGAAAGAAAATATTGAGAAGATAAATCAAGCACAGAAGTGTTCAGAGGAGTATAGAGAAGAAGCCAATTATGTGCTGTTGAATATGGCAAAATCAGCACATTTGACACTGTAAAAAGAACGAGCAAATTGCATTCCATTTTTCTTATCTGAAAGATTCATCAAGTTGCAACAGAAAACCCCATGGGAGTATAATTGGGCTACATGGGCTATTTTAAATTTTGAAATTAGAATATACCCAGAAATATCTTAGATAAATGCCATATGCCCATGGTCTCCAGAAAAATCTTAACTTTTCTGAACATAAATCTTAAATATTCAGTAAGTGACAAAAATTAACTCTGGGAAGAAGTTTTCTTATAACATCCATCTTTAGCAAAAGATAGGGGACCTTAAATGCGATCATTCCAAAGATTGTTCTATATATAAAAGAAAAGGAGATAATAAATAATGAAGCTGATTCATATATGTTTGTGGAGTGTAAAAAGTTTGTATTTTTACAGAATGGACAGATCTTGTAGAATACACAGAGGCTTTCACATCATGAAGTTTCTAATCCAATCAAGCTATTCAAGACTTAGAGCACTTCACACCAGTTTTTTATCTTAAGGGGAACATCTTCTCTGGAATTATAGACCAATTTCTTTATTGAGCAATGATTATAAAATGTTTTAATCAGTTTTGGCAGATAACCCAAAATGTACTTAGAGGAATTCATTCATGAAGATCAATGTTAATTGTTTATTTGAAAGATAATTTTTAAAAAATGCCAGAACTGTGCTTGATGTAACAAAGTGAATACCAACAGCATAATGAAAAACAAGCTGAATTGATATTCTTAGCCTAAGAAAGCCTTTGATCATTTTTACTGGCCCTTTTTGTTTAAAGTTTTGGAAGATGTAGACTTTGGTAAGAATTTTATTCAAGGAATCAAGTTGACATATACATCTCAAAAGGCTTGAGTTATGGTTAATGGTGATTTGGTTAAGCCAAAAAAATGAACAAAACTTTTTGAATATAATATAGAGTTGAATTAGTAGGAATGTATGTGGAAGAAATGATTGAAATTTATATTGAATTATAACCTTTAATTTTTGTAAAATGATACATTGCTGGTAGTTGATAAACTGTGAAAAACGTGCAAGGGAATTTCAAATATTTGTTGGAAATGTAATCAAACTGAGAGCATTTTTCCCCCTTTGGTGGACATGCACGAATGTTAGAAAATATTGGGATCAAATATGTAGAAGACTTTAAAAGTGAACATACAACTGAATATTGTACGTTAAATATTATTGGGATCAAGTATTCAGAAGACTTTAAAAGTGAACGTACAACTGAAACCAGAGAACTTTCTTTCGAATTTAATGAACAAACAAGTGGAAACATCTTATGGAACTTTGCTTTCATATATGAACAGACCAACAAAACTTTTATATGTTCAAAGGTGGAAGGACTTAAAATTATCTATAATGGAGGAATGAATGGTGAAGCTGGTGGAATTTTTTTTTTTTTGTACTTTAATGCAGAAAAGTTGGAAGACCAATGTGATTCTTTTTTGTTTTTTTTTTAGATATTTGTACTTGGTGACATTTGGCACCTGTTTTTTGGGGGGAGTGGGAGGGGGATGTTGGTGAAAATGTCAAGAAAGTCAAGATGGTGCCAGGACTGAATGATTGAAGACCCACCCCATTTTTAGCCCATTGGTATATTTCCTTATTTCCTATCTAGGAATAAGTGATGCATTATGATAACTGTTGGGCACTGATAGAAAATAAATCTCTATGGTATGAACAATGCATACCGTAGAGGGATGAACAATACATACTTTAATAACATTTTGATAATTTATTACTCATTGCATAGGATTTTAATTCAGGATCAGTATTGGAAACTAATTCTAATGCAGAGATTGTATAATCAAACTACAGTATAATGAGCACTGATGATTTATCTTGTTCTACAACTATGCCTTTTTGATGCCTTTAAAAAAAGTTTTACCCATAAAAAGGTATTTTATTCTGCTTTATTCTGAAAATTCTGAAGATATCTTCAGAATATCAGTCATTTGTCTAAGATGAGCTGTTTTAAGAATTTGGAAAGGCACCACTATATGATTCTAGAACTGTAGAGAAATTGTATATATTTTTAAAAAAATTATGCAATCTGAATTGAAAATAAATTTTGGAAAAATCTTAAAAGAAAAAGATGATGAAGTTAGTGCTGAACAAAATTCCTACAGTTTGAATGAAAAAGAAGGTATCAAAATATATACCACAAAGCAATCTTTGTATAATGAGCCGGAAAGTACCAGTATATACTGAGCACTCAGATGATATATATCAAGTGCTACTGAATTCATGTAATTTGCTTAGTAAAATACTTTATACTTTATAAACTAATATTATCCGATAACCCATTATATATTAACTTATTATTGCATATGATATTATAAGCAACAGTCATGTAACAGCATGGATAAATCTGGTCTATATCTGCAGACATTAAATGTGAATAGCTATTTTTTCTCTCAAACCACACAGCAAGCAATGTAGCAGTACTTGTACATGAAAATAATACATTTAATGGAATACTTATGAGGTATTAGTTTTCTGTGTCTGAGAATTTTCACATCATCAAAGAAGTCTATAATTACCCACAGGCATGCCACAAACCTCATAATCATTATGTATTTGACTCAGTCCAATGCATCCAGACATTTCTTAATGTACAGAACATACATTATGGAATCACTAAGACATCCATTCTGGTTTTCTTTCAGGTATAAATATTTTCATACTACAGAAAGTGCTCAGTTCTTTGCTTCTTCTCTTTGTCTCTCTGTGCTTAAAGTATGTTCTGCTGAATGCAATTTTTCAAAGTGTATCTCGCTATGTACTGTATTCTTTACCTTCTCCATGTTTCTCTATACCAGATCTTTTGCCTAGCTATTATTACAAATAACTCAAGATGGTAAACATACCTAATACTCTTTCCTCGTCCTATTTTTGTCCACCACCACCACAACAATCCTGCAAGGTTGGTTAGGCTAAGAGAGTGTGACTGGCTCAAAGTCACCCAGCTGGCTTTCATGGTTAAGGCATGGAGGGAAATAAACACAGCACATTTCCTGCAGCTCATGAAAGCACTTCCTTATTAAACTTATTTATTAAATTAATTTATATAGTCACCAAGGATGGGATTTAAAAAATTTTAACAATCGGTTCTGTGGGCGTGGCTTGGTAGTCATGTGACTGGGTGGCTGGGCATGGCCAACTCAATATCACTCACATTGAGACACGCATCTCTTCGCCTAGCCTCTCATGACTGTTGGGGATGCTGCAACAGTCGTAAGTGTGAAAAATGTTCATAAGTCACTTTTTTCAGTGCCATTGTAACTTTGAATGGTCACTCCACACAAGCAAAGTAGCAGCAAAGGAGGGGAAAAAAAAATTCCAGAGATGTTCCAGAGACAGGAAGTCTAGTCCTGCCAAGAACATAATAAGGGTTAATGGAGAGGCAGTTTCTGTAAGCAATACCAGAATGTTTCCTTCCTGTCTTCCTTACAGGATTAGGCCAGTAATTTCTTCTATCAACCGGTTCTCTGAACTGCTTAGAATGTTAACAACCGGTTCTAGCAAATAGGTGCGAACTGGTAGAATCCCACCCCTGATAGTCACCCATCTCACAAACAAGTGACTCTGAGAAGCATACAGTAGAACACTCCTCTCTGTCCCCAGATTTCTCAGGCAAAAACAAAGGAAAAAATAAAACCAAAACAACTGCTTTCTCCTTGATCTCTTCTGTTGAAGTTCCCCATGACATCTCTGCTTGCTCAGTTAGGTGGGTGATTAGCCTCTTTCAGGCAATTTGATTATTTCAAAGCCAGAAGGCCTTCACCTTGCTCCAAAGGCACTGCCCTTCTGCTTTCATACCATAGAGAAGTGAAGTATTTTTTATATAATGTCTCTCTATCCAAAAGCTTACAAGCTAGCAGATTATTACTTGGCAAGCTACTGAGCCAAAGCCTGTAAACCAAACAGTCTGGAAGGATTCCCCATGCATACCGCCAAAAAGCAAGAAGCAAATGATGCAAGCCCACCCCTTTGTTGTGACTGATGTTAAACATTTCCTTTTCTGGAAGATGTAGGAGACTGGGAAAACAATGAAAGAGGAAACCTATGAGAATACTTTCCATATATTCCAGCTTGGCTTAGTTTTTCTTAGTGTGTCCCCCTGCCAATGCCATCTTACAAACTTCCATTCAACTGTTGCATAGCAGATATTAACCAGCTAATTTCAACTTGTTTCAACTTGAAGAGAATATTTAACAGGGGATGTGGGTTAAGTATCTAGCTGTCTTGGGTTGATCTCAAAGAATTAAACTGGATTTGACCTAGTTAGTATTTAGATGAGAGAATACCAGCAAGCCCCACTGTTAAAGCTAGGGTTAGGAAATAAAAGCAGAACAAAACAAAAATCCCAAAATAAATTAAAATTACTTCAGTGTTTTTACAAACAGAATTTACACAGATGTGTCCATGAAGTTGTCTGAAATTGAACTCACTCAAAGTAGCTCAAAGCTTTATAATTGGCATATTATGGCCACAATTCCCCTTCATTCTCCACCACTTTATTGAATTTACTTGGTATCCTCTATTCAGAAAGAGGCTTCCTGCTCTATGAGACCTGGAGGCCTTTTAATTTAGTCAGGAATGACTGGGTATGGTTGAAACAGGAGTCATATATACCTATTACTTGCCTGAAAAAAAGCAAGGAAATTATAATTACAAATTACTAGGAAATGCAAGACCATTTAGTTGACTTTTAAGATTGCACAGCCCTTCTTAAAGCATTATATGTGGAGTGATAATTCTGCAATAGGGATGTTACCACATAAGATTAAGTAACTGAAAGATTAATCCCTTTCCCATTTGAGAGCATTTTGAGTACACATAGCCTTGGTCACTTCTTTCAAGTTTCTGTCTCTCAAAATTAGTGGATTATCCAGTTTTATTCCAATACTTAGTTAGCCCTGTTGCATGCACAGGAAATAAATTACTGTCTTGTTTTCAATGATATAAAGTGAGATGCCAGAAATGAGTGAATAATTGTCTTACTGTCTTGTCTTCAATAATATAAAGTGAGACACCAGAGATGAGTGAATAATTTGGTTATGATGGGAGCCTTGAGGGTTATTTTTCTAGGACTGGACACACCACAGCATAGCAAAAGTATGCACAATGTTTCATTCCAACACAAACTTTCCCCAACAACAGGCTATTGCTTTGGATCAGCTACACCTTTCTAGGACTCTCAAGGTGATATTGCCACATAAATATGTCTTTCATGTTCAGTCCTTCACACTCAGTTCAAATAAAAGTCTCCAAAACTATAAAGCAACCTTTGTGTTACAACCTTTGTTGTAACCAAGTGTTACAACCTTTGCCTTTTTCCAAAAGTTCTTTCACTAGTTGGGTTGAGGTGCAGTTTCAATGTGGTTGCTCCTTTTCTGCTTGTTGCAAAGCTCCAAGCAGGACTCTCACTGAGATATGCAGCTCACCATAATTTGTGGTCCTGACAACTGAATGAAGTCCTCTTGCCTGCTTGTAATACTGTAGCTGTCAATCTGCTTCCTGGTCTTTAGGCCATTTGCTCATCACCTTGCCTGCAACACACCCACCCCTTCTCATTCTGTTTTTACATTTGCTTTTATAAGCTAAGGGTCCCTGGATGGGTGAGACCCATTTTGGACATCCACATGTCCTTGAAATCGCTATGTGTGATTCAATCATCACAGACAGCTTTAAGCAAAATGAATGTATGAAGACATAAGGGAAGTTGGGTAAGAAACGCTTTTGCCTCGATGCAGTTGCTTTTTTAAGGCATAGACAGTAACCCCCACTTTACTCCCTTACAGAAGGATGAAATAATGGATGGACCATAAAAAAAATGCTGCTAGGATAACACACCTCATAGGTCATGGAACACATATTTTTAATATTAAAACTATACAAGTAAGAAAACTATACTGTATGTATAGGGAAGCATCACCATAACAACTTGAATGCTATGCTGTTAAGAATTACCTCTACGTATTATTATTAGCATTTTTATAAGAACCGATAAAAATAAATCATGGATGCTTTTATGAAAAAATGGTGATACTCCTAACGTGGTCCTGGCCATTTCTTTTTCAACAATAAATTCTGATATCCCAAGATGCAAAAATGCCTAAGATAATTCTTCTTAATTTCATATGCATAGCAATAAAGACAGGAGTCTAGTAAGATAAGGTTCTGGTCGCTCCTTTATGTTTTTTTTTACTACTCCTGCTTCTCCCAAAAGACCAAGAAACAATAATAACAAGAAATGCAAAAGCAGAAAAGCAGGCCTAGTTAAGTAATATATTTCAAGCCTGCGAATGGTGCACGGTGTAAGTTACTTTTGCCACTGCTGACTGTTTATTATGTTTGTCTGGTTGCCTGGGGAACTAGCTCACACCGTTTCATTCATTTTATAATGTTCCTGTAAATGTTAGGTAGGGCTGGGATTTATTATGCACTGTCAACACCTCAAATGGAACGCGCCACTGAGCTCCACTTACTTGGCAAGCTGCCGTTGCTTGGACCTCTTTTTATTCTCAATAATTTTAAAGTTAAAAAAAAAAAAAGCTTTAGGCATCCAGATTTCTACTATGCATGCAAGCCAGGGTAGGCTTCTGCTTGCATCAATACAGATCTCCAACAATAAGTATAGGTGGTGAGATTCTCAGGGGAGCCATTTGTCAGGCGAGAACTGAGGCTGAGGTGGTCAAAATGAGCAAGGGAATGGAATCTGTGACTGACCTAGGATTTGTAAGAGGTAACATTTTAGGGGAAAGAAGTAAGAACATGTTTACTGAGGGTGTTCCTCATCCTAACACAGTATGACCCATCGCCATCCACTCAACAACTTCTGTTGATTTGAGAAGACTGAAACAGGTAGTATACTAATTCACGAAATAGAAGAATTTGGAGTGGTAGCGAGGCTTAAAATTAATAAGGAAAAGATGAAAATAATAACCAAAAACCTCACCAAGAGTCAAAATGAAGAACTAGAACATAAACTAGGCATGCAGATAGCAAAAAAGTGAAGTATTTAGGAGTTTGGCTCACAGCGAAGTGCTCTTCGATTAAGGAAAGCAATTATGATAAAATAATATTGCAAATACAGAAAGATCTGGATAACTGGGCCAAAATACAACTTTCACTGTTGGGACAGATAGCAACCATAAAAATGAGTATAATACCCAAATTCCTATATCTGTTCCAAATGGTGCCGATAAAATTGGGGAATTTTTTTTTTTTGATGATTTGAATAAAAGAATAGTGAAATTTATATGGCTAAGGAAAACCCCCAGATAAAATTCAAACATTTACAAAATTGTAGGTATAAAGGAAGGTATTTTGAATTATACTATCAAGCCGCAGATGTAACATGGCTTAAAGATTGGATTAACCTTGATAATAAAAATATTAGCAATAGAGGGGAACGATCTATAGTTGGGATGGCATGCATCCCTCTGGGAAGGGAAAAATAGAAATCACACATATTCCCAGAGACACAGGGTCAGGGATGTCATACTGTATATGTCATGCCCCTTGTGGAGATTGATTCTGAGGGAGAGAAGGAACAGCTGACAGGGAGTGGAAGTATGGCTCTGGAGATGTGGAAGAGGCTGGGAAAGGGCAGAGGCCAGCTGGGCAGTCAGAGGAGGATCCAGGCCCATCCCCTCTCCATCCTAGGGCATGCAGGGAAGAGAGGATAAGAGAGAAACGTGGTCTACTGGGGAAGAGAGGGCCTTGATCCTCTTCTTGGGCTGCAGCTGTGACAACTGGATAAGAGGACCGACATGCGTACAGGCAAATGCTGGAAACAAAGCGTGGAAATATCTCTAGTTTGTTGTTCCTCTCTGAGTTTGGCGTCCTTCCCAGTATGTGTTCTGATATCTGTGGATGTCTTCCAGCCCTTATCTTGCTGGTTTGTGTTGTTTTTTACTCTTTACAATTTAAACAGCATTTCCTCTTTCTTGTAACTGCTTGTGTGGGAGTTTTTTGTCTCCAGTCAAGGATATTTGGAGCTTGGAAGCAAAGTGAAGGAATAAAAGGGGTTTCACCTGTCTTTTGTGACTGTGTTTATTTTGTATCCCACCTTGGGTCATCACAGTATATCTGGGACAAAATAAAAAGAAATCACTATATGAAAATATCAACATGGCTGTCAACAATGGAAGCAATGATATATCCTAATACATTAGATCTAAATAAGATAATAAAATATAAAGAGCTTTTAGAAGAAAAAGGAGAAATGAAAACCCAACAACAATTAAAGACTCAAGGAACAGAAATAGGATGGTGACCATATCTCCAAATTCAAACATGGTATAAAAAGGATCGGGAACAATTTGGCTTCTCTAGAACTCAACAAGAACTAGACAAAATTGAACAAGGGACTGGGAAACAAATGATTAGCAAAGTCTATAACTAATTATTAGAATATAAAATGGAAGAAGAAACAGTAAAAGAGAACATGATAATCTGGGCCAAAAATTTTGGATATGGTATTGATTTGGAACAATGAGAAAATTATGGCAGATAAATTATAAATTAACACTGTCAGTTGCATACAAGGAGAACTTTTACAAAATGTTCTACCACTGGCACCTCTTCCCAGTAAGGCTAGCCAAAATGTTTCCCAATATATCAGCAAACTGTTGGAGATGTAATCACGTATTTTCATATGTGGTGGACCTGTCCCCAAGCCCGGAAGTATTGGTTTAAAATTAAAACATGGTTGGAAGAAATAACAAGACAAAGAATTGAATTAAGACCAGAACTGTTTTTTATTAGGTATAATAGGACCTAATGTTAGTAGGAACTTCCAATATATCACACTCCACATAGTAACCACTGCCAGAATCTTATTTGCTCAGAATTGGAAACATGATACCATTCTATCTGAGGCAGCAATAATAAAAAAGATCCTCGAGTGTGCTGAAATGGACAGGCTAACAATGATATTAAAAGATAAAGAAGAGATAGAGTACTATAAGACATGGAACCTTTGGTATGAGTGGTTAGAAAGAAGACGCAAAGGCATAAATTGATAGCAAAAATGAGAAAGTATTAATCAATGTTGTATATATGTATATGTACTGTATGTTAATAAGTGTTATAAGTTAGATTAAGAAATAAGAGTATAAGTGAAGAGAATGTAGAAGTAATTGATATAGCCATTATTAACCAGTGTGAACACCGTTACAGAATCGTTGTAAAAAGTGGAAATTGTTTTTTAAATGTTGAATAAATGAATTTAATTAAAAAGAAAATTTCTGTTGATTCAGAAGAAGATAAATTAATATGACCAGTATACTTCGTTTTTATTTTTCATTCCTGTTCAAGATTGGCTTTATGTGGTTGGTATCAGGTACACCAGGGTCCTTTGGAAAGATGGGACAACTGACCTGGGATAAATATAGAAATGACATTAAAAAGAGTTCAGAGAACCTTTCCCCACTGCTTAGTTGAACTGGTATCCATCCATTCTTGAGTGGGTTAAAAAACAACTAGCATGAAGTCCACTGTACTCATTGCCAATCTTCATCCTATATTATCTATTCCAAGACACTGCAGTCACTTGACTTCTTCCAAAGGAATGGGTGTGCTTAAGTCAGCCATTGAACAATGTGGGAATAAAAGGAGAGAGAGAGACCGCTTACTGGATTGTAGTCTGTAGCATTGTATGGATGGCTGGTACTGCTAAAGATAACTTATGCTTGTAACATAAAAAATGAGATTAAGGTAATGTCATGGAGTAGAGAAGAAACTACCAGGGCATGTTTGTAGCATAATTATGACTTATACTATATAAGACAAGAAAGTGGATTTTGTCATAGTCAATTCACAAGGAAGTTTGGTAAGAAACAGACATCCTCACCATTTTAAGCACCATTCGGCTCTTAGCAGTAAAGAATTTCTAAAAACATCCTAAACATCATTTATCTCTTTATAGTAATAACCACTTTAAAATATTGAGAGATATTATTCAGTATTTTGTTTGATGTTTGCTTGCTTGTTTCATGTTACTTCCAATGTGGAACATACCATTTCTATCTCTTATCTGAAAACAACTTTTTTAAAACATATTCTCATTAAAAGCTAGTTTTATTTGTAGATCTCTTCTTACCCCAATTCATGGGAATCAGTACAATTTAGAGACCAGTAGTAACTCCTTAAATAGTTGAAGAAATAGGTGAAATCCTTTAATTACTGTTATAATCCTATACAATATCTGTTTTAATCATTAATCTGGGTAATTTAAACATACAGGTAAATAACTCACAAAGATGTAAATGAAATAATTTATAGTCCACCAGTCTTTATCTATTATTTATTTATTTATTTATTTATTTATTATTTAGATTTCAGAATTGTAGGGTAACCGTAAGGATTAAACTGAGTCAGTGAAATCACAGTCATTTCCTTTTAATTACTTCTATACTTGCCTCCCTGTTTAATTTGAACATTACCTGTAGGAGCTTGTGAGGCCTCCCAGCACTGATTTATTTTGTCTTACTTAATCAGATCCACCAGAAACTGAGCCCAGTTTGTGCTGACTGCTTTCTAAAGCAAAGTTCTGGCACTGGGTGAGGGAATGGAAAGAAAACACACATTGACTTTCAGCAGAAGAGAGAGTAGGAGGACTCACCAAAGTACTTGTTGGCCAAGTTTGGATTAAAACTGCAAGAAGCAAGGTTCTGTGCTGAAAGGTGAGATTCCACAATATATTATATAAATGCATAGCCTTATGGCCCTCAAAATGCATTTCAGGAGAGACCTCAAATGACTTTGTTAAAATCTTGGTATACGATATGCACAAGGCATTAACTAAAAGCAAACTTCTTGGCTTGCATTAGTTTTTTAAATGTTAAGTTTCATTTTTCTTTCTTTTTGTGTGAGTTGTCAAGATAAGATTTAATGTAAAAATAATGAATCATTCTTCATGTCTGAAGGAAAAAAATAAGGAGGTAAGATAAATCAAGGAATGGAACTCAAAAAACAAATTTGTTAATGCAGATTTAATTTAAACGGCGTTCTGTTATTTTTGGTCCATAAGTTGTATTTATTAATACAATTGGAAAGTGAAGGAAAGGGAACAAAAGAAAATGTATCCATCTTGGCTTATTATTTAAAAAAAGCATATTTTAGCTAAAGCAACATAAATTCTGACATGGATACTTAATCTCACTCTTTTGTACCTAAGTTCTAGTGGCCTATCTCCTCACACAGGCTGTTGAATTGTGCCACATTAGCCTTACTGCTATTCAGGGAATTTATATGACTGCCCATCTAAACTCTGGGAAAAGTTCAAGGATTAAAACACAAATCTCAGAGTACAAACCACAATTCCCAAGAATAAAAAGACAACTCATTCATAGATAGCAAGAACAGCAGCAGGAGAAATCACCTAACCTCTTGAACCCACCCAAGACCTCAGGAAACTGCCAGATTTCCAGAGCCTTGTATAACAGAGTTGGAGTCATCTGGATCTCCAGGAATATGCTGTACCATAGGACAGGCACTAAAATCTTAAGAACTAAGGCCTTAACACCCACAGCCACTCATTCCTGCCAGGGTTGAGGCAAAGTCTGTTTTCCCCTAGCCTGTAATCAGCTGTGAGTTCAAGTTTGAGATTCCCAACAGTTGCTCCCCACAAACCAATTGTAATACAAGGGGAAACCCATTAAGAAGTGAACATTTTTTTTAGATTCTGTATAGAGGCAGATTACAGTATTTAATACACTGGGAGGGGTACCCTTTGTCTGAAGCTACTTGGGTAAAAAGTTGGGATGTCAAGGCAAATAAGTTGGTAAAACAATTTCAAGAGAAATTCCCAGACAAGCCAAAAGGTCCTCCTGGGTGGAGGGAGGGGGGAGAGATGGTGAATTTCAGAGGTGGTATTCAGCAGGTTCTGACCAATTCTGGAGAACTGGTAGCGGAAATTTTGAGTAGTTTGGAGAACCGGCAAATACCACCTCTGACTGGAGATTTACAGTATCCTTCCTTTGCCATGCCCACCAAGCCACGCCCACAGAACCGGTAGTAAAAGCATTTGAATCCCACCACTGGTGAATTTGGCTAATGGATAGTAGATTAACCCCCTGTATTTCCTCTGTATTTTTTTTTTTCAGGACATGATTTTCTCCTGAGGGGAGAAAGCCTGTCAGACTTGGAAGCCATGTTTTACTTAGAAGCTTTGAGGCTGCCACATTTAGTGCCTGGGAGGGGGGATTTCTTAGAGAGGTGGAAGATTAGACTCAACAACATTCTTCTTATAAAGTCAAGGACATGTTACCCTGTACCTGGAGAGGAGTGTCTAGAACAAATGTCTCCAGTTGGGACAATATTTAATTGGACCATGTGATGGACTGCTGGGTGCAGGGGATGGATTTTGAATTTCATTTGGGAAGGGAAAACCCAGAACACTCAGATTCGGGTTTTCCCTGATGTGCCAACATTACTTCTTTAATAAATTCTTACTTGGATGAACTTTGTTTCTGCTGAATGAGAATGGGGAGCTTTTGGCTGACATTGCCATCCTGCAGAGCTTCCAAACATTAGGGTAGGACTTTGTCAACCCAGGGTAAAAATGTACAGTTAGATATCATCAGCATATAACATGTAGATGTTAAAATACGAATGTAGAAAAGGTAGGAGTCCTGGGGCATCCCTCAAAGCAGAGACCTCAGACTTAACTTAACCCCTGCATCAGTATAAAGTGGAAGCTGCTTCTAGAGAAAGGAGGAGAACCACAGCAATAGAGTGCCTCTTACTCCCAATTCTTATGATAGCTAGAAGAATGCCATGCTCATTGGTATTAAAAATGATTGGGAAATCAAGGAGGTTCCAGATGGTTATCCTACGCCCATCCCAAGCCCACCAGGCACCATTGACAAGTGCAATAAAGAAATCAGTATTATAACAAAATCTGAATCCTAACTGAAAGAAGTCCAAATAATCTCCTCCTTCTGGATTTCTCACAAACTGTAAACATTTTCAATAATATTATCACAAAAAGGGGGTTGGATACTGGATGAAAATTATTCAGATTTGTTGAGACCAGCAACAGGAGAAGAAACCTCCTTCAAAGATGGATGTGACTACCCCCTCCAACAGAAAAGCATTTACCACTACAGAGATCCATCTTAGCCAATCAAAAAGATCCAAAAACAGGTGACTGAGCTCATAGGAACTACTTGCTAACTTTTTTTTCACTTCTTAATATTCAAGCAATCCAGCACTGATAGTATATAGATTGATGGTTCAAAAAGCCAGACATTTCACTTCTTCATCTTTTATATGTACATCAATCAATCAATCAATCAATCCTTTATTATGAGTATAGATCAGCATAAATGTATACATCAATCTAGGAAGATTTGGAGTCCATTGGCATCATTTGGATTCTACCTGATCACTTAGGCCATGATATCGACCAACAGTTGGATCCATTCCAGAAAAATACAAAATTGCCCAGACATTGCATGTGTGTGTATGTGATTAGTTCCTGCAAGTTAAATCAATAGAAATAGTATACTTGTTCCTAAAGTTAAATAACTAAATTTAAATGTCAATATTTGCAAGAACAGGGCCAGACTAATGTATTACTGGTTCTCCGAGGAACTGCAAAATTCTACTACCCATGATCAATTTGCTGAGAGAAAAAAAAAAGAAATAGGCTATAGGTCTAAAAAGATTTATAGGTCTATTTAAAAATATTTATCATTTTAAATACAGCTGTGTTGTCATTGACCACAGATAGACTGGTAAACTACTTAGAAAGAGAAAGACACATTACACAAAACAATATATCCAGAATGTTTAAAGAGCTTTTGTCATGCATGGTCTAACTTTGAAATATATTTTACAGAATCCCCATTTATTTTCTTTCTAACTTTTCTCTCTGCTTCCTTTCCCATCATTTTTATTCACCAAGGTACTTATGTAAATAGAGATATTCCCTGTACTAAATGATGACTTCTTAGTACTGTAATGATGTTGAAATAAGCTAGTGCCCTCCAGATATTTTGGACTTTAATCTCCATGACACCATGGTCAAAGCTTTGGTATATTAGGGCTGAAGTCAAACACATCTAGAAAATGCCTAGTTGTAAAGGCCTAAAGTGCCCAGAAACATTCAGTAGTTCTCCATTGCTCCTTTATGTTTACTTGGATATTTAAGAAACCATTTTAATGTACGGCTGTCGCTTGAACAGCCTTCCCATTAACCTCTTAGAAGTAGTTTGAAAGAATCTGAAATCATATTGAGATTTGATCAAAAAAATAAGGAACAGAGCGAGTTGTGCCTCTGCGACCTCTGACCCGGCACAGATCCCATTTGGCTCCGTGGTATACGGAGGAGCTACGGGAGATGAAGTGCCGGAAAAGACGTCTATGGGAGATGAAGTGCCGGAAAAGACGTCTAGAGGGCATTTGGAAGGCGAGCCGTTCTGAGTCTGACCGAACACAGGTGAGATCTCATATTAAGACTTACCTTGTGGCGATAGGGGCGGCGAAATCTTCGTATTTCTCCGCCCTTATTGCGTCGGCAGGAAATCGGCCTGCCACCCTGTTTAGAGTGACCCGCTCTCTACTTGAACCGAGAGCGCGGGATGACCTCTTGCAGGGTAGAGCAGAGGAGTTTTCTCGATTCCTGCATGACAAAATCGCTCAGATTCGGGAGGGGCTTGACTCCAATTGGATGGTCCCGGGGGAGGTGTCCGGGGCAGGTCTTGTGAATGTTATCTGGGGGGAGTTCGACCCTGTGACCGCCGAGGGTGTGGACAGGTTGCTGGGGGGTCTGAATGCCACCACCTGTTTATTGGACCCGTGCCCTTCCTGGCTGGTTTCGGCCGCCAGGGAGACGACACGAGGCTGGCTCCAGGGGATTATCAATGCTTCTTTGAGAGAGGGGTCGCTTCCTACCGCCCTGAAGACGGCGGTGGTGCGGCCCCTCCTCAAGAAGCCTTCCCTGGATCCAGCTGTTTTAAACAACTACCGTCCAGTCTCCAACCTTCCCTTTGTGGCGAAGGTTGTTGAGAGTGTGGTGGCACGTCAGCTCCCTCAGTACCTGGAGGAAACAACTTACCTCGATCCATTCCAATCGGGCTTCAGGCCTGGGCATAGCACTGAGACGGCATTGGTCGCGTTGGTTGATGATCTCTGAGGGCTCGTGACAGAGGGTTCTCCTCTGTCCTGGTCCTATTAGATCTCTCGGCGGCTTTCGATACTATCGACCATAGTATCTTGTTGCGACGGTTGGAGGGGTTGGGAATTGGGGGAACCGTCTTTCGATGGTTCTCCTCCCTCCTCTCCGACCGTTCGCAATTTGTGTTGACGGGAGGGGAGAGGTCCACCTCTGGGCCCCTGGCTTGTGGGGTGCCTCAGGGGTCGGTCCTCTCCCCTCTCTTGTTCAACATTTATATGAAGCCGCTGGGCGAGATCATCCATGGTCTTGGGGTGAAGTGTCATCTATATGCAGATGACACTCAGTTGTACATCTCCACCCCGGACCACCCCAACGATGCTGTGGGGGCTATGTCTAGGTGCCTGGAGGCCGTGCGGGATTGGATGGGCGGGAACAGGCTTCGGCTCAACCCATCCAAGACCGAGTGGCTGTGGTTCCCGGCGCCCCGATATAGCCAGCTGATTCCTTCGCTGGCTATTGGGGGGGAAATTTTGCCCCCCACAGAGAGGGCTCGCAATCTGGGAGTCCTCCTGGATGTACGGCTGTCGCTTGAACATCATGTCGCGGCCATCTCCAGGGGGGCGTTTCATCAGATCCGTCGGATCTACCGGTTGCGGCCCTTTCTGGATCGGGACGCCCTGCGCACGGTCACTCAGGCCCTTGTCACCTCTCGCCTGGACTATTGTAATGCCCTCTACATGGGGCTCCCTGCGGGGAGCACCCGGAGACTCCAACTGGTGCAAAATGCGGCCGTGCGGGTGATCATGGGGGCGTCGCGTAGCGCCCATGTGACGCCTCTCCTGCGCGAGCTGCATTGGTTGCCGGTGGCTCTCCGGGTTCGCTTCAAGGTTCTAGTTTTGACCTTTAGGGCGATCCATGGCACTGGGCCAGGTTACCCGCAGGACCGCATCCTACCGGTGATCTCCAGCAGGCCGGTGCGTTCACACAGGGAGGGCCTTCTCCGGGTCCCGTCGGCCGCCATGTGTCGCCTGGCGGCCCCGAGGGGTAGGGCCTTCTCTGTGGCGGCCCCTGCCCTCTGGAATACTCTGCCGCCGGAACTGCGTACCGGCACGGACCTGAGGGCCTTCAGGCGCGCGCTGAAGACCAGGCTTTTTGACCTGGGCTGAGATGGTTTTAATTTGTCTCCATTTGTTCTGTAATTTTAAATTGGGGTTTTAAGGGTGTGGGGTGGGTTTTTCTTATTCGGCCAATATTTAATTTAATTCCTTTTAACTTTTTTATTACTGTTGGGGTCTAGATTGGCTGTACACCGCCCTGAGTCCCTAGGGGGAAGGGCGGTATAGAAATTTTATAAATAAATAAATAAATCATTTCATCACTGCTTTACCTCAAGATGCCATTACAATAACACAAATCTCTTCAGTCTCACTCTATACAAAAGGAGAATAAATTGTGGATATCTTTGCCCCCATCTGTGTGTTTAATTCATATTATGTATATTTGTCTGATGATATGTAAGCAAATAAATTAATGCAACTCCTTAGAAGAATAATTGAAAAGATGTTAAACTAGGTAGCCAAGAGCTACGTCAGGTGAGATAGGAGTTTCTGCAAAACAGGAAAATTAGAAAATTCCACATAGCTCCAGTGCTTTAAAAATGGCAGCAATCAGAGCCACTAATCTTGCTGCAGTTTCAAATACATCAGATCAAAATAAATACATCAGCTCACCCGTCAAACACAAGCAATTTCTCAAGATCATAGAAGTCCTCAACCTGGTGCAAAATGTGGAGTATGGAAAAATTCTTATAGCAGAGCTATCGTACCTAGATAATTGCTAATCATTATTTTCCATCTTTCTATTTTTCCATCTAGTGATCATTTGGATTTTTGCAACCCAGATTACAGATGAGATTTTCAAATACTCTATAAGTATATCTGTATGCAAGAATAATGAAACAGCAAAAACACTGCAACCATATGAAATGCATTATGTGGGCATAACCTTTCAACCAGGGTAAACCAAATGAGATCAGGATCATCTGGCAGTGTCTGATGTGCATTAGGAAAAAAGACTGTTGAAGTGGAAATAGTAACATCAGTTTCTGGGAAACTTAGCCACCAGGTTTCTGGACTGAGCATTCACACAGATCGAGTTTCATAATTTTGTAGGATATATTTTTATATAATTAAGCGCACATACTTTGTCAAAGCCACTCTTGAATTTTTAATAGCTTTACATTTATTTATTTATAAAATTTATTGGCCATCCATCTTACCACAAAGTAACTCTCTGGGCAGCTCTTAATGATAAAAAATAAAAATATGTAAATATATTAAAAATAAATACCCTCAAACACAATAATTCAATTACAGATGAGGAGGACAGGGGCACGGTGGTGGTAGGGGGATCTGTTGTTAATCAACCAACCACCTACACTTGTTTAGCAAAATAGAGGATGCTATTCTCCCTTCCTAAAAATACATGGGAATAACCCTCCCTCAGCAAATATTTCACACCTCTTAAATCAGGGAAAGCAATCATCATTTCTCACTCCTGGTTGATCAGCCAATGAATCTTATGATGGGGTTGATCTGATAAGGATCATATGGATATAAATAAACTGTGGACATGGATTGTAACATACAATCCTCTTTCCTCCTTCTCCTCCTCCCTTTCTTCTAAAACTAAATAAGTATGTTAAACTTCTTAATTTATTTATCAGCTTAATTTATTATTTTTACTAATAATTTATTTGTTAAAATAAAAAAAATATAGCTCTCCATCACCAACCCCTCCCCAAAAGGAAGCCATTCTAACCAACTGCTTAAACAGCCTCTAGCCACAGAAAGATGGTTTGCAAAAGAGGATCCCAATGAAGCACTTCAAACTATCAGGAGATTTTTGCCTGCAATGAGGCATTTCTAAAACAACAGCCTGATTTATGCATTATAATAATTTAATGTTTTCCATAAACATGGTTTGCTGAACATGGATGAAATATATCATTACATCATAATAGATGGAGTCACATGTCACTCTTTGCCAAAAACAATGAAGATAAATAATGACCTAAAGTGATGCCTTAACCAGTCCATAGCTTCTGAGAAAAATCTCTACAATCACATCATGGTTCTTCTCATTTTATGAACTGGTATAGGGTATATGATGGTTTTCAAGGACTGGAAGATGAGTGTAAACTTTAATTGTACTTCCTTTTGTTATCTTGTGCCTCTAATATCTTTGGTTTACTCTTTCGTACTTCTTCTTTGAGCTTTGTGTAATTCTGCTTATCTCAAAAGGAAATAGTGTGATAAGTAGATGCACATAAGTGCCTTTTCTCTGTAAAACACTAGAAAATGTCCAAATCACATGGAAGGAAGAGGGAGGAGAGACGGGAAGGCAAGCAGAGCATAACTCAATAATTTTGGGTTATTTTAAAGGATATCTGCCTATCAATTTTAAAAGACTGGCAAAAAACCAGAATACTGTATAAGGGCAGATTCTCCCCAACTTGTTAAAAAAAAAATCAAAGAAACCAAAAAGTAAAAAAAAAACCCTTGTCTTTCAAATGACATGATGCAGTATTGTGCTGCATCATAGGGAAAGCACCTAATTGACAAATAAGCCTCTTATAGTCCTGCCCCAAAAGTTAGATCCAGTTTTTGCTTTTGCAAGGGGGACACTTGCTCTTAAGGATAGCCGATGAGGCAGTTTCTGGGGTGATAGGGATCTGGTAGCTGGACAATCTCTGCACACCACTTCCATGGATCAGGAGCTATGTGGGATCCACAAAATGGATAGAGGCTTCCTGATAAAGTAGGATTAGAAGACCCTATCCTCAACCCACAAAGCAAGTTCTCACAGATGGCTAAATCACTGCTCTAGCCATCTCTCAAAATAGTAAGGAGGAAAATGTAATTGGGCTCTACAGTCTAGGAAACAGAAAAAAAGTAAGAGAACTAATTATGCTTCTGCCAATCTAATGATTTCTTTTCTTTGCTAAGTCAGTCTTCAAACACCTATAATGATGGCCATCTACATGGACATCACCAGATGGAGAAATCAAATGTTTTAAACTATTTGTACAAAGTGGTAAAAGAGTTCCATAGTAACAGCAAAGACATAGCTAGAAGCTCACTACAGTATGGAACAGATTATGTGCGGGTTCAGACTTAAGTGACAGTGAAAGATCCAAATCACCTAGTTTCCATGTTATGATCTTGAGCACATACCATACCAACATTACAGCATATCTACTACTTTGTTTTACCCTTTTGCTGACATACAGCCAATCTACAGGTGAAATTCAAAAAATTAGAATATCGTGCAAAAAATCATTTATTTCAGTAATGCAACTTAAAAGGTGAAACTAATATATGAGATAGACTCATTATATGCAAAGCAAGATAGTTCAAGCCATGATGTGTCATAATTGTGATGATTATGGCTTTACAGCTCATGACAACCCCAAATCCACAATCTCAGAAAATTAGAATATTACATGCAATTAATAAAACAAGGATTGTACATAGAACAATATCGGACCTCTGAAAAGTATAAGCATGCATATGTACTCAGTACTTGATTTGGGCCCCTTTTGCAGCAATTACTGCCTCAATGCGGTATGGCATGGAAGCTATCAGCCTGTGGCACTGCTGAGGTGTTATGGAAGACCAGGATGCTTCAATAGCGGCCTTCAGCTCTTCTGCATTGTTCGGTCTCATTTCTCTCATCTTTCTCTTGGCAATGCCCTATAGATTCTCTATGGGGTTCAGGTCAGGCGAGTTTGCTGGCCAATCAAACACAGTAATCCCATGGTCATTGAACCAGCTTTTGGTGCTCTTGGCAGTGTGGGCAGGTGCCAAGTCCTGCTGGAAAATGAACTCGGCATCCCAATAAAGCTTGTCTGTGGAAGGAACCATGAAGTGCTCCAAAATCTCCTGATAGACGGCTGCGTTGACCCTGGACTTAATGAAGCACAGTGGACCAATACCAGCAGATGACATGGCTCCCCAAATCAACACAGACTGTGGAAACTTCACACTGGACTTCAAGCATCTTGCAGTGTGTGCCTCTCCATTCTTCCTCCAGACTCTGGGTCCTTGGTTTCCAAATGAGATGCAAAAGTTGCTCTCATCAGAAAAGAGGACTTTGGACCACTGAGCAACAGACCAGTTCTGTTTTTCTTTAGCCCAGGTAAGATGCTTCTGACGTTGTTTGTTGTTCAGGAGTGGCTTCAAAAGAGGAATATTTGAAGCCCATGTCCAGGATCCGTCTGTGTGTGGTAGCTCTTGATGCATTGACTCCAGCCTCAGTCCACTCCTTGTGAAAGTCCCCAACACTTTTGAATGGCCTTTTCCTGACAATCCTCTCCAGGCTGCAGTCATTCCTGCTGCTTGTGCACCTTTTTCTTCCAACTTTTCCCTTCCACATAACTTTCTATTAATGTGCTTTGATCAGCACTTTGGGAACATCCAACTTCGTTTGCAATTACCTTTTGAGGCTTTCCCTCCTTATGGAGGGTGTCAATGATGGTTTTCTGCAGTCTTTCTCATGATTGTGATTCCTACTGAACCTGACTGAGAGACCATTTAAAGGTTCAGGAACCCTTTGCAGGTGTTATGGCTTAATTATCTGATTAGAGTGAGACACTTTGAGCCTAGAATATTGAACCTTTTCACAATATTCTAATTTACTGAGATTGTGGATTTGGGGTTTTCATGAGCTGTAAGCCATAATCATCACAATTATGACACATCACGACTTGAACTATCTTGCTTTGCATGTAATGAGTCTATCTCATATATTAGGTTAACTTTTTAAGTTGCATTACTAAAATAAATGAACTTTTGCACGATATTCTAATTTTTCGAGTTTCACCTGTATTTTGCCATATTCTGCCAAATTGTGCAAAGCAAATGTATCCCTTTTTCTAAGTGATTCATGCGCCACTATGTAGTACCCTTCAAATGTGTTGAATTTATGGCTATACTGAGAGAGTATAGCCATTACTAGCTAATGAATAATGACGTTGAAAGCCAACATACATGGTAGGCCCAATACTAGGAAAATGTTATCAATTATAATATAGGTAGTATCTTCCTAGGTTAGCTATGATTTGGTCTTGAGGAATGCAGAAATATATTGGATAATTATGTTAATTTAATATGCAAATCCAAAATACTTTTCCTTCAACAAGAAAAGTATGCCATATGGAGCAAAAATATTCCATAATAATGAAGAAAAGGGATAAGGTTTATATTCTGAAACTTACTATGGACCTAGTTATGTTGCCAAACCTAGGGGTCCCAAGGTACCAGAGATTTATATAGATGCTTCATTGCTGTTTTTATTCTCCGTTCACCTATGGTTAGTATTTTTGTTTTTATTATACTTAATAACAGTGGTTTTTAAGATTTTTACCTGTTCTTTTTGTATTGGTTGTTTTATTTATTGTATGCTGTTCAAAATCTCCTTTGGTGAGATGGGTTGCTATATAAATGTGATAAGGTTTCAAGGAAGTTCCTCCATTAATGAATTCCTGCACAATAGTGAATAAGAAATACATTGAAAAGTATTACACTAAGCAAAAAAATAATATGGTAGCTTTTGCCTTTCATGAAATATGAGCTCCTTTATATACTCACAGGTGAGGTATAGTTTGCTCCTTTTGTTATCAACTACAGCAATTTCTTAGTAATAACATTTCTAAGTGAAAATCAACAGGTATTTTCCTGTTTTTTCTTGTTTGTTATTATGGAATTAGCCTTATGTCAGTTAATCAAGAACTTTGAGATTCTACAATAAAGACTGATGCTCTCCCATATCCCAAATCTTGTCATGATAAAACACAAAGTAAAAACAAACTATTTATAACTAGAAATAAATGATTTTTTTTTTAAATACTGATCTTTCCCTCCAAGCTTAATTGTCCCTCAACAACCATTTTGTATGAACAGTTTAATTTAATTTTAACACAAGAAAAAATAGTAACGCTCAGATATTGAATGTTATACAAGAACAGATGTTATGTACTTTTCATAGCAGAGAAACTATATCATAAAGACATAGTCAGTGAGGTGTTATCTTGTTTCTTTTCTCCTACAAAAAGAGAGTGGGTCTCTTTTTTCACCTCCATCACAGAGAAGGCATTTTTGTTTAGATTGTAATGAATGAGGAGATATAAATAACATATACACTGGGCTAGAGAATATGTTGTCCACCAGATGTTGAACTACAATCCTAGTAATGCCAGCTCACATAGCTAACAGCAAAGGTTGTGAACAATGCTAGTTGGGAATGATATCTACTATGGTCCCTTCCAGCCACCTATCTATCAACTATTCTAGTTTTAAATTTTTGTAAGGCCTTCACTTTAGTCAGGTTCTTTGTATAAGGATTCGATAGATCCTTGTATATCCAGTCTTGAAGAAATTCCCAGCTAGAGTGTGCAACTTCTATTTAATGCTACTACTCTTAGGCAAGGACTTTAAAATACCTTCTCAAGTCATCCAGTTTTGTATTAATAATTGTACAATTCACCATAACTCAGAATAAGAACTTCTTGAAATAGTATTTTATTTGGATCTTAGTATCTATATTCTTAATTATTTTATACTCTATTATACTTACTGTATCTTTCTTATGCATATATACACATATAGAAGGATGTGTTTTTACTCAATATTTTGTTTGTATCTGGCTTTGGGCTATAATAAATGAATTTGAATTTGAACCATATCTAACATACATTACGGTTTTAAATTTACATTTATCAGTAAGCTATCTCATCTAGTGATTCTGGGCAACTTTTGACATTTTGAGGCAACTTTCCCACTGTATCGGAAGAAATTCTAGTTCCTAACAAAATCAAAAGAATTCAAATGAAGTAAGAGCTCAAGGTCAATATCCTGCTTTTTCCTATGTAATGGACTATCTCTTGGGGGGAGGGGGGAATTCAACTGTTCTACTAAATTTATAAGCGATTCTTCAATGTTCATAGTTTTTTGTATTTAACTTAAATTACCTGATGATTATCAGGGCATGGCAAAATATAATGTGCCATTCTTTTAAAAGAGCAATATTGGCTTATTTTAACCACAAAGCAAGCAAGTTTGCCCCGACTTATAAATAAGACCCCTAAATGTTGTTTTAATGAAGTCTCTACCCTATTCAAATATGGCAATTCGCCTTTTGAAAAGCAGCAGTTAATATGATAACTGTAGGCTCTGCAGACGGCATCTCATTACCCCTCATTTTGGAGGTGCCAAATCTGTATGAGATGCCATCATTATTATGGCTTAAAGTTGGCTAAGGTCACCCTGGTTCATCTGTTTTTTACATTGGTCGCCTTCTCCTTATGATTTGCCAAACAAACCTTTTTATTTTTGCACACGTTTATGTTGATGTTGTGGTTTCCGAAATTGGATTCTGGCTCCAACAAGCCTGTGTTTCCACAGCAACTCTAGGCCTTATCTGCTCCTGCTGCTTGGCAGACGGACAACAGGACCTTTCAGTTTTAGGGTCCCCCCCTCTTTTTCTTCTTTTTTCATGCTTCTTTTCTTCGGCTTTTCTATTTGGACTTTGCCTCCTCACGCATGTCCTTGAAAAATCACCTCAGTAATTAAGCACATCCTGTGCCACAATGGGGTTGCCATAGCTTTGAAGCTTACACAGGAAAAGAAAGAAAGAAAGAAAGAAAGAAAGAAAGAAAGAAAGAAAGAAAGAAAGAAAGAAAGAAAGAAAGAAAGAAAGAAAGAAAGAAAGAAAGAAAGAGACAGACAGACAGACAGACAGACAGACAGAGACAGAGTCAGATAGACAGACAGACCAGCACCTGGCACCAGTTGTGGAATTTAGCATATCCTACTCCAGGTATTATAAAGAAAACCTGGCACTTTCTGTTTGTTTTTCCTAATTTTCTTTCCAAAGAACTCCCCCCTTTTTTTCAATATATACACACAAGTTTGCTATTTTCTGTCCAATTCCCCCCTCCTCTCCCTGCCCCCCCCCCCCTTTTGCACACTGGCTTTGACTGCATTTTAATTTGTAGCAAATTTTCCTTTGGCCTGATTCCTTCCCCCCCTCCCCCCCCGGCAAAGTGAGCTCTGAATTAGCATCCTGCAGCTTAGAGCCATTCCTGATCTTGTATCAGGAGCAACAAACAGCAAAACCACTTCCAGCAGCAGCAGCAATAACAAATCATTGACAAGCTCCCTTCAAAGTTAAGAACAATAAATGATCTCATCATCTTTTTAAACCCAGCAGGGGTAGAAGGGGAAACGTACAATCCTTGACTTCAGTGAATGAATGGCCCTGTTGGGACAACTCCAATGGAAGACATTTCTAATGGCACCAACTAAGGAAGAGCTCATTCTGCTGAGTTGAAACTGTTATGTCTGCCGATTTTTTTTTCTTTAAGAATGCTTATGAGGTGGAGTGAAAGAGCAAAGGGAACAGAAGAAAATGGTAGAAAGGGTTGAATGCTAGACAAGCTGCAAGAAGAATGCATGTTGTCTTAATCCCTCAAACGGTCAGTGATAAACTCTGCTATCATGTGTTGGCATGGAAACACAGATGTTGTGATGCTTGGGTATCATGGCCCCTGCATTTGGAATTACTTAGGAGAGAAATTTAAAGAAAATTAAAAGAAAGGGCTTCTACAAAGCAAAGTATCCTCCCAAATTATTTTTATGTCCAAGAACACCTTAAATTCCATACTCATCTCAAGGTCAAATAACCAAGATGACTTGAAAGGCTTAAAAGTCTCAGATTTCTATGAAATTATTTCTATTATAAATAACAGTATAATGTGTTCAATAGCCATCTATGTTGTATAACTTCATGTCTGTAACACAATGTCATATAAACATGTAATATAAAAAAATGAAATCTTGCATTTTCATTTTCTTTGCTTCAGTATAAAATGTGAAGAGCAACTTTCTTATTTTGAGCTCAGCAAACCATACAACTTATCAGTGTGAAGAAAATTCCACAGTTCAGCCTAGGCTTTTATCCTTATCTGTACAATGGTACCTCTGTATTCAACATTAATTGGTTTTGGGAGGCGCGATGAGTATCAATAATGATGAGTACCAAACGAATTTTTCCCATAAGGAATAATGTAGTGAGTCTCAAGGCAGCCAACACTGAAAAGTTTCTAGCTTGTGCATTAAGTACCAAACAGATGATGAGTACTGGGACAAAATTTTCATATCAAAATACATCGAGTACTAAATTCATTTCAAAGCTGTTGAGTACCAAGGTACCACTATAATAAGAAATTATGTCAGGTAGACAACATATATTCACTAGATTACAAAATTGACATTGGCCATATCATACAAAGAGAATCTTTATAAAATATTTACAGGTGGCATCTTCCTCCAGCAAGATTGGCTAAAATGTTTAGTAACAAATCCCCGAAATGTTGGAAATGTAAACAATCACCAGGTACATACTACCACATGTGGTGGACATGTAAAAAAGCAAGGAATTTTTGGCGACAAATCCAGATGTGCTTAGAAAAAATGGTTGGACAATGTATATAATTTAAACCAGAAATACTGTATTTCTATTAGGAATTATAACAAATGGTTATAGTAAAGGGTCAATATATTTAATATTAGACATTCTAATGGCAGTGAGAATGGTATACACCCAGCAATAGAAAAGTGAAAACACTCCTTCAGAAAAGGAGACAATAAAGAAGATATTAGTTTGTGCAGAATTGGACAGATTAACGTTAGAATTAAAAAACAAAGGGGAGACAGAATATTATGACACATGGAACAGATATTACAAATGGCTGGAATTAAGAGGTGGGAGTCAGAACACAAAATAACTAGGCTAAGTAGGCCTGGAATGAGATATTATATATGTATTAGAATGAATATGTTGGTGAAAAATAATTGTACAAGACTAGCAATGTATAAATAGTATATAAGTTATTTGTCTTTCACTTTGCTGTATATGGCGGAGGAAATGCCAGGATGGTCACACTGTGTTCGATATATTTATATGTAAATAGTAAAATATATATTTAAAAAAAAGAAATTATGTCAAGTACAGAAAATATTCTGCAAATTAAGCTTTAGATAACTATATGCAAGCAGCTAAATATTAAAATGCAGATACACATTCAGAACTGCTATTGCAAACTAAGATAAGATTGTGCCATTGTACAGAAACTGTTAGCCCAAATAGCTAAATGCTAACATTAGATGGCATACAGCATTCTTAATATGAATAGATGTGGAAAAGTTTGTAACCAATGTAAGCAAACTGGGGAGCCTTGTGAATGGCTGGCAAAGCTTTGCATTCTCTAACTCCTGCGAAAGACACTATTCACATCAAAGTAAAGATTTTTTGGGAAATTAAGGTATTAGGTTTGATGATACTAAATACCTAACTTGAACCTTTTCAACTTATTAGGGCTGCTCAGGTTAACTCACCCTTTTCTTGAGGTGAACTTATACATTGAGTTAAATATTTTTATTTCTTAGATATAGCTACTTTTTTCAACATTACGTTCTGTTATTCAAAGTGGATTTGTACTATATATACAGTAACAAGCAAAACATTTAATGTTTCCCACTTCCAAGAAAAAATAGATTATGTAGTGGACGAAATGTGAATATTTAGCATTAATCTTAATGCTTCTTGGTGTTACAATCATTAGAAATAAATTGTTTTATTTTCAATATACACCTATTCATTTTGCATTTACATTGGAAATTGTTAAGGCATTTTATATGCATTCTTTGTCTCATTTATTATATTTATTTGATTACATTTTAGCCCACCTTTATTAATTTATAAGTCGCTCAAGGCAACATACGTACATAATATTCCTTCCTACTCCTATTTTCTCCACAGCAGCAATCCTGTGAAGATGGTTGGGCTGAGAGTGAGGGATTGGCCTAACGTCATCCAACTGGCCTTCATGCCAAATACAGAATTAGAACTCACAGCCCCCTGGTTTCTAGATCAGCATCTTAACCACTACATCACAATTTCTTTTGTTAAGAAAAAAAACACATTTTTCAAACTTCTCTTGGTAATATAACATGAAGCAAAATTTAGTATAAACTTGCTCTCAAAATCACAAACTGGGTCTTCTGCAAAATACATTTTATAATTAGTGATTTACATAATGCAGTGAGTGAACCCCAATAGTGAGGCACCTTTATTAAAAGGAGTAACTCTGCATTTTTCACAGATTGTTCAGACCATCCTACAATGAAGCCCAAATTCATTCTCCTCTCATAAGTCTGTCTCCTGAACACTTCATGCCAGAACCCCTCCTATAATTGCAAGACAATATATCCAAATAATAATAGACTACAGCTGATAGAAAGCCTGGACTTGTCTCCCATTCAGTGTTCAACAGTCATGAATCAAATAACTGGGTTTCAACAGCATACATTTAGCCTTAGTACTACTACCTCCTTTACCTTATGATTTGTTGTCTTACTATACTTTTTCTGAGATGCGGCTAGAGACTTTTGATTTGAATGAGGGTGGATTTGTTGGAGCCTTGACAGCCAGCCGATACTCTAAAAATTCAACATTCCAGGATACCTGACCCCCCAGCCTCTTCAATTGCTTCCCAACATCTGGAATGTGTGGAGAGAAAGTCAGGTTAAAATGGCAGAGGGAGGGCCTCTTTGAAGAAAGTCTTCTAGAAGCAGCCCAGCTACAAACAGAAGCTGAGGATGTAATCACAGGTGAAGCTGAGACACCTGAGCAAATATAGGAAACAAAACCTCCCACAGCTTTGGAAGGTGAGCTTCGCCAACTTAAAAAGGGAGGAAGGGCCCTGAGTGAGCTGACAAGAGTGGAGTGGATGTGGGACTGGGAACAAGCCCAAAACTCCTGTCGGGATCCCTGGGGAGATCCATAGAGCAACTGAGGGAGGAATTTGACTGGGCTGCCATTGGAGATAAGGGCCTGTCATGCTGCCCTAACCAGAGGGGACCTCCCACATATCCTTCTGACATGAGGAGAAGCAGGCAAGATTACAGCCCTCCTCCTCTACCCAGCAGAAGAAGAAATAGCCCACAGCAGCAACCAATACCTCCCCCATGCAGCAGGTATCTCCTTCCTCTTTCTGTACAAACAAGAGCCAGGAAGGAAGGTCAGCCACCTCAAGCACAGATTTACAGAGGGCGACAGGAAGAGGGCAGAACAGAGCTCTATGAACCACCCTAGTTCAGGAGGAAATTTGATGGGGACCCAGACCAGCTAGCTCTATTTCTTGACTCAGCTGAGATTCACTTAGAATATTATGGACACTGCTACCCCTCCCCTAGAGCCATGGTGAATGCCATTTCTGAGGGGCTGGAGGGAGAAGCAAGAAAATGGCAAGCAACCCTCCACAACAGAAGAGACCCCCAACTGCATGACACAGATGACTTCCTACGACTGCTAGAGGCCAGATTTGAGGAGGCAGAGGATGACCCGTATGCAGAAGATGAACTCAGCAACCTAAAGCAGGGAGGGTGACCCAACAAGGAACACATCTGTGAATTCAGGAGAATTAGTGGAAAGCTACCCCTTTTGTTTGAATGGATGCTGGTTCACTTTTTCACAACCAGCCTGGACCAGAAATTAGGAAGGTAGCTGCCTATGACATCCCAAACAGACTCTCTGAGTGGTTCCAAGTAGCCATAAAAAATGATGGGGCATTACGCGCTAATGATATGAGGAAGCCACCAGGGACCAGAGATAGAAAGCAACCAGACAAGAGGCCACCAAACAGATGGGATGGCACACCATGATCTGCTCCAAGACCAACCCTCTCATGAAGAGTAGGGCACATAGCAGCAGCATGCACAACCCCAGATTTGAGACCAAGGCCAAAACCACCACCTAGGGCGTGACCTGAACGAGGCACCAGATGTGCCACCAATGCATCCCAGAGGATTCTTCAGGCTGTAGAGGTCCTGCTCCAGCTAGCTGAAGGAGGAGGAACTCCAGACATCGACGACTAGTTGCCGGATCCTTATGACAGTGAGGATGAGGGGGAAGATGACCCAATGATGAGTGGACAGATTCCCCTTTTTGTTTTCCCAATATAGCTTATGGCCCCAAAGACAGGGAATAAGGGAGTTTTCCAAGCCTTAATAGATTCAGGCTGCAACAGATGCCTGATCAATCTGACCACAGTCCTAAAACAGGGGATCAAAGCAAAAAATCTAGCCCACCCGATCTGGTTCAAACGAGTAGATGGCTCCCTACTGGGAGAAGCCTACGCCACTCACTTAACTGAACCAGTGAGACTAGACTAGTGGAGCACTGGGAGACAATTTGATTCATAGGAGCTCCCAAATTGATAGATGCAGTCATACTGGGACTGTCCTGGCTAGACAAGTGGGGCCTGACCATCTGGTGGCAAGAGGGCAGCCGCAGGTTGAGAATAGCAAAGGGACCTCAACTCCTTCCTCACCATCAAATGGAGGCAGTGCCAATGCAGGGAACCCTCTCCGAGAGTTCACCAGAACAACTGGTATCCACCTCTGACAGAACCCCAGAGGTCGGACAGATCCTCAAAGAATATGAAGACCTCGCTGAAGTATTCATCAAGAGGGAATTTGACATCCTATCCCCTCACTATGAAACAGACTGCACCATAGAAATCATCCCCGGGGCAAAGTTACCAAAGCCCAAAATGTATGCCATGATGCCCCGTGAAATGCAAGAAATGTGCAACCTTATAGACAAAAATTTTAAAAAAGGTTTCATTGAACCAACTGAGCCATGGGTCACAGCCCCAGTCCTGTTCAAAGAAAAAAAAGATGGGACCATGAGATTGTGCATTGACTTTAGAGCCATCAATGGACTGTGTGTACACAACCTATATCCCCTCCTGCTCATGAAGGACATGCTATCTCACCTGGCCAAAGGAAAGGTCTTCACCAAATTAGACCTCAGAAAAGCATACTATTGAATTCGCATCAGAGAGGGAAATGAATGTTAAACAGCATTCAACTGCCCCATAGGGAGCTTTCAATTCAAAGTCTTGCCTTTCGGACTACAGGGTGCCCTGGTGGTGTTCATGCAATTAATGAAAATGGTGCTACATGAACAACTTTTTAAGGGGTCCTTGTCTACTTGGTGACATCCTCATCTACACTGAGATGATGGACGACCACATACCCCTAGTGCGCCAAGTACTGAAAAAACTTCTAGCAGCAAATCTATGTTTGACATGCAAATGTATGTCAAGCTGTCGAAATGTGAATTTCACCATACACAGTTGGACTTCCTGGGATACCAAGTCTCAAATAAAGGCATATAGATGGACCCTGCCAAAGTACAAGCCGTACTGGGTTGGCAAGCCACTCACACCCGCAGACAGCTGCAAAGCTTTCTGGGGTTTGCAAACTTCTATCAGCAATTCATCCAGTCCTTCGCCAGGACTGCCAAACCCAGGATGAACCTTCTAAAGACAGGGAGCACAGAAATGAAACCCCGCCTGGGACAATAGGACCTAACCTGCCAAAATCATTTGAAAAGCTGAAAGTACTGTTTGCAAAATAACCACAGTTTGCACCCTGACCCTGAACACCATTCATCATACAAACAAATGCCAGCAACGTGGCAGTGGAAGCAGTGTTACTCCAAAGAAATGACCAAGGAAACCTACAGCCCTGCGCCTACACTTCCCGTAAACTCACAGACATAGAGAGGCGATGGGCTGTATGGGAGAAAGAGGCTTTTGTAATAAAAGGGGCACGGCAGATCTGTCATCACCTGCTGGAAGGGGGCCAGAAGTCATTTGAAATTTGGACTGACCATAAAAATCTGGAAAACCTTAGGACCCCACGAAACCTATCACCCAAACAATTCCACTGGGCCCAATAGTTCAACCAATTTGACTTTGTGCTAAAACACATCTGGTGGACATCCTCTCTTACATGCCCCAGTATAAATGTGAAAGGGAGAAAATTATAAATGCCATCATTACCCCTATTCAAATAGCTGCCCAAGTAACCACCAGACGATGATGTGATTGACAAAACCGATCTGCAGATGACTTAGCCATGAAATTAAAAACTGAATTGTTAGCAGACCATTGGTTCTGGGACAATCAACACATCTTAATGAAAAGAGATGACCTAGCCTGGAAAGGAACAAAACTCTATGTCCCAGAATCCCTATGTACTCTATTCCTTCAGAGGTGTCACGACGCCAAACCGGCAGGCCACTTTGGGTTCTTAAAAACTTTATACTTAGCTCAGAGGCAATTCTGGTGGCCTGGCATAAAGAAAGACGTGAAAACCTATGAGAAGAGTTGCACCACTTGCGCTGCAAATGAAAAAATGACAAGGAATACACACACCCCGGATTGCTACAGATGATTGCAGAACCAACGAGGCCATGGGAGGAGATTGCAATGGATTTCATAGTAGAGTTTCCAAAAAGTGGAGGAAGCACGGTGATCTGGACTGTAATAGACTTATTTTCCAAACAAACGCATTTCATACTGTGCAGCAGGCTACCCTTAGCTCATCTGTTAGCCAAGCTGTTTTTGAAACATATCTACCACCTGCACAGAGTGCCATGAAGAATTATCTCAGGCGAAGGAGTTCAGTTCATGGCTAAATTTTGGAGGGAGTTCCTGAGGACTATTGGATCATCCCAGAGTCTTAGCTTGGCTTTTCATCCAAGCACCAATGGCTGGGGGGGGGGGGGGGGGGAGCAGAGAGATTGAATGCCATGGTAGAGCAGTATCTGAGATGCTATGTGAATTATCAGCAATCCAATTGGGTGGACCTCCTGCCTTTTGCGGAGGTTGCATACAATAATGCTGTTCACAGTAGCACGGGAATAATCCCCTTCAAAGTAGTGAGTGACATGAACTTCATCCCTGAATGCCTGAGTATCCAAGGGATCCCCCTCCTCAGTCAGCCTGACCCATTGGCTGTCAATGCTGAAAGCAACTTGGGAAAATGTAAAAAAGGCACTGGTAAAAGTGGCACAAAGCTATAAAAACAGGCAGACAAACACTGGGTCCCGCAAAGGCCATTCCAGATGGGAGAGAAGGTCTACTATCCACCAAGTACTTGAGGTTAGGCTCCCTAGTAAGAAGTTGGGGACAAAGTTCATGGGATCTTTTCCCATAGTAAAGGTCATCAACCCAGTCACGGTGCAACTGAAGTTGCCCCGACTGTTAAAGAAAATACACTCGGTATTCCATAGTAGCCTCTTAAAACCTATGGTGGGATTGACCCAGAGGCCACCACCTTGTGAACCTCCAGACCCCATGGTCTCAGGAGGCCAAACCTATTATGAGATGCAGAGAATCCTTGATTTGAGGTGGCACAGGAGACAACTTCAATATCTAATCAAGTGGAAGGGCTACCCTTTATCAGAGGCATCTTGGATAAAGAGTAGGAATTTCAAGCTGATCGCCTTATGATGAGGTTCCATGCAGAAAACTCAACCAAACCTGGGGGTGGGGGTTCGCAACCCTAAGTTCTATACCTGTATTAAATTTTCTTTTTGTGTTGTACAGATCACCTTCAGGAAGTGAGGGGACCTGATTGTCAACTAAAAACATACTCCTTTGGTCTTTTTAACTGCCAGAAAAGGGGAGTGGGGGAAAACAAGGCATTCTTGAAATGCCTAGATAATCACCTCGGCAGCCCAAAGTTGTCAGAGCATAAGAAGATTATTGGAGACCATGATGGATGACTCTTGGAGATGGATGTGTCCCATTGGAGAAGTCACATCCAGGGTGTGGGGGAAAGAGCAGGGTCAAGGGGGAAATGTAGGATGTGATTTAGTATTGGCTGCACGCAGCCACGTGCCAACATGGCAATTTCTAATAAACCAATTTACTTTTTCTGAGATGCAGCTAGAGACTTTTGATTTGAATGAGAGTGGATTTGTTGGAGCCCTGGCAGACAGCACAACAAAAACCAGAATACTACTAGGTATACTACCGGGGAAATACAATAAGAGAAGTATATACTTAATGCTATATGTAATAACAGCAGCGAGAATTATATATGCACAAAACTGGAAAAATGAAAGTATACTTAGAGATGAAAAGGTAATAAAAGAAACACTACACTGCGCCAAAATGGAAAAGTTAACAATGGAAATTAAGGATAAAGAGGAAACAGTGTTATTTAACCTGGGATTTACTGTATAAATGGTTAGAAAACAGAAGCAGAAATTAGTAACTTTATAATTACAGATGATTAACGAAATAGAAGTAAATACATATATATATTGCTTATATAACACTGTAAGCAATATTACCACTGGACTATACTTGACGATAGATTAAAGATTAAGATTGTTGGGCTCGGTGATCTAACCATGATCTAATCAGCGTCCAAACTTTCCCGACAACCAGTCTGAGGTCCGATGTCCTCCCTGGCAGAAATATCAGCAGGCGTTGTGCAGAGCAGCTCCCCAATTTGCTGAAGATTCTGCTCTTGTTAGGCATGCTGGCAGTTTGGGGGACGTAATGATATAAAGACAATGTTGAGAGGCAGTTGCTCTCAATGCTGACTTTGCACAGAATTTCATGGCTGTTGTTACTGATCATGATTGGAAGGCCTGAATTAAACTTTACCATCTTATATCATTACTTGTGATTAATGTGGTTTATTGGAAAAAGGTGTCCAGTGCTCGACAGGAGTTGACAAAGATTATATGGTATAATTATGAGAATAATGGCTATAATTTTGGTGCACAATATTATGTATGTTCAAAAGAGTTTATATTGTATAACCACGAGAACAAGGGTTATAATCAGGGTGTATAATATTGTGTATATTCAAAAGAGACTTGATAGGGATGGTACACTGTTGTTACAGAAATGGAAACGTGATGCATAATAAAGGAAAATGTATAATAAAAAAAAAGTGAGTATTCACGGAATGGAATAAGTCACTGTCACTTCTTATAATTCCCCCAATGCTTTATTATTAAAATATTATATCTAAAATTCACATCTTTTTAAACAGGATGTTTGCTCAGTATAAGTGTTCATGTTCTCCAAGACAAACCTGTTCCAATTTCTAACATCTTTCAATAACGCTAGAAAATATTCCTTGATAAAATTATAGCTAGTTTTTATCAGACTGGACAGTATTGAACTAGATGCATCTATGGCCTGTCTTTTGTATTTTGATAAGAGTCTGTGATTATCATTTTATTATTCTCTGCAGTATTAATGCATCTGTCCAAACCAATTAGGTTCAAATCTAAAGACTGGTTCTTGGATAAATAAAATAATAAACATAATCATCCAAAACAGAGAAAAGCAGGTATCTATGATTTTAATATTTCCTTAATCTATTGTCTAAAAATGTAGATAAAACAGCTAAAGGAACATTCTTTTCCCTAAATCTTATCAAGAATTATTTAAAGATATAAAAACCCACAACATTTGTATTTTATAGATCCCATCTGTAGTGAATAATTTAAATGTTTTCCCTTCGTTTGGGGAAGAAAAATAAAAAGTTGATTGTCTTCTTTTAAAATAAAATAAACCCAAAGCAAATCTCTATAAACCTGGTGTATTGTTGCTCTACATGGAATATTTCCCCCCCTGAGGAAATATTTCTGTTGTGATGCCTATCAAGAAAACACTTGGAAATGATTAAGTAGCTGGAAAAGTCACTGCTTTTTTTCTTTTCCAGTTGTTATTCCATGACTGTCCCCCACCCCCACCTTCATTATTCTGTTCGTTTGCTCTATCCAACTCTTGTCCTTCATGGTTGTGTTGCAGATTAAGAAATATTCTTTGTCTATTGTTGCCTTGTCTAATTTAGAGCTAGATCCGAAGCACTATAGGCAAACTATTTTCTGTCATTTTTTTACTAGTCTGTTTAAAATATTTTATCCCATCTTTCAAACAAATTAAACATTGTTAACTGTGGCAGTCAATACTGCCATAGGTACTATTACAGTCATGTCTGGAATCTTTTCTTTTTCATAAGGGAACGAGGGAATGCTGTTGTCAGAATCTTGAAGATGGATTTTTTTTTCATTTACATGTTAATGATCACCAAAGAATCTCTGGAACAGAAAGAGCAAGTCCAGTATTATTTACATTAACTGGAAATGCTTTAACATTGTGCCTCATACTACCAGAGATCATTAGCAGAATCATTGGAACATGTAAAGATCAAATTTTTAAACTTACATTTGGATCCAGTCTTTGCTGAAATGGTTTGTAGGATCCTAGAAAACTTCCAATATGATGGGTACTTCCCATTGTATTCATTTTTAATTAAATTATCGGTATGATTGAAACACCTTATTAGATAGTACTTTCCAAGGGTAAAGTATAAAAGTTTATGCTGAACAATTTTATTATTGTAATTGTTGGATTATTTTAATAGTGTTGAAAAACTTTTTAAAATTAGCCTTATTTAATATTATTTTTGTTTTATTTTGTTTTCTGGTCAACTACTGTCAGGCATGAAAGATCAAGTTCACACATTAAACTGATTTATTGCTACTATGCACTGGGATATTCTCAACTAACATTAGCACCTGCATGTTAGATAAGGATCAATGGTATTCAAGGAGGCTGGACTTAATTCACTTGTAGCTACAGTATGTAGGGACTCTAGGCTGATTCCTTTTTTAACTGTGCCCCCAAGTTCTGCCATTCCTTTCTCTACATCTTCTTAAGTACCATTCTTCAAGGAAAGGAATAAAAAACAAATAATGAATCAACAATATTCAAAAGCAGTATATCCAATTCTTACACAGTGTGATCTCCTGTATATGAATTGCCAATTTCAGGGTGAAGCCAGGTATCAAGCAGCGTAGCAGAACATAAACATATCACTAGAACAAAGATAAAACAACAAAGAACAGCAGCAATATAACCCTTTATTATAGGAATAAGAGATATCTTTCAAAGGACTAAGCTATGGAGGATATTATTGCCAGTGTTGAAATTAGATTTATTGGCCAGTCCAGCTAACTTTTATAGATGGGAAAGGGTGTCTTTTCCTTTATTTTGGAGTTGTCGGTGGCTATTGTATATGAATCTTAAATCTGAATGGTTTAGATATGAGGTAGACTTTTGAAGATAGAAGACTTGCTTTTTATAGCTGCTAAAGACTTAACTTCTTTCCTCATTTCTCAGACCATATATCATGTTCTTCAGTGGATCCTACAAACCTCTAAAGCAAGTTCTCAAGGTATACACAAAGAGGTGAGTTGGGCCTGTGGAATTTAATAGCTCTCATCTGCAGGGATTCTAAAAACGGGATTCTATTTTTTTTTAATTATTCACATGTTAATGATCACCAAAGACATTCTCTGGAGCAGAAAGATCAATTCTATCCAACCTTCTCTTAAAGAGTTCATAAAAAGTAACCTTTCCAAATTTTATCAATGTCTCTTCAGTATTATTTATTATTTAATATCCCAAAAGCATCTGGTTTGAACCATTTGACACAGATCCAAAGAAAAGGAGGAAGACAGATGGATACCGTCTGGAGCCACCATGTGTGAACTGTATGGCCATAAAAATTGTAATTATATTATTAAACAACAACATCTGCCTATTCCAGGTTCTTGGGAAGGATTCAATAGGTGGATAAAAATAATCAAATCCAGTCTAAACATCTGGCTGGCTGTATGACCAACTATAATAATAGTACAATGACTTTGCAAAGTCTGCTTTTGTGTGTGCAGCTCTTTTGCTTACTAAAGAATTATGAATTAAGAGTCAGCAAAAGCTGCTGTTTCACAGCTTTTGCCTTAAGTTATACAAACTTTTATGAGCAAGTCTTCAATACTTGGATTTATCAGATTGTGTTTCTCAGTGTGTTTTATAATATGATTAAGATTACAGAGGGTAGCAAAACACAGTCCAATTTTTTTTTTCTTCTTAAAGCAGTTCATTTATACATTCAGAGTCAGGCTGATGTGATTCTCTAGGTAGCATCAATTCTGTTTTCTCTGCAAATAAAGCTCTACAACATTCCAACAACTCAAGCCTGCTATGCAATATCAAGACTAGTCACATTTTAATCTGCCCTCTAATATTCCACAGCATGTCAAAACTGTCTTATTTTCCTCAAGGTAAAAGGAATGAAGAAGATTGTTCTGTGAAAATAATTGCCCTTTATATTAGAGATGTGCCTTTGTTTTGTTGAATGTATTCATATCTTGGCCATTCACATAACCCAATTTTTAGGAATATCTGAAATGCTCAGAATCACCTTGTAGGAGATAAAGGTGGCATTAAAAAAATAAATCATTGAGGTGGTGGAGGGCTGGAGACCACAGACCTCTGGTCTTTTAGAAAACTCCAGTTTTCTACTTTAAAATATTCAGCCTTTTTTTTTTAACATTTGGGGAGGCAGTTAAGCATGTGGATGGGAGCTAGATGCCTCTGGCAAGAAAATTACTCCTATTCTCCATATGGTACTCAAACAACTGTAATGCCAAATATAGCATGATAGATGTTGCTGCCAGATTCGAACAATACATTCACAAGGTGCTGAAGCCCTCCCCCCCCAAAATACAATGCTGAGGGGTCTATGTGGCTCATGAGTGGCCTATCCCTGTTTCATCAAGTGAGTCAATTCATGATCTAACTATGTTCTCTTTTGATTGAAAGCATTTCTTGGCTTCCAGACCCACAGAGAGAAAAGTTTCCCAACCAATATGCTAATGGAAAGAATTCAATTTATTACCTTTTCAGACTCTACTTACAAGTACAGAAAAACAAAGTATGATTAGTGTTTTAGTTTTTAAGATGCCACCATAAAGTATTACAGGGATGTATGTCACATGAATGCACCACGTAACCACATTTTACAATGTTAGCTAATAACGCATTAAGTCTGTCAATTAAGGAAAACTGCACATTTCCTTCAGATTTCAAACCACTAACATTCATCCACTAACAGTAATACTAGGTCTCCCATTAACATTTTCTGAGATCGTAAGTTTTCTTCCCAGAGTTTCTCGATATTCCCTTTTCCCCATGCCAGTTTTAACAAATGCCCATTTCCCTAGTTGTAACAACTATTAGCCTGTCTTCTCAATGCCTTCCTATTGGCTTGGGGCAGGAGTTAAAAGCTTATTTATTCCTTTTATGTCTCCAGTTCCTTAGAGCTTCTAACTTTCTGGAACATGCTTTCTCACTCTTTCTCTTTCCGGACCTCCCTAACATCCTCTGATCTTCTGCTGCCATGTAGTCCTCAGCCAATTCTAATGCCCTTTGGTTTGTTTTTGAATTGTGTTTTTGCACCCAAAACTTCACTTTAGTAGGGAGTACTGTTCCAAAATTACTTCTACTACTTTTTCTTTGCTCTTTTAATCTGTCCTTAACCATTTCCTAAGACTTCCAACCTTGCAGACAATTGCAAATCCCTTTATATGTTATATGTACATATGTGTAGCTCCTAAACCATTGCCTATCGGTGTAGGGAGTGACATTATAAGATTATCTCTTTAAGATGGGAGTAATCTATTACCTCTCTTGCAGGAAGACTACTATAAGCTTCCAAAGCCTTTTCTGTTAAACGGGGCTATTCTGGCCACCCATTCGTTTTCAGGCCATTTACAAAAGGTAGCAACTCTTTCAATCATGCTAAAATAGGCTTCTTTATCTTGTTCCTTTGACAGCTTGCATATTTTACACCTTTGGGACCATCTCTATTCTCTACATTTTCTGAAAACCATAGTGGTGAATGTGCCCCTTCTGGTGTCTGCTGCACCCCTTGAAGTAAGTTTATCTGCCCCTAAACTCTTGCCTCTTTCATTCTTTTCCATAAGCTAGTCTATCCTTCCTCCTCTCTGTCTCCCTCCAAAGGTGCTCTTCCTTTTTTTTTTTTTTTAAAAGCCTTTCTTCTTGCTGTTGCTTTAAGAGATCTGGTGTGATATTGGACCAAGTATCTCAGCCTAGCCCCATTTCTGGCTAATCTACCTTCTTCTTTGGTTTATCCACTGGCGTATGGTGGGTATCTGTCTCTACAAAATAGTAGTTTCTTCTAAAGAAGAATGTTACTTCTGCCTTTTCCATCTCTGTACAGGCTCTAATAAGAGATCTGGTTTCTGCAGCCAAGTTGTTGGTCATTTCCTGCAAAGTCTGAGTTCTGCAAGGGCCAAACTCTCATTTGTAGCCACAGCTTATTTTATTTTCAGGAAATATTTAATGAACTCTCAAGTTTACACCACCTCCACTGCTGGGGTTGCCACCCTGTGTTGGATATCCCACCTCTGCCACAAGTTCTTTTAACTCTTAATTTAGTGAGCTCCAAGCATCAAAGAGCTAATAACACAGGATCCTAAACAACACAAATATCCACTATCACTCACTGCTACATTCTTCTTCACTGCTGCTGCTACTCCAACTACTAAATCTTGTGAGTCCTTCTACTTCTTGCGAGTATAGCTAAAGAAAATGATCTGTAGCTGTTGTAGGCTGCTTTACTTTCACATTCAAACACACATGAGCACCACACCCAGCTGTCTCTCTTTTTATAGCCATGCCGGTTGGGAAAATTGCTTAAAGAGACAGGACAACAACAGCACAGGTGCTGACCATTTTCTGGGCAGCCTGCTCAGGTAGCTATCATAGAGATTAAGATACATTGTGTGCCTCCAGAGGAGCTATTATGCATGACAGGAAGTGGGACTTGCTAAGCTTTCCTTTTAGCCAAACAAAAACTAGACAGGATGCAAAAAGGTATATTAGGAGTTAGCCAAGATAGCAATAAATTCCCTTCTCTTCCAAATAGTACAAAGAAGGTCAGAATAGAAACTGTCTGAAATCAGTCTTTGAGTATGCTATAAAAGCTCTGGCAGTTGGTCACTAAACCATATAGAGAGAAGCTGCTATTTCTAACACAAGTTCATTTTCAACTAGCCAGCTTTATATTCTGGTCTTCAAACGTCTGATCTAGCCCAGTTAGTTTTCATTTTTTATAAGGCCGATCTACTTAAAAGGATTCATGATTAGGGCAAAAATCCCAAGGAAACTCTCCTTATAACCTTGTGCTCCTATACTTTTCAGCCCCATGGACTCCAATCTGCATTCATGGAAGATATGGAGGTTTGTTTGAAATTCATATTCTTTATTACATTAGAACTTTCAAAATGCTTTAAGACAATCAAAATGATTGTCAAAATGCTTTAAGACAATCAAAATGATTGTCTTCCCAAACAATCCATTTGGATTTTCCAAGTAGGACTACCTTTTTTCAGGCTAAAAACATTTTTTGTTTGTTTCATGCATGCCTCTCATCATTCTAACAAAAGTAGCCTAAAGCTTGTGGGGCTAAATAATGAAAGTATTATTTTGGTATTCTGCAATAGGGTTTCCTAACCTATATGTCCAGATATAGTGTTCTCTGGATATGTTATCATAATTATTCCAACATGTTTGGAGTACCAGTATAACTGAAGGATGCTAAGTTTGAGAAGGGTGCTCATTAATATACAGATACATAGCTGCCAGTGTTATGCCTGCAATTTCCTGGTTGAAAACACTCTTGATATAATCTGATCCATTTTGCATTGCAATTATTAAATTAGATTTATATATATTGAATGTGCAGTATTAACTATGCTTTAAATATATTATAAGTCTTAGTCAGGGGTGGGATTCTACCGGTTCTGTCCACTTCTGTAGAACCGGTTGCTCTGAAAAGCAGCAAACAGAGAGCCTACATAGAACCGGTTCTATGTCTGCTGCTGTTTTGGCCTATCCACCCACCTGGGCTCTTACCTGACCTTTATTTCCTGCTTTTTCAACCGCATTTGCTTTGCGCGGCACAGCTGCGGTTGAAAAAGCAGGAAAAAAGGGCTTTTCCAACCGCTGCGCACTTGCACACAGCGCTGCTCAGCTGTCCGGGCAGCTCAGTAGGTCGTAAATGGCACTCGTGCGACTTGAGCGATTCACGTGACTTGCGCAACTCGCGCATGTGCGCACAGCGCAGAGCGACAGAACCAGTAATTATGCCGGTCGGATCCCATCCCTGGTCTTAGTTAAAGGAGTCATACAGTGACTTCACATACAAATGGATGTTTTTAGACATTTATTTCTAGAACCCTATCCTAAACTAGAAGATTAACTGTAATTTACAGTAAACTTTCAAAGGAACATGTAGAACATGTAGAAATTGTTTTCTTTTATCCAGTGCATGGCTAGCCATCCTGCAATAGTTTAATCTGCAGACAAGGTGGCTTTGGAGAATCTCTTGCAAGATGACAGGGCTCAAGCTGTGTCTGAGCAGAGCCTGCTGAGTTGGGAAAGCAAGGTGGAAATGGGGAAGAGTCATCATCTCACTTCTCGCTCATAAAATGGAAAGAAAGCAATAAACCAAAAAGGCATTTCCTACAGGTAGCCATTAAATCATTCAATATCCAGGTCCCCAGAGAGGAATAGCAGCCCTTCTTTCCTTTTTTGCAGAATGGGTTGTTTCTGACCGTTTCTCATGCGATGCTTGGTGTCTTCACCTCTTGAGCCTCTCTGGGTTTTTTAGCTCCGATTCATGCCACAGTTCCTTTGGAGATGGACCTTCATCCATACCTCACATTCAAAAAGTTTTGAATGGGTCTCCAGTGATGCCATCCAGGGTTTCTGTTTTTCTCGTGATAATGTGCTAATGGTCTGAGACCCAAATACACTCTTTCTACACATCATCGTTTGTCAAACTCGCTACATGATGCTGGAAATGAGGTGGAAGAAAAGGGGAAGGCTAAATGTGGCTCTGCTTCCACCACCACCCCTCACTCATTTGGTTCCCCCTTAATCTCTAAAACATCTGATTAGAGATTGGAAAAACAAACAGTCTACTTGTTTCCCTCTTTTGTCTATACAAGACCCCTGAATGACTATCTATTCGTGAAAAAAAAAAAAGATTTCTAAGAAAACAATTCCAACATTGAGAACATAACATTATATACCATGAGATATGGAGATCTTCTGGTTGTTTCAGATAAAGATGTCGATCACAGTGGTAATATTAAAAGAAAATTTAATTTAATATAAATCTAGCATAGGTGTCCATATGAATTCTGAAGGGAGGTGGGACTGTAATATAGGATATGACTGTAACTTGAATAGCATCCTTGCCTTTTGGTTTCTGATACTGGTTTGTTGTTTAACATCAGATACCATGAACAGACATTAGATACAGGTAGCTATAGAACATTTATTCCATTCTTATGAATCAACATATTTCAAAATGTAACCTTTAACTTATATATAACTTCTTCAATTCTTCTTACCTTAGATAATTGACTACATATTTCATCATATATGTACCATAGTATTATATGGTTTTTTTATATACAATATTTTTTACTACTGTTATCCATGTTTTCTATACCATATGCTCAACTAACCAACCAAACAATCAACCATCCAACCACAACACAATTGACTAGACTTAACATACTTAGCAGTAACCCTAGCCTGCTTTGATCACATGATTGTTCATATGGTGGAAGGTGAGATCTCCCCAGTTCCTGTTGGCCAACTTAGGCTGCTGCAAGGATGCCTTCTCCCCTGGGCCACTGGAAAGTACCCTGCATGACTAACCTGGTTTCAGCCACAGGAAGTGCTAGACACCTGACTTTGGCAGAGACATTTGCTCACATAATGCTCAGCCAGTGCTTTCCAAATGACTTGGTAAGTCTTACATAAGCTCTTTATAGACCTGATGTTCTTTAGAAGAAGGATAAGAAATTGGAGCAATATTGATTGTTAATTCTGGACTGCTCAGAAAATGGATTTAAGCTAAAGAAATTGGAGGGTTGGTTCTGTCATTGCTAAGTATATTAGAGATTTTCCACTGTTTCTGATAATGGGGTCTGTTGTAGTCCAATATTTTGCCTATCCCATTCCTACTTCACTACTTCTGGATACTTCTAGCTACAAAGACAGAGCTGGACGTGGTAACAATAGATGCCATTTCCATGGTGCATCAGCTTGCTCATTTCTTTCTGATATTAAGTTCCTCTTGTCCTTTAATTATTTTTTCTTTTTATGGGCAATCTCTTTTCCCCCTTTTATGTTATAAATCTTGATACATCATGTCATGCCCCTGGTGGAGACTGACTCTGAGGGAGAGGAGAAACAGCCAACAGGGAGTGGAAGTGTGGCACCAGAGGTTGTGGAGAAGGCTGGGGAAGGGCAGAGGCCGGCTGAGCAGTCAGAGGAGGACCCAGGCCCATCCCCTATCCATCCTAGGGCACGCAGGAAGGAGAGAATAAGGGAGAGATGTGGTCTACTTGGGAGAAGAGGTCCTTGATCCTCTTCATGGGCTACAGCAGTGCCAACTGAATATGAGGACAGACATGCGTATGGGCGAGCGCTGGAAACAAAGCGTGGAAAAATCTCTAGTTTATAGTTCTTCTCTGAGTTTGGCATCCTTCCCAGTGTGTGTTCTGTTGTCTGTGGATGTCCTCCAGTCCTTATCTTGCCTGATTTGTGTTACTTTTTTCCTCCTTCTTGTAACTATTTGTGTGGGAGTTTTTTGTTTTCTGTCAAGGGTATTTGGAGCTTGGAAGCAAAGTGAAGGAATAAAAGGGGCTTCACCTGTTTTCTGTCACTGTGTTTGTTTTGTATCCCACCCTGGGTCATCAGACATCAGTGCAATAATATCCATGTAGTATAATTAAATTCTTGATATTTTGTTATTTGAATACCTGTTGGAGACCAACCATTGGAAGGAGGGCTGAAGCAGGGAATTAGCCTAGATTCACTACATAAACACAAGGCTTCTAGATCTGACCTTCTTTGAATGCCATTGACCCTTATCTGGGCTTTTCCATATGAGAGCTACCAGTCAGGGTATAAACAATAAAGTAGCTGGTTGAACTCTACACATATGGATCTGGCTGTTTGCACCTGACAATGACCTAGAGAATTGGAAATAAGAAGAAAAAGAACATTATATATTCTATCTATAATATTAAGATCAATTTATCACATTAGTTTTACAACTATTATCATTATTTGTTCTTCATTCAAAATAAATATAACATTGAAAAGAAAGCTGCAAGATATATCCATGTATCTATATACTACTATAACTTGTCATGATCTTTAACTGGGTAAAATAGTGCACCATTGGGTAGCAAATTTTTGAGGCAAGATAGTCCAATGAAGTATCTTACAAAATGTGTCCAAAATTCAGGACTCATGACTCCCAAGGTAATAAAATGTGGGGACACCATTGCTTCAAAATTACTAGAGCTGTTGCCTGCTGGGCTGCTGCTGCTGCTGCAGTCATATTATCTTCATTTTCAATGTTCTGGAACAGTTTCCCAGTCAATCTTGCAATCCTTTGTTCTCATCCCCGTCACTTACCTGCCTGCTAGGAATGGGAGGAAAGGACAGGGAAGATTTCCAATGTTCCCTGACAGATTCCCACAAGGAAACTCAGTGGGGAAACTGACAGGAAATCAGAAGTTGCTGCTGCTCCCACTGTTTTTTTGGCCTGCTGTTGAGCATTCTGTTTCTCTATAAATAAATATTTGCGAAATAATGATCCAATGGGGCATGGGTTGTCCAATTAATTATGTAATAAAGACTTCAGACTTAAGAGAAATTATTTGACATTGAAATCTCCATTGTAGTATATCCATGCAGTTGAGAAAAGCAATCTGATTGTAGCACAACCATGGGACAGCTAATTTAAACAAAGTAGAAATTGAACAAAAATGTAAATAGAATTATTCAACAAGAATTATTTTAATGTACTCTGAGATGAGACGTATGCAGGCTCTATTTCAACCAACATTTTCCTGATTTTCCCATTCAAATCTAAAATATTCGAGAGGTCCTAGATGTATTCGGCTTCACTTCCATTAGTATATATACAGTATTTCCAAATAGCTCAGCCATAGTCAATGTTCAGTGTTACAGACTGCTGGGGGAAGCAAGCCAAGGAACATTAAAAACAAAACTCTTAAAGGTTAGATGAGATTCTTCTCCTGCCTTTACAAAAATGTTGCTGAAGAAATTCAAGTTTGTAAAGTCAATTCTAAATTCAGATGAGTTTGCAAATTACCTTGGTTCATACTGTAGTATGCTCAAATCTAAGATTTACTTGTCCTAGTGGACTCAAAACTTTACGTGTTATATGTGAACAGGAACCGATTAAAAAGAAGGTGAAAAAGGAAAGAACAAACAGAAACCATGAAAGTGAGTGGGAAATAAGAGATTCATAGGGAAGCAGAGAAACAATGAAATGAATAGTAGCATAACAATAATGCTAGTGCAAGTTCTAATAATGGTCAATAAATTGAACAGCTTTCAAAGAGCTTAGACAAATTCATTGAAGATGATTTCTACTTCAATATTAAAGGCAAATGCCTTTTAAAAGCTGTTATTATAGATAGCAGGGTGCTACCATACTAATGTCTTCTTTGCTGGCCACTATGGGAACAGAATCATGGTTTATGGAGTGTTGTTTTTTTTGTTCCCATCAAGCCTCGGTGGTGCAGTGGTTAGAGTGCAGTATTGCAAGCTACTCCTACTGCAATTTGGCAGATCGCATCCCACCAGGCTCAAGGTTGACTCAGCCTTCCATCCTTCCAAGGTGGGTAAAATGAGGACCCAGATTGTTGGGGGCAATATGATGACCCTGGGCTGTAAAGCACTATAAAGTGGTATATAAGTCTAAGTGCTATTGCTATATTGTAATATTGTATATCCCTGACTTCTGATTTCTGAAGTATAAACTATATAGGATTATACAGTATTCAATTAACAATTTGGCTACCTTGATTTAAAATACATATTGATGCATAGCATGGGATGCTATAATAATTAGCATCCTATCAGCTTTTGTGGAACTAGCTGGGCTTTCGCAGAGCAAAATGGATAACACAACTTTATCAAAGTTCAGCACTCCACAGCGTTGTTTGTCAACTAAACCTTTATCTTAGCAAGTCAGTAGAGTTATTTATTTATTTATTTATTTTTCGTATTTCTATACCGCTCCCTCTCCCAAAAAGGGACTCGGGGCGGTGTACATACTAAACATATAAAATAAATACAGATAAAACAGAATTTAAAATCAAAATTAAATAAATATATGATTAAGTCTCATTAGATAAAAATTAGAACCCTTATTAAAATTTAAAAACTCCAAAGACCTTATTTGGCCAGGCCGGCCTGTTTAAACAGTAAGGTCTTAACTGCGCGCCGGAAGGTTAGGATGTCTGACATGGCTCGTATCTCCGGGGGGAGGCAATTCCAAAGGGAGGGGGCTCCCACAGAGAAAGCACGTAATCTTGGGGCCGACAGCCGACAGCGATCGGGCGGCGGTACCCCGAGTAGGGCGACCCTGTGGGAGTGTACTGGGTGGCGGGAGGTTGTTGGTGGCAGCAGGCGGTCCCGTAAGTATCCAGGTCCCGTGCCATGGAGCACTTTAAATACTATTAGTACCACCTTGAATCGAATCCGGAAGGCCACAGGAAGCCAGCGCAGCCCGCGGAGAAGTGGTGTTACTTGCCATTCTCACAATCTTATAGTGACCATTAGGCTTTCTTTGATTCCTAGTTTTAAAATATATTATGTTTCATGTGGAGCGTATTTCCTCTGTAAAATGATTAAGCAGAGATACAACTGCTTGCAAAACTGCAGCTGATAAGAAGTGGTGAGATTTGGCCACTGGTGGGATGCTCTATAGAACCGGTAGTTCTGAAGAGCAGCAGACATAGAACCAGTTCTGTGTTTGCTGCTGTTTGGCCCACCCGCCCACCTGGGCTCTTACCTGACCTTTATTTCCTGCTTTTTCAACCTGTGACACAGCTGAGGTTGATAAAAGAGTTAAAAGTGCTTTGTCACTTTTTACAATGCTGTGTACCTGCATGCAGCACTTATCAGCTGTCCGGGCAGCACAGCTGTTCAGGCAGCACAGCAAAACATAATCACCTAACCAGTAGTAACATCAGTTGAATCCCACCCCTGGATTTGGCCACCTCTGCCATCTACCTTGCAACACATAATTTGATTTAGATATGACTAGATGAGCATTGCAACATTTGTGGCCAACCCCTGGGATTCCATAACATGAGGAAAACCAGTTCAGTTAAACCTACAAATTCAGCTTTACCTTGCTTCATGTTAGCATTTGATACAGATCCAGGCTATACCTTACACACATATATTTAATGTCAGTGGCCTCTCCTCACCAATGAGGTAGAGTTCCTAACTTTAATATTTAACAGGCACCAGTCCATTTTATTCCCCTAAACAGACGGATATCTAGCATTATTTGAAATCACGGCATGAAATCAATCTTTTTTTCTGATTACTCTCTATGTGTGAGCCACTTCAGTTCTGCTGGCAGACCTCTCACACTCTGGAGTCGTCCTTCAATGTCCTGACATTTAATTAGATTTAACTCCAGGTAACTTTTCAAAAGAAAATTGTAATAATTTTAATTTGATGGGCGACATGTCAAGAAGAAAAATAACAACCTCAAATCCGGTATAAACTTGTGATGGAAAACCAGCCAGGGGGTATTTCCAACCAGAAAGTTTGGAAAGTCTTCAATGGATGGAGGAGATGGGAGGAAGCCAGGCAAAGAAAAGATGAAGTAAAGGAGATGTGATTCTTTGCCAAAATCAGCTTCTAACCGAATATTCATGGTTCAGGGATTGAGTTTCAGAACTTTGGCAGAAAATTAGCTATACTTGATATCAGGAGGGCCGGTAGAAAATCAATGTGATCTTTCAGTGTTTCGGTGCTTATTTGGACAGTTCCTGTTTAAACTGCAACGATGTCTTCATCAGATGTTTGTGATGATTAATAGTTTATTTAACACTTTCCATATTGGAATACTTGATGTACTTTGCCACTTGTGAGTCAGATCATGATCACTCTTTTCCTTTTATAGACTGACAGAGTACGATGAAAGATAAAGAGGTAGCTTAACACTTGGATGGAAAACTCAAGAAGAGAAACATGTGAATATAGGATGCTATGTCTGTAAATAGTACTACCTGGCAGAATTATAGTACCTACACAATCCCATTGTTTGTTTGTTTTTACAGTAATTGTCTAATCATTTTTTTCCTTGAGAAACACAAGACAGACAATAAGACAATAAATCTGCATTCATCAGTTCACATGACTTGGTATTTTATAAATGAATACATTAGTCCTTGATAGTTCATTTAGTGACTGTTCAAAGGTACAATGGCACTGAAAAAAGTGAGTTATGACCATTTTCACACTTATGACAATTGCAGCATCCCCATGATTACATGATCAAAATTCAGATGCTTGGCCACTGGTTCATATGACAGTTACAGTGTCCTGGGGTCACATGATCACCTTTTACAACCTTCTGACAAGCAAAGTCAATGGGGAATCCAGAGTCACTTAACAACCATGTTACTAACTTAACAAAAGCAACAATTCACTTAACTGTGGCAAGAAAAGTTGTAAAATGGGGCAAAACTCACTTAACAAATGTTTCATCTAGCAACATAAATTTTGGGCTCAATTGTAGTCATAACTTGAGGACCACCGGCATAAGATTTCATAAATGAAGACAAATATACATGTCCCAAGATAATGATGCAGCATCCAATCTGAGTCTGTCACCAGGACCAGAGATTTCCACTCGTTCTGGAGTCCATCTTCAGGAAAATTCTCTCTCACCAAAATTTGTCTCTCTACTCTGCTACTCTCATCACACATTTTGGTGAGAGAGAAGTTCCCAATGATGGGTTCCAGCACTAGTCTGAGAGCTCAGAAGACTAATGCTCTGGTGCCTGACTGACCTAGATTGGATCCTGGAAGATAGGATATATTTGAAATATTCTAAAATTCTTCTGTTTTGAAGAAGAAAAGATTGGAGACCATCCTTTACGATTTAAACAATGAAAAAAAATGTGGAAAATAAAAGTATCTGAACTACCCCTGGAAATCTATCCTAATGGAGAGAAGCTTTCTATCCCCTGTGTTTTTTTGTTTCAATCAGAAATTACTAATTACTAAATAATTGGAAGTAGATGGATTAGAATTCAAAACATAATTTCCTCATGAGCAGTGGATCAACCCTTGGAAATCAATGGGAAGAACAGAAATACCTAATGGAGATTGGAGGCTACCCTTCAGTTAGCATGGCAAATCTTGCTTCTTTTGACAAGAACTGAAACAGAGAACTGCTGAATTTTGAAATTTGATAGAAATGTGAAAAGATGCACCCTGTGATTCCATAAATGGGGTATTATTTGTTGAACAGTCTGGAATTTGGCCAGCTTGGTTCACCCCATTTTTTAATTTCAAACTCTGAATTGTAATAGCAAACATTTAAATTATTCTATTTGAATACTCACTTAGGAGACTTCAAGAAAGCTACAGTATAAGATTTTGATACTAAATAGAAAATTCTTAAATGAGGATATGCAAGTGGCAAGAGTACTTTGAAGGTACTTAGGAATGTTGGAGTTCTTATTTTAAGGGAATTTAAAACAGAAAATTAGTTAAACAAATACTTCAATGTTTTCTGATCCTTGGAATTCACAAATGTAGATTGTAATAAACCCTGAGCAATGATGAAAAGAATCCCATAGCAGAGCAAAGTAGAGTAAAAAAGAGTTCAGATTGACTGAGAATTCCTAAAGGAGGTTTAAAAGTACAATCATGAAGAGTCCTGCTGAGGAGAAAGAATGAATGGCAGCAAGAGAAGCTAACATGATTACACAAAAAGCATAGAGATTAAAACCGAAAAAGACGCATACAAGAAATGAAAAGAGAGCTACGTCACAAAGGAAGAGTCCAGAAAGGTACCTCAGAACTATAAGGGTGATGGGATGAAGAATGAGCTGACTTTAGTAAAGGATGCTGAGTATAACAGAAAGGACTCTGTTAGAAATGCATGAAATAAAAGGAAAAGGCCAGCAAACACTAAGCGTGCCAGCTGCTTACTGAAGAAGGCAAAATACTAACGAGTAACAAAGGGTCTTTCACTCTTGTATTGGCAACATCTTTTTTCGGCCATGTCTCCATGACCTGGCCTTGAGTATGACAGGCTTAAGTCATCATCAGCTGTACCATCATTACACTAGGCTTTCCCCCTTATGGCAGGAAACATAAAAAGCAAAAGTAAAAGCATCAAGCAATTCATTTTTCATGTTGGCTCAGATACCAGAATCTTATTCTTTTCTCCTTTACCTTTTACTAAGGAGAAGCCATTTATCTCTCATTTATTTTAAAGATTTACCATTTGCTCCTCTTCCTCTGGAGTAATCCTTTTGTCTCTTTAATGCTCTGACACTCCTTTATCACCTTAGTTTACCTCATAGTTTAGGAAAACTACGTCTTTCGCTGCCTGTGGCTTCCAGGCTAACTTCTGCTTTTCTATTTGAATGTATAGTGTGTTGGTGTTCAGCACAGATATTTTGCATCTAGAGCTTCATAGCATTCATTCTCTTCACAATCACTAAAATGACACCCCCCCCCCCTGCCCACAAACTTCTGGAAATAAACTTCCTAAAATTGAATGGTGTCCTATGGAATTTCAATTCTTCCAAAGGCATTAATGCCAATAATAATTCATCTGTCTTCCTTTGTTCATCACAGATGATAGTTTGCATTTCATCATTGCCCAAAGCTGCATCCTTCTTGATCCCACTACAGTTTCTTTTTGTGTTTGAACACAATTGCTGATCAAACCAATCCTGCACATGATTTTTCGCACTGGTACATTGGTGAAAGCAGGAAAATATCCTGTTGAGTAGGTTCATAGAGGGAAATATTACTGCAAGCAACTTGCTATATCAGGGTCAGCTTGGTTCTAGTATATTGACTTCTACTCAAGAACTAGTATAGTCTAATATATAGAGTGTTTACAGCAGTGGTAGGATTCAATTTTTTTTACTACCAGTTCTGTAGGCATGGCTTGGTGGGCGTGGCATGGCTGGATGGGCATAGTGTGGCTTGGTGGGTGTGGCAGGGAAAGGATACTGTAAATCTCCATTCTCTCCCTACCCCACTAACCTACTTTCCAGCTCCGTTCTCCTGTGCAGGCAACAAAAAAAGACCCAGCCAATCAGCTGAGACTGGGGAGGCAGAGAATAAATGGGGGCGGGGCCAATCAGACGTGGTATTCTGAACTACTCAAAATTTCTGCTACCAGTTCTCCAGAACTGGTCAGAATCTACTAAATACCGTCTCTGGTTTACAGACTTGGGAACATTGATTGGCTGTAGTAAATAACCAGCAAGGAAGACATCTCTTCTAGCAGCATTTACATCTGAATCATTTTGCTGCCAAAAGAGCAGAGAATTTCCCCAACTTCACTTTTCACTCTAAGCTGAGGCTTCACTGTGGAGAATCCACAAGCTGTTTTTGATATTCATTAATCATCTGGCTAATTTGTTTTCACACAGGAGCGCTGACAGCAAATGAATGTTTTTGCAGCAAGAACACAGTGTATAATCCAGACTATTATGGCAATAAGACCGATGAAAACGGCTGCTTCCCATGTACTTTCTATGTACCATTCTTTGTCTGGCTATAATTGTAAACATGTCTAATTTCCTTTCTTTTAAAAAATCACATCTGCTGAAAGAAACAGACCTACCATATGTGGTTGGAATAATGATAAAAGCATTGCTGCTTATCTCAGAAACATGAGTTGAAATGTTGCCAAGGGTTTTCTAATGATTTGGAATAATGTAGTGGGCCTCAAGAAACAGTGGTATTCAACCACCAAGGTTGCTTCTTCCATTTGTCTCTTTTGTCTTCCTGCTTGCCACAAGTCACATCTGTTTGTCAATAGTATTTTATCTTTATTAACTGTTTTGAAAAAGTGATTTACTTTGATGATGCTTTGAGTAAAGCCCTTCTTCAAACTAGTTTTACAAAACAAGGCCAGAAAGGGAAGACAGCCTGTAGCACTTCAGATTTTGCAAAATTCCTGGGGGAGCATGACCATTAGTAAAAGATGCTGGCAGTTGTAGTTCAGCAACATCTGGAACACTACAGGTTGCCTTTCCACTGAGTTACAGGATTAAGAGCATTTGCAAATAATGAAAGAATGGAATTTAAAGATCATAAAGATTATTTGCACCATGATTTATTACAGATCTCAGGATTAAATCCTTAAATTGTTTTTTTTCTAAAGCATTGTTGGAAGATGGACTGAACTGTCCAAACAATTAGACTAAACTAATTGTGTATATCCAATTCATATGATAAAAAGCACAATACAATCCACCAGTGATCAACCAGCAACACTGAGCAGCCTATCTGATCTGCAAAACTGTTTCTTGAATTATAGTATCTGGCAAGCAATAGAAACAAGAGAAATTCACTCATGGTTACTTATAACTTAAGGTAATTCATGAAGCGTTCAGCATGAAACTATACATAGCTATTCTGGACAAACATGGCCAGTGTAGTACTTACAATGTAAGACCACAACTGAATCCAAAATTTCCATTGCTATGTAAGACAATTACCGGCAATTGAGTTTAGCCCCATTTTATGACCTGGCTTGCCATAGTTGTTAAGTGAATCACTGCAGATTTTAAGTAAATAACATGGTTTTTAAGTGAATCTGGCTTCCCCATTGACTTCGTTCATCAGAAAATTGTAAAAGGGGATCACATGATTCTGGGAAATGGCAGCCATCATAAACACATGCCAGTTGCCAAGCATCCAAATTTCTATCAGGTGATTCTGGGGATGCCACAATAGTTATAACTGTGAAAACAATCACACATCACTTTTTTCAATGCTGTTGTAATTTTGAACGGTCACTAAACAAATTGTAATAAGTCAAGGACAACCTATGCTTTATATGTTCAGCATGCTTTATAATACATTTTTCTGTTTTCATCAGTGATAAATAGTTCACTAAAACTGGGATATGATGCCTTTGAAAAAAGGCCACAAATAATATGTGACATAAGATACAGTTATCTACTATTTTGATTTTTTTACCCACTCCTGGTGCAACAACTTATTTGAGTGTCACTTTTCTTTTTTGCCAGCTTATTATGACTAGATCAGAGGTGGTATTCAGCTGGTTCTGACCAGTTCTGGAGAATCGGTAGCGGAAATTTTGAGTAATTAGGAGAACCAACAAATCCCACCTCCGACTGGCTCTGCCCCCATCTATTCTCTGCCTCTCGAGTTCCAGATGATTGGCTGGGTCTTCTTTTGTTGCCTGCCCAGGAGAACGGAGCTGGAAAGTAGGTAGTAGGATGGGGAGGAAATGGGATTTTGCAGTATCCTTCCCCTGCCATGCTCATATAAAGCAGTTGCTCTTAATATGATCACAGAGGTCATTTATGTAGAGTATGAAGAGAGTTGGTCCTAAAACACTGCCTTGGGGGACACCACTGTTGACAGGTACAGAATTTGATAGGATTCTCCCAATTTTGACCATTTGTTGTCTGTTTGACAGGAATGCTTCTATCCAGTTATGTAGGTGTCCAGAGAGATTTTAGTACTAGTAGTAGTTTGTCATGTACCACTGAATCAAAGGCTCTATGGAAGTCTATGTAAATTGCATCTATTGTTTTGCCCTGATCGAGTTGTGTAGTCCATATGTTTTTGCAATGTAAGAGTTACAGATTACAGGGTAGTTTTTTTCTGAAACCAAATTGTTTATTAGAGAGTAGGCTGTTTGTCTCTAAGTGGAGGATAATGGATTGGTTAATAATTGATTCCATGACTTTACAGGTGATGCAGCATAAGGAGATTGGTCTGTAATTTTCAACTAGGCTGGGATCTTCCTTTTTGAAGATGGGGTGACTGTGGCTTGTGACCATAGTTTTGGCAAGGAGCTGGTTGTCCAAGCCCAAAATCTCAAGCCTGGTGATACAGGGTATCCTGTTGCGAGCAGAGGAGTGTAGTAGTCTTCTCGTGAAATATTTCTGGACTCACTCAATTGTATTAATGTCCAATATACAGTGCGGATTCCAGACTGATGAGCTGCATTCGAGTATTGGTCTAACAAAAGTTTTGTATGCTCTAGTTAGCAATTCAATATTTCTGGAGGAGAAGCTTTGTAAGATTAGATTTACAACTCTTAATGCCTTTTTGGCCATGCTGTTACAGTGAGCTCTGGTGCTTAGGTCATTTGATATGAGAACTGCAAGGTCCTTGACAGAGTGAGGATCATCAACGAGATCATATCTGCCTAGTTTGTATTTGATGTACTGATTTTTTTTTTTTACCAATGTGTAGGACAGAGCATTTGTTAGTCGAGATTTGGAGTAGCCAATTGTTTGACCATTCAGACACATAGTCAAGGTACTTTGAAGGACAGTAGTATTGTCAGTGGTGTTGAATAGTTTTATGTTATCCGCAAAGATAATGCAATTGCTTAAAAGGTGATCACAAAGGTCATTTATATAGAGTATAAAGAGTATGGGTCCTAGAATGCTGCCTTGGGGGACACTGCTGTTAACTGGAGTAGGATTTGATATAGAACTCTCTATTTTTACTATTTGTTGCCTATTTGACAGGAATGCAGTAATCCACTTATGAAGGGATCTGGAAATGCCTTAAGAGTTTAGTTTAACAGTAGTTTGTCATGTACCACTGAATCAAGGGCTTTGCAGAAGTCTATATGAAATTGCATCTATAGCTTTACCCTGGTCAAGTAGAGTAGTCCATATATTTTTGCAGTGTAGGAGTTAAAGATCGCAGGACAATTCTTTCCTAAAAAATAATTCAAAAGAAAAAGAAAAAAAAAGAAGTTCCAACATCTTTTTTTGTATCGTGGTGATCAGAACTGGTCACAATATTCTAAGTGTGGTCTCACCAGTGCAGTATAAAACAATATTACACTGAGTTATATTCTTGGGCAGCTTTCTTCTCCCTGCCTCCTCTCCATGGGTCATGTCTCCCTCTAGCTTGTTTTCCTCCATGTAATCATGTTTTTTTCTTCTTTGTAAGAAAAAAATACTGCTTTTCCTAGTCTAGAAGTAGACTAGAAGCAATGACATCTGTTTTCCTTTCTTTAGGAAGGAAAAAGGAATCGATTGATAGTGGAAAGAAATGGAAAGAGAAAGAAAAGAACTTAGGGAGAAAGGAGGCAATGAAATGCTGTGGAGGTTATGTTCCAGTGCCTGGAGGACGTGCGGATTTGGATGGGCGGGAACAGGCTCCGATTCAACCCTTCCAAGACAGAGTGGCTGTGGTTTCCGGCTGCCCAATATAGTCAGCTGACTCCATCACTGGCTATTGGGGGAGAGATCTTGACCCCCACAGTGAGGGCTCACAATCTGGGAGTCCTCCTGGATGCACAGCTGTCTTTAGAAGATCATATTACAGCCATCACCAGGGTTTTTTTTTATCAGGTTCGCCTGATGCGCCAGTTGCGACCCTTTCTTGATCGGGATGCCTTACGTACGGTCATTCACGCTCTGGTCACCTCCTGTTTGGACTATTTTAACGCCCTCTACATGGGGCTCCCTGTGGGGAGCACCCAGAGGCTTCAACTGGTGCAAAATGCGGCCGCGCGGGTGGTCAAGCGTCAAGAAACTCCCATGTGACGCCTCTCCTACGCGAGCTGCATTGGTTGCCGGTGGCCTTCCGGGTTTCGCTTTAAGGTTCTGGTTTTGACCTTTAAAGTGCTCCATGGCATTGGACCAGGTTACTTGCAAGACCACGTTCTGCCAGTAGTCTCTCCCACCGACCAGTGCGCTCCCACAGGGAGGGTCTCCTTTGGGTCCCGACGGCATCCATGTGCCACCTGGTGACCCCGAGGAATAGGGCCTTCTCTGTGGGGGCACCCGCCCTCTGGAATGAGCCGCCTCCTGAATTACAGATAACCACTGACCTGAGGGCGTTTAGACGTGCGCTGAAAACCTGGCTCATTGAGCAGGCTGACCTGGGCTGATTTAAATTGGGGTTTAAATTGGGGTTGAGAATCAGTTTTGTATTTTAATTATTGGGGTCTTAAGGTATAATGTTAGTAGCAGCCTTGAATTTAATCTATTTTTAACTTTTGTAATTTTATATTGTGTTTTTATTTGGCTGTACACCGCCCTGAGTCCCTCGGGAGAAGGTGGCATATAAATCCGATAAAATAAATAAATAAATAAATATTTTTTTCTCTGACAGGACAAACTTAATAGGAGCAGATAGAAGTTCTAGGAAAAGAAAAATAACTGTTGGGTGAAGACTGCGAAAGGACATGAGCTTCATTGAGAGATGGAAAAGAAATGTCAGTGCTAATAAAACAGCCTAAGCTTATTATTATTTTTATGCTGCTGCTGCTGCTGTTGTTGTTGGGGGGCTAATCTGTCTATAGCAACATTGTGACAGGTGGAAGAGTTGAACTACTATCAGATTCTGTTTTTTGTCACTCCAGGAATGTGTATTTTCTTGGATAACCCAGGTTGAGTCATATAGATTAGCTTCAGAAGGATTATTTTTGTGTTCCAGCATGAAGTGTACATTGAAAACATCAGGCACCCTGTAAATATGTACTTATATTAATTTGATAAAAATATCTTATCTTTCAAGCGCCGACAAAGTTAACGATCTTAATGGCTACCAGTGTTTATACATCACAATCCCAAGAGATTATTGGTGATGTTATTCCATATTTGAGGCCTGCTACTTGTCCTCTTGACCTCTTGCCACTGGGCTGTTTTTGTATCTTGTCACTAATATTAGGCAATCAATAGTTCCCAAGCAAAACATCTTGCCTGATGATGGGCATTGCTTTTTCTGCCTGTAAAATAGCAGTTGCTGCTTCTCACCTTGGGAAGCATATTTTCCTTGATGTCTTAGTTTTGGGAAATTGCTAGTCTATTTTCACTTTAGTTCTTCCTTTTGCCTTTAATTTTAACATCCAAGAGCTCTCTTGGGATTATTGATCAAACCTGTCTTCTTTTAGGAGACATATCAGCTTGAATCCTATCTGTTAGCTTAATGTCATGAGTCAAATAGACATCTGTGGAGTCCACATTTCTGTTTTATAAATCTTTTATCTCTTGCAAATCATGGTGTGTTTTCTTTAAATTGGGTATTTTCCAAAAGGTTCAGCTGTATATGATTACAATTAATTACAATGATCCCAGCAATTTTATTTACTTTATCCTTATCCAGTGAGGAGAGGTTGGGGTGGATGGATGAATGGAGAGTGGATTTTTACCAAAATCCTTTATATAAAGAAGGAGGTTTCTTCCTTTTCTCTTAACTATCATCCCTTTGACCATTACCACCTTCTGTTGCAATTAGTAATCCCCCCACTCCAACAAAATGGAGCCAAATTCTCCTGTGGCATATACACTGAAGATTTTCTTGAGAATTGCATCAGATATGTGTGTGTGAAAACATCCCTTTTCCATATGTAACAGTAAATAGTTTTAGCAGTAAATAGCCTTGGTAAATAGTGCCCCCACTTTCTGTTAAATCAATAGAGAAAAACTAATGTGACTAGAAGGAATATATTTAGTGCCATATATATAGTCCTCAACATGTTATGACAATTGAGCCCAAAATTTATGTTGTTAAGTGAAACATCTATTAAGTGAATTTTGCCCCACTTAATGACCTTTCTTACAACAGTTGCTAAGTGAATCTGGTTTGCCCATTGATTCTGCTTGTCAAAAGGCCACAAAAGGTGATCCCATGATCCTAGGAAACTGCAACAGTTGTAAATACGAACCAGTTGCCAATCCTCCAAACTTTGATCGTATGAGAATGGGGATGTTGCAACAGTCATAAGTGTGAAAAATAGTCATAAGTCACTTTTTTTTCAATCCTGTTGTGACTTTGAATAGTCACTAAATGAACTGTTGTAAGTCAGGGATTACTTGTATTCAGGCTTTCAATTACAGAGGGATTTTTCTGCCTTCTGATCCAGTTTGGATGTACTTGGTGTGAATCTCACCTAATAGAAACAGGCTGAGTAGCACTGAGTTGAACAATCTTTTGGATATGCCTAGCTTTGGAATAAACCTTTGCAGTCCCTTTCTCTCTCTTTTTTAATTTTTTTTTAAATCTGAGGCCTGTTTATTTGTTATATTGGTATAGACATCCATATCACATGAAGGTGATTCTGGGGAGCATACAACAAAACAATAAATACATAAAAACAGTCACAATTAAAAATAACTATTAAAAAGGCATGCAAAACAAGAGAGGATGATATTAAGCACAGTAAGGCAGCTCCCTGGTCCCCTGAGTCCCCCCAGGCCTGATAACATGACTAGATCTTGAAGGACTTGTGGACCACATATTGAGTCTGATGAAGAAAGATCTAAAACAGTGTTTTTCAACCCTGGCAATTTTAAGATACATAGACCTCAACTCCTAGCCTTAGAGTCTTAGAGTCACTAAGACTGAGAACCACTGATCTAAAATACTGCAAGGGAAATTATCTTCAATGGGAATTGTTCTATGAGTTGGCATGGAAATCCAAAAAGTTTTGTTTCACAAAAGCTTATGTGGTGGCATAATATTGGCTAATATTTATAGTGCCACAAGATTATTCAACAGGGATTATAGCTTGTTATTCTCCTTGCCAGCCTCAATTTCATCATATTACCTTACACTGCTGTTGCATTCCAGTTGGCTTGACTACTTGGAAATCACCAATTGAGGCAATATATTATGAAGCTAAATATTTATAGGCGAGGGGAACAGCAGCCTGAAGTCATAATCATAAAGTGAAAACCCAGCCCTTTAGGTATTTATTTGAGTTGCAGCAATAGAGTCTGGCAATAGAAGTTTAAATGCTAATAAAAGAAAAAGTAAATCGGGCATTCCTTTATTATAGTGGAAAATAGAAATGGAAACTCCTCTTCAGCTGACGGTCTTCTGATCTCTTATTAATCTGATAAGGACATTGTTAATTATGGTAGCAATTACATGGAAGGAATGCTTCAGAAGAATTCTTGTTAAGTAGTGATTGCCCGTTTGAGCATTACTCCACACATACAAAAAGGAAGAGAGAACATCTTAAATGAAGTTTCTATTAAAATCAGCAAGATGAAAATGTGTTAGATTAATTTCACAAGAAATGTTTCTTAATAAGCATTATTGTCTCAATTTATTCATGATAAGAAAGGAGAAAGGGGGGAATTGATAGCCTCCAGATATGGCTGCCTGAAAGTGAGATGAGTATTATCTTTTAATAAAAATATCTTGCTTGTTAATCAATTTCCTCCTTAAATGGGGATATCCACCAAACTGAGATTTCCAAGCAAAACATGTAATGTTACAGTGCAAGTTCTGCCTCTTCTGAACATGCATGACACAGGTCCAGATGGGGCTGAATTTATATCACAACAGCAAGACAAGTTTAATCATTAGCTACCTTTATGAACACCCATGATGTCAAGAGGAGAGCCAATCGGCCCCTTGGCCAGGGCCTCAGTTCAGATGTAGATACTTGCTTATTTTTAATTTAAACATATTTATTATGTTTCACTGAGGTAGGTCCTATTTTGTTTAAATATGTCATCATATTATGATTAGTGCATTCAAAACTAGAAAAGGTCTATATTTCTCTGGATTACAAAGGGTGTGGGCATTAGCAATAATGTAAGGAATTAGTTCACAAAATGAACTTTGTTCTTAATTCAGAGTGCATAAAAGTTTTAATTTGCCTGAGAAGTCACAATTACTTTCAAGGGAAAAGTTGTAAAGAGTTTCCCAAATTATCCACATGTACCCTGTAAGATATCCTCTGATGATATTATATATCTAGGATTATGGATGATTTTTGTTTACGTTATTGTGCAAATGAAGAATGATAGCCAATCGAGTAAAGTGAAGTATTTATTTATCTGTAACAATTGTTTTTATTTAAAAATAATAATTCTAAAAAAAGTTACAAGAAATGCTTCTTTTTTAAGGTTAACTTTATATGATATTATATGAAAATGAAGTAGCAGTATAATAGTATGAAGTTGAATAAAATGCAATATGATATATAGTATAATAAAAACTATATGATGTAATATAGTTGTTATTGCTGTTGTTGCAATTGTTGTTATATTAAGAAAAATTATGTTATTAATACAGCCCCAATCATATACAAGCTGTGGGCAATAAGGAAGAAAACATTCATCCAAACTGAGAGAGGATCAGTAATTTCCTTTACTTGTTAAATAATATGGCAATTATGCATGGAACCCCACTTTGGAATAACTGTAGTCTCAGTTGCTTCTCCCCATAACTACTGCCTGGCACCAGTGCTGAAGTAACAGCAGAACAACTTCAAAATAATACTCTGTCTTCCAGATTTTATAGCTGATTCAGAAAGATGTCGTGGTCCATGTTATTAACTGCCAGTGAGAAGTTTTACAGAACCATGGGGATCATTCTTCTCTCTGAAGATGATAACAAAGATCATTCACCAGGGCAACCAATGAGGTTTTTCTCCCATGATCCGACCTGTATCATGACTGGAAATAATTAATATAAAGTGGAACCTGGGGTCGCGACCGTAATCCATTCCAGAACTACAGTCACAACCTGATTTGGTCATGACAGAAAGCATGACCATCTGCGCATGTGCGGACCAACACCCCCCGCCCCCAAATAAAAATAAAATGGCGCTGAAGGGAAAATCACCATGGCGATTTTCAGGTTTGCCTGGTCGCTACCCGAAGATCTGTTCGTAACCAGAAGCAAAACAGAAGCAAAAATGTTGGTCGTCAGCCAATTTGGTCGCAAACAGAAGCATTCCATTGTAATACATTTATTCTAGAATGATCTGTAACTGACACCAGCAGCTTCTCAACAACCTTGAGATGCAAACATCCCACCCAGCAATTGGAAGGAGCTAGAAGGAGCATGTATCAAGACCACAGGGGGAAGAGCTCGTACTACAGAGCATCCTATCCTACTTTTCAAACTCCATGAAATCTCACCCCTGTCATTTCACTTGGCTTGTCTACCTGGCACCCAGAGGAGCATGAATATGAATAATTTTAACAGCAAGGAAACTTGGAAATGTCCCAGACCATCCTGCCAGCATTTCATCTTCCCCATCTTTCCCTTTAAAAAAGTCTGAGTAATCCTTAACTGGATCTCCTGCTAAGAATGCATCGAAAACAATAAGCAGAGAGAATAACAAACACTTTGCCACTCTTGTCACCATCAAGTAAGCTTGAACATTATCACGTACAAGACATCTTCACTCTTAATCTTATACCATTGTTATACAAGGTGTCTTTTTACTTGCTTCATCTCCTGAAGCGCTTCTATAAACCAATTATAAGATGGGATTGGCAACTGGAAAGAGGCCTCACAAGAGCAGTCCTGTTAAGTATTTTGGCAGTTTCCATAGTTTAGAGATCCAGATGCAAGACAGGACTGCCTGCCAAACTGTCAGGGTATTTAGCTTTTTATCTTAACAGATGAAACTGTTCAGAAATTTATGAGTAAAAATGTATCTAAACTCTAGCTGCTAGCATGTTCCATAAAATCTATTGGTATCAGTATTTATCTAGTGGCATAACTCCAGATTCACTGGATTACACTCATGCATTCGATTTTTTCCCCATTTAGCAGAACCAACAGACATGCTCAGTGGTGTTTAGCACATCTGCTAAACACTAGATTGTAAGAGGCTAGTAAATCATTTGATTGAAACATTTTATAAGATAAAGAAGCTTATGTTGTCTCATTGATCACAACGTAATTTCTGTAGGCCCATTTGATTTATTATTGTGAGACAGTAATAAAAGCATGACTATTAAAAATTGAATATTTTCCAGATGCTTATAGGCAACACAACCAGAATGTTGTGTGGTTTTGATTCTTCAACTGCAAACAGCAAATAAAGACTGGTTCACTTTCCCAAAAGATGTATTCATCTAGCACAAAAAAATAAATGTCCTACAAAAATGGATTTATCTGCTATGCGATAGGTTATTAGGCCAGCACTAATCTTCAAATGCCTGCTTCTACAATTGGCAGAAAGGTTCATTACAACTGACCAGAAAGAGCATGAAAAATTGCCATGATATTACAGACTTTATTTGTATAGAAGGTGATAGTAGTACCGGTACTAGCAAAGTCTGTGCATACATATATGGCTTGTGAGTACTTTCCTCTTAGCACTTGAAATAACCAGCATGACAAAAAATTGTGACTTTAAGATGCCACAAGGTTAGTTGCTGAGGAGTGTCATATCACTAGTCACTCTGAAAAACCAGCCACAGCATATATGTGGAATCCAGAGATATTTTCATCCTATTCTGTGCAAATAAATTATTCTGTATTAGATCAAGAATCAACATTTTGCATGCAAACATATTAATAGTCATCCATAGCCTCATTAGTCTGTCAAACTCTTAGATTATTATACGCCTACTTGGTGTTTTAGTTGAAACCTATCCCGCAGAATGGGAGGCCGAGTGAGGAAGGTGGGCGATACAGACATACACACAAATATATATGCACAGTGGGTCAGATTAGCTGAGCGAGCAGTTTCTAAGATTGCTTCGAGGCTGGCATCAATTAGGACAGCCAAAACTCTGGAATAACTTGGAAATGTAACGAGGCCAGACTTACACAGTACTGTGTTCTGGATAAGAAAGAGTTCCCATTTTATGCTATGAGATGGTTGAAGTTTCTTATATCAGAACATATATATACAATCATTTGTTTAGTGACCGTTCAAAGTTACAACAGCACTGAAACATCTGACTTATGACCTTTTTTTCACACATATGATCATTGTAGTGTGCCCATGGTCACAGGATTAAAATTTAGATACTTGGCAACTGGTTCATATTTATGATGGTTACTGTGTCCTGGAGTCATGTGATCACGTTTTGTGACCTTTGACAAGCAAAGTCCATAGTGAAGCCAGATTTAACAGTTAACGACTGTGTTACTCACTTCATGACTACAGTGATTCACTTCACAACTCTGTCAAGAAAGTTCATAAAATAGAAAAGTTCATAAAACTCATAAAACAATTGTTCATAAAACAATGGAAATTTTGGGGTCAAGTGGCCATTTTAATGTATGCTTTTATGTGTCTTTTGTATATGTTCACTGATGGAAGCTTTCCCTATGTTACTTGAAGAACATTGAATAAGTTGACGATGGGAGTGCCTAAGTGTAAGATCAAAATGCACAAGTAGGGGTTGCTGGCAGATAACAACACGCTTTCTAAAGCGCCTGTAGACCAGGCAAGGAATAATGGATGGAAGCTGATCAAAGAGATTCAACCTGGAAATAAGGAGAAACTTTCTGACAGTGAGAACCATCAACCAATGGAACAGCTTGCCCTCGGAAGTTGTGGGAGTGCCATCACTTGAGACTTTCAAAAAGAGATTGGACTGCCATCTGTCAGAAATGGTGTGGGGTCACCCGCTTGGGCGGGGGGTTGGATTAGATGACCTGCAAGATCACTCTGATTATCTGTTATCTGCTATCCCAAAGGTGCTTTTTCAAAAGGCAACTGGACTTTCTTGGTTTTTCCTTGAAGATATTTACTTCTCATCTAGGAGGCTTCTTCTGAATGGGAAGTGAAATATCTTCAAGTAAAAAATGAAAAGCAAAACATCTTCAAGCAAAAAGAAAGTCCAGTTGCCTTTTAAAAAAGCACCTTTGGGACAACCATGACCTGGGTGATTGAGATTCTCCATAGACATGCTGTGAGAATATGGAGAGACAGAGAGTCTGGCCCATTTGTTGGTCTGTTGATTACTACCAGTAGAATGTACTGAAAGTGATTTATTTCTGGCCAACAATAAAGTCAAAAAAGTGGCCTCTTTTTGGCAGTTTAAGGTTTGATCTGGACATGAAACAAATAAAAACTGATAGAAAAGTGGACCTTTTTATTGTTAACTACATTATATGGACAAGATTTCTTCCCATTTCCCCTTCTAACTGAAGTGAGGAAAGAATGGCAAAAGGACCATGTCTTTTAAATACTCTATTTCTAAAATGGACTGTTTCTAGAAAGGAACTTCAACACAACTTTTGCCTTCAATTCTACTTTATTCAATTCCCTGTCTTCATAACTTTTTTAAATGACTGGTTATGCTGATATGGGTTTGAAAGAGTAGTGGGATTTTTGCTCTCATATATCAGTAGCTTGATAAACTTCTGTAGTTCAAATAACATTTGAGAACAGTGTTGGGACTTGACTGAGTTTATAAACTCTAGGTTTATAAAGCTCTTTGGCTCCCTCTACAGGAGACTTGCCTGAACTGAATGGGTATAAGTGTTGGAAGATTATTTTACTTGTGGTTATATCTGGTTTCAAAATGTATTTCTGTTACGTTTTACATAACATATTCAATTTTAATTCACAATGGTCTTATGTTTTTTGATAAAATATGTCATAATTTCCACCTGCAAAAGAGAGAGAGAGGCCATATATTTTGTAATAGTGAATTGGGAAATGTACAAATGCAAAGAAATGAATACAACTGAAAATAAACCAGGTAATTTTTTTACATTCAAAAACAGGAAGATTAAAAAAAATCCCTTTTATTGTAGTTTTTTTTGGGGGGGTTGATGTTGGAGAGAAAGAGAGATAGTCTAGAAATTACTGTAAACTTTACTTGATATGGATATATCTTACTCGTGTGTTATTTACTGATGCATTTTTACCCCATTGTTCTATACTATCAGGTACTCATGATTACTGAAAAGAATCAAATAAAGCAATACATTAAAATACATCCATAATTAATAAAAGCTTGATAAAATTAAGCCAGAAAGTCTAATGGAAGCGATATCACAATTATTTTTCTAGCAGCAGAAAAAGATAAGATGCATTCCATTACTCCCAAGTTACGGCAGAAAGATCCCTTCTGTGTGCTAAGAAACAGATTTCTGAAACTTTAAAAAGAGTGCTTCTCCTGTAAAGCTCAGTAACAGATACTTCATGACAAGAGAAATGTTCTTTAAGATATTCCAATTTGCAACCCTTGTGGTGTTTTTTTTTAATGCATGCTTGATTGATCTGGGGAACATACATTGGTTGTTAATCTGGCTCCCATACTTCCTGCTAATTAAATGTTTTGTCTTTAAGAAGTGCCCCACATAGTGACTATTCCTGAATTCAAGCTGAGATGTAATTTAGAAATGGGTAACTCTGAAAGGCTTAGATATGGTCTCAGCTGGTCACAAAGCCTAATTGTTGAATTAGCTCCCTGGCACTTTAACCACCTGTAGATCCAAAACCTGTTTGGCAAGAGGCTGTAGAGATAAGACTGAATTGTATAATGGTGGCATCTCACTCTTAATTTCCAGGTGACCTCACTCAGCAGATACGTGTAGATATTAAATAGCAAAGAGCACAAGCTGATTAGAGTAGCGATGGCTCTCATACAAATTTACAACAAACCCTGTTGTTTTGGAGCGGCAATGAAGAGGCACACACGTATAGTGATTCAGTCTTTTTGTTTATTTTCAGGACACCGACTGACTCGGCGGCGCGGCAGCCCTTCTTTTAAAGGGCTCCCGCGCCTAAGCCAGCCAATGACGGGGCAAGGATCTCCCGCCGGAATGTAGACCAATGAACAGTAAGTATTTCAAATATTAACCAATCCAGAACACCCCTCCCTCCTTGGTCCAGTCTGACCAATCAGGAGCCGCGCCTATGTTACGTAATCACGTAGATAGGCGGGGCTCCTGTGAGTCCGACTGGACCTGCGCGGCTCAGTTGCGTCGTTACCCTCGGCTGGTGCGGAAGGACCTGTTGCTCCTCTCGCCTCCGGCCCTGGAAACTTCGAGCAGGTTGAGCCGGCTGCGTCACTACCAACGGGCCTAGCTGGGCTAGTTGACGTGGCCATGCCGCTCCCTGCTCGGCCTGGATTATCGACGACCCTGTCAGATGTTTCAGCGGGACGTTCTTCAGGATCAGGTGCGTAGCAGCGCGACCCGACCGGAGCTAGAGTTGAGGGTGTGTGTGTGTGAGTTAGGGCGTCATTGTTTGTTAGTGGGCTTCCCTTATCCAGACTGCTTGGTGGTTGTTCCCCTTCCCCCCAGGAAAGTCGCCAGGTCTGGGAAGGGTGCGAGTTCGAATTTGGTCGATGTGTCGCTTCCAGCTTTTGCCATCAGAAGTGGTAAGCCGGTAAGAACGGGGTCCGGTTAGATGTGTGATGGTGGCTGGCACCCATAAGGGGTGCCCTACCAGGTTTTTAGCGTAAACTAAATCCCCAATTTGGAATGTTCGGACTTTGGTTGAAGAATCTAGGGGTTTCTCTGTAGAGTAGGTGGGGTGTAGTCTATCGAGAGGGGAACGTAGTTTTCTCCCCATAAGTAATTCAGCAGGAGTTTTGTTAGTAGTGCTACTAGGTGTAGTGTGTTGGAGGAACAATAATTTGTCGATGCGTGCTTGTATAGGGCCCTGGTCTAATTTAATAAGGGTCTCCTTGGTAAACCGGACCATGCGCTCGGCCCGTCCATTCGCTGCCGGATGTGCCGGCGCGGTTAAGGCATGGCGTATGCCCAAACTTGCTAAGTAGCCCTCAAATTCTGTAGCCGTGAATTGAGGGCCGTTGTCAGATACCAGGACGTCTGGTAAGCCGTGGGTGGCAAACCAGTGACTGAGCTGTCGGATGACAGCCTCAGAAGAGGTTGATTTCATGAGGCTCACTTCTAACCAGTTGGAATAAGCGTCTACCAGAATCAAGAAGGTATGTCCCTTAGTCGGACCCGCAAAATCTATGTGGACTCTAGACCAAGGGCCCCTAGGCAGATCCCACTCAGTGGCTGGTGCTTTTGGGGGTGAGGGCCGGGAAGTCTGGCAGGGCTGGCAACCCGCGACCCAGTCGGTAACATCCTTGTCTAACCCAGGCCACCATACATAACTTCTGGCTAAACTTTTCATCTTTACCACCCCGGGGTGTCCCTCATGTAATAGTTTCAATATGGAATTTCGCAGTTTTAGTGGAATGACCACTCGATCCCCCCATAGTACACAGCCTTTTAGTACTGACAGTTCCATTTGTCTCTGTTTAAACGGTCTGTACTGTTCTTGTAACTCAGAGTCAGGCCAACCCTTTATGATCCACCTACTCACGGTATGCAGTAGGTGGTCGTTAGAGGTTTCGTGCGCGATGTCTGCTGCTGTCATCGGGAGGTCGGGTAGGGTCTCAATCAAAAATGTTGAGGTGCTGGGGTTTGGTTCAGGATCAGAGTCTGGTAACGGGCAACGACTTAAAGCATCGGCGTGCGTGATGGTCGGACCCGGACGGTAAGACAGGGTGTAATTGTACGCGGCCAGGAATTCTGACCATCTTGTCATTCTGGGTGATAGAATATGGGGAGTGGGTTTGTCACCCGCCAGGATTCCCAATAGGGGTTTGTGATCGGTGATGATAGAAAATGATCGGCCATACAGGTATTCATGGAAACGTTTAATACCCGAAATTATGGCTAGTGCCTCCTTGTCCAGTTGACTGTAATTCCTTTGGCTTTGGGACAAAGTTTTTGAATAGAAGGCAATCGGAGCCTCTCTGCCGTTAGGTAGAAGGTGGCTCAGGACAGCTCCGATTCCAAAGGGGGAGGCATCACAAGTTAGTAACAATGGCAAAGTCTCGTTATATTGAATTGACACTTGTGCTGAAGTGATCATGTCTTTAATTTTGTTAAATGCTGTTTCTTCCCGATGTCCCCACTTCCACGATGTGTCTTTGTCCAAAAGTCTATGCAAGGGTTCCGCCACCGTGGCTTTCTGGGGCAAAAAGACATGGTAAAAATTTATCAACCCTAGGAAAGCTTGTAGGTCAGCCTTGTTAGTTGGTGTGGGGGCATTTTTGATAGCACGGGTTTTTCCTGCTGTTGGATGGATGCCATTGCCATCGATTAGGTATCCTAAAAACTCTATTTTGTCTGTGATAAGGGTGCATTTGTCTTTTTTGACTTTAAACCCAGCCTCAGTAAATTTGGTCAGCACTTTTCTTAGGCGGTCTCGCAGTTGCAATTTGTGTTTAGCTGCAATTAGGACGTCATCGAAATACGGAATGACTCCAGGAATTCCTTGAAGGAGGCGTTCCATAAGAGATTGAAAAATGCCTGGTGCCACGCTAACGCCAAATTGGAGGCGATTACACTTAAATGCACCCCGGTGTGTTACAATAGTTTGGGCTTCAGCTGTTTTTTTGTCAACGGGCAGTTGCTGGTAAGCCTGAGCCAAATCGAGTTTAGCGAAAATCTTTCCGCCCTTGATAGAATGTAGCAAGTGTTGCACGACAGGCACGGGGTATGCGCTCTGTTGTAGTGCATGGTTGAGGGTCGCCTTATAGTCCCCACAAATACGAACCGACCCGTCTGCTTTTATAGGGGTCACTATAGGGGTCTCCCATTTAGCGTGGTCAACTGGCTCGAGGACCCCTTGCTTTACTAGTTTATCCAGTTGTTCTTCTATTTTTGGCTTTAAGGCAAAAGGTACCCGTCTAGCCTTTAGTCTAATTGGGGCTACCTTGGGGTCTATGTTAAAAGAAATCGGGTTACCCCGGTACTTGCCTAATTCTTCGCTGAACAGGTCCTGGAATTCTTGAATGAGATCTGCCTCCCAGTCAGCGTCTGTGATATGGTTGATACCGGTCATCCCTATTCCCAGCGGTTCGAACCATTCCAGTCCTAAGAGGCTGGGTCTGTTCCGGTCCACGATTGTTAGGGGAAGAATCTCAGTATGGTTGTTGAAGGTTACCTGGAAATGTCCAATCCCTACTACCGGAATTCTGTTTCCCTGGTAGTCTTTGAGCGTTAATTTCTGTTTGTCTAGTTCGCTTCGCCGTATGTCTGGGATCAATTTCTTAATAGTGTCCCAGGAAACCATGGAAAGGAATGATCCCGAATCCACTTCCATTTCACAATTTTTTTCTTCAATTCTTACTTGCACGTGGACTTTTTTAACGTTTTTTGTATTAGAGTGACCAATTATTATTGTTTGATGTGTTTCTTCCTTCTTGTAAGATGACTCTTTAAACTTTCTATTCCTTCCTTCCTGGCTCCAACGGTTGTTTGTTTTCTTTTCTCTCTCTCTTGGGGGAGGGCTTTCTCTTCGCCTGGGGCTGTAGCTTGATCGGGCTCTGCATACCCTTGCGATGTGCCCTTTCTTTTCACACTTTCGGCATATTGCGTCTATGAAGCGGCACTCTGATCTGGGGTGGTTTCCACCACAACGGTTGCATTCAAAATCAAACCGCCTGGTTGCCCGCTCTTTTTTCCCTCTCGCGGCTTTTAGGTGGCAAACCTCGTCTTCTTCACTACTGGTCTCAGTTTCAAGATCCTCGTAGTGTGTTGAGGTTTTTCCTTGTTCATCATCAGCTTTGGTGGCTTCTTTGGATTTGTGGTGTGCAGCTTGATTAATCTGTTTCATTCTTGCCGCCGATTTGTGAGCAGCTTCGGCTGCGGTGGCTTCTTCGATGGCCTCTGTGGCTGTTATCTTGGGTCGGTTTAGTAACTTACTCTGCAATATTGGATCTTTTAAGCCTAAAACGATCCGGTCTCTCAACGCCTCATTGAAATCCGAGAATTCGCACTCTCCACCTATTTCTCTTAAATCTGCCACGAAATCGGCGATAGGTTCACCTTCTTTTTGGTTCCGGAGGTAAAACTCATGGCGCTTTATCAGGCAGGAAACTGTGGGAGCGTAGTGTTTCCTCAGGATCTTCTCTAGCTCGGGCCAAGTTAACGTTTTGACATCGATTGGAGACGCTAGCGCCTTTGCCATCCGAAAAACGGCTTGGCCGCAGTGGGTCAAAAACACCGCTCTCTTTCGGTGATCCGACACTCCGCTCAGATCGCTACTCTCCAAAAACATGAGGAATCGGTCCACATACGTCTGTCATTCCTCCTTTGCCGGATTGAATTTTTCAGGCGGTGCGTTGCTTCCGGACATGATGCCGCTCGCTCTCCGCCGCTATGCACTCTCTAAACGTGTTGCCTCGATCCCACCTTCGTCGCCAGTGTTTTGGAGCGGCAATGAAGAGGCACACACGTATAGTGATTCAGTCTTTTTGTTTATTTTCAGGACACCGACTGACTCGGCGGCGCGGCAGCCCTTCTTTTAAAGGGCTCCCGCGCCTAAGCCAGCCAATGACGGGGCGAGGATCTCCCGCCGGAATGTAGACCAATGAACAGTAAGTATTTCAAATATTAACCAATCCAGAACACCTGTGTTCCTTTTCTACTTAATTAGCACATCAAATTTACACAACCAAGCCTGTGGGAAATTGCTAATGGGTAGCTGTACCATTTAGGGGAGAGAAAAAGCCACTTAGCTTTACTAGCTAAACTAGGAACAAACTATTTTTCTTAGGTCAAACCCAAAGCTTGTTCAGACTCCTTTACAAAATGAAAATAGCTTATACTAAAATCTGAATGTAATCATTATATTTCAGCCATTATGTGATGAAAAATCCTTTAGCCAAAGCTGTTCACAAAAACAAGAATCACAAAGTGTTCATGGAATCACCTCTTCCTGAAAATGTTTCCCAAATTATATCTTTGTTGCAGGAACATAATGTAATCTTTTCTTAAAATCTATCCATAAAATAATAATGTAGAAAAGTCAAAGATCCACGAGACCCTGGAAAATTAATGCAGACAGACCCCATTGAACATGCAGCCAAGTGGAAGCTTGGGAAATTTCCAATATAATGAAAAACAATCCACAAACTTGAGCTTTCAGAGTGAAATTTCTTATCTATTCTTCCATGCTTGGTTTTATGGTCATTTATGGAAAAGTATAGTTGTTAATTGAATAATTCAACAATAAAAGTAAACAAAAGAAACATTTATTAAGTTTTTAGCATAAAACTGGACTGCTTTATCAAATCAAATATAAAAGATTGGATTTCTTTCAATTATAATGATTTGATTTAGAGAAAAACAATGCATCTTTTAAAATATAGTTGTCACAGGTTGATGTTACTATTATAATTACAGTTCATATAGAGACAAGAAATGTAACTCAAGATTCATTCCATTTGCTTATGTGCAATGCAAGCATTATAATATATCAGGATTTTTCAACCAGCTGCAAATGAATTTCTATTGATCTTGCAATTCTTCTAATAATATAGAGGTTTGTATGTAAGTTTGCTTACTCTGAAACCCACTGGTGTCTTTTGGCAATTTCTGCCTTTCAGTTATGCTATGTCACAGGATTGCTGTGAGAATAAAATGGAAGAAAATAACATATATCACCTGGGCTTCTTGGAGAAAAATATCTTTTTTTGCTTTGGTGAGTGTGAAAAGAGATTGGAAAAAATAAGGTGTCCGGGGCAGGTCTTGAGACGGTTATCTGGGAAGAGTTCGATCCTGTGACCGCCGAGGGTGTGGACAGACTTCTGGGGAGGCTGAATGCCACCACATGTTTATTGGACCCGTGCCCTTCCTGGTTGGTTTCTACCTCCAGAGAGGTGACACGAGGCTGGCTCCAGGGGATTGTCAACGCTTCGTTGACGGAGGGGGCGCTTCCGACCGCCCTGAAAATGGCGGTGGTGCGGCCCCTCCTCAAGAAGCCTTCCCTGGACCCGGCTCTTTTGAATAACTATCGTCCTGTCTCCAACCTTCCCTTTGTGGCGAAGGTTGTTGAGAGTGTGGTGGCGCGTCAGCTCCCTCAGTATCTGGAGGAAGCATCCTATTTAGATCCGTTCCAATCGGGCTTCAGGCCCGGGCACAGTACTGAAACAGCATTGGTCGCGTTGGTAGATGATCTCTGGAGGGCCCGTGACAGAGGTTATTCCTCTGTCCTGGTCCTCTTAGATCTGTCGGCGGCTTTTGATACTATCGACCATAGTATCCTATTGCGGCGGTTGGAGGGGTTGGGAATTGGGGGCACCGTCTTGCGGTGGTTCTCGTCCTTCCTCTCGGACCGCTCGCAATTGGTGTTGACGGGGGGGGAGAGGTCCACCCCTAGGCCCCTCATGTGTGGGGTGCCTCAGGGGTCGGTCCTCTCCCCTCTTCTGTTCAACATCTATGTGAAGCCGCTGGGAGAGATCATCCGTGGTTTTGGGGTGAAATGCCATCTGTATGCTGATGACACTCAGCTTTACATCTCCACCCCAAGCCACCCCAACGATGCTGTGGAGGTTATGGCCCATTGCCTGGAGGCTGTGCGGAACTGGATGGGCGAGAACAGGCTTCGACTCAACCCTTCCAAGACCGAGTGGCTGTGGTTTCCGGCGGCCCGATATAGTCAGCTGACTCCATCGCTGGCTATTGGGGATGAGATCTTGACCCCCACAGAAGGGGCACGCAATCTTGGTGTCCTCCTGGATGTACGGCTGTCTTTGGAAGAGCATATTACGGCCGTCTCCAGGGGGGCTTTTTATCAGGTTCGCCTGATACGCCAGATGCGGCCCTTTCTTGATCGGGACGCCTTACGCACAGTCACTCATGCCCTGGTCACCTCCCGTCTGGACTACTGTAATGCCCTCTACATGGGGCTCCCTGCGGGGAGCACTCGGAGGCTTCAACTGGTACAGAATGCAGCCGCGCGGGTGGTTATGGGGGCGTCGAGATACTCCCACGTGACGCCCCTCCTGCGCGAGCTGCATTGGTTGCCAGTGGCCTTCCGGGTTCGCTTTAAAGTACTGGTTTTGGTCTTTAAAGCGCTCCATGGCATCGGACCAGGATACTTACAAGACCGCATTCTGCCAGTAGTCTCCCACCGACCGGTGCGCTCCCACAGAGAGGGTCTCCTCCGGGTCCCGACGCCTTCTATGTGTCGTCTGGTGACCCCGAGGAATAGGGCCTTCTCTGTGGGGGCACCCGCCCTTTGGAATGGGATGCCCCCTGGATTACGAACGACCAGTGACCTGAGGGCCTTCAGACATGACCTGAAGACCTGGCTCTTCGAGCAGGCCGGCCTGAGCTGACTCAAATGGGATTTTAAATGGGGTTTTTAGATTAGTTGGGATGGGTGTACAAAGTTTTAATTTATTTTAATTGGGGTTTTTAGATTTTTATAGGGACAGCCTAGGGTTTAATTCTTTTTTAACTATTTATATTTGTCTACATGTATTTTAGTTGGCTGTTCACCGCCCTGAGTCCTTCGGGAGAAGGGCGGTATATAAAACCTAAAATAAATAAATAAATAAAATAAATAAACATGCTCAGAACTGGTACATATGTAGTCAAATACATACATGTTCATAATAATAACCTGCATTTTGTGTCTTGGTAAAGAGTATATAACCTGCTTTTTTATTCTTTCACTTTATAGTCTCTTTCAGAAACCATGTGTTAGCTTATTATTTCAGGCCAAGTTTTCTAACTGTTACTGTTATGAAACGATGCAAAGGGATTGGCTTTTTACAAGAAACTTGATCTGGGTTAGGTGTTAGAATTCAATATATAAGTAAAAAATATGAAACAGTTCATCATTTAATTTTAGTTTTTTTATTATTTCTGTGTGTAGGAGTTTTGAGATCTTAACTGCAGAGATGATCCTTCTGCTGAATTGAAGAAGAAGGTCAATTTTCAGGATTTGGCTGTGTACTGGTGTCCACATGAACATTATAATAGCACAAGACTGAGAAATTGTACAAAAATGGCACTTTCAGGAGACAAATTAATATTATTCACCCCTGGTACTTATTCAAAACAAAACAGTCATCCATAGAAAGTTATATTATGATAAATCTAATGATAAAGTGTGAATGAAGTGTCACAAGATTCTTGTCCAATAAGATGATCTGTTTATCTCTTTGGAGACCAGAACCAGAGCCAGTAATTTCTTTTCCTAGTCTGCATAGGTATAGTAAGCCCATGTTTTTGAGCAGACTTGATGGAACAGCGATGCTCAATTTTTCTCCTGCCACACCACCTGGGACATCTACATTCAAACTATTTATTTATTATTAAATACAATTGCCATTAACAGCCAACAATATCAAGAACAGAAACAACGAAATAAAACAGAAACAATGAAATCATCACATAAAAATCAAGTAATTGTCAGCTTTTTTCAGTCCCTATTCTGAGGTTAGTTCATTTTATGTCTTCTTAGGGAAACTATTGCAAATAAATGTTTAACAACACTAAGAAATGAATCACCCAATGTGCCTTATTAGAGATTTGATTTTTGTTAGGAGAAAGTAAAAGAATCTCTGCATGTGTGTTTATCATGGAAGGAAGGGAAGGAGAGAGAGAGGGTAGGTTAGGATCAGGGTCTCATGCTCAGCTCCAGCCCTAGGGCAATATTTCTTAGTGTGCCTCCTATCTAGTATTGCAGAAGGCAAGCCAGTGAAACAAGTTAAAGAAAAATGTCTACAGTATGCTAGATAAGGAAAATTAAACAAGTAGTTTGCAAGAATAAAGGGTTTCCAGGTTGAAAGCCACCACTAGTGATGGGCTCTAGCACCTGTCTGTTTGTCGTTGAAAGATTTCAGCTGTAATTCTCTGTAAAACTAGCAGCAATAGCGAAGAGAGAGGGAGGGAGCTCATAATAACAGCTAAGATTTTTCAGGTCAGCTAAGATTTTTGCTTTCTAGTTTGATGAAAAGTCTTCATGAAGAATGAGCCAGTGAACCAAAAAAGAAGAAAAGTTTAAACCAGTAAAAGAGTCCATTTCAGTACCAGAAAACTATTGAATGCTCTTAGATTCTCCAGGATATTTATTTATTCTTAGATTTATATTTCAATTTTGTGCTTATATAAGCCCTCAAGGCAGCTTGGTACAATAAAATAAAATATAAAGCAGGGCAGAAAGATCAAATTAAAAAAAAAAATCAAAATCATTAAAATCAATTAAACACTGGAAAAAAGAGATCTGTGTTTGTTATGTTCGTAAACATTGGGGCGGGTGCAAAATATTCCTTCCCAGGCCTGAAAGTTACGCAGAAAGTTACTCTTCTGCCAACCAGATAGCTGGGTATCTGGCAAAGTCCACCTCCAGTACTTTATATCTAATCTATGTCATCTGTTTCACAGCACAGCATTTTTAGCAAGAAACCCTTCGTCAATAATTATAGCCAGTTTGGTATAATGGTTGATATACCAGTCTGAGAACCAAAAGATTTTTAAATTTAGAAGTCAGTGGTGGCAAGCCTGTCCTAAAATCTTGCCAAGAAAACTGCAGGGACATGTCTAGCCCATTGCCAGGAGTAGAAACTGATTGAAAGACCCCAAGATATAAATTTTAATAGAGAAAACAAAATAACTGCAGCTTAATCTAGAGAGAGGATATGCAGATGATAATTTTGTTTTTAACTGTCTTTTAGGTGTCCGTAATAAGGATGATGCATCTGAGAAAATTTGGGTGGGAACATTTGCCTGAGAGCAATAGAAATAAACATGCAATAGAAATGGGGGCATTTTATTCATGTTCTGTTTTTGTACAACTACTGACTTGTTGCTTATCAGCTGATAATGGGAAAATAATTCCTCAGGAATTTGATTATCTGATTAGGTTGAAGTGAAAATGCACTGGCTCTGCCAGTGAGTACTTATTTACTCATTTGATATATAACCAGCCTTTATTTTATTTTTTTATAACTCAAGGGGAAATACCTAACGCTCCCTCCTCCTATATTCCCCAGGACAACAATCCTGTGACATGATCTGAGCTGAGAGAGAATTACTGGCCCAAAGTCACTCAACCAGCTTCTATGCCTAAGAGACGATCAGAACCAGTTTCTAGTTTTGCATTTTAACCATTACACCAAACTGGCTTTTTTTATCAATCCCAGGAAGAAGGGTGTTTCCATATCCAGCTTGGAAGTGCCTTAGGGATCATTTACTTGGCTACTGAGAAAAAGATAATAGTGCACAAAGATTGCCCTAGGCCTGGTTCAAATGGGATTTTTTTATGTCCCATTTGCCCATAATAGAAAAAAAATATTTTAAATTAAGGCAAACATGTCTCTTATCCAAAGTAAAGCTTAGTCCTCATCTAATTTCTGCCATCTGCCTAAAGGTATGGTGTGTGTCTGTGGTACTTTGTATTTGTGTGGGTTGGGTGCGTGTGTGTCTTGCAATGCATTTTATTGTAATCACTCCTGGAATAAAAGTGATTAAGAACCTTGCAAACGGAAATATTTTAGAATATACCAATTTGTCTAAAATATTTATATCTAGAAGTAAACTATTCAAATGACTGTCACAATCAGTGTTTGTTAGGGAAATAACACAGGTCTTTTACAAACTTTATTAGAAGCTCATTTATAAATTTATAAACTTCCACAATAGCCAAATTTTGACATTTAATTCCCAATTAGCAATGATTACTTTTTTAAAAAAAGAGAGATTATGATGAGAAATATGAAAGTTTAAATCTTCTGTCACCAAAGTACATGTGAACATAAAATGAACCAGGCTTTTTGAGATTATTGGGAATTCATACTAAATTTATATGAATAGGGAAATATATACACAAAGTCACTTTCGGGCACAAAACCTTCTACATCTTCTTAAAATGGTTAAAAATGCTGCAGTAAAGATAGTCCTCAATTTATGACCACAATTGGGATCAATTGGGTTGTGCCAGATTTTATGAACTTTTCTTCCACCATTGCACAAATCAGTGCAATCATTAAGCAAATCAGATAGATGTTAAGTGAATCCAGCTTTCTCCATTGACTTTGATGTCAAAAACTGGTTGGGTAGGTCACATAACACCAGGTTGCTACAATTGTCACAAATACATACTGATCGCACTCAATTTTTGATTATGTGACTGCGGAGATCTGCAATGATCATAAGTGTGAGGACCAGTTGCCAGTCCCTTTTTTCAGTACCGTTCATGAATGGTTGCTAAATGAATGTCTGCAAAGCAAAAACTGCATGTATTAATAGATCAGACAGGCATGTCTTTTATCTCTATTGTAAACTCTTATCTAACTTACAGAATGGTGTCCCAAAGGTGCTTTTTCAGGAGGCAACTGGACTTTCTTGTTTTTCTTTGAAGATGTTTCACTTCTTATCCAAGAAGCTTCTTCAGCTCTGATTCGATGGTGGGGAATGGAAGGATTTATATTCCTTGCACAGACAGCTGGTCATTTGTATTCTTTTAGAAAGTTGTTGAGGCCACTTGGAGGTTTATCTGTGTCCTCAGGGTCACCTGAGTCATGCTCCTGGTTCCTGTCATCTGCCATTTTTCTCTGGAAATCCATTCCTACTCCCACACCATTCAAAGGGTGTTCATCCCAAATTGTATAATTAAAAGTCTGTAGAGATTCTCAGTCATCCAGGACATGATGGTCCCAAAGGTGCTTTTTCAGGGCGCAACTGGACTTTCTTTTCTTTGAAGAAGTTTCACTGCTCATCCAAGAAACTTCTTCAGCTCTGACTAGATGGTGAGGAATGGAAGGATTTACATTCCTTGCAGACTGCTGGTCATTTGCATTCTTTTAGAGGGTTGTTAAGGCCACTTGGAGGTTATTTGTATCCTCAGGGTCATTGAGTAGTGAAAATGGATGTGGAGCCTTCTTGACTGCAGGATGCCCTCTGCCCCATGTCCCCTCACCACTGAAGACAGGCGCAGGCTGCCGGGGTTAGTCTGTACTGCCTGCATCTCAAACTGAAGTGCAAATGGCTCCTATATAGTCTGTAACTTCCCTGGAAATCTATTCACCATCCTGCACCACTCAAAGAGTGTTCATCCCAAAGTGCGTAGTTAAAGTCTATGGAGATTCTCAGTCATCTAGGTCATGGTTGGTTAATGATGCTTTTATTTAAATACAATACATTCTGAGAAATGTGTGTCATGTCAGAATGCTAGAGAGAGCCAATTTAGCAGTCGGCGGCAAGTAATTTGACAAACATGGACTCCATCAGACTGTGAAGAACTAGAGAAAGCAGCCTCAACCACAGCTTCCATTTAAGTTACAGAAGAGCCTGTTTTGGCAGGTCACAAACATTGTGACGTAAAATAAATATACAATTAATTTCCTTTAAATCTCTTAGTCCCATATGAATGTATCATCGCTGCAGAAATGGGACTAAAACACTGAGCAAAACGTTATGGTTAGAAAAAGAAGAAGAAAACTTGATGTTCAGAATAGCCAAGAATATGGTTAAATTCAGGGAAGGGGAAATTGTTTTCAATTTGCTATTTGTATCTGGACCATATCCTATTTTATTAAATAATTACAACACTGGGATTTGGGCACAGTGATACACTTTCCTTTGTAGGGTGAGAGGTGTAAATATCAAACTACTTTAAATTATAATAAAGCAGCCAAGATTTTGAAATGTATTTATTATATTTGGAATTAATAATAAAATGATTTTAAAGCAATATTCAGACAAGGATTTAATGGAAATAAAATGAACTTCAGCAATCTGATCCTCAGCATAATATATTATCCTCTTCCAAACCAAAGGTATTTTGCAAATCACTTGACTTGAAAAGTAGTAATAATGATCTTCACGAGCAAATTAGCATTTATAGTCAAACAAGAATTTTTTGAGTCTTAATTATCTCATTTTAGTACTGCTCTCCTATTTTATACACTGACACATAAGGCAGCATGGAAGCAAATTGGCCCTTCTTTACCTTTTTCCTTCTAGTTCATCAAATGGGTGAATTATTAGTCTAATTAAGCAAAAGAAGCATTTCTGTATCTTCCAATCCCCCCCCCCCGTTACCCATGATATTTTTGCTCTAATCCCTACCATGCATGTAACTTAAAAACAACTTAAGAAAATATGGATCCTTCATTGCTTTTCAATTCCAGTAGTCTGGTGTACTTGTTTTTAATATCTTACATACATTAGTGGCTATCACTTTAATCTTAAACAGCAATATAGGAAAACAATCAGAGGTTTGTTGGGCTGGAATAATATAGTTTGTAGCAATCCTTTTCTTGAGTTTGCTTCAGGAAATCACAGTAGCAGTACCAGTTAGCAATCAGTAAGGCAGACTGGTGACTCGTGTGCAATCTTATGCGTATTTGAAACTTTGACACTTATGTTGCATGGACTGCTTGTGGTTTAGCTCTGCTCCTGATCCTGCTTGGGGAGCCAAACAAGGTCTTCAGTATGATAAGGATTTGGGCCTTATATAAATAGCAGTTTCCTGAATTGTATGTGGCCTAAGTATCTCAGTGATGACAAAGATGAGTACTTCAATTTTTATTCTACTTTCTGAAGAAGAAATGCATGATGTGGACTCTTACATGGACTTAAGGATGCTTAAATACAGATAGTCCTTGTGTATGACCACAATTGAGCCCAAAATTTCTGTTGCTAAGCAACACCATTAAACAAGTTTTTCCACCATTTTACGACCTTTCTTGCCACAGTTGTTAAGTGAATCACAAAAGTTCTTAAGTTAGTAACATGGTAGTTAAGCAACTCTGGCTTTGGCTTTGCTTGTCAGAAAGTAGCAAAAGGTGATCCCATGATCCTGGGACAGTGCAGCCATCATAAATACATGCCAGCTGTCAAGCTTCTGAATTTTGTCCACGTCACCATGGGGATGCTACAACAGTCTTAAGTGTGAAAAATAGTCATAAGTCACTTTTTTCAGTGCCATTATAAGTCTGGATATTCACTAAATGAATGGCTGTAAGTCAAGGATCACCTGTATAGAGTGGGCAGATATTATTCCATTTTACTACCAGTTATGGGCTTGGCCTTTTACAATGCACTAAGCCATTCTTCATAAAACATTAGACAATGATTTCATTAAACCATTATCCTGAAATTTCTCAGGGTCATAACACAATGGGGGTCTTCAGTTCAATGGAGTTTCAGGATGAAACCATCCAGGCTTCATCTACCTTTCTAAAAGGCTAGTCACTCTTTCCATCTGACTCCATATACCAAATTTTTGTTCCCTGATGATATACCAGCAACAGCTTCTTTGAGATAGAATGCACAGTTTCTCCTTAAGCAGCTCCTCATCATGGCTGAGCTTTGCATAATTGCATCTGGTGAGAAGCTCAGACATTTATTTTTTCTCTTGGTTGATGCATTTGGAACAGTAGGGGGGCCTAGCTCTTGTTTAAAATAAAGCCAGGAGGGAGCTTTGTTCTTGTCAGACTCGAAAAGAAAACATCTGCTGTCTGCTGCAAAAAATACAAATACAGTTGATTTTGCTGCTGGTTGATGTTCCCCTCCTTTTTTCCTCCTCTTCTTGTCAATTGAATGATTTTATTCAGTGTGATGAAAGGAAGATACAGAATTGAGAATAGTCATTTGGAAAGAAAAATCAGAGACTGCAAAGGGGAGAGAATTGCTTTCAACAGAAAACAAAATATTCAAGGTTCAGAATACAGGTTCCAGTATAAAGTGGAGCCTTAGCTTAAGGATACTAAAAGCAAAGGATGGCAGATGGGTTTACGTAGTCAGCAACATTAAAAGAAAGAATTCAACCCTTCAAATAGACCCAACTTTCAAGCTTTCATGTGATAGTAGCATGCCATTCCATCATGATCCATGGACCTGTCTATAAAAGATAATGTCACTTCTATATTTCTCGTTTTCAATAGATCGAGCCTTCACAAGAGTTATTTTAGTGGGCAGGTTAGTGGACAAATAACATAGGTGACAAGGATAATTCAAGAGAGAGCATGTGTGGAGGAATTGGAAGTATCATCATAAGCTGCTTGGGTGCTTTGGGTTGCTGTTCCTTTCCTCCAAAACTTATAGCCTTGGTATAGGAATGGTCCCATGTTATGAGCAGAAGTTACTAGAAGTACATACTCCTGAAGGGCCATTGTTGCATCTAAACTAAGTAGCCTTATGTTGTAGTGAGACTATCACTACCAATAGTTCTCCTTTTCTGGCAGCATAGATTTAGAATAGCCATAGAACTGAATTCCAGAACCAACTTTTGATGAAAACTCATTGCAGCTTATTAAAAATTAGCCCTAGTAATAATGTTAAACGTGATATGATTATAAAAGTTCCAAATCTCAACAGGGTTAATTTAGCATTAGGAAGTGTATAATAATAAATCATATTGAAGTTTTATTTTATTGAAATTTTATTTAAAGAGATTCAAGATTGTATAAGAAGTCAAACATGTTTTATACAATTACACCAAAATGATTTTTGTTTGGATAGTTCTTGACAAGTAAAGCCCAAGATTGTTAAGGCTCCCTCAGAAAATATTTTTGGGTAGCAGAGTGGAGCCTGACAATCTTGACCATATAATTGTAGGAGCATGCACTCAAAATTGGAAGGCAGGTGGATGGAGTTTTGATCAAAGAGAGGGTTCTCCCATTGGTTCTATTCCAGCCCCAATAACATGTACATCCTAGGTTCTAATTCCAAGGATCCATAGTTCTGGGATAAAGAGGTTGAAAGTTCTATTGTACCATCATATTTCAAATTGGCCCTCTTCTGCTTCTAGCTTCTGTTTTTTTTAAAGCATCAACAGAAAAACCAATTACATTAAGAACATTCAGTAGTTCAGAGGCATTGATAAGAAATGAATAATAGACCAAATCATTATGCAACAACAAATATTACTTTTTTCCAGAAACTAAAAATTTCACTTGAATCTTAGTTTGGAAGCAAACCCATCTAGAATTGCCTTGAGTCTAAAGAGGGAGGATTGGATATAAGACTAACATTATCTTTATTGTAAAGTTATAGTAATAGAATCTTGCAAGAAATCACATCCCTACACCCCCATCCTTTGCCTTTACTTACCAGGAACCAGGGAGGGTGCCTTCTGAGTGGGATACCCCATCTTCTAAATGGTGTTCCAATTCCTACTATTCTGCAATGAAATATCTTTTATCTGAATTGTCCTGGCTACAACCTCCTCTTATCTCTCAAGGCAGCAGCACCCAACGTTTCGGGTACCAAAGATCAGTTCCATGGAAAAAAATACTTCCACAGACTGGGAGGGTGGAAGCATGGTTTGGCCTGCTATCTAGATCCTGTGCACGTCAAATGTAGCTTCGCTCACTTGTGCAGTTCAGATCCCAATGGGCCACAAACAGATACCAATCTACAGACCAGACCTGTTTACCCCTGTTTCAAGAATAGTCCCACAGACCATTTCAAGGGCTAAGTAAAATGCCCTACCAATGTCCCCTTTAACTGTCAAAATCAAAATTTCCACCAATTTCAGCAGTGAATGGATAAGTGCAAGTAAAACTCAACTTTATACAGTACTTATTCTATCACTGGGGCAGATCTCATCACAGAGAAATCCTACACCTCCACCAGCACACATGATGATAGATCTTTAGGCTAGGAATCTCTTGGATGGGAATTTGGAAATCTGATATCTACCAACTGCTGGGGAAAAGCCAAAGTAGTCTATGGAAGGCCTGGGCCCCCATACTTCTGAATTTTGCTTTCTCTTTGCCTTGCTACAAATCCGTTCAACTTACTGCAATTCAAAGGAAGGTAGGCATCTGCACATCTCCATTTGTACAGAAATGCATCCATATCAGGCACTGCAGAGCCCAGGTGATGTTCATGGTAGCAAACTCTTCTATGCTGAGGATTTATCTCCTGCCAAATGAATTTACTCAACACAGGGATATTTTTGCCACAGCTCAGCCTATATAGTAGGACCCCCTGTGTTTTTCTCTGCAACTCAACTGAGCTAAGTGGTAGCAAGGGGCCTCATTATTGTCCTTCTCTCCAACTGGAAAAGATTTTTTCTCTCTCTCTCTTTTAAAAATAACACTTAGCAGATCATTAATCTATCATTTTAATATGAGTGTTGGGCTGTTTTTCTTCTCTAGTGTTGAACCTACTTTCTAAGCTTCCCCCCACTCTGCCCCAACAATGGTCATTTTAAAAGACATTACACTCTTTAAAGGCAATAGAAAGCATTGCAGCATTCGATCTTAATCTGTAGCAGCTTCTAGCTTAAGCTGTCTTTTAAAGATATACAATGCATTTTTCGATGAATTATAGAATTGTTGTTAAGTAATGTTTTTAACATGTGGTACATATTACTTTCAGTTGGTTAACCTCTCCTGGTAGATTACTGTTTGGGACTGGAAACAAATGATGTAACAAACAGAGGGGAATAGATATTGTATGTATTGTAGTCCATCAATATGTATAAAGGAGAAAAACTTACATATATTTTCTTTCAGTGTGAATGGACCAGCAAAACCAGTGTGGGATTGGAATACTCAGAATTTCCACCTGATAGGAATATTCTGGAAATTGGACTTCTGAATTGTGGTTTATCAGAAGCTAGTCTATCAAAAACAAAAAGAGAATAAAATAATTCTAAAACAGGACAATCCTTTCTGGAAGAAGCAATATTTCTGAAACCTTACGAACTCATGTCAATTAATTTCCTAGTCTCTCTTCCCTGCTTTTTTTAATTTTTTTTTATTTTATAATTGTGTTTAACTGATCAAAATAAAAAATACTAGTGAAAATAAATATAACAGGAAAATGGGGAAGAGAGAAAAGTGAAGAAAGGAGTGTGGGGTAAAGGAAAAAAATAGAGTAAATAGAATCAACTTTCAATCTTTTCAACACAGCAGAATAAAGGCAGTAAAATTAGAGCCTCAACTTTTTACTTTTGCAAATTTAGTGTATATTAACCATTTCTGTAACAACAAATTAACCAATAAATCCCAAAGTCAGAATTTTATTGTTTTGTGTCTCAAACAGAAAATCTAAAATGGTTTCCAAATGAAATTAAATGCGTTCTTTTCTTTGATTAAAGAAATTAATTCAGTCTGTTATACACTTTTTCTGAAAAAAAGTGTATCTATTATTTATCAATTACAAGTGCAGCCCAACAGTTAATAATAATAAATTACAGTTGTTGTTGTTTTTTTAAAAAAAGTTATATGCCACTCAATACCCAGCAACTCTGTGGTTGGCTATTGTTAAAACATTTTAAGAACAGAAATAAATATAACTAAAAACTTTAAAAGAAATAGAACACTAATGGCGAAGAAAACAAACAAAAAAGAAGAATGGGGCATCAGTCATCCTTGTCAGAAGAAGCAGAAGAGGGAGAAAAGACAGATTTGAAATACCAGTATGGCAGCCATTTGAATTTTCTGGAGGGAAACCTCATTCCAGAGGGCAAGCAGTGCTACAGAGAAGGTGGGCTTTTAGGGGTTAAAGAGATGGTTTTATTTAATCTGTTTAATTGAGATGGAACCCAGATGGAATCCCAACCCTGCTTGATGGATTCAGAGATAGTTGCAGTCAAGTTAAGACAAGTCTGCAAAGATCTATTGAGCTATTCTATAAGATGCAGGAATAAAAAGCTAAAAGCTGATCAGTCAGTGGGAGAGGGAATAGAAAGGAAGGGAAGAAAGACAGTCTGGGAAATAGGCAAAAAGCTATCTGAGAATCATTTAAAATACTCTGAGTTTGGATGTAGAAGCAAAGTGAGGATAGAGGGGAGCCTGAAATAATGACATTGGGAACTCAAAGAGCAGGGAGTCTCTCCCCCCTCACCACTATTGACCAAAAGATTATTCATAAATAAAAACAGAGAAAACATGAAGTGTTTCTCTCTTCCGGTATGTTGCCTAACTGGGATTCCTTGTCTGGTGAGCATCTTGGATTATACAAAGGGTTGAAGAAATTGGTTGGCAATTTACCCAACCTTCACTAGGAAAAGATTGGGAAGTTTCACAGGTAAGGAATCATGCAGTGGATCAGGTGGGGAAGGTTCACAGATGGAAGAGTTGAGGGAAGGATTAAATGAGCCAAATAGGAGAAAGTGTAGGCCAGAGGAGGGGAATGAGGAAGAGAATGAAAGGAGGAGTACAACATGTGACTATTTGCCAAGGCAGAGGTCATCCAAAACTAGACTCATGTCTTGACAGATACATGAAGTGTAAGAGACACTTTGTCTTGATGTATCCCTTTTTCTTAGACACATATACCCAACATTCAGGACCTACAAAGCACACATTTAAACATTTAATAAAACAAATATTCCTCCTTTACTAGACAAGGCAATAAAAAGTAATCACATGACTCCAAGATACTGCAACCATGATAAATACATGCCAGTTACCAAGTGTCCTAATTTTGATCACATGACCATAGGGATACTGCAAAGATCGTGAATGTGAAAAACAGTCATAAGTCACCTTTTTCAGTGCTGTTGTAATTTCAAATGGTCACTAAGCAAGTGGTTGTGGTTGTACAGAGTTGAGAACTATTTGTACTTCTAAAATAACCTAAAATTCTATAGAAGTTGAGAACAGAGTCCTCAAGGTTAATCCTATTAGTGTCAGAATTTTATCTCATAAAGAGATAAATCTCATAAATACTTCACTATAGTTTTGTCACAGAGAAGACAGGTGAATCCAATTGCAGTTCAGGATTTTCTCAAGGTTTTAGAAGCAGCAGTGTTCTATAAGATTATTTAGATAAGTTGTGAGAAATAAAAGAAATATCAGCTGCCATCAATAGGTTATTAGGGTTTGATTCTCTTAGCTGAAGAAAGGCAGGCTTCGTAAAATGATAGGCACAATCAACCAAGGATATAATCTGATGAATGTACTGGTTAAAGATGCGAGTTTTAGATTTGATAATTCTAGTTCAAATATCATAATATCTTATGAACTCACTGGTTATGTTTGTACAATACATAGAACCATATGCTAGCTAACATTTTGACCTACTTTGTTACATGAACTTAGGTCATATGGTTAGTCTATGGTTAAGTGTGTTTTGTAAACCCAGCAATTGCATTGACTTAGTAATTGGATTCATCTTAGAGCCTCAGGCAAGCCATACGTCATTTATTTTAGTGTCATTCATTTATTTTAAACATATACATATGCATCAGTGGTGGTATTCTACTGGTTCGGCCCAGTTCTGGTGTACCGGTAGCACTGAAGATCAGCCGAGACCGAACTGGTTCTCTCTGAGCTGCTGTTGGGCCCATCCAGTGACCTGGGCTCCTATACTGACCTTTATTCCCTGCTTTTGAAGCGCAGATGCTTTGCACAGCACAGCATAGTCAGAAAGCCTCTGTGCATGCATAAAGTGCGCATTTGGCATGCGCATGTGCACAAAGTGTGTGTGTGCACACAAAGCATGCACACCAAGCCATGCCCACCGAACTGGTGGCAAACTATTTTGAAACGCACCACTGCTATGCCCACATACACAAATGCATAATTGTAACCTTTTTTAAAAGATTAACTAGAAAAGAATTTACAAAATCTGTATGTTGAGAATGAGGGAATAAAGAATACCAGAGTAATTTTATTAAGTAGAAATAGACACATAGAGGCAGCCTTCAACTTACAACAACAGTTCATTTAGTGAACATTGGAAGTTACAATGACACTGAAAAAAATGACTTGTGACCCTTACAACTATTGTACCATCCCCATGGTCACGTGATCAAAATTCAGAAGCTTGGCAACGTACTCATCTTTACAATGGTTGCAGTGTCCCAGGGTCACGTGATCACCTTTTGCAACCCTCTGACAAGCAAAGTCAATGGGGAAACCAGATTCCTTTTAACAACTGTATTACTAACATAACAAATGCAATGATTCATTTAATAACTGTGGCAACAAAAGTTGTAAAAGGGGTCAAAATTCACTCAACAACTGTCTCACTTAACAACCGAAATGTTGGGCTCAGTTGTGGTCGTTAGCTGAGAATTACCTGTAATTGTAATAATTGATCATGTGCCGTAAAGTCAGTGTTGATTCTGAGTGATTACACCAGTGACCTTTTCCTCAGATGAGGAACAATTCTTAGATTTTCTTTAGATTTTTCAACTATGCAGTCATCATTTGTGAAATTGAGTTCTTTCTTCTGGCTGCTGATTCTGCTTTTCTTTCTTTTCCTTCCACCTTTCCTAGACTTATGGATTTTTCCAGAGAATTAGCTCTTTTCATAATGTTTCCAGGATATGATAATTTGAGTCAGATTAGTTGTGTTTTGAGAGAGAACTCTGGATTTATTTCTTCTATGGTTTATGTTATAATAAAGCAAGTATTGTAATTCTTCATAAGGTGAGAGAAAGAGAGAGAGAGTGGGGGAGAGGGAGGGAGAAGGGGAGGGAAGAATTCCATTGAATGGGAAAAAAGGTAATGGGAACTTCTTGTGCTTTAGAACTTTAGAAAGAGTTATAAAGACATATTCTATTTTCTAACTTCTCCCTTCAATTCTTAGAAGTATTTAAAATTTAATGCGATAGGTTGCTTTGTAGTTTTCTGTTGGCTTTTCCTTTTCTGAACAAAGAGAACTGATGTATTTTTCATAATTATATTTTCATTACTTGCTTCTCTTGAGCTTTTCAGAATTAGGATGATTAAAAGTACATTATACTAAAATATTATGATTTGTTTTGCATTTTTAAAATTTAGCAAACTGCCATTTAAAAGAAGCAAATTCTCATCAGATTTAATGATTTAGAACCTTGCTTCCTTGTTTCCTTCCCTTCCTTCCTTCCAGAGTTTTTGAATCTTCACTATTCATTAGACAACCATTTGATAGTGCAGGTTGTCCTTCCATGAACTGCTTGTGAGATGTGTTCAAAGTCACATTGAAATGAGCACCTGAGAGAGTACAAGAGAGTCGAAACAGGATTTTTTTGGTGTAAAAAATCAACTTAAAGCAGAAGTACATCATTATTATTTGGTCTGTAGTGAACGTTTTTGGAAGTATTTTTTTTCCAAAGGATATGCTAAGAAATCAAAATGCTTTATATGAAGCAGGGGTAGGTAATGCTTCAATGCACATTTCAAGACTGTGGCAAATTAGAAAGACTGGGATGAAGAGGTGATTTCTTCAGAAAAACGCTTTTAGTCTGAGTTTCCATGGCTGAATTTGTGTTTTGGGTTTACCAGGGAAGAAGGTTGTGGCAGTGTGTTGTTCTTAGTGGTTAGTACATGACATAAAGTGAAAGTCCCAAGTTCAAAGGGTCTGGCTGTTTACTGGAATCCCACCGCCCGAGAACTGGCAATTGAATGCGAGGTTACTCATCTGCGTTAATTCTTTGGATAAACATCTTCCTGTCAAAAGCATAAGGTTGGCCTGCTCATTGCCTGACAAAACCTTGGGTTTAAAAATAAACAGCACATATGCCTGAATTATGGATTTATTTTTGAAAGACACATGGAGACACATTTTCCCAACTGTAGGCCTGCTTTCCTCTTTGAACAATCAAGATCCAGTGGAATTAATGTTGAGGACTCCACACTGGCTCAGAAAAAAAAAGTTTGAGAAAATTAGGAGAAACAGAGAAAAGCCACAGAGATCTCTTTAGATCATGGGTATCAAACTCAAGGCCCAGGGGCCAGTTCTGGCCCTCAGGGTACTTACATCTGGCACACAGGGCCACCCTGAAAACAGTGAAGGACTGGCCCGTGGTACTTCTGCCACTGAAAATGGGCTCCTGAATTCCATTTTCGGCTGCCATGGTACCACTCTCCCAAGCTCTGTTTTCACTGGCAGAGGGTTGAAGGAGGCTGTGGCAGCCGAAAACGGAGCTTGGGAGCCCGTTATTACTCACAGACTGCTAGGGCCATCACAGATGCCCCTGACATGAGTGACATCAAGCTGGCCACATCCACTTTGCCCCCCCCCCCCCCCCGGGTCAAACACTAGCCTGATGCGGACCTCAGTGAAATCGAGTTTGACACCGCTGCTTTAGATTATATAAGAAACTATGTTTCTATAATAAAGATATCTCCAGGTATTTCCATATTATATCAGCTAATGTTGCAATATAACATATCGTGTACAGAATGAGTAAACATGGGGCCATTTTGAAAAGATCAGTAGAAATTATTATCCTACCACAATGTCTAGCCATCCGTGTACTGTATATTAATCAAAATGACTCAAAAATGGCATTTTTTCTAGAAAACCAATCACAGAAAGGTCATTATAAAAATGGATATAGCAGAAATATTTATGAAATAGCATGCAGATATTCATGTAAACCTTTTATTTACTGAATTCAGAAAAAGTGAGATTAAAAAGTTGGGCATGTTCAGTTTTATTTTGGCAAAAAAAGGAAAAACATTTCCATCCTTTGAAAGTGTGACTAAATTAGCATCTTTTTACATTTCTGCTTGTGGTGTGATTCTAAACCAATTTTCTCTATTCAGTTCCGCTAGTTCTGGCCAATTTATGCCTTATTAGGGACATCAGAGCCAACAAGTCAGATTAGGCTGAAACATTGACTTGGTCACCCTGCCATATATCTAGCAGAGCTGTTTTGGGAATACTGTTTTCTAAAATAGCATTAGCATGAATTTCTGTTATCAGCAAAGATGAAATCAAAACTAAATTCTTATCTGCATAAATATAGAAAAATATTACTTCTTCATAGCTGTATAATGACTGCCAGAAAACTTTTCCAGCTCTTTAATACAATCACATACTCCTCTGGTGCCCATTTCCCTCTCAATTTCTTGAAATTATATGATATTTTGTGGAATATTTCTTGAATTGGTATTCATTTTATTTTATTTAAGGAAAGGATTCTTCAAAAGTCCAATGGATTAATAAGCGTTGACTAATAAGCACTGTTAATACTATATGTGTTGATCATAGCATCATGCAACAGATAACCTGAAAAATAAACTAAAGGACAAATTGAATATGAGAAGCTTTTTAATTACAAAATAGCAATGGTTCATGCATATATGTAGTGTCAGAGCCTAACCATAAAAACAGAATGGGGTATGATATCATACCTATTATGTAACATGTTGCTAGACCTCTCAGTCATGGACTCTTCCTTTTACACAATTTATCTCTAATCCCAAGACTGTTAAGTCCCTTTTTAAAACTGCAAGTGTTGTGCAACTCTCTCCCATCCCTCTCCACCTGTCTCTGGGTGCAGACACAGACGTGCTACATTTATTCACTACAATTGAGACAAATTAAATCAAATCTGCTTCAGACGTGAATAATTCTGGCCCAATTCCAAGCCAGCTAAGTCCATGGTTTCCAACCTTTGTGGACTGGCAGACTGGTAGAGGCAGTGGTGGTGGAGGGGGATAGAGGGGGTGGTTGTTCATGTGTGCTCTGCTTTCATAAATGCAGCTTTGCACATATAGGTGTGCACGTGCCACTCAACCCATCACTTCCGTGGGTCAGTTCCGAAAAGACTGTGAAACAGCACTGGGCTGCAGACCAGGGTTTGGGGATCCCCGATCTAAGTAACTGAGATAATATTTTAATGCCAACCTTCAAGGGATAGTAAGCCATCAACCATGTCAAGGTTTTGAAAGGATTAGAAGATGAATCAGTTGATATAGTTATGGCCAAATATTTCTATTAGCTTCAACTGTGCTTCTACTGGAGAAAATGTGAATATTAGAGAGAGAATCCCACCAACTCCCAACAAGCCACTAGAATATAAAGTGGGGGGAAACCCCATTCCTTACTAGCATGGATGACGTTACCTGGTTTGGGCAATTAAGAAAAGAACTAAGCTCAGAGAGCACCAAGGATCCCCCATTTCAACCCTGAGCTACAAATATTTTCCTTTATTAGAGAGAGTGCCAGGAAAAAGGTGCTCAGGTAGCTGACTTCAGATAAAGACAGATGGACCCGTTTATTTTTGAAGACTTGCCTTCTATTTCTATTACACCAAAAGGAAAATTACCTGCTGGCTCAGGATGCAGAGATGACCTTTTCCAAGTAGTATATTAACCAGGACTCCTACATATACACACCCCCTATTAAGCGAATGAATTCATTAAACTACCATTAAAATAACACATTCACAATTTTTTTCCTAAAACAAGTAAAATGTCACAGAATGATATAATTTTTTTCAGCTTTGTGAGATGTCTGGCCAGTATTTCACTTGATGAGTGTGAAAGAAATGACCTTCTAATTTTACTAATGAAGAGGAGCGTGTTGCTGGCATAAAAGGGCACCTCCTCTCTTCTGCCAAATCATGGCCTGGGGATGTGATGACTGATACTTCATGGTGTCCCTCTTTGGTTGAAGTCTAAAAACTGAGCTAAACCCAACATACTGTACATCATTTTTTCAACTTTGGACTTCAATTCCCAGAATTTGTCAGCCATTCTATACATGGATGTCTCCTTTTTCTGGCAATTTTTTTTTATTTTTTTAAATTATTTTTCTTATATATATATCCATGTATTCATAACTATGTTTTTACTTATACCTATTATCTTGTAAGCAATTGACAAATTGACAAATAAATAAATAGGTCATGATTGACCCAAAGGTGCTTTTTCAAAAGGCAATTGGACTTTGCTTTTCCTTGGGGATGTTTTGTTTCTCATCCAAGAAACTTCTTCAGTTCTGAAGTTCTGTTTTGCAGAAGCTTTTGAAAAACTGGAGATGCTTCTTGGGTGAGAGGTGAAGCATCTTCAGAGAAAAGTGAAGTCCAGTTGCCTTTTGAAAACACACCTTTGGGACTATCTTTGTAAGCCTTGTTTGAGATCTGAGACCTATTATCTTGTAAGCAATTGACAAATCAAATAAATAAATAAAAAAATAAAAAAATTAAGTGTCAAAAAGGAGATAAGACTGTGCCTTCATGTCTCTGCTCCAGGTCGTCTTGCAAGATGTTTTCCCACCCTGTCTCCAGAAAAACAGTTTCTTGTATTATCTAATACATGGAAGGAGTTAAATAGCCATTAGTAACTTTCTTTCTTTAATTAGTACATTTTTATACCGTTATCCTTTTGGTCATTTTACTTTACTTTAAAAAAGGAAACACAACATTCAACTCTGTGAATCCTAGCATCTCTGTCTTTAGTACAGAGTACTAGTATTTTAGTACTGTCTGTAGAAGAATAACAGTGTGGCACTAAAACATTTTAAGTAGTGTCCACTTACCGTCCCATCCTAGAATTTTTAACTACCGCACAGAGGAATCTATTCACGCAGCACAGTGGTGGGATTCAAATATTTTTACTACCAGTTCTGTGGGCATGGCTTGGTGGGCATGGCAGGGGAAAGATACTGTAATCTCTCCAGTCAGAAGTGATATTTTCCTGTTTTCTGAACTACTCAAAATTTCCACTACCGGTTCTTCAGAACTGGTCAGAACCTACTGAATACCATCTCTAATGCAGCAGCATAGCTATTGTTATTATGATTGAGCTGACTAAAAATGTCAATAGCTATGTGAACTTTGTATTATCTAGCCCAATTTTCTCCAGATTAGTTGGATTACAGTTCTGAGAAGATAAGTTGGGTAGAGACCACTTGGCTGGTGAAGACTAGTTTTTATTTGTATGTGACAATATATGGCAATTTACTTATAATAAGAAAAGCAGCAATAATAATATTACAAATATATTGAGAAAAGGAAATGCTCTGCATTTTAATCTTGAGGTAGGGTGGGGAGCTGTACAAAGAATTATTTTCATTTATTATGTATTTTAGTCTTACATTGGATTTTGTGTTTTGTTTTCCAGTGAGCTGCTTTTTCTTAGATTCTTTATAGAAAAGATGAATAAAAAAATAATCATTTCTGGCTTCACATAAAGTTTCACAGAAAGTTAATGTGTTAAAAATACATGAAGGCATGCAATAGCAATTGCACTTAGACTTATATAATGCCTTGTAGTGCTTTACAGCTCTCTCTGGGTAATTTACAGAGTCAGCATATTGCCCCCAACAATATGCTGGGTCTTGTCATTTTACCAATCTTAGACTGTCTACTATTGACCTCACCCCTTTCCTAAGAGGTCTGTAGGGGGCATGCATAAGCGCACCAATGTGCCTACCGTCCCTGTCCTATTGTTTCTTTTACGTTTTATTTTTCTTATATGTATCCATATATTCATAACTATGTTTTACTTATTCCTATTATCTTATAAGCAATTGACAAATAAATAATAAATAAAAATAAAAATATTGTCAAAGACATTTGCCATTTACAACATATACTACATTTTTGCCCCTTGGGGAAGGAAGGTGATTTGCAGCAAAGCAAAGGATGGTAGCCTCTGACCCACTATACGTTAAGCCCTGCTTGAAGTGAGGGAGCACCTCTGTTAAAATTGTAAGAGAAACTTTATAATGCTTTTCAAAGACTTGTGACATCTTTAGTATCTGACAATTCACTCTGGAAATAATAGACATATAATTAAGCATTATGGACTTACCTGACTGAAAACAAAAGCTGAACAAAAAATAAAGCCAAAAAATAAAAACGTCTTAGAAAACAAAAACCTAACTTCCTCTGAATGGAGAGATTTCTAGGCCAATTGGGGTTTTGCCTCGATTTAAAGACAAGAAGCTAATACTAATCCTTTTCTGATTCAACTTGAAATGGGAGCTCATGAAACACCAAGATATTAATCACTGTGAATTAGAAAAATTCAAGGTCTCCCTTAATCTTCTTGACTCATTCTATTATCTTCCGAGATTTTTCTGTCATTTAAAAAAAAATACTTTCCTTGTAAATGTTGCATTTTGAACTGTGAGAAAGCCATTAAAGGATGGCAAGAGGCCTGTACTTTTCTTGTAATGACTTCTCAAGTTACTCTAGATTTTCCTAAGCCAAATGAACTGAAGCCACATGCATAATTTTACATTGGCGGCTTACATGAAGCAGACCTTGTTCAGCTGGGTCTTCTATTTTTAACACACTCCTTTTGACAAGCTGGTGAAGAGCTAGAAGCTTTCACCCATGCTATTATTTTGGAGTGGTAGTGGAAGGAGTAAAATACTAAACATAACTAAACCACAGTGTTACCTCCTCTGCTCATTTGATGGAGTGAACCTTTTTGTAATTTTGATATTATAGGAGATATTTAAGGAAAGAACTGGAGAGGGAAGAGCTGATATCATTCTTTGTTATGTTTTTGTCTTCTAGAATAGTTTGCCATTCTTATCACAAGATTTTAGATTGACAAAGTAAGTTGGCCAAAGTGAATTGTGAATTTCATGGCAAAGCAGGATTCTGAACAACAGGTTAGAGCATTTTTTCTATCCAATATATTGTGCTTTTATTGTCTTGGATTTTTATTTTTTTATTTCTTTATCTTATAAAGACTTATTCTTAAGTCTTTATAAAACAACAATTACAAATTATAGTCAGGCAGTTGTTGAATCTCAATCATATCAGCCTTTATTATCCTTTACTTATTTTTGCCAAAAGTGAGGCTCTTATTCTCCACTTTCCTGATCCAAATTAAGGTACCAACAAAGTAGATCTTCTATCGTGAGCATCGCAATAGCAATAGCACTTAGACTTATATTCTCCTTCAGAAAGGAGAAGGCTCTTCCTCATCTCTCATTGAAATTTGGTTGTAAGCCATTAGGAAACAAAACAGTGTAACATTGTCTGAAAGGTTTCGAATAAAAATGACAGATGGAAAGTTCCCATGCGTGCAAGTATTTAAAACTAATGAATGAATTTTCCATAGATTTAAGCTATGGAAATAGTTCAGAATATATCTTTCAAATGCATTTTATTCTTTCCCTCAAATGCCTCTTCAAGAACAACATAGCTGGAACATGCTTGAATTGAAGTTAGATATTGGTGGAAAACCGTTTATATTCATTTTTATCTGAAAAAAAAAACCCACCCCAGAAGACCTAAGAAGCTTTCACTTTGGAACATCACATAATTATCTAGCAGAGCAACACCAGAATCCAAGTGCTAATTTTATGGATTCGTGCATTTAATTTAAGAGCTTCATTTATGTTTTACTGCAGGGTGGATTTGATTTAATTTAAATCAAGTTGATTTAAATCACTAGTAAAAAGGCTTGATTTAAATCAACTCGATTTAAATCATAATTTTTAAAGAGCAACTGTCGTCTCTGTCCTGCAATGGCTGCTCCTCTGATCTGCTGTTGATTCGCCGACAGTCCTAATATTGCAGAATATGCAGCCTCATGTTACATAACTAAGCTCCATTTCATGCTGAATAAACTAAATGTTTAATGTTTAATGCTTAATCTTAAATAGAAAACTATCTTTATATAGATTTTTACTTCAAAAGCATTTTATTAAAATGAATTTGATAAAAATAAAAAAATCCAATTTAAATAAAAAGAATCTGTTTTTTTATTTTTAAAAAAACCATCAATTTTTATCTGCCCTGTTTTGCTAACTTTTATTCCTAGTTCTCCCACATTTTTAATCCTGATCATGCTTCACAAGTATGAATAGGGCCCTCATTCCCAAAAATTGGCCTTCTTCTCATAGAGAAGATGCCTTCAAAGAGGGGACACTTGGCCGTCCTACCCTGCATATCCACCATTCAAAATAACCCATTGGACAGAGAACCAAAGCAATGAGTGGGACCGTGATGAGGGGATAAATTATATTTTTCTGGTTTTATTGAGCAAATATGGACAGCAGTAATGTTGATATGTTTTCAATATCTGGAAAGTGTTCATAATTCATTGTTACTTAATGTAAAAGAAGGCTTAACAGTTTTGCTCAATAGCATAAGTACCTTCCAAATATTTTTTTAAAATGTTACTTTAAAAATGGCTAAACAATTGCAAGATCTCTAAAGTTTGTGGCAAATTCTTATTTCTGAATCCTTTCTCCCCTTTTTTCTTTCCTTTTTCTAAAGTTACAGAATGGTTATCATGAACTAAACTAAACCAGATACAATCTGGTTGATAGATAATAATAATTCAGGGAGGGAAGGTAGATATCACAGCCTCTTCTTCCTGACTCCACCTTTGACCCTTGGAAAAGAGAGGAAATGCATTGTACAGTTGCTTTTTTTTTCACTTAAAATTCTGCTGAATATTGTTCTTTCTTGATGTTTTCATAATAAAGCTCATCTCTTTCCTTCCTTCCTTCCTTCCTTCCTTCCTTCCTTCCTTCCTTCCTTCCTTCCTTCCTTCCTTCTTTTTTTCTTGATATGAGAGTCTATTACAAAACATTTCTATTAATATTCCATCAAATAAGTATCAGGGCCTTCTATAGCTTGATAGCTCAATAATGGTGTGGATTAATAGCATGTCTTTTAATACTAAGAAAGATATACTTGACATAAAAGCTGCAGGACTTGAGTTAGAAAAAGTTGGGTTAGACAAACTTTGTCTGATGCCAGACAAGAATGACATTATTTGCAGAAGCCAATGAAGGAAATTAACAAAGGGAAGAAAATATTAGAGCCCATGTTGCCCTGTAAAGAAGTGGGATTGTTTACAAATGAAACTACTAAGGCCTTTCAGTGACAACAGTATAGTCTTGTACCCTGTAACATTGTGGAGCTCTTTGCTTCCCAATCGGTCAATTAGGCACTTATTATCAATGCTGTCGCATCAAAGGGTCTTCTGCTGGAAAGAGAAGGCTGCAGCCTTTTGGCTGGAGAGGTGAACACAATGCTACAATAGGCCTTGGTGGTGTTATCAGCATGAGGCGGACAGCATGAGAGACTGAGCTGTGGCCCCTGGAGGGGTTTCAGCCGCCGTGTTCCCTGAGATCAAAGGCAAGGAAACAGCTGATTCCAGACTGGCTGGTGTCTGTTTGGTGTTTCCTCTACCCGAGGCAGATGGAGTCCTATTTTATTGATTACTCATTCACAACTGAAGCCCGTGGCCCCAGGGAGAACAGCAGAGGGAATGCACGCTTAGTAGGCACTTAAAAAAGAGATAGGGGTAATCTGTCCCTTTCATTGACAGACACAGCAGATAGATATATTTTGGACAAAGGGGGTCTGTGATTATAGAAGGCTGGATTCAAAACCTTTGCTACAAACATTCCACCTAAGTCTGAAAGGACCCAGGCTGACCTTTGCAGACCAGTCCTATCTCAAATTCTATAAGGGACTTACTATGTTCCAAACTGGTTTTAGGATGAAAGGTCATTCTATCTCATTCTTTCTCATATGCTGTATCTTTTTTTAAAAAAATTACTATCTCAAATTGCTACCACCCTTACAGTTACCTGGAAGTAAATCCACTAAACGTGGTTGAAATTTCAGTTCAGTACATGTGCATTGGCTCAAATGGTGGAATTGTTTTTTAACCTGCTAAAAACAAAAAATAATAAACTTGTGTGAAATTATACAGGCACTATTCCCAAATGGAAACTAAAACACTGACATTTTAGTTCATCAGTCTGCAAATATTCACAAGTAACTGCCATGTTGATTTTTGAATTTCTAATGGAAGCCTCTATCTTAGAATAAAGGTATTGGTATATGGTAACACATTTTCCACAGCCAATCTGATAGCTGCTGTAAGTTATCAGAAATAGTACCTCAGTAACTTTCCGGCTGGTTTCATTTTATGGTTTTTAAGGAAAACTGTCTTTGGTCCTAAAACACTTTCTCAGTAGGTGTTTTGTGCATGCATGAGAGTACTTCAGTAATATAAATATAAAACAAAAAAAACCTGCAACTTAAGATTTACAGTTACAAATATAAAATTACACATCAGAGACAAGTGAGGATGGAGACAAAATCTCCTATTTGTCTGTTAAGATGTTAGCTTGACCAGCAAAATCATCATCATTCATCTAGAATGAAGGGAAGTATATTCGTTCGCTTGTTCATTCATTCATTCATTCATTCATTCATTCACATACATACAGTTGTATCTGCATTGAAAGAAAGGAGGTTGTACGTAAATCAGACTAAGAAAAGCAGTTATTGCAAGAAAAGTCCTGCCTCTTTTTTACATGAATGACATCACATAGCAACTTGTTCAAGGGTCAGCTTACCACAAACTGTCCAGTCTGCCACCACACCAAATTCATGGTATTTTCAAGTATACCCAAAGCCCCTATGTATACTTAATATCCCTTTCTCCCTTGAATATCAGGATCTTCATTTTGAAGAGCTCATTGGGAAACCCTCTTAACAAGAGTCTATTGGCAGAGCTACTTTTAATAAGACTGACTTATGCAGCAATCCAAAAAAACAAAAAACAAAAAACCCAACCCAACCTTGTTCATCCTGATACAGTACAAGCATCCAAATTATGGAATTCTCCTCCTGCTCAGAGTTGGCCAGAAGCCTTTGCATTTTCAGCATTGGCTGAAGACTCATTTATTCATTCCCATTTTTTTGAGGAATATCTATTGCTATTTCTTTTTTAAGCTGTTTTTGTTACCCTATAAAATGTCTCTGAAAGTATTTTTTTAAAGCTGAAACAAAGGAAATAAATATATGAAATAAATGCATACACACACAAAATAAACCACTGCCTCGGTATGAAACATGTCATTTTTCTTATACCTGTCTTGTTTCATATATTTTAAAAATGGCATGTGCTGACATATACTGAGTCATACGGCATCCATTCTCATTGCCCACAAAACGTTTTTAATTTCTCCAGCTGTTATTTTTAAATTCCGTGGTAGAACAAGTACTTACTTTTATTTAAAAAAAATATTTCAAGCCACAAGTAAAATTCAAAATATAAAATTGAAAACTGGCCAGTAAAAATTTTACCTTGTGTACTTGGAATATTGTGATAAGTCTGATAGCTATAATAAGCAGAATAATTTTGAAATGAATAAGATTTTAAAGGTGACCTATTGTAATTTTCTGATTATATGTCAATATTGTATAACTGTGGTGAACACTAAGAAGAAAAATAATACTCTGGCTAAAATTGACAATCCAGTTTTCAGGAAGTGTTAATTCACTCACATTTTGAGAAAGAAGGCAGGAGATTATTTAAAAAATTATTGAACAGTAACTTCCCACAGAAGATAAGGTACAATTTGCATTCATTGGTAAACATGAGTAATACATTGCCATTGAGATTAATATATAGCTTTTCAGACCATAGGGAGAAGAATTTTCCCTAAAAGACTGAATTAACTCAAATCTTTTTCATCTTGGATGGGTAAAGTGGGTGGGACTTATCCCCTGTATAGTGTATACGTGCACGAATATTGCCAGGTTTCTGGTATTATGGAGGGTGAAAAATGAAGGTTGGACAGCTACTGCAGTTGTTGCTGCTTTCTTGTGTGACTGCATGAATGTTTTTAACATTTCAGCAACAAAGAAAGAACCTGTTTTATCACCACTGTTAATGACTAAATTCTGTACATTCCCTGAGAGTTATCAGGAAATTTCTTTCTTGAAGTAATCCCATCTGCCAGAACCCAGTGCTGAATCTCTGTCCCATGGTGAGGCATAGGAATGAGTTTTGCCCCATTTTACAACCTTTCTTGCCATAGCTGTTAAGTGAATAACTGTGGTTGTTAAGTTCGTAACATCGCTGCTAAGTCAATTTGGCATCCCTCTTAACTTTGCTTGTCAGAAGGTCACAAAAGGCAATCACATGATCCCAGGAGACTGCAACCGTCATAAATACGAGACAGTTGCCAAGTGTCTGAATTTTGATCCTGTGATGCTAGGAATGCTGCAATGGTCATAAATGTGAGAACTGGTCATAAGTCATCTTTTTCAGCGTCTCTGTAACTTTGGTTCCTAAATGAATGGTTGTAAGTCAAGGATCACCTGTACATAAAGGAACATGGGACAACTTCCCTTCCTTAAAATATAGCTATATTGCTATAGTTTTATAGTTATTTCTCATTCATGGCACATTTTTAATTTCTTAATTGCTGAGTACCAAAATGAGTGTGACTGACACAGAAAAGAGAGTCAGGTTCAAGTCCATAGATTTAATTTTCAGCACAGATAGGAGGGAGAAAAATGCTTAGATGTCCAGAAAATAGCCCATCCTAACCTTGGCAAATGTTTTGGTTTGGATACCTCACTGAATAGATTTTGAGTAAGCCTCTGAGTGTGTTTTGGCAACTGGACATTTCTGAGCTCTGATTAATCCTTCTCTGACAAGCTCCACTGCTTAGCTGATGCAGATGAATCCATCAGAAGATGGTCTTTAGCCTTCTGAACTTTACCCTCATTCATCATGTTATAAAAAAGTACATTCTTCTTTTTCCTTACTCTAAAAGTCTCCCAGGTGGTCTAGCATTTGGGGATTCATCTCTTGAAGGATTTAAATCACTGGGTTACATTCTATATGCTTTTATAACCATAGATACCTTGCTTTCATCCTCTTTTCCACTCTGCTGCTTAAAGTAGACTTTATATCTGAACTATTGAACAAATGCAGAAGTATTTGGTCAATGAATAATCATCTTACATGATCATCTAAAATATGTTCAGTGGATAGTGGGATATAGTTTAACTTTGGGGAACAACCGTTCTCTTCTTGCTCATTGTTAAAACCAACAAAACTTCTCAAAATCAGACAAAGGAAGGCACTTGAAATGAATGCTGAGTTGAGACATTCTCCTACACTATTTTTTTTTACTACAACACTCACTTGAATAAAAGAGTCTTTGTTTCAGAACTTCTTTTCAAAGGAGGAGAAAGTTTCAGTCAAATTCATGTGGATTGAGTGTGGTATTCTTCTAGTCACAAGGCATATGTGTGAATGTTCAAAATGTTCCATCTTTTTAGAGGTCATATTTCAATAAAAGCTTCAGGGAGAAGAACATGAAGGATTGCATCCTTTCATGGACCCTGTCACTAAGGAAGTTGTCTCCTTTTTCTGTAGATATCAGGGAAATGTCCACTCAATTTTTCTTCCCTCAAATTTGGTGAAGAACTTTGGAATATTGGTCATCCTCAAATCCATATGAAATTCTGAGAACATTCATAAAGTCATAGAAATGGAAATGATCACATAAAGCACCGAGTCCCACCAAATGCTAAGTGCAGGGATCTACATTAGAATTGAAGAAGCTTCATGGATGAGAAGCAAAATGTTTTCAAAGAAGTCCAGTTGCCTTTTGGAAAAACACAACCATGACCTGGTTGTTTAAAAATCCCCATAGACATGCAGGAATCTAAGCATCTCCAACCGAGAGTTATCAAGTCTAATTAATATATCCAACAAAAGCTATCCTATCACTTCTTTGAATACAGGTAGTTTTTGACTTAGCAACTGTTCAAAGTTATAATCAACTTCTCACCTCCCCCCAAAAAGTACTTACAACCAATTATGAAGTTCTGAAGCCCCACCTCCCCTGAAGTCAAAAGACCATATTTTGGACGTTTGGCAACTGGCCCATGTTAACAGCCATTTGCAGCATCCTATTGCTGCATGATTTAAATATACAGATGTAGACTATACAGAAACATCAAGCATCATCTCTTACATATAGGAATTGCTAAAACAATAAAGGGACAATGACAACAGATGAGAGCCACCAGAAAAGAAGCAGGGAAAAAGCAAGGGGAAATTATGGAATAATGTAAAGAAGAATCTTGATAAGCAAGGATCCTCATAGAAGTGAACAAAAAAAATATTTCACATGGGTAAGACCCAGGAGATAAATTCTCTACCAATTACATGTTCTTTTTTCTTCTGTGTTCTATGTTCTTTCAAGTGATTAGAGGGTTGTTTTTTTTTTGTTATTTTCACCTCAAATCAAAAATTCATTTGTTATATTAATAAATTGCCTTAGGTGATGTTGCTGGAAACAAAGTGGGCAGATTTTAGAAATGCATCTTACAGTGATAAGTTACTGGTTTCATTTGGAATCATTGACTTCTAATTACTCATTTCAGCACCTGGTGGGGGGGGGGAGACTGTTCTGTAGTATTTCTGATTTCTGTAATATTTCTAGATTGAGTGCTCTTCTTTACACTGAACAGGCCGCTGTGCCCAAGTTGAACCAAAAGAACTTGGCTGCAGTGTTTTGCTTTCCCAAATCCTAAGGGGTACTTTCCCTTAAACCAACATACACATTTTTCCTTGGTCAAAAGAGCCAGTGTGTGCTAATTCTATCATACATGCTCTCACTCAATCACTCATCATCTGTCTTCCTCTAAAGAAACATTGTGGGAGCCAGGAGTCGAAAAACTTAATCAAATGAATTCAATGAGATTTTCACTCACAGACGAAATACTGAAACTGCTGTCAACGAAGTGGGAAAAATTAAACATACATTTTGCTATGCTCAGCTAGTAATATATAGTAGACTGTCAGATCACATCAAAAGAAAAGTCATGCTAAGGTTTAATGTTGCGTAGCCTATTGTCTCTATTGCAAAACAAGAAAGCAAAATAATAATAATTATATATACTATAATTATAATTTACAGAATAACTGTGACATTATATGTATCCCAACTTATTTGTGGGACTGCTTTTCACCGAGGCAATCTCTGTCCTTCAAATTGGATAGAGTGGTCATGGTCAAAGTTCCTTCCCTTAAATGCAGCCATTTAATGGGACCTAAGAAATATGCATTTTTCATATAACCCTGGTGAACCAGTGGCTCCAAGTTTATTATATTGTGTTGTGGTTTTTGGGGGGAGTATTGTTCTTGTGAGCCACCCAGCATTGCATTTTTAAGATGGGTTTTAAGATTAAGATTTTAATAACATCCACTTGCCATTATATCAGAGCTCACTGTATTTGAATGAATGGGCTTGTTTCAATCATTTATCTATCTGTAGACCTGCAAGTAACTCATTTGTTCCTCCTCCTCTAAGGTTTTTTTGAACATTTGCACTTTTGCCGCTGAATCATATTATAGGTAGTCTTCATCTTAGAGCCATAATTGGTACTAGAATTTCCAAAATGTTTTAAGGACAATTATTAAGTGACTCACACTTGATTTTGCCACCATTTTTAGCATGGTTGTTAAGCAAATCATTGCCATTGTTAAGTGAATCATGCAGTCGTGAAGGGAAGCTGCCTTCTCCCATTGCCTTTGACTGATGGAAGCCAGCAGGGGAGGCAGCAAAGGCGATCACATGACCCCAGGCCTTTGCAACAATTGTAAATACATGCTTGCTAAAAAACCCCTTTTTTAAAAACCTAATTTTGATTATGTGACCGTGGAAATGCCGCGACTGTTATAAATGCAAGGAGCAGTCATAAGCCACTTTTTTCAGTGCCGTTGTAACTTTGAACAGATGCTAAATGAATGGTTGTAAGTCGAGGACTACCTGTGGAGTTTTATTTTGATTTTATTGTAGGGACTCTGAGGGAACACAGCACAGTGACTGGTATAGTGTACCAGTCAGGAGAAATAATTGCCCCTTTAGATTCAGCCATTTTTAACTGAAATTATGATAAACACATCCCTTTTTTCATGAGGGGCTATTTATTCATATTGTTGCATAAGAATATTGGCTCATTCTTTTGTGAATTGCTTCCATCAGGAATATTTAAGGGTTTTTCAACATGAACTGCTTCTATTATGTCCTGTCACAACATTTCTGTGCAGTTTTCAGATGGTCTAGAAAATAAAGACCAAGCAGATGTTAGATCTGCTTATTGTATAATCAAAAGTAATGTTTAACAAATTAATCCAGTCACCTCTGTAGTTGGAGTATGCCTCTTTCCATCTTAAGTAGAACCAATACTTCCTTTCAATTGATCCCTGAGGTCTGAAAGTTTGGGGACCCCTGCTCTATAATACTTCACTGTTTGCAGGCACTTTGGGGATTGCTCTGCTTCTTTTTAAGTACTGTACTATACTTTGTAAACTACAGTATTGTGTTTGTAAGTACAGTTCTTTGTAAAGATAAAGTTTGCTTGCATTTGCTTTAAAGCTGCTTGTTGAAATGCTTGCCAGCATCTACACAAAGCATTCTATAACATTGTGTGCTGGGAGTTGGACTATAAGACCTCCAAGGTTCCTTCCAGCTCTATTCTGATTGACTGAAAACCACACAGAAGAATCAGTAAACCCCGGAGACTGAATTCCATGCACCAGAAGATTATAATTCTCTTGACCAACAGAGTGTACACTAGTCATACACTTGTTGTACAGTTCCACTTAGTTTCTAGGATTCTCAGTAGCCAATCTTACAATCAGGGCTGAGATACACTTTATAGACAGACGACAGTTCTTAATTATTTTGTAATGTGTAATCCACAGTAGCAGGACAATGATAAGGAAGGAACAATTCATTGTTTTCCTCTTATATTTATATTTTGTGGCCTGAGTAAGAATAATAGCAGTAATAATGATGACAGCAGCAGCCTGGAGGTCAGGACCAATTGATCCATGAATGATCTAATGTTTTTCTGGATATTACAATACTGTTGGTTAGTTAGGAACTGTCTTCTGTTTTATAATTTCAGAAGGATCCAAGTAACTGCATAGCAGATGAGGACTATGACTTGCAAAGTCAATAGAGAGTTTTACAGAAATTTTTTTGAGTACCTTCTGTCTATCCTGAACTATCAATCTCAATTTAAGTTGCTTATATTGAATATTTTATGCACCAAAGAGCTTGAGACACATAATATTGACAGTAGATCATTACTCAGCAGAAAATACACATAATTTCACAGGTCAGGTCAGGCCATGAAGGTGGGAAAACTGTGTCTTGTGAGTTTGATCTGGCTCATCAAGCTGCCACTTTTAAAGGGCCAAGACTCAGTCTTCATTTCTAGCCACACTTCTTGGCTTTCATCCATGCCCTTCTTCCTTTTTGAGACACAATAGTGTTGATGACTTTAGAACAAAGTGGTTCTGGTTGCCTCTCTTACAGAGCCACTGGCAGTAATGGCTATTCTGTATCTGTGCTTCATACTTTTTGTGGGGCTCTTCCAGATTTATGCCCCACTTTAACCCAATAGAGAAAAAAATGAACTGCTTCAGGAGCTGCTCCATTAGCTATTTACTAGGTAAAAATCAGTCCTCATAAATTCTAAAAAAAAAAAAAAAAGGTCAATGTCACAATTGGTCACAAAATGGTCACCCATTTTTTCAACTTACTCTCATATCACCTCCCTAAGTAATTGCAACTCATTTGCATTTATTCTCAAGTCATCTTAAGGGATGAGGGTAGAAGTACACTCAGATTTGTGTTATGCAGATTATATTCACTCTACAGCAGGGGTGTCAAACTTGCATCATCACAGTGGCGTCACATGACATATCGCAACTTTCCCCTCCTTCGCTAAACCAAACATGGGTGTGGCCATCACATGACTCATACCGCCCACAGGTTTGATATCCCTGCTCTACAGGCTTTCAACAGAGTGGCTTCAGTGTTCATAACATTCCATGTGGCCCAATGATGTCTCTGGATTTAGGATTATTCAAGGTGTTACCAGCAGCTCAGGATAGCCCCTTTCCTATTAAAAGTCCTTTTTCCTCAAATAACTTCCAGGTTTAAGTTCTCTTTTTGTTGGCAGACATGGGATTGAGAAATTATGGGAGTGGAGGTGGAGATGGAGAAGGAGCAGGAGGTGGCAGAAGACTTTTATTTGCCAGTGCATGGAGAGCTTTTCATTATACAGACTACAGGCTGGAAAAAAGGGTGGTGGGGAAGTGGGATAAGTTGGCCTTTGTGTTAAAAGGAAGCTGCTGAAAGGAAGGCTGTGTCTAAAAGCCAGGGAAATCGACCCTCTGGCTCCCCTTGTGTACCCAGAGACTTTGGAAATAGCCATGCCCATAGACCTATTCCTTTCAGTTTCTGCAGGTAATGCAAACTCTGTGGGGCATAAGCCCCAAAAGAAAAAAGGGTGGAGGGAGAGAAGCCACAGATTCTTTATCAAACTGCAGGGTTCAGCATTTTCTCTCCATCCTGGATGTTATTTGGACTGATGGAATCTGTTCCATTTTTTAAAAAATCACCCTGTCTCCTGTTAGGCAGCAAGGGCTGAGGGAGGTTTCCCAGTCATTCATCTTTAGTTGAAAGTAAATTCACTTGATGCATCTTGCATATTGATGCAGGAATTGGGTATGTCTAGTCTAATTAAAAAGAAGAACTATGGGTTAAATAATTAGCAGTGTTCCAATATCTGAGGGGCTGTTACAAAGAAGAGGAGAGGTCAAGCTATTCTCCAGAGCACCTGAAGGCAGGACAAGAACCAATGGATGGAAGCTAATGAATGAGAGAACCACCCTAGAACTAAGGAAATCAATTACACCCTAGAACTGATAATGAGAATAATTAATCAGTGGAAAGACTTGCTTCCAGAAGTTGTGGAAAGATATGGACAGCCACTCATCTGAAATGGTATAGGATCTTCTGTTGGAGCAGGGGGTTGGATTAGAGGATCTCCAAAGTCCCTTTGGTTATTCTGTTTTTCTGTATTCCAATTTAATTTTCCAGCTATTTATGCAGAATGGATGAAGTCTAAGGAAATTTGCAGAAAGGGGATACTTCATTTCCAGAGCAAGCTTGGGGGACAATTTTGCATCCAAAACAAGCAGCCGTGGTTATTTTTGTTGCTTTAAATTGTTCTCTTTGACATAAGATTTGCGAACGGTGAGCAAATATTATTAAAAAGCCAACAGGGAATATTTTTCCTTCCATCCATGGACTTGTTTAGTTTTTACTTCCCACCCCCAACCTTATTCATTGGAAATCCCAGGTTTGTTCTATCATACCACAGCTGCTCTGCTTAGAGCCATGGCAAGATTTATTACCTTCAAGAAGTTTAGAATTCAATTCAGACATCTGAATCTATATGAGTAAATCCTATCTAAACAAGTGTGATGTGTTAGTGGAGCCTTACATTGACTGGTATGCCTGCATACTTCAGCCCATGATGCTAGACATTAATTCTGTCATATAATATCCAGTAAGATGGTTAGATCTTATGAATTGTCATTTTACTGCAATTTAGGATGAGGCTTGAATTCAGTGCTGATTGGGGCACATTTGGAGTAGATTTTAATTTACTCAGTATCGTACCACCATTTCTAACTTGCTTCTATCCAAACCATGAAACTCCACATTTAATATGTAAATTATTGTAATATTTGAGAGCTTTAGCACTTTGCCCAAAGATGATGTTTTATATCAAAAAGTGCTCTCCTGACGCAGAAACCAAGCAAATTAAACCTCTTTGTGTTTGTTCAGAGATTAAAAACTCCTCAAATCATAGTCTTTAAATAGTCTCAAATCAAGAGTAACTCTGTAACTTGATCTTTATTCTCTCTCTCTCTTGTCACAGCTTTTTGAGTGGACAGAGATTGTGGCAGAAGAAGAGATATGTAATTTCCCTCCCCTGAACAGTCTTCTTTCATTATCACCAAGACTCTAGTCCTGAATCCTGACTAAGATCTCTGCGATGATCGTAGTGTGATTTTTTTTCTTTCTCCTCCTCATGCATATTGTCACTTCATCACTTTATTTTTGAGAAAGGCAATTCCTTTCACTTCTCATCTCTTTAATAGTCTGTTATTATTTTATTAGAACATAATCATTTCCCCATTAGATTAGCATATTACTTATACTCCACCCATCCCTTCAGAGTTAGTTATAAGATGGATGGCTATAGAAATGTTTTAAATAAATAAATGTATCCTTGGGGGAAGGGGTGTTTCTATGAGCAGTGTCACTGGAGAGATCCAGGGTGGGCAGTGGAAGGCATAAGGAGTGTCTAAAGGAAACACAAAGATGGTAAGGAGTCTGGAGGCTAAATTCTATGATGAGCAGCTAAGGGAACCAGGTATGTCTAGCCTAACAAAGAGAATGTTTAGGGGACATACTAATACTTGAAGGGCCATCACAGGGGAGAAGGTTTTGATTTATTCTCCATAACACCTGAGGGTTGGACAAGAAGCAAAGGGTGGAAGCTCCTCAGAGGAAGATCCAACCTGGAATTAAGGGGAAGTTTCCTGACAGTGAGAACTATTAAGCAGAACTATTAAGCAACTCATGGAGTTGTGGGTGCTCCATCATTGGACATTTCCAAGAAAAGATTGGACTATTATTTGTCCAAGTTTATTTATTAAGTCTATTTCCTGTATTCATACTTGTGTTCCTTTTTATACCGATTATCTTGTAACCGATTGACAAATCAGATAAATAAATAAATAAACAAACAAACAAACAAACAAACAAACAAACAAATAAATAAATAAATAAAAGTTGGCATGAAATTACCTACTTTGGGTAGGGAGTTAGAATAGAAAGCTTCCAAGATCCCTTTCAGCACTATGATTCTATGTTTTAAGTGCATGGGAAGATGTTTTATAGTATCAGTGGCAGAAAACCCTCCTTTACTCCCAAATGGTAAATATTTTAGAGAGAACCTCAAGTTTCATTCAGTCTAATTTATTATGCTGGGTGACTTATGACCATTTTTTTCACACTTATGACCATTGCAGCATCTCCATAGTCATGTGATCAAAATTCAGATGCTTGGCAACTGGCTCATACTTACGACGGATGCAGTGCCCCAGGGTCATTATCTTTTGTAAGCTGACAAGCAAAGTCAATGTGTAAGCTAAACAGCTGTATCAAAAAAGGTTATAAAATGGGGCAAAACTTACTTAACAACTGAGTTGCTTAGCAACTGAAATTTTGGGCTTTATTGCGGTCATAAATCAAGAACTATTTGTAATTATATCCAATGAATCTGTTTGTGTTTTACGATTTGCATTGACACTTGCCCTACATTCCTTTTTACTAATGGACACTATAAACAGGGTCTCCTCAGCAGCATTTCAGATATCTTGTTTTTAAACAGGCAGAAACATTCTTTTTATTTTGGAAACTATTTGATTGTTTATTGTTGTATTAATAAAATTAATCGCCATCTCTTTTTCTTCTAAACTAATGGTGTCAAACACTACTACACTTCTTGGCTAGGCAAACGAGAATACGAGTGGATTATACTTTATCAGTGCCCATTGAAGATACATACAAAATATAAATCACATATTCAATTGGCCCATCATTCTTTCTGTTCCATTTTTTCTTATGTGAAGTGAAGCTCAGCTTTTGGAATTGCAGATGAAGAGTAGGAAAAAAATATTGGGAAAGTCTTCTCCTACACCTCGAAAACTGATGAAACAGAGCTTCAGAGAATGGCTTGCTTAGTTTCTTAACTAAAAAAGAGAGGCAGAGCAAATTCTAACTTTACCTGAGGTGAATGGCCAGTAAAAGGTAGCATAGTCGAAACTATTTCTCATTATGTATTTTATCACTGAAGTGACTCTTGTCATTTTACCTCAGAGATCAAGATATCCAGTGCTGTCCCAATATAGGAGACAGATTCCCCCACACCAATTGTTTTTCAGAATCTACTTTAGCTTGACATATAGGTACATACCTTCAGACTGCTGCCAGCAGTGCTTCATCTTATTAAGACTCAATGGTAGATATTCTTCTGTCACAAATCTGATGGTCTGTGTGCATGTGTGTGTGTGTGTGAGTATGTGTGTGTATTTGCATGTCACAGTTCGACTGCAGACTAAAACTTACATTTCCTTTGGAATAAAAATAAAGTGGAGCAGCAAGGGTTACTGCTTTTAAATGTAGCTACTGTTTGAGAACAGGCATACTGGCTACTTTTTCAAATAATTTAATTGCTTTTCAAAACATTTGTGGCAAGAAGGAAACTCCAAATGAATTGGACAAAAGCTCTATTCATGCAAATGGCAATTGGCATTCACATGGCGTGAACTGTACGGCAAGGAAGGGTCTTCTGAGGCAGAAAGCTGAAGATGTGAAATCAAGTATCCTGATAATAATTTTGCTCTTCAGTGTCTTAAGGATTTCTGAGATAAATGAGTTTCGTGTATGTTTTCTTTTTTCTTTTCTTTTATTTATTTATTTTTGATGGAGTGGAGAAAAGGTTTGCTAGAATATTTGCAAAACATCTGAAGCAATGGAGAAAAATATAATTTGCTTGTAAGCACGTAGAAAGGTAAAGGCGTCCTCAAGTCGAGCTTGACTTGGTGATTTCATCCATGTAAGAGGTTTTTTTGGCAGTATTACAAATTTAGTTTGCCACTGCCTTCTTCTGGGGTGTTCAGTCAACTTTTCAGGCTATGTGACAACCCTGAGACTTCAGACAGTCTCCCCAATGAAATAGTTTAGTCCTAGTTGGCCAGATACCAACAGCAGCTTAAGAGTATATAACATAGGCATAAAGAATGGGAGATCACACACAAAGAGTGTTAAATCTTTTAATAGCTGGCCAAATGTAATTATAATTCTCTTGATTTGCTCTGGGATGACCATGAATATCCTCAACCATTGAAATCTCATTCCTACTTGATTTGTTGTTGTTGTTTTCTTTCATCCTTGATCTTGCTGCCTGGCTCATCAAAGCATGCCCCTATTTCTCCTTTCCAGCAGAAAGAAATATTTAAAATTTTGCTGAAATGACGGTCATAATACAGGTTTCGGATGATTGAGGGAGATTTAAAAAGCTGCAGCATGGCAGTAGTGCAATCTGTTGTCATGCTAAATAGTACAATTTAGGGAGGAGAGAAAACCTGTCTAAAATTCTGAAATCAACAGCCTTAGACATTTTGAAATCATTTGAAGTGATTTCAAAGTGGTGGTGGATTTTTCTTCAAATAATGCTTTCTGAAATATATCTAATATTGAGGATATATGTACAGGTCCTAGATGTCTTTGATACTCTGTGCGTGTGTGTGTGTAAATCTAAAATGGACTGTTTTCATGAACTTTTCAAATAAGAGCCAAAAGTATTATATTTGCATGGAAAGGTCATTTATGGTACAAATTGTTCAATTCTCATCATAAGAAGGACCCCTATGCTGTGAAAATGTCTGCAACTTGAACTCCCCAAATAATGTAACTTAATCCATGTTTCTGGAAATATGGGTTGTGGGTTAAGGTTTACATTGCTTAGAGACAAGCATTTAATAAGTCACATGACTGAGTTTACCAATATTGATTGTCATTTCTTAAATCTCCATATCACTAAATAAAATAAAAAAATTCTAGACTCACAATAGAAACTACCATGGTTGAAAAATTGCATTTTTGAAAACACCATCATGATTGAGCAGGAAATTTCATGCAAAATTTAACTGTATTTTTTTCAACAGTCAAAGGGATCAAAGTGAATCCATGATCAAAGTTTATGCAAGGTCAACCTTGGACTTTAGTTTATTTTTCTCTTCTAACACAGACACAATATTTACATTTGTTTGCCACTATTTGTGTTTAAGAATGCACATGCAATCTGTTTATCTAAAACCCCATAACTTTCCATTAACTTTGAAAAAGGAGGAGGAATGATCTGGCTTAAAAACCTTATTTTCATGTCCTTTCGTTTTAGTCATTTCATTTCAGTAACTCTGGTAAAATTCCATCTCAATAATCCACATTATTCATCCAACATGATGAATACAATCAAATAATAGCTTGAAGAAACCACAAAGAATTCAGCTTACTCTGATAATGAATTAAACATAGTTTTATCCATAGTGTTAAGTATAGAAAGAATTTGGGCTAATACTCCTGTGTATACATGTACTCTCTGTGTGAATTTGTGTGTGTGGATGTGAATGTGGATGTATATTTGTTTACATATCTCAGGGATTTTGTTTTACTTTCTTAAAGTGACTGGTAAAATACAGCATCTTTGCTTAACTCCATAATCAAGATGCACATAGCTCAGGAAGTCATGTCATAAGTGGCTAAACATAACTCTGTAAATGTTACATCTAATTGGTTTAATGGCCAGATTACAAGCTACTTAGAAAGATACTTTAATGAGAAAAGATAATATGAAATTGAAACAGGACAGATAAAAGTATAAATATAATGATTAGAAAGACATTGAAACTTAGAAAAAGATATACAATTGAATTTAGATATGAGATAATTAAAAATAAAGTTGAGAAAACCAGTGGAGGGGAAAAATTATGGAGAAAATGTTAAAATAGTAATAAGATATGGAATAGAACACAAAGATGAATATGAAATTGAGTTTGTGTCTGTATGGAGAAGTGATAACCCGGGATCATGCTATTCTCAAAAAAATATGTTTTATTTGTATTATGTTTTTGTAAAAACCCAAATAAAATTTATATTTAAAAAAATGAAATATACTCTTGCAATATTACATACATTATTCCAAGAAGATCTAACTGGTATACAACAACTGGTTTGCACATAAAGAAAATATACTATGATATCCAAAAAGAAAGTTGGAGTAAGAAAACTGTCCAGCAAAACCATTAGAATCTGAAAATCTCCCTGTGTGTGGGAGAGAGAGAGGGGAGGAGGAGAGGGAGAAGGAGAGGGAGAAGGAGAGGGAGAAAGAGAGTGAGGGAGGGAGAGAGATAGATAGAGGGAGGGAGAGAGAGAGAGAGATTATGCTTTCAGTAAAGATCAGCAGACACTCAACTTTTAATTTTTGCTTCAAATAAGCTTGTCAAAAGACTCCAGACTTGACTAGTTAGAACTTTTGTTGAAGATGAGAATGAAGTCCTAGTATTGCTGTTGATTGCCATTAACATAGCAGTAATTCAGAGCTTTTCTTCCAATTCTTTATATACCTATAATCCAGATTTTCAATTTTTAAGTTTCTTCTGATCACTTTTTTGACATAACATATATGTGATGGTTCTCTTGATGGCTTTGGGTAGCTAAGATATGTTTACATAACAGTTGTTAGGCTTCATACTAGCGACAGTAATAAACCCGTACTTTTCAGACATTAAACTCTATATTCAGGAATTTACTTAACAGAAAAATCTCATCTACACAACAGTTAAGTAATTAGGAAGACATGTATAAGAAAAGATCTGTGTACTGTAGATAATAAAAATCATAATTCATATATGTCTGTGCAGAAGAAATGCAGTAGCCCAAGAGTACATCCTAAGAGCAAAAACAGTAGCTTAGCCAAGAGATAGTAATCATGTAAATGTTGAAGAACTAACTCAAATTTTATTATAATAAATTATGGGATCCTGAAAGTAAATCATCAAATCACCTATCTGAAATTTGACCATTTAACTATGAAAATTGCAATTTGTAAATCTTTAAAGATGGATGGCTATCCCCAATCTCTAGGGCATTCCATATTTTCAAGTTTTCCATAACAAGAATAAGAAAAAGTTAAATATTAATTCCCTTTTTTCATATGTTCCTCCTGAAATTCAGCCTGGAAAAAGCATGCTTCCTGCAATCTTTCCAAGAGGTTAGAATTGAGAAGCAATAGTAATATTCCTGAAGGTTACAGAGTCCAGGAGTCAGTAAATCATGGACTGCACTTATGGAGCCATTGTTCTTGTCAAAATGTTAGAAACCTGGCAGAGAGAAGAAATGGCATATAAAAGCCTTTGTGCAAATTCTTGTCTACAATTCTAATTCCTTAAGCAGGCTGACCATATATTGTTAGGGGGTTTTGTGAGAATGTGAGCTGCAGAAATGAGATGGATTATTCAATCACAAGCACTTAGGGAGACAATGACTATGCTTCTTCCTTCAGAAATGTATCAGCACAGTCCAGGAAAGCAGAAGGGTATACTTGATGAGCAAGTATTAAGTGAAGGGATTTTCACACTCTTCAGGTTGTGATTTTTTCAACCTTGGGAATCAAAGGAAATGTCTTCCTAGTCCAAATGAATATGTAGATGGTGAATTTATTATTAGTTCAGTCCCAAGAAAAAGTCCCAATGGTGAAGCCAAATAAAGTACAAGGACTTCTCGTAATGGCCAATAGGGTATAGCAAAGATTCCATAAGCTCTGTGGTGGGAGCTGAGCATAAGAACCAACTAACAAGGCAGAGAGAGCAGAGCATATTTACATGGGATAGAAAGCTTCAATGAAATCATCAATGGAACTAGACCCTACTAAGACACGCAGCTTATTTTGGGTATTAGCTATGTAACACAGATGATTAAATGTCAGTGTGTTGTGTTGCATGCCTAGGCTTCACTCAATTTCTGGTTGGGTGGGGCAACAAATCAGCTTTGTTGACAAAGCTGGTTTAGAACATTCAAAGCATCCACTTACAAAATGGCCCTTTTCCACAAGCATGATACTTTGTAGATGAGCCAGAAAATGGGACTTTAGCAGGGCATTCAGGTGTGAAACTATCAGGTTCCAAAATATAAATACCCTTCTTGTGGACCTCAAGACCATTCTTCCTAGAGAAATAGTGGAGATCTGCAATATCCTATGCATCTTGGTTCAACTTCTGAAATCTCAGTTATGTGAATGAGGAGTGGGGGGGGGGGGGGGGGAGTCACAGCATCTTCCTTTCTCTCTTGTATTGTAAATTCCTAGCTCTTCTATCAATGCCCAAGCAGTTTCTGTTAGAATTTCTGGGTTGACTTAGAAATTTAATTTATACCAGTATGTCCAAATCCTGAGCTAATAGCTGAAACTCAACATAATATTTCCTTCCCAATATTGTACAGTTCTCTAAATCTGAAGTCTTTTGAATCAAATAAGGGTTGCTCATTTTGCAGGTTAATTTTCAGCCCTACTCATCAGACAGTGGACCGATCACCAGATTTCAGGGAGATGCATGCTTCAAACAGAATAAGATACAATAGTATTGGTTAAGTTCCCATTGTATTTATCACGTAAGGAGGTATTGGAAGGCTGCAGCAGCTGCAATCATATCTCCAGTCATGGCTGCAAGCTCTAAGACTGCCACAGATACCGATATCACTAATTGTTGTAGACTTTGTCTCACCCGAGGGACTGACCAGCTGTTCATCTTTAAGGCTGAATTGCCAAATGATTTTGATCATGGAATATGGCATGGATCAGGCCTATCAAATGGGTGGCCCATGGGCAGGATGTGTCACACATGCCCACCCCGGCTCTGCAAAGGCAAAAAATGTTGTGATACGTCACGATACGTCATGTGACACAGTCAAGTTTGATATCTGTGGCATGGATAATCTGATCAATAGTTTGTGACATACTAAAATGTCTATAGCCTTAACTTAAACCTTGGTATGCAGGAGGAGCCTATACTCTTGCAAAGTTGGAAGTATGAGGAGTTTGTTAAGTAGCAGAATTCATATCCAGGCTCAACAATAAATCATAGATCTCTGGAAATATAAGCCCTAATTCAGTTTTCAGCTAGATGTCAAAAGACTCCTAAATGGGACTTGGCGAGTTAAAATCTTTATCGTAGATATGAAAAAACCCATTGAATTGGACAGCCACTTATCTGGAACAGTATAGGGCCTCCTGCTTGAACCAGGGGTTGGACTAGAAGACCTCCAAGGTCCCTGCCAACTCTGTTATTCTGAATTACAACACAGTGATTCCCCAAGGAGTCTAATAAAAATGAAGCTGTGTTTCAAAATACTTCTGCTATTTCTTGGAAAAAGTCTACACTCAGCAGAGGATTCAGCAGGGCTGCTGCTATAAAATTTCTTTGCCTTATTAACTTCATGCTGTTTTGTGGAGCAAATTAGGGAAGTCCATCTGGCATGCCCTTGCATTAAAAGTCACTCTAACATGTTTTTCCATCATATTCCATCAGTTAATATATAGCCGCCCTCAAATGCATTAAAGAAAACATGCTTTACAGTTATATCCATTTGGACATTTCCTTTGCTCTCTCCAACTTTTTATAAATAATTGACTATGCTGATTTACACTTCTGAAATACAGATTTCTGAAAACAACTTTACATTGTAAAAACATTTATATGTAGGAATGGGGTTAGTGAAAATGGTTGTTATTAAAAGATGAACAAAAGAATGCTACAATTGACCTTTTAATTAATTCATAATGTGAATCATTCTCAGATTTGATTATTTTTACAAAAATGTGAATCTTTAATTTGCAAATGGCATGGTGCTGCAACTGAATGATATGCACAAAGAGCAACTGACAATTTGGATAAGGTTTTCTTAAAATTTGTGAGAGTCAGGCTAGCATGAGTATAGGTAAGGAAAAGTTTAAACAGCAAGTGTGAATATAGCCAATATTTAACAAGTATTGAATGATGGCTGTATGTTTGAAGACGAAGGAAATCCCCGAATGCCTTATCATCTACCATATCAGAATCCAAAGTAAAATGAAAAACTGTAAGTTCAACATGCAGTGATAATCAGAAACTGTACTTAAATAATCATATGAATGCATCTATATAGGCTCTTTTAATTAGTGCTGAAGGAGTGAGAGAGAGCAGTCGGGAAGAAAAACACTTTAAAAGCTTATTTAAAACATGACAAGTGTAGAAAACAAAACAATAATCCCATGCCAAAGGCCAATTATTTAACAAAGTTCACAATCCTACATTTCATTTGTACCATACCCTCATTCAGAATAGCTCCTTCAAAGGCAAGTTTGAGTTAAAGTTCTCAAAAGGATTACAAGTAAGTATTCAAAGGCTGAAACAAAATAATATCAGACAAGACATAAACTTGATTCAGCAGGATCCAAGAGAACATGGAATAAGGATTGCAAAAACATATTTAATTCTGCTGATCTTCCTCCAACGATCAGCCTCTGGGCCTTTGTTAATCCATTTGATAAATGAAGTATATTTCTTAAGAACCAAGTGCTGGGAGAAGGCATCTTGATAGAGAACACTAAGGAGTTCAGGCTGGAAAGAATATCATATGATGTATACCACATTTTGCAAGATGGACTAGATGGTGATACAAGTGGTCCTCAATTTACGATTGCAATTGAGCCCAAATTTTATGTTGTTAAGTAAGAAGTTTGTTAAATGAGTTTTGCCCCCTTTTTATGACTATTCTCATCACATTTGTTAAGTGAATCGCTGCAGTTCTTAAATTAATTACGTGGTTGTTAAGTGAATCTGGTTTCTCCATGGACTTTGCTTGTCACAAGATTGCAAAAGATTGTGCATGATTCTGAGACATTGCAACCATCATAAATGTGAGCCTTTTTTCAAGCATCTGAATATAAATCATGTGACCATAAGTGTGAAAAATGGTCATGTCACTTTTTTCAGTGCCACTGTAATTTTGAATGATCCCTAAATGAACTGTTGTAAGTCAAAGACTACCTGTGTGCAAGCCCCCAAACAGAAAGGCATTTACTCATTTCATCACAATAGATGACTATTAATCATTCATTATAGCTTGGTGAGCAGTTTACAGATTGCAACCATTTTATCCTTTTCTATAGAAATTGCTAACTTAGCTGTAGTTCCAGTCAATTGCTCAAATGCCTTTTGTTTTGGTAATAGCAGAGCTGGTTGAAGTATAGCTCAAATAATTTTATGCAAGTAAATAATCTCATTCATTCTCTTTCTTCCTTTTGCTTGAAAACATAAATTGGGGATTTAAGGTAGATCAGAAGAAGATGGGCCAACATCTCCATATCCTTGACATTAAAAAGCATTTTTGGCCAATTAATGCCCCCCCCCCCCAAAAAAAAAAAAAAAACCTCGTGAAAAAACTCTTGCCTCTCACCACTCAGCTTTATACATAAGAAGGAAATCCATGAAATTAAATTAAGGACTTTAGTGGTTGCCTATTGCTTGCCATATTTTTGGCAATTGTTTAAGTAGCAATGAGGTGATTGTAACATTGACCAGCATGTGACATAAATTCAGAATTATTTATAAGATCAAATGACTAAAGAGAACAGCAGTCCCTGATTTCAAGGTTTATTGTGAATTGTCAGGATAATGGAATCTGAATCAGCTTGTTTATTTTAGGAAGGATTAATTGCTCAAAGTGGCACAAAATGCAGCAACTAATTTTTGAAACAGGGCTAATGGCATAATATCATTAAAACTGAATCAGCTCTTACATCTTGAGTCCCTTTGACATATTAACAGGGACCCTATTTGTTTTGAGGTGGTTCTTATATTGGCCCCAAATGGCTAACATCTGTAAGAAATCATTGTTCTCCACAAATAATGATCCAAGCTTTGAAGCTGATTGGCTTGTTTGCAAATGAATAATTGAAGGGTTATAACAAAAAAATAATTCCTTTGCATCCAAGACAGGGTGTTTCCATTTCCTTTTGCAGTGATTACTTTCCAGCAACAAACACAGCCTGTTTAAAGATGGTAGGGCTAAGCTTGGTTAGTCATGCCAAGCTTCAGATGGCTCTGAGAGAGAGAAAATAGAACTAGAATCCATCCTGGTTTGAATGGTGGAAATATGTTTGAAAGCTTTCAGGTTAGTTTTTCATCCATTAAAACTCTATTGACCTGGTGCCTAGCCTTCAGAAATGTTGCTCAAAAAAAGAAAACAAATGTTGCAGATTATCTTCTCTTTCTACATAGCATTTTCATGTTTGTCTAGTTTATTGTAATGAGCAATCTGACCCCAAAACAGGGCATTGTTAAAAAGAGATGAATTGTCTCCTCCCACAAAACATGAAGACTCCCTTGCAAAGATGGGAGTTGGTTTTTGCAACTTGAAGTGCTTCATGAAAACCAAATTGACTGACCATAAAGAAACTGAGTATATTTATTTATTTGCTAAACTTATGTATGTATTTATTAAATTTATTTATTAAATGTATTTGCTATCTATCTTGCTATAGGGCTACTCTAGGTGGCCTACAATAATAAAAATGTAGAAAAATAAAAAGGTGAGAAACCAGAACAGAAGCAGAATAATAGAATAAAATAAACAATGAAAAAAGAATGCAATGAGAATAATACATCAATATGATAATCAAAACGATAGATGGGTGGAGAGAAGAGAACAAGGGGCAGAGGAGGTGGAATCTGCCATCAATCTAGCAGCCACCTCCAGGGTGGCTCCTCCATTTCATCCCCAGGCCAACTGGTACAGCCAGATCTTCAGGATATTGCAATACTTCATGATTATAATGTGATTTATTGCATCTATCTTACGGTGTACGTTAGAAATATTGAGGTAAGCATTTATCAAATTGTAGGTACTTAATTTCAGACATATTACTATATGTGGTCAGATAGTGTAGCTTCTAAGGAAGGTCAACCTGTAACCACAGACACTGTTAGACTCTGAGCTAGAGTTCTTAAATATTTGAGGTCAATTTGATCACATTACACAGAACAGAATGTCCAAAAGTCTACTAAGACTCTACTAACTGTTGCTGATGGAAATGTTTGGCTGAAATTCAGGTTGGATGCAGAGTAGAATATTAAAAGTTGCCCTTTGATATACCCCAGCTTTATAACTAGGGACAAGTTCCTATCTTTGTTGTAGAAAAAGAAATCATTAAGGAACTCTTAATTATTGGCTCAAACTGCTGTGTGTGCTTAAGTACCACTTGGCGAGGATGATTTTACAGCAACAGGAACTTGGCCCTTGGAAAGCAAAATTTTGGGCTCTAGGTATATCCTGTCTAGTTCAAAAACAGCTTTTCAGAGGCATATTTTTAACCAAGTGATTATATTACAGCTAACAAGGAGCTTACAACTTATACCCTGGATATATCTTACGGAATAATTTTGTCTCACGTAAGGCAGAAAAAATAGAAATTACTTAAATTATATCATGGGTCCAGAAAACTGTTTTATTGAAGTGGGAAAGTTTCAATGCTGGAAAGATCCCCTTAGCTGATGTCCTCAAGTTGTAGTAGATGAAAGATTGGCTAGGATGAGACCCTAGTGCTTCTTCTCTTGTGGCAAAGTAGATGCTTTAATTGTTTTTTATCACAAGAAATTAGATAAAAGCTTACCTCTTATTTGTTTCAACTGGGTTTCTCATTCAGATTCACAACTTCGTTTTCATACTGGAGATGCCCTCCACAAAGTATGTGAGAGGGAAAGAGACGAATCAGGGAGGCCAGAACAAACACCACATTTGATTTAGTCAAAGTGACATTTATATTGCATGATAATCAGGTCAAATGTATGATTGATCCAGATGTTTTCAACAATTTGAATAATATGAATAACTTTTGAAGGTTTTATTATTTATTTGTATTTATTATTTTTATAATTAACCCAATGTGGCAAACTTATCTAATGCTTTTCCTTCCTATTTTCCTCACAACAACAAGCCAGTGAAGTGGGTTGGCGGGGGTGGGGAGAGAGAGTATGCTTTCAGTAAAAATCAGCAGAGAAGGAGGGAGATCCAAGATCACCCAGTTGGCTTTCATACTTCAGGACTTGAACTCATGGGCTCTTTCTAGCTTGATGCCTTAGCCACTATCTGAAACTGGCTAAGATGTTATAATATCTTAACATAATATAACATTAAAAATTGGTTTCCTTCCTTCCTTCCTTCCTTCCTTCCTTCCTTCCTTCCTTCCTTCCTTCCTTCCTTCCTTCCTTCCTTCCTTCCTTCCTTCCTTCCTTCTTTGTGTCCCATCACTGTTAACGAATGAACTACATTTGCTGATAGTTTCAGTATCTATATCTATATACCTGCTGCCTTCCAGTTATATATGTACGTGTATAGTCTGGTTTCCCTCCCAATTTACTTCTGCAGCACTGTCTATATGTCACACTGATATGGAAGCAATTAGTACACATATGTTGCAGATAGCAATTCTATCTTAGAAGTGAGCTACTTGTTCATTCAGGAAAAATAAATGCAGTGCAGTTAAAACCTCAAAGCAGTGCAATATCTTTCCAGAAACAACCACAATAAATTTTAATAGCTGAAAGTAGCCCCAGGCTATTTAATTTGAGTTTGTGATAGCCATTATCACAGATATTAAGCAAGTTAATCTTCAGTTAAATGAAGTCCCTTACCTCCAGGCCAGCAATTGTGGCTAAGAATATTAGTATTTTGGGAAGGTTATGCTTTCTAGTTAATTAGATGCCAGAAATAAAATAAAAACCCAGTGGCAATTCAAGGTGTTTTGAGGCGGCAATGAAGAGGCACACACGTATAGTGATTCAGTCTTTTTGTTTATTTCCAGGACACCGACTGACTTGGTGGCGCGGCAGCCCTTCTTTTAAAGGACTCCCGCGCCTAAGTCAACCAATGACGGGGCGAGGATCTCCCGCCGGAATGTAGACCAATAAACAGTAAGTATTTCAAATATTAACCAATCCAGAACACCCCTCCCTCCTTGGTCCAGTCTGACCAATCAGGAGCCGCGCCTATGTTACGTAATCACGTAGATAGGCGGGGCTCCTGTGAGTCCGACTGGACCTGCGCGGCTCAGTTGCGTCGTTACCTTCGGCTGGTGCGGAGGGACCTGTTGCTCCTCTCGCCTCCGGCCCTGGAAACTTCGAGCAGGTCGAGCCGGCTGCGTCACAACCAACGGGCCTAACTGGGCTAGTTGACGTGGCCATGCCGCTCCCTGCTCGGCCTGGATTATCGACGACCCTGTCAGATGTTTCAGCGGGACGTTCTTCAGGATCAGGTGCGTAGCAGCGCGACCCGACCGGAGCTAGAGTTGAGGGTGTGTGTGTGTGAGTTAGGGTGTCATTGTCTGTTAGTGGGCTTTCCTTATCCAGACTGTTTGGTGGATGTTCCCCTTCCCCCCCAGGAAAATCGCCAGGTCTGGGGTGGGTGCGAGTTCTAAGTTGGTCTATGTGTCGTTTCCAGCTTTTGCCATCAGCGGTGGTAAGCCGGTAAGAACGGGGCCCGGTTAGATGTGTGATGGTGGCTGGCACCCATAAGGGTTGCCCTACCAGGTTTTTAGCGTAAACTAAATCCCCAATTCGGAATGTTCGGACTTTGGTTGAAGAATCTAGGGGTTTCTCTGGAGTGTAGGTGGGGTGTAATCTATCGAGAGGGGAACGTAGCTTTCTCCCCATAAGTAATTCAGCAGGGGTTTTGTTAGTAGTGCTACTGGGTGTAGTGTGTTGTAGGAACAATAGTTTGTCGATGCGTGTTTGTATAGGGCCCTGATCTAACTTAAGAAGGGTCTCCTTGGTAAACCGGACCATGCGTTCGGCCCGTCCATTCGCTGCCGGATGTGCCGGCGCGGTTAAGGCATGGCGTATGCCCAAACTGGCTAGGTAGCCCTCAAATTCTGTAGCCGTGAATTGAGGGCCGTTGTCAGATACCAGGACGTCTGGTAAACCGTGGGTGGCAAACCAGTGACTGAGCTGTCGGATGACAGCTTCAGAAGAGGTTGATTTCATGAGGCTCACTTCTAACCAGTTTGAATACGCGTCTACCAGAATCAAGAAGGTATGTCCCTTAGTCGGACCTGCAAAATCTATGTGGACTCTAGACCAAGGGCCCCTAGGTAGATCCCACTCAGTAGCTGGTGCCTTTGGGGGTGAGGGCCGGGAAGTCTGGCAGGGCTGGCAACCCGCGACCCAGTCGGTAACATCCTTGTCTAACCCCGGCCACCATACATAACTTCTAGCTAGACTTTTCATCTTTACCACCCCGGGGTGTCCCTCATGCAATAGTTTCAATATGGGATTTCGCAGTTTTTGTGGAATGACCACTCGATCCCCCCATAGTACACAGCCTTTTAGTACGGACAGTTCCATTTGTCTCTGTTTAAATGGTCTGTGCTGTTCTTGTAACTCAGAGTCAGGCCAACCCTTCATGATCCACCTACTCACGGTATGCAGTAGGTGGTCGTTAGAGGTTTCGTGCGCGATGTCTGCTGCTGTCATCGGGAGGTCGGGCAGGGTCTCAATCAAAAATGTTGAAGTGTTGGGGTTTGGTTCAGGATCAGAGTCTGGTAACGGGCAACGACTTAAAGCATCGGCGTGCGTGATGGTCGGACCCGGGCGGTACGACAGGGTGTAATTGTAAGCGGCCAGGAATTCTGACCATCTTGTCATTCTGGGTGATAGAATGTGGGGAGTGGGTTTGTCACCCGCCAGGATACCTAGTAGGGGTTTGTGATCGGTGATGATCGAAAAAGATCGGCCATACAGGTATTCATGAAAACGTTTAATACCCGAAATTATGGCTAGTGCTTCCTTGTCCAGTTGACTGTAATTCCTTTGGCTTTGGGACAAGGTTTTTGAATAGAAGGCAATCGGAGCCTCTCTGCCGTTAGGTAGAAGGTGGCTCAGGACAGCTCCGATTCCAAAGGGGGAGGCATCGCAAGTTAGTAACAATGGCAAAGTTTCATTATATTGAATTAACACTTGAGCTGAAGTGATCATGTCTTTAATTTTGTTAAATGCTGTTTCTTCCCGATGTCCCCACTTCCACGATGCGTCTTTGTCCAAGAGCCTATGCAAGGGTTCCGCCACCGTGGCTTTCTGGGGCAAAAAGACATGATAAAAATTTATCAACCCTAGGAAAGCTTGTAGGTCAGCCTTGTTAGTTGGTGTGGGGGCATTTTTGATGGCACGGGTTTTTCCTGTTGTTGGATGGATGCCATTTCCATCTATTAGGTATCCTAAAAACTCTATTTTGTCTGTGATAAGGGTACATTTGTCTTTTTTGACTTTAAACCCAGCCTCAGTAAATTTGGTCAGCACTTTTCTTAGGCGGTCTCGCAGTTGCAATTTGTGTTTAGCTGCAATTAGGACGTCATCGAAATACGGGATGACTCCAGGAATTCCTTGAAGGAGGCGTTCCATAAGAGATTGAAAAATGCCTGGTGCCACGCTAACGCCGAATTGTAGGCGATTACACTTAAATGCACCCCGGTGTGTCACAATAGTTTGGGCTTCAGCTGTTTTTTTGTCAACGGGCAGTTGCTGGTAAGCCTGAGCCAAATCGAGTTTAGCGAAAATCTTTCCGCCCTTGATAGAATGTAGCAAGTGTTGCACGACAGGCACGGGGTATGCGCTCTGTTGTAGTGCATGGTTGAGGGTCGCCTTATAGTCCCCACAAATACGAACCGACCCGTCTGCTTTTATAGGGGTCACTATAGGGGTCTCCCATTTAGCGTGGTCAACTGGCTCGAGGACCCCTTGCTTTACTAGTTTATCCAGTTGTTCTTCTATTTTTGGCTTTAAGGCAAACGGTACCCTTCTAGCCTTTAGTCTAATTGGGGCTACCTTGGGGTCTATGTTAAACGAAATCGGGTTACCCCGGTACTTGCCTAATTCTTCGCTGAACAGGTCCTGGAATTCTTGAATGAGATCTGCCTCCCAGTCAGCGTCTGTGATATGGTTGATACCGGTCATCCCTATTCCCAGCGGTTCGAACCATTCCAGTCCTAAGAGGCTGGGTCTGTTCCGGTCCACGATTGTTAGGGGAAGAATCTCAGTATGGTTGTTGAAGGTTACCTGGAAATGTCCAATCCCTACTACCGGAATTCTGTTTCCCTGGTAGTCTTTGAGTGTTAATTTCTGTTTGTCTAGTTCGCTTCGCCGTATGTCTGGGATCAATTTCTTAATAGTGTCCCAGGAAACCATGGAAAGGAATGATCCCGAATCCACTTCCATTTCACAATTTTTTCCTTCAATTCTTACTTGCACGTGGACTTTTTTAACGTTTTTTGTATTAGAGTGACCAATTATTATTGTTTGATGCGTTTCTTCCTTCTTGTAAGATGATTCTTTAAACTTTCTATTCCTTCCTTCCTGGCTCCAACGGTTGTTTGTTTTCTTTTCTCTCTCTCTTGGGGGAGGGCTTTCTCTTCGCCTGGGGCTGTAGCTTGATCGGGCTCTGCATACCCTTGCGATGTGCCCTTTCTTTTCACACTTTCGGCATATTGCATCTATGAATCGGCACTCTGATCTGGGGTGGTTTCCACCACAACGGTTGCATTCAAAATCAAACCGCCTGGTAGCCCGCTCTTTTTTCCCTCTCGCGGCTTTTAGGTGGCAAACCTCGTCTTCTTCACTACTGGTCTCAGTTTCAATATCCTCGTAGTGAGTTGAGGTTTTTCCTTGTTCATCATCAGCTTTGGTGGTTTCTTTGGATTTGTGGTGTGCAGCTTGATTAATCTGTTTCATTCTTGCTGCCGATTTGTGAGCGGCTTCGGCTGCGGTGGCTTCTTCAATGGCCTCTGTGGCTGTTATCTTGGGTCGGTTTAGCAACTTACTCTGCAATATTGGATCTTTTAAGCCTAAGACGATCCGGTCTCTTAGCGCCTCATTGAAATCCGAGAATTCGCACTCTCCACCTATTTCTCTTAAATCGGCCACGAAATCGGCGATAGGTTCTCCTTCTTTTTGGTTCCGGAGGTAGAACTCATGGCGCTTTATCAGGCAGGAAACTGTGGGCGCGTAGTGTTTCCTCAGGATCTTCTCTAGTTCGGGCCAAGTTAGCGTTTTAACATCGATTGGAGACGCTAGTGCCTTTGCCATCCGAAATACGGCTTGGCCGCAGTGGGTCAAAAACACCGCTCTCTTTCGGTGATCCGACACTCCGCTCAGATCGCTACTCTCCAAAAACATGAGGAATCGGTCCACATACGTCTGCCATTCCTCCTTGGCCGGGTTGAATTTTTCAGGCGGTGCGTTGCTTCCGGACATGATGCCGCTCGCTCTCCGCCGCTATGCACTCTCTAAACGTGTTGCCTCGATCCCACCTTCGTCGCCAGTGTTTTGAGGCGGCAATGAAGAGGCACACACGTATAGTGATTCAGTCTTTTTGTTTATTTCCAGGACACCGACTGACTTGGTGGCGCGGCAGCCCTTCTTTTAAAGGACTCCCGCGCCTAAGTCAACCAATGACGGGGCGAGGATCTCCCGCCGGAATGTAGACCAATAAACAGTAAGTATTTCAAATATTAACCAATCCAGAACACAAGGTACCCCAAGGTAAAACAACAGGCAGTAGCATATGGTTTCACTTTCTCAGAGATATATTGGTGAGGTTGTGTTCTTAGAAGGCAGGGCCAAACATGACTTCTCAAGATAACCTAAAATATCTCAGGTTTTCCTATAGTGAACCTTTATTAATTATGGTGAGAACTTTCTCAATCAAAAAAATCAAATGATAATTGAAGGAAGGCTGTTCATAATGTTCATTATTCAGTTTTCTGTTATCGAAAGGACTTTTTTTCTTTTTACCCTAGTGGTAAGTCCACAGAAATTCAACAGTTTAATATCATAGATAGTTATTTTACCAGGCAGCAGCAAAAATTTTCTGGCAATTGATCTTAATTGTATGAAATACTGTATACTCTACAAGAGGACAGAAGTAGGTGGGGAGAGAAGTTAATAGTTACAACCACTTGGCTGATTGCAGGCCAGTGATATATTGCCTAAATTAAGTATACAGAAATATAGCTTTTAGGTGGCCTACTCTGTTATTTAGGGGGTTAATCTGATGAACACAATTTATTCCTCTTTTCATTACCTGATCAGTTCATTTTTATCTAACATAAGCACATTCTTCTTACTCAAATTTTGGACATTAAAAGACACCACTTCTTAGAGTAATTGGAGCTTTTTAGTTTATAGTAAACTTTATTTGAACAATTAATTACTATTAATTGTTTTTTTCTCCTTTAACAGACACCCAAAGACAAAGAAAAAAAATAAAAGTATTCAACAGCTATAAGATAGGCCATAATAATAAATCAACAGTTTTTACTTTTAGTTTGAAAAACATAAACTCTAAAATAAAAATTATGTTGATTCATCAGGATGCCATATCACATGGCTACTGAGCACTTTTAATAATTTCTTGTTGTTTTTGGGTGTCTATTAAAGGAGAAATTGAGATATCATATACTACGGCTTGCAGAACTATTAAACACTGTATCTTAAAACATAACCATATCATCATCTACCTGGAAATACAGTCAATTGAGTAAGATGGGTCTTAATAATGAGCTGTCAAACAAACAGCACTCATATATAAAATTACTCATATATAAAATTAATTGTAATCTACTCAGAGTCACTTTTCTGAGTGAAATGAGTAGCATAAAAAGATAATAAATAATATGTCTCCAAAGTAGGGATTGGCTTCAAGAAACTAAGCCTAAGTAAACTAGAATTATATAGGTAAGAAACAACATGTTGAATAGGGAACCTATATGGGAAGAGAAGGAAAACATAATGTTCATACTGGTTTTCTATTGTATCTGAAAGAATAAAGGACCCTTATTAATATTATTTAATAAAGAATAAAAAAGTTCAGTCTGACTTCTTGACTGAAACTGCTGGATTGAATTTAATTATTGGTCTTCATGATCTTTCCCCCAACTGGAACTTTTTCTGGTGTTTTGATTTTCAAAAGATCCTTTCAAATATTTTTGTGTGCATCATATAAAATATGATCCAGATCAGGGGTGGGATACGACAAGGTCAGTGATTTATAATGTGCTTCCTTGCATGCTGGGAGCACGCGCACCTGTAAATTGTCATTAGCATGATGCGTGCAGAGAAGCAACCTTTGAAACAGCCCTCTTTTCCTGCTTTTTTAAACTGCAGCTGTGCCTCATTTGGCAGCTGAAGATGAAAAATCAGGAAATAAAGATCAGGTAAGAGCCCGGGTGGGCAGGTGGGCAAAAACATCAGCAGACATAGAACCGGTTCTATGTCTGCTGTTCTTCAGAGCTACCTGTTCTACAGAGGTGGACAGAATTGGTAGAAACCCGCCCCTGATCCAGATAGTTAAAATGATATCCAGTAGATCATTTATACCCATCCAATCTGTGCTTGTAGCTGCTACATTATAGCTGCTATAGAGGAAGTCCCAATTCAAAATCTGCATCTTTTTCTGTAATAATCCCCACTAGAAAAACAGGCCTCCATCTTTCCAAACAACTTGGACCATCTGTGCTGATTCTACGCACATAGAAAGTGATAAAATACACAATTGTGGGCTGTAGGTTGATGCTGGGTTTTAACCATGGAATCGCCTATGCCTCAATAATTGTGTTTCTATTCAACGATTTCAGAAATCTTAACAAGCAGTTCTAGAATTTCCCAGCTTAAAATAAAATTTTCTTTTATGCACAGTGTAACTTTCCTCCCAATTTGAATAATGTTCCATTCCAATCAGATGAGTATTTTAGATTTTTTTTCCTCTTTTTTCTGTTTCTTTCTTTGCCTCTAGCGCAGTAGGGGAAAATACATAAACAATACACCCTATGATCTGCATGTCGCTCCTAAAACTATTATGGTAGCTAGTGTTGGAGTCCCTTTCAGTCTATCAGTAACTTGGATTGCACAATTTCCTTATTTTCCAAAGGAAAACAAAATAAAACCCTTGTATAAAACTCTACAATAGGCATATTTTTTTAAATGAACAATGTCAAAATTCTCAGCTGCAAACTGGGAAGATAGAAAACTTGGATTCTGTTCTCATGCAGACTTGCAAACACATATACTTCTCTTCATTGCCCTGTAAATATGAAACTCTGTTATCAGCCTGAAAAAATAAATTTATGTCTTTCTTCATCCAGCAGCAAGACTTGTATGATAAGTTATTTATTTTCTTCATTTGATATGAATCCCATTCCTCTAAATTTTAACTTTTAGATGCTCTTGTAATTAAACCCATCACTATTGCTGCATTTTTTTTAAAGTGCTATACTTAGACTTTTATATCACCTTTATTATTTTTATAAACAACTAAAACTTACATATGTGAACTTGCATAATATTCTCTCCTCCCATTTTTCCCTGAGGAGGAAAGGCTGAGAGATAGTGACTAGTCTAAGTCACACAGCTGGATATACTGTTTTTTATTTTTGTCTCTTCACTTGCATATCCATTCTTCTCTATTTGTATATCCACACTTATGATTATGGTTTTGATGATCATAAAAAAAGGATTATAAAAAATTATCTTTGCTTATAACCACAGAGAAAGAAATATTTTTGTAATTGCGCTTCTATTTGCTATAAAGGAAATTGGAAGATTTCTATTTTTTTTATGCTTTCTTTCTGTACTTTTTCTTTCTTTCTTTCTTTCTTTCTTTCTTTCTTTCTTTCTTTCTTTCTTTCTTTCTTTCTTTCTTTCTTTCTTTCTTTCTTTCTTTCTTTCTTTCTTTCTTTCTTTCTTTCTTTCTTTCTTTCTTTCTTTCCTGCTTCTGCTCTTTATTAATTTTACATGGCTTGTAAAACTTTTGTTAAATTGTTACAGGGCTTGGTGTTAATTTTTACATGGCTTATAAAACTTTTGTTAAAAAAAAAAAGAAATGCTTATATATCCACAGAATCACTCACATGCCTTGTTGATAAATATTAAGCTCTGTTCTGGATCCAGGAGTGTTCAAACTGAATTGAATCAACTACTTCAGCTTTTGTCTAATGTTAATAATCTTTGGGAAATAATGTTAGATCTTTGTTACAATGTGTGAAATTATAATTTTGTTATAGTGGGTGCAGTTGATACAATGAGCATATCCATGTATGCATTCAAGTCTACTTACAAATGAGGCCTTCAGAATAATAGAACAACCTTAAACAAGGAAAGTTACTATCCTATTGTTTTAGAAAATCTCATAAAACAGGGGCTTTAATTTTTATAAGGGAATTATATGTGTTTACATGGGAGAGACCTATGCGTGAAATATTCTTACCAAATGTCTTCAGAAATTAGGAAAAGTTAGCATGTCCTATCTGGAGCACAGCCAGAAAGAAACAGTGAATCTTCTCTTGTAAAATCCCTAAAAGCTGCAAGCGAACCCATAAACAGTTTGTAGAGTGAATCAAAATGAACTGTTTTATGTGCCATTATGGAAGGGGTCATTTATTTATACTTGGATTCAAATGTAACAATATGACATCATCAAATGATTTATTATTGGAAGCATAACAAGAGTCAATATACAGTGATACATGGAAGTATCCCGTGTTTTAACCAAAAAAAAAAAAAAGTTCAGAGGAAACTACCAATTCTGAAGTTTGCCTTCCCTCTGCTGGTGATGAACTGAGCACAGGGAAACCTCTCCTACTTGGATCTATGAGAGGAGAACGTGAACCACAATGATTTTTAGATGTTTTTAAAAAACGTTTTAGAAAAGGGTGTTAAAAGCATTCTACACAAGAACTAAAGAACTATGAAGAAATTATAGATTTCTACATCCATTCTGATACATTGTAGAAGCAAAAGAGTGCAGAAGAAATAAGTGGCAACAGACAGCCTTTCAGAGGCTTTGGGACTGTAGCTCCATCACCATCTTGGGTTGTTGGTCGAATTGGTTAGAATTTATTAGTTCTGGAACACCAACAATATCTGGAAGGTGGCATGTAGCCCATCCCTCGTTTGGAACTTCTAAAATATACAACATTTAACTTGATTTATTTTTCACAACAATCCAGGCAAATATTTGCTAGATTCCACACCTCAAATAACACTTTTAAGGAACAAATGGTTCCTTAAAATGGACCTGGAGTTGTTGTTTTGGAACAGCCCCAAATAAGAGCTCAGTGCCGGACTTAGTTATATAGTAGAACAGTTAATTGCCCAACAGTCAACTTTACAAGCCCAACCTTTTCCAGGTGTCCCTTCAAGTCCTCACTTGATAGACATAGAGTCGGGCTTGACTTTTCCAGGTGACCTTGCTGGCAGGAGAAAAGGAGAGGTCACAGATGGAGAGGGGAGGGTACTTGAGATTTGTTCAGGTAGAAAGTTCCTGATTTAGTCCTTGGATCTCCATCTAAAACAGGGGTGTCAAACTCGCAGCATCATGTCATCATGTGACATATCGTGACTTTTCCCCCCTTCGCTAAAATGAAAGTGGATGGGGCCAGTGGGTGATGCAATTTTTTTTTGTTTGATTTGATTTGAGTGATTTTTAGTTCATTTTAGTCTGACCTGTCTATGTGGTTTCAGGTTTGATCTGTTTTAATGGAGTATTGGGGGGGTGGGGTTTGCATGCCATACAGAGTCCAGTGGATTTGAGTGGCTATAATAAATTTCAAAAAACAATGTTTTGATATATTAACCTTGCAACTTTTTACCCCATTGTTGAAATACAATCATCTGATGGATGATGACAATATTAAACTGTGCTCTTCTTGTGAGCCTTAAAAAAAGATTTCAAAGTTGAGCAGTTTTAAGTGTTTCAGTCTATATGGAAGCATTCAATTGGGCATTGACTGATCATCCCTTAAACAAGTCAAATTAAAATTTTCACATGCAAGACAGAAAGAAATCTTTTTTCTCTCTGCACAGCAAAAGCTTAGCTTCTAATATTCCTGACAATTGTGATAGGAAAATTGAGTCAGAAGCTTTCATATCTATCTATGAAAGGAGATGTCATGTCCCTGTCAGAATCTGAATCAGAGGAGGAAGACAGCTGACAGGGAGTGGGAGTTTCTTCCATTGGCTCCATTGGCTATGGAGGAAACTGGGGAAGGACAAAGTCCAACTAGGCAGAGCAGGGTAGAGGTAGAAGAAGGGAGAGGGAGTTCAGAGGAAGACCCAGACCCACCCCTTTTTCATCCTAGGGCATGCAGGGAGGAATGGAGAAGGGAGCAACATGGGTTGCATGGCTTATGGGGGAGGAAAGGGCCCTGATTCTCTTCATTAGCCACATTGGGAAGAGAATTTAAAAGAGATGCATGCTGAGTGTGGCAGCTGCTGGGAGCAAACATGAGTTTATCTTGTGTTGACTTTGATTATCTGTGTTCCTGGCGTCCTCCCAACCGTGTTGTGTTATTGCTGTGCCTTCATGTCTGGAATTCTTGCTCCTGCCCCACTGGAATAATTACCTCATTTTGCCTTGATTGGACTTATATTTACAGTTTTTGTTAACCACGTTTGGATTTGATTCACTGCAGCCAAAGGCTGTTCCTGGGAGAGTTTTTCTGCAGATAACCAGGACATTGGGGGCAAAGTTAGAGTTAATAAAGGGACTCCTACTGATTATCTGACTGTGTTACCTTTGCCATGCCCTGGGTCATCACAGAAGATTTCTGGTTGCAACTAACCTCCATCTTCATTTTTTCTTTTTCCAGCTTCCCTCAAAATAAAAATCTGACCTCAGATCCACTCTGAGCCCTTAGAATAAAAAAAAAAACCTAGAAGACAAAATAATAGTAAACAACAACATTTTGAGGCAGAGGTTTTGACAGATTGCTGTTGCCAATAGTTGTACTTTAAAAATAATAATACACAGGCAAATAAATACAAGCTATTAACTAAGGTTAATGGAGTTGCAATGTTTGTCAATTGGCAAACACTAAATGTACTTGGTAACAAAACCCCAGGGTGTGAGGTTCACTATTTGCTTTATTACATGCCCATTGCCTGATGGTTGTTGAAACTGTGGTATGTGTAAACTAGATGCTACTAATAATTTAGGTTCTGGGTTAATTCTTATACCAAAAGCTTGTGGTTGATTTTAGTTTCTAAAATCACATTGCAAGTACAACATTTTACATACATTTCCCTTCCTCTGCATTTTTTTTAGAAGAATTGTGTGCCCAATGACTATGGCAAAATTCTCAAAACTAAATTTAACCAATAATCTCTTTGATTTTTAATAGACCTATCATATCTGTTTTGGAAGCTGGAGTTTCATCATTCTCATCTTCCTGAGCTTACTATAGTTCTTGAATCAACTGATGGGGAAACAAGGAAAAAATCCATTTTACAAAATAACTTTGGGTGATGTCTGCCATCATCCATTCCCATTTTTAAGAGCTCACTCTAGTTCCTACATATTTGGGGTTTTTAAAGCTCTTTGTTTTTATACAAGTACAGAATATTTTTATATGAAGAAAACATGAGCACTGCCAACAATGAGTCCTATATCTCAGAAACTGTAAACATGAATTTTGTAGGGATTGCCACGAGGAAAATAAGAGTTGATTATTATTTTGTAATGATAAAAGAATAGTTATGTTTTTCTTTGCAAGGATACATTTAGTTTGGACTTGAAAGTTCCAATAAAGTAGCCTTCAATGGCATGGAGCCTTTAGGCTCTGTTGGAGAAAGATGGTCTAATGCTTTTAAAAGTCTAAAATTCCAGTACCAGGTTCACAAAACACAACAGAGAATTAACATATTAGCAAGCCATTCATACTGAAAGCCATTTAACTTTGTTAGGTGTGTTTAGCAAGGAATCACTTCAACATTTTCTGAATCAAAATCTACATTCACTGTTCTCACATTAAACTGGGCATCTAGTGGTTTTTTTTTTTTTCATTTGTCTCCCAGATAGCTTAACATGGGTTTCTGGTATTAGGCTCAATCAATGAAGTGGAGTTATCAAATCAAAGATGGTAATGATTGGGAGATTACAAGGAGAGGAATAGCCAGGTGGATATATAGGGAAGTCCTATTCATATTTCAAACATGGGGCAGGTGGGGTGGGGGTGAGGAGGAGGAGGTTGGTTTGGGTTTGGCTTGTTTTGTTTTGTTTCTTAAACATTCAAGTAGCATCAATTGGGAAGACTGCCAGTTACTGGGAGGGAGTTTCTCTCAAGCAAAATAGAGTATTCAGAGAAGGTATTTTCTCTGGACCACAGCAGGAAAGGAAAGAATTTACTCAAAAGATTTTATATGAATCCAGAGGGTTGTGTAGGGCTCTTGAAACCTTTGGGTGTGACTCCCAGACACCTCCAAAAGTTGTAACCAAATTATAACTTCTAAAGTCAGAGAGAGTAAATGAGAGATTGAGGGAGTGGGGAGGATCAGAAAATAAAGATGTTAGCTATTATTTAATTTGAATTTAATACAAATATGAATATGAATGTGACTGAAATGAAATGAAATGAATTCAGATTTATTTTTTTCTCTAAGCTCCATTTATTATTTTTTACAAAGGAGTCTCCAGATTATTCTTCAATTTTGTATAGAACCCAGGCACTGAGAAAACCATCAAGATCAAATTTTAAATATATTCTGACTTTATACGTTGGCCAATTCAAGTGTAGAATTTGCATGCATTCATCAAAAATTTGCTTTGCAACATTTTAACATGCAAGTGCCCATGATCTGAAATGTATTGAATATTTGTATAAATGCATTTTTTTTTAAGTTTCTCAACATAAAGTGGACTGTTGCATTGTACTTTATATCCCTCTCTTCTGAGAAGTCAAATGGGTGTGTTGATTTGTTTGATATGTTGTTTGCAAGTTGGGTATTTTCAACGGATCTTTTCTTTAAGAAAATAACTAGAGCAATGGGAGCTATCAATAGGGGAAATTCTCCCAAAGATCAGGTATTTCTATGGAATGTGTAGAATGTGAAATAGTGAAAGATGACTTTCTTGAAGCTTAGCCAAACTTTGCAAAAACAGTGTGGCTCACTGTATAGTTTGGTAAGAAACTGAGAAGCAATATTAAAATGGTTATTCTTCCCTTCAAACCTGTTAGAGCACGGATGTCAAACTCAACATCCAGGGGCCAGTTCCAGCCGTGGGGTGCTTAGATCTGGCCCATGGGGCCACCCTGGAAACAGTGAAGGACTGGTCCGCAGTGCCTCTGCCAATGAAAACGGAGCTCGGGAGGGTGGCCCTTCCGAGCTCCATTTTCACTGGCAGAAGGTTGCAGGAGGCCGTCGTAGCCGAAAACAGAGCTCGTGAACCAATTTTCTCTGGCAAAGGGTTCAGGCCATCACAAGCCCTCCTGACATGAGTGTCATTGAGTTGCTCACACCCACCTTGGCCACACCCACACTGGCTCCCCAAGGTCAAACACAACCCTGATGTGACCCTCAATAAACTTGAGTTTGACACCCCTATAAGAGAGGCTTGGTAGATTTGCTTCACACCTAATAAAAGAGAAACAATTTCCTTCTGCTATGACCTTTTTTATTTTTGTAAAAGAAATTAATATATTTTTTCCATCATATCCTGTTTTATATTCCAAAGACACAGTAAGTCTCTAACACTCTCCTACAATCAACAAACCTGATGTTGCTCATGGTTTTAAAGATCCTGCCATCAGCAGTTGAACAGTGTTTCCTTGAGAAAAATAGGGAGTGCATAAGAGAATCAAGATCAAGTCACTTGAAAGATAGAAATCAGCCTTTCAGCAATCAGCCTCACAGCTAAAGCAGTTTCACATGATGATGTCCTTGTGCTTTAATCCTAATAGTTCCAGATTCTTGGAAGGAAAGCTCTGTGCATGCAGATGAGTGTTCCTGGGGGCAGGGATTTAACCTGAGCAATGATAAGTGGAGCAGGTTTTAGCACTGTCACAGAAAAACGATTTATGCAAGCAAATACATGATAAGGATAGAAAAAGCCTAGTGCCTAGCTAACTACAGAAGGAGCATCAGAAAGCAAGTGTTTCATGCATGTGTGCTGGGAAAGAAGGCTGAAGAAAAGTCCTGAGATTAACAATCTCAAAAATAAAAAAATGGCAGAATGATTGACCAAGAGGGGACACAGAGTCAATCCTTAACCATCTACATATGGGGTGTCAAACTCATGGCATCATGGCGGTGTCACATGATATATTGGGACTTTCCCCCCCTTCGCTAAGCTGGGCATGGGCGTGGCCAGCACGTGACACATCTGGCCCAAGGGCTTGGAGTTTGACAGCCCTGATCTAAATTCTGCTGTCTTTCATGGATAATAGATCAAGGGTTGCTGAAGTACCAGGGTCACTGAAGTTAGTAGCCCACACAGACATCAATAAAGGAGCATATTTGTAGCTCAGGGTTCTTGGTGCTTTCTAGCTTGGCTGTTTTCTTGCAGATGTTTCATTACTCCAACTAGTCTAGCACTGGGGATGTTATCTAATTTGGTTAATGAAACACCTGCAAGAAAACAACCAAGGTCAGAGAGCACCAAGGATCCCTCAACACAGACATCATTTCTACCATTATTTTCATAAGATAAAGTTGGTGATGAAAGGTGATTCTTCTTTTGTTTGGAAATGGTTATCTCAGTTTGAAACTCCAGAAAGCAATTCCTCACAAAAGATACTTTTATAATGAATTCAAATATTGATGAATAATAATCTCCGTGTTTGTATTCTTCACCTGTAGCTCTGGAAACATTGATAGTCTGCATAAACGCAGTAGAATTGACGTCGAGACTTTAGAATTACATTACCTATTTAGAATTACCTAGAGAAGTATGGTGTTTTTTTTTTTTTAAATAATAATTACTGGAATGGTTGGAAATATGTTCTCCACTGAGCCATTAGGTTCATGCTGAAAGTTCCTTCACTGAAGAAAAGGTAGGAGCCAAAGTGAGTTTGGCAAAAGGAAAAACACAGTTAGGATAAGTTGGCTGCACTCTCTGGATGGAATGATTGGGTTGGAGAAATCCAGTTGGATTTATAGCACCAATCTGGCTGAATTTACTTTTGGTTACTCAGTATGTTTAAGCCATTTATTCTTGTTCTACATTTATTTTCAGTAGTCAAGAGATATAGCCAAAAACATTTTTAAAAAAAATCAAGTTACGCTTGAAACTCTCTCTCTTAAAATACTTAATATGGAGCATGCAAAAAAAAAAAAAAGCAACCCTCCACCCCTCTTGAATTAAAGAAACTCTGAGTGTTAATGTAAATTTGCATTTTAATAGCAGCTCTAACACACAAACACATGTGTGTGTACCAAAACGTTGATAATGGATCTTTTATTTTCTAGGGTTTTTTGGCGTTATTTAACACTTAAAATGGTTTGGCATATTGGTGCAAATAAAAGCAAGGAATAACATTAACTGCTTGCCTAGAGAAAGGAGAGAAGCCTTCAACTCTGATTATTTTTAGAACTTCCACGATGGATTGACACATCGCAACAGCAGAAAGTGGCTCCTGCTGCTTGCTGGAGCCTCTTACAGGTGAGACAGCCCACAATGTATGATCACAGGCCCCAAAGGGCACCGTTTGCAACACAAGGCCTTCATTTCTGAGCTTCCTTGACACAGGACACAAATAATGTTTTTCTTGGCCAGGTAAGCTGTATAATATAAATTATTCTGCAGCCAGTCTGACAGAGCTGGGCAGAGGGTACATGGAACTGGACAGTTTCCTGGTGGCTTCATGCCCAGAATTTGTTCTCAATGTGTGAATTTGGATGGGATTTCTCACAGACAGACAGACAGCTGTGCATAGTATATGCTCCCATTTCAAATCTAGCTTTTCCTGATGCAGAGTGGTGATATAATTATGAAATCTAACGCTTGGGCAACTGAAAGTGTTAGAGCACCAACTGACCACAGTATTGCATTTTGTCATGAGGATTTTCAGAATTGGATTTGTCATTGCAATCAGCATTTCATTTCAAAGCCTTTTCCTAGAATGACCCATCAACTCTTTTGGACTTGGTTGAAAGCCTGAATAAGCAAATTAGTTGATTTAAACTTATCTTTTGGCTGTGTCCACAATCTTTTTCCTATTTATTACTTACTTATGTTTTTATGGGGAGGGAGGAATTGTAAATATTAATTCCAACAACAAATTCATAAAACTGTACAATTACAATATGTAAAACGGCAACATTTGAAAACAGGATAACAAGACACAATAAGGAATATAAAACAGGAGAGATTCAATTCAACCTGGAAGTATATCTAGTTTCAAAGTTTAAAAGGCTTGTTGTGACCGAAAAGGGAAGGGATTCTACATAAGGATCCATCTCTCCTGGCTATCCTTAACAAACCAACATCTTCATCCTTCCTTCCAAGATATAAATGAATATGCCAATAGCTCCTTAATTATAGCTACATCTGAACCTATGAAATTATGGGTTAACATTCCCAGGATATGAAGATATAACCTAGTTGGCTTAGTGTCCTAACTTGTTGCAGAAGGAGTCTTGGAAGTTTTCTTGTTCAATCCCATGCTCAAGTAGGAAATCCTATATCATTTCAGACAAAAGGCTGTCTAATCTCTTCTTAAAAACCTTCAGTGATGGAGCACTCACTACTTCTGAAGGCAAGCTGTTCCATTGATTTAACTGTTCTCACTGTTAGAAAAATTCTCCTTAGTTCTAAGGAGAACTTGATGTCCTTGATAAATTTCCATCTGTTACATCTTGTCCTGCCTTCAGGTGCTTTGGAGAATAGGTTGTCCCATTTCTTCTTTGTGATAGCCCCTTAGATATTGGAAGACTGCTATCATGTCATGCCTAGTCCTTCTCTTAGTTAGACTAGACCAGGGGTAGGGAACCTTGGCTCTTTTATCACTTATGGACTTCAACTCCCAGAATTCCTGAGTGAGCCATAAAAGGTTCCCCATCCCTGGCCTACTGGTTTTTCAGTTGTGGGGGAAATCAATTTTTGACTGGAATGGGATTGTTTGATATACAAATGTAGGACATATTCTTTATATATTCTTTATATGTCCTACATTTGTATATTAAACAGTCCCATTCCAGTCAAAAATTGATTTCCCCCACAACTGAAAAACCAGTAGGCCAGGGATGGGGAACCTTTTATGGCTCACTCAGGGATTCTGGGAGTTGAAGTCCATAAGTGATAAAAGAGCCAAGGTTCCCTACCCCTGGACTAGACATACCCAATTCCTATAACTGCTCTTCATATGTTTTAGCTTCCGGTACCCTAATTATCTTTGTGATGCAGATTAGAATAACCAAGTGGAGAATTTTCAGATCATATTGTTCCATTAAGGGAGGAGTTTGTTTATTCACAAACTCTTGTATTTTTGTTCTGTGAGACACAACCTTTGAACTATCACAAAGACTGATATTTGAAATAATTAAGTCCTTTCCCCTATAGTAACTTAAAGCATTTTCATAATATCTTTTAGCAATCTAGGAAGTAATACAAACTCTGTCTTCGTTACTATTATTTTGATACAATAGCGGATGATTCTAGAAATTGAATAAGGTGCTAAATGAGAAATGACCTAAAACTCAATTAAGAGACCTTCAATCATTATATGGGGAACCCTGGCTTTGCTTCATCTCAGTAGTAGCAATAAGGCATCCTGGTTGCGAATGGGTTTAATAATGACCCCAGTCACCACCCTATTTTTAATTGTGGTTCAGGATGCTCTTTCCTGGAACCCCAGAAGGGCGGTGATGTTGCACTATATGTGGCCACCTGCCTAATTAGACATGGCAGGATTCTAGGGTCTACAGATCTTTTCCATCTTCAAGCAAGGTTCATGGACTCTTCTGCCCAAGGGGCTTGGCATCCCTCCCTGTTTTTGATTGATAACAGATAACAGATAAGCACCTTTGGGATAACAGATAACAGATAATCAGAGTTGGAAGGGACCTTGTAGGTCATCTAGTCCAACCCTCTGCCCAAGCAGGAGTCCCTACACCATTTCTGACAAATGGCAGTCCAATCTCTTCTTGAAAGTCTCAAATGATGGCGCTCCCCAACTTCTGAGGGCAACTTCTGTTCCTTTGATTGATTGTTCTCACTGTCAGAAAGTTTCTCCTTATTTCCAGGTTAAATCTCTCCTTGTTCAGTTTCCATTCATTATTCCTTGTCTGGCCTACAGGCGCTTTAGAAAATAGCTTGACCCCTTCCTCTCTGTGGCAGCCCCTCAAATATTGGAAGCCCGCTATCAGGTCTCCCCTGGTCCTTCTCTTTACTAGACTAGCCAAGCCCAGTTCCTAATTGGTTAGTTTGAAACCCTATCTGGGAGAATGAGAAAAGTGAGAGCTGTTGTGCCATAGCATAATTATTGTACCTTCCTTTTCAATGCCTGAAAAGTTCCATCTAAGCCAGTGGAAAATAGCTAACACCTGTTTTACAGTATATGTCTAGATAGTTTTGGTGTAGTATCCAGTCCAAAGACATCACCTCAAAACAGTTGAGTGCTTGCCATGCAAGAAGGTAAGCTCTCCAGACAAATATTACAGATCCTGTTTAGGTGGCAAGCCCGAAGAACTTCCCATGTGGCTTGATGCTGGGCAACCCGTCTTGAAAAGACCAACTGGCTTGAAGCCCGTCCTGGTGGTTGCAACAGAGGGGTGCTGAGTGAGGTTTTAAAGCAGGAAGGTGGCATATGGATTTAAATCTATTCAGAAACTCATGAATTAGTTTGGTCAATAAAAGAGATCAGAAACTGAAATAAGTGGCAGCATGAAACCAGAAATTAAAAGTTGTCTCTTGGTTAGGAGGAGGTCATTTTCCCTAATTACTTTTACAGATCTCTTAAAATGTGCATATGGGAGAAAGTGACTTCCAGAAACCAGCTGTTTTAGTAGGTCACACTGCGGAGCTGCCAATAATGTAAAAACAGGACTTTGGAGATAGAAAGCAATGGAACCTGTCTATGGGACATTTGGAGCATGTGACAACATTTCTGTCAGAATAGAGCTGGAAGGGACCTTGGGGGTCTTCTAGTCTGTTCATCCCTTCCCCTGCTCAAGTAGGAGTTCCTTTACCATTTCAGACAAGTAGCTGTCCAGTTCCTTCTTTAAAACCTCCAGTGATGAAGCACCCACAACTTCTGAAGGCAAGCTGTTCCACTGGTTAATTGTCCTCACTGTTAGGGAGTTTCTTCTTAATTCCAGGTGGCTTCTATTTCTATGTGACTGCTTGTCAGGATTATCAATGACACTGAGCAAAAATACCGAAAAGCATAAAAGTTAAAATACCATGCACAGCCATAAAGGTATTAATTGCAGTCCCACATGCTGTTGCTTTTCACTGTACATATTGTGAAGAATAGAAATGAAGCAGCAGTGGATGGCTTGCTTTATTTTATTTATTTATTTTTATTTATTTATTTTAGGTTTTATATACCGCCCTTCTCCCGAAGGACTCAGGGCGGTGAACAGCCAACTAAAATACATGTATACAAATATAAATAGTTAAAAAAGAATTAAACCCTAGGCTGTCCCTATAAAAATCTAAAAACCCCAATTAAAATAAATTAAAACTTTGTGCACCCATCCCAACTAATCTAAAAAACCCATTTAAAATCCCATTTGAGTCAGCTCAGGCCGGCCTGCTCGAAGAGCCAGGTCTTCAGGTCACGTCTGAAGGCCCTCAGGTCACTGGTCGTTCGTAATCCAGGGGGCATCCCATTCCAAAGGGCGGGTGCCCCCACAGAGAAGGCCCTATTCCTCGGGGTCACCAGACGACACATAGAAGGCGTCGGGACCCGGAGGAGACCCTCTCTGTGGGAGCGCACCGGTCGGTGGGAGACTACTGGCAGAATGCGGTCTTGTAAGTATCCTGGTCCGATGCCATGGAGCGCTTTAAAGACCAAAACCAGTACTTTAAAGCGAACCCGGAAGGCCACTGGCAACCAATGCAGCTCGCGCAGGAGGGGCGTCACGTGGGAGTATCTCGACGCCCCCATAACCACCCGCGCGGCTGCATTCTGTACCAGTTGAAGCCTCCGAGTGCTCCCCGCAGGGAGCCCCATGTAGAGGGCATTACAGTAGTCCAGACGGGAGGTGACCAGGGCATGAGTGACTGTGCGTAAGGCGTCCCGATCAAGAAAGGGCCGCATCTGGCGTATCAGGCGAACCTGATAAAAAGCCCCCCTGGAGACGGCCGTAATATGCTCTTCCAAAGACAGCCGTACATCCAGGAGGACACCAAGATTGCGTGCCCCTTCTGTGGGGGTCAAGATCTCATCCCCAATAGCCAGCGATGGAGTCAGCTGACTATATCGGGCCGCCGGAAACCACAGCCACTCGGTCTTGGAAGGGTTGAGTCGAAGCCTGTTCTCGCCCATCCAGTTCCGCACAGCCTCCAGGCAACGGGCCATAACCTCCACAGCATCGTTGGGGTGGCTTGGGGTGGAGATGTAAAGCTGAGTGTCATCAGCATACAGATGGCATTTCACCCCAAAACCACGGATGATCTCTCCCAGCGGCTTCACATAGATGTTGAACAGAAGAGGGGAGAAACAGCTTTAATTTATTCTTCTCATTCCAATTTGGGTCTTGCAGCTGTCAAGCAGCTGTTATGTATAGAGGCATTCCAACAATGTGCCCGTGACAAATGTTATATTGAAGCATCAAATGTATTGGTTTTCAGTCTTTGTAATGACAACATCTAAGGGAAGACCCTCCACTTATCTGCATTGCAGCTTACCTAGCTGTATAATTTCAGAATTTGCACCTCAGCCACTGGGAAAGGAAGTGGGTGATAAGATCTCTGAAGAAGCAGAGCAGGAGATATGGCCTCTACGGTATCTCCCCCACCTCCCAGCATGTGGTTGCCATTTATAGGCGTAACTGGACCACATTATCCTGCTCTGAAATCAGTTAAGGATCGAGAAGGAACCCATAAAAAGATGACCAGCTAAGCAAAAATTAAGCCTCTGTCAGCCCCAATAAGCAATGATCCTCCTGTTGATTTGGGATTTCTTCCAGGACCTTTCCAAAATGGAAGATAATGTGAGTTGACACCACAATACCTGGGAGAGAGAGGCTGCAGCCCTGCTGTGGTTGCAAAGTACAATGACAGCAAGAACCAAGCTGGTAGGAAGCCAATATTCCCACTCATCAAGCCATCAGGAAACTTGGGTAACTCCCAGGGAGAGAAGGAGAGAGACAGCAGAGAGCCGTGCAGTTGATGGATGGTTTTATGTTCCAGACTGGACAATGATGTCAGAATTTCCAATCAGAAAAAAGGAAAACCTACCATTACTTTTTCACTGAGCGCTTTGATTCAAGTCATTAAAGAAAACAACCCCAACCAACACAAGCTTTATATAGCTTTTCGGAAGGGAGGTTAGTGGCATGATGCAACTTGGTGCTGCTTCTTCACCCAAGACAGAGAGAATGAGCAACCCAGCAGTGGTGGGAGTCTTCTTTTGACTCCTTTTGGCTGGTTCCTCTGCAGAGCGAATGCAAGTTTTCCATTGGTTTCAGCCAAAAAGGCAGACCTTGAGAACGTACAAAGATCTTTTGTTACAATAATAAATCAGTAGAAAAAAATATGACTGCCTCTAGACTTGTTTACATATTATATTTTAAAAGTTAATAGCATTTGCTTAGATTATAGTCAACTGTCTATAAGGGCTCATGATTGGACCAAAGGGACATTCATTGATTTGTCTATAAAGTTGATAAACTATTTTTCAACAGTTGGAAACTGCTCTTAGCCATGAGGCCCATCTCTTCATGAGAGGCCTGTCTTTTCCATGGAAATGGTAGTTGGGAGCCATAGTAAGCAGAAATACATCGAAAAGTCTGGTAAGTAGAAGAATGAATTCGACAATAAGGGGGCTTACTCTCTCTATTACTTAAATAGTGCTCTGCATAAAAACAAAAATAACAACTTGTCTTTTGGGTAGCACAGTCATACAGGAGGAAGGCAGGTAAATTAATTTTTCTTTCTACTGAATTATTATTTGTAGGAAACCTGATCTTGACAATCCTATTATCTATTAGTACATGTTCTGTGCACGTATAGTAAAACTTTTCCCAGCAAGCAAACCCAATTCCTGGCAATGGTTCGTCATTATCTTCTGGAATATTTTTTTCCACTTCCCAATCAATTCACTGATCCTTGTGTAATCTATTCATGATTGGCCTACATCAAAGGACTTACAGCAGCCATACAAAACTGAGAAGATTTTTCCCCCTTCTTGTTTTGTTTATGCAAATTTTACACACACACACACACATACACACACACACACATACTGCTATTAACTGTACAAAGGTCATGCATTTTTTTCTGTCCATAAAAACATCACAAAAATATTTGATTTGATTGGGAGTTGACTAGACTTGACTGAAAGATGGAAGGCTATACACATATTTTAAACAAACTATCTTAAAATAAATGGCTAAAAAGTAAAAATGAAAAGTGTCTCTTCACATGTTCAGACAAGGAGGCCTACGTATTGCACATCTGTAAGTTATGCTTCCTGCCAACATTGGTTGTGATACATCACCTCTGTCTCATCATGCCCCGTGCAGTAAGGAGATCTGTGGGGAGAAAGCCGTTACTCTTACGGTTGTCTTCTCACAGTCTCCAACATGATGAGAAAGTTCACTTGAGGTACTGTAAGGCCTGGATGAGATTGCCTCTTTGAATCCTTGAAGGGAACTATGGTGAGTTAAGAATGACATCATCATTAAATGATATGCCATGATATAATATCAAACAGACCATAATAGCTGCCGGACAAAGTTATGGAAGGAAGCAAAGCTAAGAATTTGCCTTCAGTGACTATGAAATGAGGTAGGAAATATCTATGTAACATCATAAATCAAACTACTTTGCTAACTTGCATGCAATGTCACAATGCATGCATGAAAGAATGAGACTTGCGTTATGATATCATGGCATACACATGTTAATCATTTTGGAGTCATCATGGATAGGACAGATACCAATGGTATCCATGTCTCTCTGTCTCTATGTATGACTGTCCTGCTATTTTGTTAATAGTCCAAATGCAAGCGTAGGTCTGTATAGACAAATGCCTATTCACACAAAGTATATACATACATGAAGACAGAGTCAGCCAGAAAGCCTATGTAGTAATTTAGGAACCTTCCAAAGGATATAGCCTTAATACTTCAAGGATTGCCAGCATGAAAGTACTTTGAAAGAATTAATTAAAAGAGCTGAGGTGGCACAGTGGTTAGAATGCAGTACTGCAGACTACTTCAGTTGACTGCTGGCTGACTGCAATTTGGCAGTTCGAATTTCACCAGGTTCAAGGTTGACTCAGCCTTCCTTCCTTTCAAGGTTAGTAAAATGAGGACTCAGATTGTTGGGGGCAATATGCTGACTCTGTAAATCCTTAGAGAGGGCTGTAAAGCACTGTGAAGAAGTATATAAGTCTATTGCTATTACTACTTCTTTCAAACGTTTTGCAGAACATTTATATTATACTGAGTTCATGTATTATTCTATAATAATACAGGAAAAGGTCCAGGGATGGAGGCTTTTTAAAGACATCAGAAGCCTTTTTAATTAACTCCTGGATCCAGATGACCAGATGAGAAAGAATTACGATCTATGCAAGCTCTTTTCAATTACGGATATATTTTTTTACAATATTATGCAATATGAGGTTTCAGCATACTTTTCTAAGGTACCCAGATATACATGCAGGGTGAATGGTTTCAATAAATTTCACATTGGAAAATGCAATAAGTGTGTTTATGTGTTTAACTGGTATTAGGTATTCAGAGGAGGGTGGGCTATGATCAAGTGGTGTTAAAAGCTTTACTTTCACAAAGCCCTGCTACTCTGGGTGTGTGGTTTCCACTTTTATAAATCTGATGAAATTTTACAAATGTAGTCTATGAAATATATTCTGAACATGTGTTTAAGTCTGCTCTCAATGAAAATCAGAATAGCTTTCCCATGCTACTCGGGTATTCAGTTAATGCTGTGTTTCTGGAATACGTTAAACAAGATTTTAAAGGTAATTGAAACATTTCACACACATTCTCCCACATGCCTGGAGCATGCGGTACCTAATCTTTGAGGGGCATTCAAGCTGAACAACATCAGAAGCCAACAATGAATGGAAGAGTAGAAGGACAATGGTGTAAAATCTCACTGATCCTTATCGCTTAATTTGGAGCAGAAGAATCACACAAATAAGGAGCACCTTGAAAGCTTTTTTGAATCAACTAATTTTACAAGCACAAGTAGCCAATCTATGTGATACTAAGAGCTTTGGCCTGAAGATCACTGGACCAAGGTGAATAGAAAGGTATTTGTAAGACAAGGCCATCAAAGAGGTTTCAGAAAGATTATTCCATAACTAAACCACCACCACTAAAAAGACGTATTCTTTAATAGTTATCTATTTCACTTGATTTGGCAGAACAAAGAAAGCCAAACTGAACAGAAGCTTGGAATAGATATATGTGAAAGAAAAGGAGATGACATGGCTCCAACCTGTTTAAAATCTTCAAATGTTGACTCAATCAGTTGAAATATTCCAGAAATAAACTAGCTGCTTGGTCAAGTTGGAAGGATATCCCTCTGAAAGCTGTTTTTATCATGTTGAAGCAACACCTCCAATAAGTGAAATATTTAATTATAGGTAGTCCTTGACTTACAATTGCAAATGATCCCAAACTTTCTGCTGCTAAGTGAGACATTTGCCAAGTGAGTTTTGCCCCATTTTATGATGTTTCTTGTCACAGTTACTAAGTGAATCACTGCAGCTGGTTTTTGAATCTCGGCCTATCCAGTGACTTTGCTTGTCAGAAATTCTCAAAAAGTGATCATATGACTCTGGGACATTGCATTTGTCATAAATATGAGTCAATTGCCAAGTGTGTGAATTTTGGTCCTGTGACCATAGAGATGCTATAATGGTTGTAATTGGCTACTTTTTTTCAGTGCCTTTGTAACTTTGAGCAGTCACTAATTGAACTGTTGTAAGTCAAGGACTACCTGTATTTTATTTATTTAATTTAATAACCACCCTTCTCAACCAATGACTCTGGGTTGGAGGGCGGGGTTGACATTGCGACGGCATGACGTGTATTCTTGGGGCTCCAGGATTGCCGTCAATATCCCCCCAGATGGATGGTCCTTTTGGACCCGAACCATCCCGTAGAGATGGTGAGAGAGGACGGCACATCCTGCTGATCCCAGGGACACCACAAAGTCCCTGGTTGATCCAGGAGAAGCCCTCTTTTCCGGCTGCAAAGAAGTGGCCATTGAAACTGCTGAAAGTTGGGACAGCTCCGGAATGGAAGAAAGAATAAAGAAAGTGTGTTGGCTTGGTGAGATATTTTTAAACGTTACATTTGGGAAAAGAACACCCTAAGAAGGGCAAAGAAAATTTGTAAAGTGAAGATAGAAGAGGATAGGCCGCGAAAATAAGCCTGAAGTCAAACTAAGTCATTTTGTTGTTTTTTGGCTGGATTTTGTTACAGATACCAAAAGATTTTAATTATAACTGGACTGGTTCTTTTTGTGTGTTTTTTTTTATATATACTAAGTAATAACTTTTGTGAAAAAGAATTTTCTCTTTTTTACTCTATTTGTAGTTCTTTTGGGTTTGATTTTAAAACGGGACTTTTTAACTTTTTTTTCTTCTTTAGTCTGTCTTGGCTACAAAGAAAGGGAAAGTAGAGTATACTAAGTTACACTGCCACCTAGTGCCTTGAATACATTATTTTTTTAATTGAGGTTTTCATCTGTGAGAATATAGAGATTTGGACCCATATTTCAATGACTTCTTAGCCTGCTTGTTGATGTGTAATATAAGATAGTGGAATGAGCATGGAAGAATGTTATTACAGGTGCTCTTTTAGTAGACTATTTGAGGCTGAAGTCTGGAGTTGAAAGATTATACTGACCTTGAACAAGAGCTTTACATAAATTTGTTTGGATTCTGACAAGAGAGCCTTGGACATTGTATTGTGGCATTGTTTTGCTTTGTGACAGAAAGGTTTCTTTTTTTCTACTTTCCTCCTTTTTCTTTGTTTCTAGCTGGCATCTGTGCCTGCTTGGCCTTCCTAAAGGGATTTTTTTTTCTTCTTTTAACATTCATATGATTAGGTGTATTATTCTATATTCTATATTGGTGTAGCTTTTGATTTTTGCTCTTTTTATCTTTCTTTTGTTTTGTTTTTTTAAAACAGAATCCTTTTTATTTTTAAGCTGGATTTGTTTTATTAGCATTTTCTCTTTTTGTCTTTTGTGTCTTCAGAAGAATGTGTATTTTTCTTATCATTTTTCATCTATTTTCCTAATTGGGAAACATCATTTTCATCATTGTTTATTCTTTTCTTTCTTTTTCTCTTTGGTGATTGTTTAATCCTCTGCTGGGCATATTCTTCCCCAATTGATTGGATTAATGTATAGAAGAACCTGAAGATTTATATTGTTGCTGGTGATCTGTCAGTCTTGTCCTATCTAATTGGATTAAGGTATAGAAGAACCTGAAGATTTGGATTGTTGCTGGGACCTCCTAGCCTATTGAATAGATCTGCAATTGACTGGAAATGAGTAGGAAGATAACTGCTCCAGGTTCTTCAACACCAACTTCTTCTTCTTCACCACTTGGAGGACAACGATCAATGTAGACACTGTTATAGCAGGAGAAGGAAAGAGAGAAAGAAAAAGAAGTGACATTACAGATGATTATGCAAGGAATTCAAAAAATAGAACAGAGAAAATTGAACAGACAACAGAAAGAACTGATGAAAAGATTGAGAATATTCTGCAAATGAGGATAAATTTTAAAAAAATGAAGAAAAAGATGAACAAAGAGATAAGAAAATTGGAGATATTGACAACAGATTGAGCATGGTTGAATAAGATAAAAGTGGAATGCTGGAATGGGAGATTGACAAAGCAGAATTCAATCTCAGATTTCAAAATATAGAAGTAGAAAAGGGAGAAAACCTGGCAGAAATAATGATAGATATATTGACAGAAGCCTTGGAGATAACCAAAGAGAAAATGATGGATGGAATAGATGAGGTGTTCCGAGTCTTTACAAGATATGCGATGAGAAAAAAATTACCTAGAGAAGTCCACATTAGATTCACAAAGAAAACAATTAAAACTCAAATATTACAGACTGCAAGAGATAAAACACTGAAATATAAAGACAAGGAGATTGTGGTGCTGAAACAAGTGCTGAAGAGAGTGAGAGAGATGAAAAGAGAGTACCAATTCTTGACAAAAATGTTAATTAAGAAAAGTGTCAATATAGATGGCTGATACCTGAAGGTCTTATGTTTACATGGCAAGAACAAAGACACAGAATAGACTCAACTGAAAAAGCGGAATTATTTTATGCAGAATATTTTAGAGGGAAAGAAATAGAGATAAGAAGAGAAGAGTCAATCATTAGAATTCAAGAGCAATGCTTAGAAGTGAGTGATAAAGAAGAAGGTGCAGTAGGAGGCAGAGTGGAACCCAGAGAACAAAGAGAACAGAGATCTACTAGAGCAGTAAATCCTTCATATAAAGAATAAATATGGAAAAGAAAAAATTGATTACAATTAATATAAATGGACTCAATTCGGCTATCAAAAGAAGGAAAATATTTCACAAATTAGAAAAATTAAAATTAGACATAATCTGCCTACAAGAAGTACATATTAAAAAACAACATGAACAAATATTAATACAACCAAAACTTGGGAACATATTTACTTCATTGATGAATCATAAGAAAAGGGGAGTGGTTTTATATATTGGAATACTATTATAGCTGAACAAATTTTTACAGATGAAGATGGAAGAATTTTGATGGTGGAAATAATGGACAATACTGCTAAAACACTTGTGATAGCAATGTATGCTTCCAATGGAGGCCAAGAAGAATTTTATAGAAAGCTACACAAGAAAATAATTGAACTGGACTATGATAATATATGTATTATGGGAGATTTCAGTGGAATAGTGGACACAAAATTAGACTATAATTTGCAGAAAATAAATAAGCAAAGTAGAAAGATTCTCCCAAAATCCTTTTTTAAAATGACAGAGAAATTAAATTTAAAAGATGCCTGGAGAGAAAGAAATGGGAAAAACAGGCAATATACTTTCTACTCAGATAGACATTTATCTTGGTCAAGGATTGATATGGTATGGGTGTCAATGGAATTAATCTCCAATATGCAAGAAATTGACATTGAAACAAGTATTTGAGCAGACCACAATCCAGTAAAAGTTATATGGAAAGGGAAGAGGAAAAGATCTAGATGGACTTTAAACAATACTATACTGAAAGAAAAAGAATTTGCACAAAAAATAGAGAAAGAATTAATATTATTTTTTTGAAGAAAACAGAACAGGGGACACCTCAGCTCAAAATCTTTGGGATACAATGAAAGCATATGCTAGAGGATCAATAATAGACTATACAAGAAAAATGAATAAAAAGAAAAGACAACTGTTACAGATACTAGAGGAAGATCATAAGAGACTTGAGAAGGAGTTACAGAAATATCCACAAAAAACAAATGGACATTATTAAACACAGAATGGGGTTAATGGAAAAAGAACTAGCACAGAAAATTAGAAGTGCTAAAGAGAACTTTTTTGAAGATGCAAATAAACCAGGTAGATGATTAGCATATAAATTAAAAAGAGAGAAAGATTTGAAAAAGATAATACAACTGATAGATGATAAAGAAAAGATCTGTTATAGAAATGAAGAGAAGAAAAAAATTATACAGGACTATTATGGCAAAGGAGAAAGTAGAGTAGGGAAATATTAAGTATTACCTGGAAAAGGCAAAATTACCTCAGATACTCAAGGACATTGAAATGATGTTAGAAGGGAATATAACAATGATGAACTTAACTGAGGCACTAAAAAAACAAAACAATAGAAAGGCACCAGGTCCAGATAGACTATCAGCTGAATTCTATAAGACTTTATAGGAATCTGTGAATCTCCCACTTCTGGAAGTGATGAATGAAGTCACGTCAAAGGTGAAAATACCTAATTCATGGTCAGAGGCTTATATTACTCTTATACAGAAGGAGGATGCTGACCCACAACAGATCAAGAATTACAGACCTATTTCACTGCTGAACTCAGACTATAAAATCTTTGCTTCAATAATGGCAAAAGATATTTGAATAATTTTATACACTCTGATCAAAATGGATTTCTGCCAAAGAGACAAATTAAAGATAATAGGAGAATAATTCTGTACACTTTGGAATACTACGAGGCACATCCTGAGAAGCAAATGGCTTTGATATTTTTAGATGCACAAAAAGCCTTTGATAATGTGAATTGGCAATTTATATTATTACAATTGGAACAGATGTGCTTTGGTGGGAAATTTATTCAAGCCATTGAAGCAATATATGGTAGGCAATCAGCAAAGGTAATGATAAATGGAGAATTAACAGAAAATATTGATATTAAGAAAGGAACTAGGCAAGGTTGCCCATTGTCACCTCTGTTGTTCGTGCTGTCTTTGAGGTACTAAATAGAAATATTAGAGAAGACAGGGAAATAAAGGGAATGAAAATCAAGAGGGAAGAATATAAATTACAAGCATTTGCAGATGATTTGGTCTTTATCTTGGAAGATCCCCTAGAAACAGTGCCCACATTAATAGAAAAAATTGAGGCATATGGATTGATGGCAGGCTTGAAAATAAACAAAGATAAAACGAAGATTTTGACAAAGAATATAGTTGAAAAAAGAAAAAAAGAGTTGGCTGAGATTTTGAAGATTCAGGTCACAAATAAAGTTAAGTATTTAGGAATATACTTAACAGCTAGATGTGGTACACTTAAAGAAGACAACTACTATAAACTCAAACAACAGATTGTGACAGACTTGGTAAAATGGGGAAAATTGCAATTATCTTTAATAGGGAGAATATCTACAATTAAGATGAATATATTACCAAGGATTTCATATTTGTTCCAGATAATTCCCATCAAGTTAGGGAAAGATTACTTTGAATATTTAAATAAAATAGTATTGAAGTACCTTTGGCAGAGGAAAAAGGCGAGAATAAAATTAAAACTGTTACAAGATTTTAGAATAAGAAGGGGTTTTGGTTTACTCAGTTGGGAGTTATACTACCAGGCGACAACATTGATGTAGGTAAAGGAATGGATAACAATAAGGAATTCCAGATTATTGACATTAGAAGGTCATGATTTATTGTTGGGATGGTATGCCTTCTTATGGTATAAAGGGACTAAAATACATGGGTATTTTAGGAGGCATTAGATACGAGAGGCTTTACTACTAATATGAGAGAAAATTAAAAGACAATATTATTTAAAAATACCAGTCTGGTTGTCAACTATTGAAGCATTTTCATATCCAATAATTTATAAAATGGAACAAACTTTTAAATTAAAAGGGTGAACTTAAATCTAAGCAAGAATTAGAGGAACAAGAAATAAGGATAAATTGGTTTCCATACGCACAAATGCAATCTAGATATGACAAAGATTTTAAAACATAAGGTTTTTATGATAAATTAACTGAGTTGGATAAAATTTTGACAGGTACTGATGAAAAAATGATTTTAAAACTATATGGACATTTATTAGAGATTAAATTAGAAGAAGAACAAGTTAAAGAAACAATGATTGTGTGAGGAAAAATTTTTGGATATGGAATAGTGTTAGAAAAATGACAAAAATTATAGTATCGAAATTATAAAATGACAATGTCAACAGCATATAAAGAGAATTAGTATAAGATGTTTTACAGGTGCATTTATCCCCTGCAAGAATAGCAAGAATGTTCAAGAATAAGTCGGAGAAATGTTGGAAGTGTCATCAGATACTTGGATCATACTATCATATGTGGTGGACATGTACAGAGGCTAAAAGATATTGGACTAAAATTCACACATGGTTGGAAAAAATATATAGACTTTAAACCAGAGATATTTTTATTGGGTATTATAACTGGAATATACAGTAGAAAATTGATATATTTGATTGTAAATGTATTAACAGCAGCTAGAATTGTATTTGCTAAAAATTGGAAACGGAAGAAGTTATTAAGAAAATAATGGAGTGCGCAGAAAAGTGTAAATTGACATTTGAAATTAGAGAGCAAGAAGATAAACAATTTTATAAGATATGGGATTTATTTTATCAATAGTTAGAAAATAAAATAGGGAAATGAAATTATAATACTTTATAATATAAATATAATAGAATTTTAGAGATAAAGTTTTAAGGTTAAATAATTTTTGAATAGGCTGGTAATGATGAAATAAATGTTATAATGTAAGCTAAGTTAAAATGTGGATTTGCTCACATAAAATGATGGAATGTTAGTAATAGTCTAATGAACAAACAATAATCATAATAAAATAAATATATATAGTCAATCTATAATATGAGGATTAATTTGAACTGGAAGGGAATGACCGTAAAGATTGTGCACAAAAGATTTGTATCAACCGACACACTGTATGTAAATTGAAAGATGGTTTTATGTTTTTTGTTTATGTTTTGTTTATGTTTGTCTAAAAAAAAAAACTTTAAAAAAAGCAATGACTCTGTGCAGTTCACAATTACAAGACTGTAAAAGCAATAAAAACTTCCAAAATAAATATATACAGCAGCTGAGATAATTAACCAGTTAACATTAAAGTCTAGAAACAGGGCCTTTAGCCCACACAGAGAGTCCCAGGCTGGGGTACACAGCCAAGTTTTTATTGCCTTAGGAAAGGCCAAAAAGAGTTGGGGCCTTTCTAACTTCACAAGCATTCTTCACTGTGTTGTGAACATTTGTCTCTACCCCAAGCCTTGGGCCAGGGTGAAAGGAAGGCTCCTTGGGGTGCCTGAGTGTGCAAGGTTGATTGTGGGCAGGAGTGGAATTCTACAGGTTCTATAAAACCCCTTGTTAACTTTCTAAGCAGTTCGAGGAACCAGTAGTTAGAAGCAATCTCCTTTTGTTTTTTTCCACCCTTATTACATTTTTGGCAGACAGACTCAGCTTCCTGTCTCCTGATTTTATGAGGCTTGGCTTTCTTAAAGGGGAAGGGTTGCTTTAAGATTTTTACACTGCTGTTGGGAGGAAATACTTCACTGGACAATCAGCACTTTGAAGAAATAATTAAATAATGAAGCAAAGCTTTTAGTGACAGGGAACCAAGATGAGTGACATTCAGCAAGGCTTCTTGGCTAGCTAGAAAGATTGACATTCAAACGTAAGTTTACATACCTTTCTGAGTTTTGGTCTAAAACTGGTCTTTGGGGAAGGTTAATTCTGTGCTTGGTGAAGTTTAATCCTGTGCTTATTGATGGGATCATTTTCCCTATTCAGCTTTGTTTGGAAGGAAAAAGGTTAATCTCTGTTCCTGTGTTTGAATTTTTTTTTACCTCATGGTTTCCTTTTCTATCTGGGGAGTCTTCCTCACTGCTTTAGGAGGTGGTGTTGCTATCTTCTATAAAAAGTCCTTACATCTAAAAACCATCCAAGTTACCCAGGAGCTTGCTCTTCCTGAGACCATCATTGTGAACTATCCTTAAATATCACATTTTGATTCTTACTATGTTACAGAGCACCTGATTATGACATCGAACATGTAAACAACCTAAATTCACTACTAACATGGGCAACATCCTGCCCACACGCTTTTATCTTTCTTTGTGACTTCAATCTACCTCATATTAACTGGACCCTAAACGAATGTACAACTGAACCCATGCATGCAACCTTCTACAATGCTGTTACAAATCTGGGACTGGAACAACTAGTAACCAACAATACTAGACTTAGCAACTGCCTCGATCTCATCTTCTGCAATAGTTTGAATTTAATTTACAGATTACAAATTAAAGAACCCTTTTCCAACAGTGACCACAATACGATTGACTTTTGTCTCAACATAAGCCCACATAAAAATCATCACAATGAGGTAATCCCAAATTATAACTTCAAAAAAGGCAACTATGATCTTATAGACAATGATCTCTCATCCCTTGATTGGCAATCTCTATTCACTGGATGCAATACTGTTGAAGACAATTACAACATATTTTTATTTGAAGTCAAAAGAGTTGTCAAACTATATGTACCGATAACAACTCCCCCCCCCAAAAAAAACAGATTACCCATAACAATAAGGAAACTTCAATCCAAAAAGAGATCACTCTGGCGGAAAAACAAATCTGGTCGCGTTGTCAACTTCAAAAGCCGATACAAAAATTTATGCCACCAGGTAAAGACTGAATGCACCAATTATTACATTAAACAAGAGGAAAACTTTCTATGCACCAATTCTACCTGCGCTTTTTACAATTTTGTAAACAACAAACTAAAAGACTCAAGGTCCATCCCACCCCTGATAGGACTTAATGGTAAAGACTGCAACGACGACACCATTAAAGCCAACCTCTTTAACACATTCTTTGGTTCAGTATTTGTAGACAGCAATGAATCATGCCCAGTATTTCCTAGCCAAACCACAGAAAATGACAATGATCTAATACATATTGATTTTACAGAAGACAATGTTGAAAAAGCACTACATAATCTAAAACCATCTCTATCTATTGGACCAGATGGAATATATGCCTACTTCTTAAAAAAGCTATCCACTGCCATAGCAGAACCTCTAAGCATAATCTTTGAAAAATCTTTCAGGACCAACTCCTTGCCTAACCTATGGTCACAAGCCACAGTTATCCCCATCTTCAAAAAGGGAGACCCCAGCCTAGTTGAAAATTACAGACCAATCTCCTTATGCTGCATCACCTGTAAAGTCATGGAATCAATTATTAACCAATCCATTATCCTCCACTTAGAGATAAACAGCCTACTCTCTAATAAACAATTTGGTTTCAGAAAAAAAAAACTATCCTGTAATCTGCAACTCTTACACTGCAAAAACATATGGACTACACAACTCGATCAGGGCAAAACAATAGGCACAATCTACATAGACTTCTGTAAAGCCTTTGATTCAGTGGTACATGACAAACTACTCCTAAAAATAAAATTTTATGGTATCTCTGGACACCTGCATAACTGGATAGAAGCATTCCTGTCAAACAGACAACAAATGGTCAAAATTGGGAGTGTCCTATCAAATTCTATACCTGTCAATAGTGGTGTCCCCCAAGGCAGTGCTTTAGGACCAACTCTCTTCATACTCTACATAAATGACCTCTGTGGTCATATTAAGAGCAACTGTGTTCTCTTCGCTGATGATGTAAAGCTGTTCAATACCACAGACAATACTGCTACCCTTCCAAAAAATCTTGACTATGTGTCAGAATGGTCAAACAAATGGCAATTTCAAATCTCAACAAATAAATGCTCTGTCTTACATATTGGAAAAAAAAATCAGAAAATAAAATAAAAGCTGAATAGTCAAGACCTTGTTGATGATCCAAGCTCTGTAAAGGAGCTTGGAATACTCATCTCTAATGATCTAAGTGCTAGAGCCCACTGTAACTACATAGCCAAAAAGGCATTAAGAGTTGTTAACCTAATCCTACATAGCTTTTTCTCTGGTAATATCACACTAATAACTAGAGCATACAAAACATTTGCTAGACCAATACTCAAACACAGCTCATTAATCTGAAACCCATAGTACGTATCTGATATTAGCACAGTTGAGAAAGTCCAGAAATATTTCACAAGAAGAGTTCTCCACTCCTCTTCTCGTTGTAGAATACCTTATGCCACCAGACTTGAAATTCTAGACTTAGAAAACTTGAATTACGCCATCTTCGGTCTGATCTAAGTATGGTATATAAAGTCATATGTTGCAATGATTTACCTGTCAATGAATATTTCAGCTTCAACCATAACAACACAAGAGGACACAATAGATACAAACTCAAGGTTAACAACACCAAACTTGATTGCAGGAAATACGACTTCAGCAACAGAGTGGTCAATGTTATCTTGACCCCCTCCAATCGGGTTTCAGGCCCGGGCACAGCACAGAGACGGCATTGGTCGCGTTGGTTGATGATCTCTGGAGGGCTCGGGACAGGGGTTGTTCCTCTGTCCTGGTCCTGTTAGATCTCTCAGCGGCTTTTGATACTGTCGACCACAGTATCTTATTGCGGCGGTTGGAGGGGTTGGGAGTGGGGGGCACCGTGTTGCGGTGGTTCACCTCCTTCCTCTCCGACCGTTCGCAATTCATGTTGACAGGGGGGCAGAGGTCGGCTCCGAGGCCCCTACTGTGTGGGGTGCCTCAGGGGTCGGTGCTCTCGCCCCTGCTGTTCAACATTTATGTGAAGCCGCTGGGTGAGATCATCCGTGGCTTCGGGGTGGAGTTCCATCAGTACGCTGATGACACTCAGCTGTACATCTCCACCCCGGGCCACCCCAACGAAGCCGTCGAAGTGATGTCCCGATGTCTGGAGGCCGTGCGGAGTTGGATGGGTCGTAACAGGCTTCGTCTCAACCCGACCAAAACCGAGTGGCTGTGGTTTCCTGCGCCCAGATACAGCCAGCTGGTTCCTTCGCTGGCCGTGGGGGGAGAGGTTTTGACCCCCGTGGAAAGGGCGCGCAATCTGGGCGTCCTCCTGGATGTACGGCTGTCTTTAGAAGAGCACATTGCGGCCGTCGCCAGGGGGGCTTTTTATCAGATTCGTCTGATCCACCAGTTGCGGCCCTTTCTGGATCTGGGCGCACTTCGCACAGTCACTTCTGCCCTCGTTATCTCCCGCCTGGATTATTGCAATGCTCTCTACATGGGGCTCCCCTTGAAGAGTCTCCGGAGGTTACAGTTGGTCCAGAATGCAGCCACGCGGGTGATTGTGGGTGCCCCTCGGAGCTCCCATGTTACACCGCTTCTCCACAGGCTGCACTGGCTTCCTGTGGCCTACCAGATTCGATTCAAGGTGGTACTGATGGTATTTAAAGCGCTCCATGGCTCGGGACCTGGGTACTTACGGGACCGCCTACTGCCATCGTCAACCTCCCGCCGCCCAGTACGCTCCCACAGGGTTGCCCTACTTGGGGTACTGCCGCCTGGCCGCTGTCGGCTGACGGCCCCGAGAGTTCGGGCTTTCTCTGTGGGAGCTCCCTCCCTATGGAATGATCTCCCCCCGGAGATACGGGCTATGACGGATATCCTGACCTTCCGGCGCGCAGTGAAAACCCTATTTTTTAAACAGGCTGGCCTGGCCCACTAACTGTGTTTCGGTTTTAATTCAATTTTAATTGGGGTTTTATTAGTTTTAATTTTTAATTGAATCCCTTGGATGGACACAGCCGGACCAAATTGTTTAATGTATTTTTAATTGTATTTATTGTATATTTATTGTGTGTTTTTAGTAGGCTGTACACCGCCCCGAGTCCCTTTTTGGGAGAGGGAGCGGTATAAAAGTTTAATTAATAAATAATAAATAAATAAATAAATGTCTGGAATACTCTACCTGACTCTGTGGTTTCTTCCCCAAACCCCAAAAACTATAATCTTAGACTGTCTACTATTGACCTTACCCCTTTCCTAAGAGGTCTGTAGGGGGCATGCATAAGCGCACCAACGTGCCTACCGTCCCTGTCCTTTTGTTTCTTTTATTTTTCTTATATGTACCCATTTCATTTATTCATAACTATGTATATACTTATACCTATTATCTTGTAAGCGATTAACAAATCAAAATAAATAAAAATAAAAGTAAAATTTAAATTAAAAAAATAGTGCTATCTGGCACTGTCCTTTTGGGGTATACTTTCAAGAGGCAGGATGCAAGCTTGGCACTGATTTTTTTATTGCCTTTATGGAGGGCATGTGACCTTTCCTTAAATCTGGATGATTTCCTTAGGATATCTTGTGAGGTGAGTGAGACCAGCTTTAAATGGTGCAAATGGATCTAAGGATTAAATAACCTCTCTGTTAAAGGGTTTCACTTTATGAGTAAGAGTTGGCTGCTTGATAGTTACCACTGCATTTTAACAATTTTCATTCCTCAAGGTGCTCTGGCATCCTGCCTGATTTGTAACTCTGGCTTGCAGGTATTTTTAATCTAATGATTGGTATTTAGGACAGCTTTTTGCAAGAAAAGAAGCTTTTGGTATTTTTGTACAGGTAATCCTTGACTTACAACAGTTCATTTAATGATCATTCAAAGTTACAATGGCACTGAAAAAAGTGACTTATGACATTTTTCACACTTATGACCATTGCAGCATCCCCACTGTCATGAAAGGCCAGGCAAGGAGAAGCGTCCGTTGACATGAGTGATGTCGACTTGGCCATTCCCACCCAATCACATGATCACCAAACCACATCCACCAACTAAGCCATGCCCACAGAACTGGTTGTTAAAAAAAAACTGAATCCCACCTCTTGTTGTGGGCTATTCCATGCAGCTGAACCGCTTTTTATTCCTTGAATCACAGTTTTTCGTATTTTGTTTTTTATTGTTGTTTGCCACTCAATAGGTAAATAAATATTGGAGCAGTGGCATCATAACAGGAAGTTGATCAGGCACTGACCAATGACTACAGATTTATGAACTGAAGAAGGCCAGTAAGCTGGACTGTGGGCACAGTGCGGCAGGCGAGGACAGCATGTCCTTTGTCTGTCTTTCTGTGACTAAGGCCAGAAAGAAGGATTTCCTTTTTTTTTGCATAGACTTTGCCATAGTTGTTGATGAAGATGACTGTATAACTGACAGGAGAAACACCCTCCTTGACTAATTTGTAAATAAATAAGTGCACGAATGTTACATTCCACTTTTGAAAGAATTTGGAAATGCATTTTTCCCCATTAAATAGTTGAAGAATGAGGAAAACTGTAATGGATACAAACTGAGGCTGTTCTTTACCATTCTTTCAGAAATAATTTCCTGGAAGGAAAATGGTCTTTAAATCTTTATATTACTAAAAATGACCCATAATAGGCCTGCCAGGCTGTTTTTTATATTTATATAGAAGTGTTCTTTTAATAAGCAAAGTTTTGCAGTGTGGAACTCATAATGAGACCATGTAATCCAAAGTAAGTTAATGTGCCTCATAGGAAATTTTGAGAAATATTTTACTACTCAGTATTATATTCAGGAAAATATTCAGGAAAACAATATTTGATTTTTTTTATTCAGAAAAGGAAATGTTTAGGCATTTGTGGGGAAGTATATTGTCAGGGTCAGTCAGTAACCAAGTTACTTTGTTTTTAACATTAAAAGTGAGTTTTCAGTGAAAATGTTTTATCTGCTCTCAGCTAGACTCAGATAAAAATTGTTATGCATATTTCCTCTTCTGGGATAAAATAGCTTATTTCACTTGTTTTTAATATTTTAAAAAATGGGATCCCTTTAATATAAATTAAAATAAATCAGTATTATTTCATGCTTCAGAATCAATCAAACAAACAAATATATATAAATACTTGTGATAACCAGTGGAACCATTCAGTCAAACTTAAGCATGATTTTGAAGGAAGAAAACTCAACACTGTATAATCCTTCTCATATATTCAATAGAATTTAATAGTCCTTAAATGAAATTGAATAAAACCCTAGGTTTTTGATCATGTACCTGATCACTAGAGAAGATTGGGGGGGGGGGGGGAGTTAGAAAATTTAATCAGCAATATTCAAATTCTTAAATAGTGTGTGCAGGGTTGAACCATCATGATTCAATTTAGTTCTATTCCTATATGTATGGTTTATATATTATGGTGAAATTGAAATATAACCAGCCAAGACTTAGGTTTATAATATATATTTGCTGGTTGGTTTATAAGCCTTTCATTTTTTTTTAATGTTCCATCTAGACACAACTTGCCCTTCCAGAGTTATGGCAAAAGTTTATAGTTTGTAGGTTACAAATTTGAGCAAACTGCATTTCAACGGTAAACAAGCCAAAGAGACCACACCAGTGTTGGGTTCCCAATAAATATTATATCTGACGTAGATTGGGGTTTTTTCCCCCTCTCCTGGACTACTGGGTGCTATTTGCATTCCAGTAATCCAATTTTGCTTTTTTTTTTTTTGACATGACTTGAATAGTTTGATGTTGTACCCTGGCCTTCAACCACAGAGCTTATTGTGTTCACTATGAAATGGCATGGTCAGAGACTGCAGCCTGATTCGTCTAGCTGTAACTGTGTCTTAAATAAACAGGACAATCCAGCTTGGTGTATTTATTTTTCATAATCTGGGATAGGGGTAGGGTAGGCAGCTAATTTTACAGAAAGAATACTCCTGGCATAATTTCCCCTTCTAAATAATTTTACTGCCACTGATGTACTCAAAGGTAGACTTTGTATCTGAATAATAACCAGACGTGTGTCTGCAGAGAAGGGTAAAAGGGAAAGAAAAAGGTTCCACATTAAATGGAAAATAGCTGCCAAGCATGAATTATTTTGCTCTCACTATACACATTCAGCCGAGGGAATGCTGTGCAATCAGGATGCCAAACTTCTTTTACTGAAACATCACAGTCCATACCATGCCCCTCTCCCCCTTGAGATGGACTTAGATGCAAGAACTTGTCATAGCTTTTGCGTAGGGCTTTTGCAAAAATAAGTTGTAGACTTTCTGCAAAATGTCTGTCCTCAGTAAATTTCCCAGGCTTCATAAGCAGACCATGTCTAAAAGGCTCAAGAAGAGAGGGACCATTGTGAAACAATCCTCATTGGCTCTTTGTCCCTGACAGGTCTACCCCTGAGGAGAGCATTTGTAGTAAAGGGAGAGCAAATACTTCTAGAGATTCCAGTAGGAAAGAGTTAATCTATCAATCAATCAAGCAGCTCAGAAAAACTCACAAGATTTGAAATCTAAGCAGGAAGACTCAGGGCAACTTTGAAAAGTCAGTTTTGGAAAGCTGAGGAGGCCATTTTGCATTTGTTCGATATCTGTATTCATAGGAAGAGGGAATGCCTGTCACTGGTTTCTGACAGAAACAGCTGCCCCATTCCTATGAATATAAATAGGCAAATCAGAAGAATTGATGGTCTAAAGCAGGGGTATCAAACTCGCAGAATCACAGCAGCATCAAGTGATGTATCGGGACTTTTTTCCCCTTCGCAAAACCAGGTGTGGGAGTGGCCAGCGCATGGCACATCCGACCCACGGGAACTTGATTTAAAGTATGAGTGTCCAACCTTGGCAACTTTAAGTCTTGTGGACTTCCATACCCAGAATTCCCCAACCAACATGGCTGAGTGGGGAATTCTGGGAGTTGGTCCACAAGTCTTAAAGTTGCCAAAGTTAGACATCCCTTCTCTACAGAATCATAGAGCTAAGTGCTTCATTAGCACTATTTTTCATTTATAACATGGAGTGATCTTCATTCTATTTTATTCTACCTATAATGTGCTTTTGTCTGGCATGTATAATTGTGCCTGGAAGATAATTAAATTAAAGCTCATAAGAAGCCTGAGATATTCCTTATTTTTTCTTGTGTTGTCTTCAGCTCACAAGTAGTTTCTTAACCTTAAATTCACATGACAAACTGCTTGCCTCTTCTGCTAAAATGTCTGCTCTTAGTGTGATAGGAAATTAACCTCAGAAGCATCCTTGTTGTTTTATAGCTATAGAAACAAAGAGCAGGGAGAAGGTCCACTTCCAACAGCTAGTAAAGGTACAGAGACAAATGTTTTTGGTAAAGAGACCAAGAGACCACCTCCCTGCCCTAGACTGTGGGTGACTTAAACAGTGGGACACATCAGGGAAGAACTTTGGAATGCCTGCTTGAGGGAACCACAGAGGCCAGACCACTATAACATTGTGTACAAATGCATGCACATGCTCCATTATGGCATCTGAAGGTTGAGTCATGGCAACTACAGTTATTTTATTAGTAACTAACAAAACAAGTTCATTTACCATGACTCAACTTTCAGTTTTGTTAGAAACTTGTTTATATAGAAACATAATGGAATTATTTTCTTCTTGTTTTTTTCCCCAGATCAGGAAATATATAAAGCAAATCTAAACAGTTAAATGTTGTTGTTATATAAACTATCAACTATGTCTTATATTTATTATAGTTGACATAGTGAGATTCATCATGACAAAACCTGAAGGTACTTTTGTTTTGTTTATCATTAGATTTTTACACTGCAGTTTAAAACCATCTTATGGTCAGAGTTCTCTGGGCTGGGATAAATTAAGAGTTAAATTAGGAATTTAATAGGCAAAACAATTCTGACCCCTATATGGTATGGCTCAGCCAATCCATTTAAATCAGTTTTATGCATTTATTTAACTGAGTTGGGTCATTTCAATATGCTAAGTTGATTCGGATCTCCAGTTTAATTTGGTGAAAAGAATGTGTATACATGAACACAAACTGGAATCACCAAACTATTCAGAGATGCCAATTCGAATTATATGTCGACACTTTGATAGTAGCAATTCAATGTGAAGATATGATTCAAGCAATGGTTCAATCAAAAGTGCCTTAGTTCAGATGTTTACTTATTCACAGAACCCTAATAGCCATTATCTTAACTAGACAATCAGACTTCAGTTAATTAGAACTAATATCTTGACACTTTGCTCAGAAATACTGAGAAAGCAATCCCTTAAAAATGTACTTACAATGGAACTGAGACTTTTCAGTTAAACAAAAATTGTCTTCAGTAGTTTTACAACTCTCCATATGTTCAACACTGATCATTATGGAAAAATTCTACCATTGTGGAAAAAAACCCTATTCCTTTCTAATAGTTGCTGCATGAGCCAGAATATGTTTAAAAAATAACTCATAGAACTGGAAGAACTCTCAATCCATCCGTCTCCTGTCTTATTTCATACCAAAAAAACGGAAGGGAGGTTGTTAAATCAATTACTGTTTTGTTTGTTTGTTCTAATTAGCCCAATGTCCCAATTGCGAAGCGTCTTCAGGCAACGTACACCCAGTTCACCTGAGGCTGTGGTTGAATGTGCTTGTTTGTGTTTAGAGGGAAAACCTCTGTGAATTAGTAAATAAATAAATAAAAATCTAGTGCAGCAGTGCAGAGACAATATCTATGACTCAGCGGATGGCATTCGACCTATGACTATTGGATGCTGCTTGGATATGGTATGTGTCAGATTCCTTTTCCTGAATAAGAAAGAAAGTCAAAATGCCACGCACATTATTTTTTTAATCATATTTCTTTATGGACATACTATGTGTTGTTCACATTTTCTATAAAAAAATCCAAGTCTCAAAAAGCATTTTTCACAAAATAATTTTTAGATTATTTTTAATCACTCCTATCCCAGTGCAAACAAAATACACATCTTTGCAAGATTTTTCCAACTGGAAAAAAAAATTGTGGTGAGGATTAGTTCCCATAAATACATCAGAAGCTACCTCTCTGTGTGTATGTGTGCGAGAGAGTGGGACTTTAAATAGAGGATATGAAATATATCAATATCTTGCTCCTTCCATTGCAATTCATTCCTGATTCATCATGACAGATTGATCAAACCTGTGTCACTCAAAAGCAACTCAAAAATCTTTTGTAACCTAGATATAAACATTTAGAACGTTATAAGGTACAACTCCCCCACTGTCCCCCTACAAGTACCACAATACATAAACCCAAGTCAGAAGCATCCGAAGCAAGCTCCACATGTTACAGACTTGTTTGTAGTGTTGTTATGTACATGGAAAAAGGACATCCTTTCTCATTTATCTCCTTTATCAGCCTCAGGCAGCAATAAACATAGTGCTGTGGCATATTTTAGCTCATTTTGCCCAACAACTGGTTGTTATAGGCATTTTGTACTTCATCCTTGGTCATGTATGATAGTGATAAAAAGTATCCATTAATATATGCTCCTCTATGATTGACCTTTAATATTTCTATACCATTTTCTCCAGAACATAAGATAGATGTATGTATGTATGTATGTATGTATGTATGTATGTATGTATGTATGTATGTATGTATGTCACATTTTTAAATCATCCATCTCCCTCACATAGGGACTATTGCCTATCATTTTCCAGATTGCTTCTGGGTCCTTTCTCCAATCTGGAACTACATCATTCTAGTTCGATTCTTCAACTGCAGGTGCCAATTTTATCATGTGAATGGTACAATATAGATTTTGTTAGAAATTTGGTGATATCTAAATTAATATTCTTTAGGAATTTTTCAAAAGGTATCATCTTAATCTATTAAACAATTATTTCAGTTTGTTGGGACGGAATATTTCAATTTATTTCTTCCTTCCATAGAAAGATGGCTTACAAATAAAATAGATTTATAAATAAATTCTCCATGTGTATTTGTCTTTCTCCCATCAGTTTTATGGACAGAAGTTTTACAAATTCACTATGCACTCTATTGTGAAATGTCATTACACATAACTTCATTCCTAAAACATCTGGAAGATATCAGACCACATTCATCTCATGTATAGAATAAACTAGATGGATTTATGATCAGATGCATACAATGAAGTTTCTCTATAATCAAGAAGAGATGGACTTTGTGAACAATTAAATTCTATATACTAGTATTGAAATATTTAGCATTAGTATAGTTTTCTAAGTCGAGTTTTATAAGCTTTCTAAATTAATTAAATATCTTAGGCAGCTATCTATGTCCACTTATCATTATTCAGACATCACCACACATATTGGAGACATCACCACATCTTCACTCACAAAACTGTTCCATTAACAATATGCATGAATATACATATTAAATTTTATTTTCTGTAGACATTTCAAAACATATATTTATCAGAATTGACAATGTATTTGGGAATTGTGGAAAAAAACACACATAACAACAATCCTAAAATACAACTTGTGAATTAGTCTGGCAATATAATCAGGTTACTTTACATCAGACTTCATGTCAGGTTAGTTGGATCAGAAATTCCACAAACCACACATTAGTTTTAGTTACCTCCCTGATCTTTGCTAATAGTCAGTTCTTTACTGATACCTCTCGTAGTTTAATCTCTGCACACTAAAAAATAGCGTATTCTACATTTTTTATACCCACTCTATTTTTGCTCAGTTTTATGTGCTTTCCTATTCACCCACTTTATTCTTGGCAAGGTTTATAAGAAGACTGAACTTGAGCAATGTGAAGTTTTTCTTCCTGGAGGCACAATACCCAGACAGGAGGAAAAGTAAATCAAGAAGACAAAATAAACACATTTCTCATGAAGGCTGCAAGCCAAGTGGAACTTCCAATTAATGTCCGAGAGACCAGGGGGTTTCAGTATCTGAAAAATTCTTCATGTAACACACATATGAACAGACATACACGCAGCCATTCGTGTGATGTCTACAACATTAAGAAAAATAATTGGAAAATTGCTAAAGATATGGAAATTAAAGCAAGGCTCCCCATTTTTGAATGTTAAGAATTTGCAAATTAGCAATCGGAGAAAATTCTGCACAGTAAGAACATAAGCCTGAGCAGCTCCTTCATGCATTTCTTGATGTCAACAGGCTGTCACAGACGTCTCTAAGAATGTCACTGTCCATTATGGGGAAATATTAGAACAGGAAGTTTGAACGTGGGATGCCATGGGCCTTAAAAAGCAAGAGAAGACATTGCAGAAGTGAACTGCTCCGCAATGCATTTCAAGCAAATCAAGAGACACAACTTTCAGAGTTTGAGACAGAATCTGTTCGACGCATACCTATTTCACTGAATATTTATTTATTTATTTTATTTAATGTTATACCCATCTTTGTAACGAATGACTAGATTTCCCCATTGTTCCACTGTTAGTTTCATTTATAAAGCAGTAAATGGTGGCCCCTGAATTCTGGAATGAAATTTCCCTCAGAAATCTGCCTGACTCCCACCTGGATGGCATTGCGGACAGTCTTAAAGACGTGGTTCTTCTTCCAGGCTTTGGGCTATGGTGGTTGGAGCCCATGCTGGGTACATGATGTCTGTTTTATGTGTTGAGCAGATCTGTTGTCTGTTTACTATGTTATGTGGTTTCCTATTTTTATATTGCCTTGTATCGTGAGCCTTCCAGTGTCAGTCTGAGTGGACGGCTGGATGGATGAAATTTATTTATTTATTTGTTTAATTTATATACTACCCCCTCTCCCATCAGGACTCGGGGCGGTGTACAGCCAAGTAAAAACACATACTTACTGTTTTGTGGTGGGAAAATGAGACACTCGCACTCCAGTTGATCGGGTTCTTTCTGTTTATTTTCTAGGATGGAGCACCGGCGGAACTACGGCAGCCTCTTTTATAGCGGCTGCTTGCGGCTTGTCAGCCAATGACAGCTATCCAAGTTTCCCGCTGTTGGATCGACCAATTGCGGGTAAGTATGCAAATATAGAACACCCCTCCCCACTTGGTTTAATCCGACCAATCAGGAACTCCCTAGGTTACGTAGTTACGTAAGTAGGCGGGGCTCCTATGGTTCCGACTAGACCTGCGCAGGTCATTCATGAGTTCGCCAGTGGCCGATGCGGACAGACCTGTTGATCTCTCCGTCTCTTCCCATGGAACCTCCTGGAAGGTAGAGTTGGCCATGCCACTCCTGCCGGGCCTCGCTCGGTTGGTCAGGTTGGCTAGGCCGCTCCCTCCAAGGTTTCTTTCTGGCAACAGCTTTTCTCATGCCTGTTCCATGTCGCTCGAGGTGTTTCTTTCTTCGGCTGCAGATGCGTAGTTGCGAACTTCGAACGGGGCTAGTATCAGTGGTGATTGTAAAAGTGATAGGGTGTTTTCTATTGCTTGGGGTTGCTCATCCCCTTGTTCTTGGTTTGAGCCAGAAGAGTCTCCCCCTTCCTGCCTGTGTTTATTTGTTTGTTGTTGGTATGTGTTTGAAGGGTCTCCCCCTTCTTGTGTTTTTGAAGGGTCTCCCCCTTCTCCTGGTTTGTCAGTGTCTCCTCGTAGTGTTCGTGATCTTAATTGGTCTATGTGTCTCCTCCAGTCCCTGTTGTCTGAGGTGACTAGTCTGTACAACTGGGGTCCTGTTACCTGTGTGATAGTTGCTGGTATCCACAATGGTTCCCCTGAAAGGTTCTTTGCATATACTAAGTCCCCTGTATTAAATGTCCGGTGTTTGCTGGTTTCTCTGTGCAGTAGGTGGGGTGTAATCTGTCTAAAGGTGATCTTAGTTTCCTACCCATTAATAATTCTGCTGGGCTTTTGTTAGTTGTTGTGTTAGGTGTCGTGTGTTGTATGTTTAATAGCTTATCTATTTTTTCTTGTATTGCTCCCGGACCCAATTTTTTAAGCGTATCTTTTGTAAAATGAACCATGCGTTCCGCTCGCCCGTTTGCTGCCGGATGTGCCAGCGCAGTTAGAGCATGTCTTATACCCAGTCTAGCCAGATACCCTTCGAATGACGTTGACGTGAACTGTGGGCCGTTATCAGATACTAATACATCCGGCAATCCGTGTGTTGCGAATAATATCAGGAGTTTCTTAATCACTGTGTCTGTGGAGGTGGAATGCATGATGCTCACCTACAACCAATTTGAGTAAGCATCCACAATTATTAAAAACATATATCCCCTTGATATGTATCGATATGTATTCTCGACCATGGTCCCCTGGGTATTTCCCATTCTGTAACTGGTGCCTGTGGGGGTGCGGGTCTGGATTCCTGGCAACATTTACAACTTGCTACCCACTCCCCTATGTTTTTGTCTAACCCCGGCCACCATACATAGCTTCTGGCCAACGCTTTCATTTTCACTATACCCGGGTGTCCTTCATGTAAAAGGTCCAATATTTTTTTTCTTAGCTTATTTGGTATAATGACCGATCCCCCCAAAGTATGCATCCTTTTAGGAGTGACAGTTCAATTTGTCTGTTTTTAAAAGGTTTCATGTTTTCCTCGGTCTTTGATTCTGGCCATCCCTTGCTTATCCATGCTGCAATTTTGTTAAGCGTGTAGTCTTTAGTAGTTTCTCTGGCAATGTCTCTAGTTGTTATAGGTAGATTTGATAGCGTTTCGATTTGGAGAATCGATGTGCTCAGTGCAGGGTTATTGTCTGTATCCGGTAACGGGCAACGGCTTAATGCATCAGCATGGGTTATGGTGCTTCCTGGCCTGTAAATTAAATTGTAGCTGTAGGCGGCCAGGAACTCTGACCATCTCGTCATTCGTGGGGACAAAATATAAGGTGGGGACAAAAGATGTTGCCTTATTCCCTGCTAGGATCCCCAATAGCGGCTTGTGATCAGTGATTAATGAGAAGGTTCTCCCGTACAGATATTCATGAAACCTTTTTATTCCCGAAATTGCAGCCAATGCTTCTTTATCGAGTTGGCTGTAATTTCTCTCAGCTTTGGACAGGGTTTTAGAGTAAAAGGCTATGGGAGCTTCCCTTCCATCTGGCAATATGTGGCTGAGAACTACCCCCACCCCGAAAGGCGATGCGTCGCAGGTTAAGGTTATGGGAAGGGTTTCATTATACTGGATCAGTACCTTTCTGGATGTAATGAGGTTTTTTATCTCTTGAAACGCTATGTTTTCCCGCCTTCCCCACTTCCAGGACACCTCTTTGTTGAGCAATCTATGTAGGGGTTCCGCTACCATCGCTTTCTGTGGCAAGAACACATTATAAAAGTTAATGAGTCCTAAAAATGCTTGTAATTCCCCTTTGTTGTTAGGAATGGGTGCCTTCTTGATTGCTCGGATTTTTCCTTTGGTGGGGTGAATGCCATCTCCATCTATTAGGTACCCCAGGAATTCTATCCTGTTAGTTATTAGTTTGCATTTTTACTTTTTTACTTTTAGTCCTGCCTCTTTAAATTTTGTGAGTACTTGTCTTAAACGGTCTTTTAGCTGATCTTTGTTTTTGGCCGCTATTAGTACATCGTTGAAATAAGGTATCACTCCTTTTATTCCCTGTAGAAGGCGTTCCATTAAGCATTGGAATAACCCAGGGACTACGCTAACCCCAAATTGTAATTGATTGCATTTAAACACTCCCCGATGTGGTACAATAGTTTGTGCTTCAGCCGTTTGATTATCCACCGGTAGTTGTTGATAGGCTTGGGCCAAATCTAATTTTGCAAAAAAAATTTCCCCCTTGATAGAATGCAATAAATGTTGGACTACCAGAACTGGGTATGCGCTTTGTTGTAAAGCGTGATTCAGGGTTGCCTTACAGTCCCCACAAATTCTTATCGATCCATCTGGTTTAATGGGGGTTACAATAGGGGTTTCCCACTTTGCATGGTCTATTGGTTCTAATACCCCTTGTTTTATGAGTTTGTCTAACTGCTCATCGATTTTTTGTTTTAGAGCAAAAGGAACGTGTCTCGCTTTGAGTCTTATTGGGGCTATGTTAGGATTTAAATTAAATGAGATCAGGTTTCCCCGGTACTTGCCTAACTCGCCGCTGAATATGTCCTGGAACTCTCTTACGAGGTCCTCCTCCCAGTCTGTGTCGTTGATTTGGTTTATGCCCATCACTCCAATTCCTAATGGCGCGAACTATTCTAGTCCCAGTAAGCTGGGTCTGTTCCGGTCAACGATAGTTAGCAGCAGGATTTCTGTGTGGCATTTGAAGTTAATTTTAAAATGTCCTACTCCCACCACCAGGATTCTGTTTCCTAGATAGTCTTTAAGAGTCAGTTCTTGGGATTCCAATTCTTCTCATTGTATGTCAGGGATTAATTTTTTTATGGTCTCCCATGATACCATGGAGAGAAATGACCCTGAATCCACTTCCATCTCACATTTCTGTCCTTCTATTTCCACTTGTATATGGACTTTCTTTGCACTTCTTGCATCTGAGTGACCAATGGTCAAGATTTGGTGGGTTTCTTCCTTCCTATATGATGTTTCCCTGTCTCTTTTGTTCCTCCCCTCGTGGCTCCAACAGCTCTCAGGTTTCCTATTTCTTTCTTTATTCTTCTGAGGTGGGCTCCATCTCCGGCAGGGGCTGTAATTATTCCTGGAATGGCATACCTTTGACAGGTGTCCTCTCCTATCACATTTCCTGCAGATAGCGTCGCTGAATCTGCACTCCAAGCATGGGTGGTTTCCCCCGCATCTAGCGCATTCAAATTCGGGTTTTCTCCCACCCTGCTCTCTTCTGTTTTTTCCTGCTTGTAGATGGTATATCTCTCTTTCGTCATCCTCCTCACTTCCGGTCCCCAATTCGACATCCTCATGGTGTGTGGTGGTTTTCTCTTTGTCCACTTCTGATTTCGGTGACTCCTTACTGTTATTCCCTGCTGTTTTATTAATTCTTTTCATCGTTACGGCTGATTTGTGGGTGGCTTCTGCGGCAGTGGCTTCTTCTATTGCCTCTTTCACTGTGATTTTAGGTTGGGTTAGCAAACGGCCTTGTAATGTGAGGTCTTTTAGTCCAAGGACCACGCGGTCTCTCAGTGCCTCATCGAAATTTAGAAACTCACATTCTCCGCCAATGTCCCGCAGGGCTGCCACAAAATCGGTGATGCTCTCATCATCCTTTTGATTCCTCAGATAGAATTTGTGTCTCTTTATTAGGCTCGACACGGTTGGTGCATAGTGAGCCCAGAGAAGCTTCTCCAATTCAGGCCACATTATTGTTTTAACGTCCATGGGTGCAGCCTTTGCTATCTGGAATACTGTGGGTCCGCAATGGGTTAGGAAGACAGCTCTTTTTCTGTGTTCCGAGACTCCGTTTAGATCACTGCTCTCCAAGAACATTAGAAATTGGTCTACATAGGATTGCCATTCTTCTTTGACTGGGTTGAATTGCACTGATGGCGAGTTGTTGGACATCATGTCTCAGTCGAGCTTCATGGCCGCGTGCTCAACTGGATTCTTTTGTCTCAAATCCCATCCTCGTCGCCAGTGTTTTGTGGTGGGAAAATGAGACACTCGCACTCCAGTTGATCGGGTTCTTTCTGTTTATTTTCTAGGACAGAGCACTGGCGGAACCGCGGCAGCCTCTTTTATAGCAGCTGCTTGCGCCTCGTCAGCCAATGACAGCTATCCAAGTTTCCCGCCGTTGGATCGACCAATTGCGGGTGAGTATGCAAATATAGAACACTTACAAAATACAAATTTAAAATAGAATTAAAAGTAGATTAAATTAGTGGCTGAGATACAGTGATGATAACACTGAACAAGGTAAAAATTTAAAGAACTAAAACTGTTAAAACCAATTTAAAAACCCTACCAGTAAATCTAGGCCAGACCAGTTTGTTGGAAAAGATGGGTCTTCAGTGCGCGCCAGAATGTTTGTAGGTCAGGGATAGTTAGCATCTCCGGGGGTAATTCATTCCAGGTGGAGGGTGCTCCCACAGAGAAGGTTCACACTCTTGGGGCTGCCAGCCGGCATCGCCCAGCTGATGGCACCCCAAGGAGGCCCACCCTGTGGGAGTGCACTGGCCAACGGGAGGCCGATGGTGGCAGCAGGTGGTCCCGTAAGTACCCAGGTCCCAAGCCATGGAGTGCTTTAAAGGTGACCACTAACACCTTGAATCACACCCAGAAGGACACTGGAAGCCAATGCAGCTCACACAGGAGCGGTGTAACATGGGAGCTCCGAGAAGTCACCAAAATCACCTGTGCAGCTGCACTCTGCACCAGCTGAAGCCACCGGATGCTCTTCAAAGGGAGCCCCATGTAGAGAGCATTGCAATAGTCTAGGCGGGAGATGACGAGGGCAGAAGTGACTGTGCGAAGTGCATCCCGATCTAGAAAGGGCCACAACTGGCAGATCCGACGGACCTGACAAAGAGCTCCCCTGGCGACGGCCACTATATGATCTTCTAACAACAGCTGTACATCTAGGAAGACACCAAGATTGCACGCCCTCTCTGTGGGGGTCAAAATTCTCCCCCCACAACCAGCGATGGAACTAGCTGCCTGTATATGGGTGCCAGAAACCACAGCCACTCAGTTTTGGCCGGGTTGAGTCAAAGCCTGTTTCACCCCATCCAGTTCCACATGGCTTCCAGGCACTGGGTCATCACTTCAATGGCTTCGTTGGGGTGGCCTTGGGTAGAAATGTATAACTGAGTCTCATCAGCATACTGATGGAACTCTACCCCAAAGCTACGGATGATCTCACCCAGCAGCTTCACATAAATTGAACAGTGGGGCAAGAGCACAAACCCCTGAGGTACCCCGCAGATCAGGGGCCACGGAGCCGACCTCTGCCCCCCTGCCAACACAAATTGCGAATGGTCAGAGAAGAAGGAGGAGAACCACTGTAACACGGTGCCTCCCACTCCCAACCCCCTCAGCCATCGCAATAAGATACTGTGGTCGACAGTATCAAAAGCTGCCGAGAGATCTAACAGGACCAAGACAGAAGAGCAACCCCTGTCATGGGCCCTCCAGAGATCGTCCACCAACGTGACCAATGCCGTCTCCATGCTGTGCCCGGACCTAAAACCCAATTGGCATGGATCTAAATAGACAGTTTCATCCAGGTGCTGAGGGAGCTGTCGTGCCACCACAATCTCAACAGCCTTCTCCATAAAGCGAAGGTTGGAGACCGGACAATAGTTTGATAATAATGTTGGGTCCAGGGATGGTTTCTTGAGGAGGGGTCTCACCACCGATTCTTTCAAGGTGGCAGGCAAAAGGAAGCATTAATGATACCCTGGAACCAACCTCATGTCACCTCCCGGGTGGCCAAAACCAACCAGGAGGGACACGGATCCAGTAAACATGTGGTGGCATTAAGCATCCTGTCCATGTCCTCGAGGGTTACAGGATCGAACTCACCCCAAATGACCTCCCTGAAATCCACCCCCGCCCTCCCATCCAGAGTTGCCCAGTCAGAGTCCAACCCATCCTGAAACTGAGCAATTTTATCCTGCAGAAAATTTGAAAAATCCTCGGCCCATCCTTGCAAAGGATCCTCCCACACTCCCACGTCTAAAAGGGAGCGGGTCACCCTAAAAAAGGCGGCTGGCTGATTGTCTTTGGACACAATAAGGGCAGAAAAGTAAGAACGTTTTGCCACCCTTATTGCCACTAAATAGGCCCTAATGTGGGACTGCAATAGTGTTCGGTCAGATCTGGAGTGGCTGGTCTTCCAACCACTCTCTAAGCATCTTTTCTGGCACTTCATCTCCCTCAGCTCTTCGGAAAACCAAGGAGCCAATTGGGATCGGCACCGGGTCAGAGGCCACAAGGGCACGACCCGGTCGAGGGCCTCAGTGTCACCCTATCCCAGGTGGCCACTAAGTCCCCAACCGAGTTGCGTGTGCGAGCCTCCGGAAATGGCCCAAGCTCCATCAGGAACCTATCCGGGTCCATCAGGTGCCTGGGGCAGAACCATTTTATCAGTCCCGCCTCTCTGTAGCAAGGGGGTGCGGCATGGAAGTCCAGCCTAAGGAGCAAATGATCAGACCATGCCAGGGGCTCTACAGCAACATCCCCTATACCTAGATCATCCTGCCACTGTACAGAGACAAAAACCAGATCCAAGATGTGACCCCCAACATATGTGGGGTCCCGAATTAATTGAGTCAGGCCTAAGGCTGTCATGGAAGCCATGAACTGTTGAGCAATCCCCGAGGTCTCACTGGCTGAGGGTAGGTTGAAATCCCCCATGACCATAAGCCTGGGGGTCCCAACTGCCAAGCCGGCTATAACCTCTCGGAGCTCAGGCAGGGCCGATGTCACAAAGCAGGGAGTCAGGTATGTAATCAATAGCCCCATCTGAACCCCGAAACCACACTTCATGAAGAGGGATTCACATCCAGTCATCTGAGGAACAATGGATTCCCTAGGATACAGCTCTTCCTTAATAACCACCGCAACCCCCCCACCCACCCCACTGGGCCCTTGGCCGATGAAAAACCCGAAACCCAGGTGGGCACATCTCCACCAGGGGAACACCCCCCTCTCTGCCCAACCAGGTTTTGGTAACACCCGCCAGGTCCACTCCCCCCTCCAAAATCAAATCATGGATGAGGGGGCTTTGTTAACTACGGACCTGGCATTACATAACATCACCCGAAGGCCTGGGGCCCGATGATTCGGACAACCCGGGGAACGGGAAATGACCTGGGGGTCGGAGCGCGCCACTGCACGCAAATAGCGGGGGCGCGCTCCCAAAACATGATATGGCCCCCTGTCATCAACAAATCTGCCTCTCCCGTTGACTGTGCAAATAGACATTATCTCTCCCTCCCAGAAATAACCCCCCATCCTCGATCTAACCTCCCCTGACCCCGAAACCTCCCGGTTGCACTCGACCCCCAGTCTGGCCCCTGTCTCAGGTGAGTTATCCCTCAAACCCAACCTGGTCACCTTCCCTAACTCTGATAAAAATTTAAAAATAAACAAAAACAACTGGATACTACCCCTAAAACGCTTCTTCTGCCTGTGCCACCTTTCGGGATCCCAGGATCTGTCCTTAAGGTAGGCCATTGAGAGTCCAGGGGGCCACCTCAAGGAAAGGGGGACATTTCTCAGGGCCCACAAATCTGCCAACAAATACCTGATCGGCCCAGTCTCACGACATCTGGCCGACCATGCCTCTGGTGTCCGGGGTCGGGGGTGGAGAGACCCAGCAAGTTGAGTCCGGCCTGCCCAATCACCACAACCCTCTGGCTGTGACCTCTGTCCTCGTCATCGCCATCGCTGCCGTCAGTAAGGTTGAGATCGAAACAGGCCGGCCACCATCGCTGCCGAACCAGGCCGGTGTCACCATCGCAGCCATCGCTGACGAGGCAACCGAGCCGTCACCATCACCAGGGTCACTGGGGCTGGGACCAACCCAGGTGAGGTCACCAAACCAGGGCATCGACATCGTCATCGTCACTGTCAAGGCCACCACGGTGCCATTGCCACCGCCGCCACCGGAGCCACCAAAGCCGAGGCCCCCACCGCTGAGGCCGCCACCACCACCGAGCCAAGTGCCACCACCAATAAGCTAGGTGTCACCACCATCGGCACTGGCGGGGCCACCAAGGCCGAGGCTGTCGCCACCACTGCCGTCGGAGACCTCACCAATGGAGCCACCGCCACCGCCAGGCCGAGCCCTCGCCATCATCACCCATGCCGCCGAGGATGCCACTGAGGGCGTCAAGGTCTCCAAATCGCCCCTGATGCCGCCGTCACCATTGGCACTGCAACAAAACAAAATCAGATTAATAAAATTATAATAGCAAAACAATAAGATTGGAATAAAATAGCCACCAAGAAGCTTGACTGGGGTTACTAAAGGCAACTTCCCTGTTTCTGTCAGGGAAAGGAACATAGAGCTATAGTTCAAAGTGATTACAGTATGTCTAATACCTTTCTTGAAAGGAAAATGGGGTCAAGCAGATAACAAATTTTAATACCTGTTGCTTCGTATATATTAGAGCAGTGTAGATCTGCATCCCAATGAGGTGAAGCTTATTTATTATATTGATTGAATCAAGGGATTTCACCCTGCTTGCTAAAGAGTTGCACTCAGTTAGGTCTTTCTGCAGACCACTCCCCACCCCAACCACCCCCCACACACGGACATAAAGGAATGAACAGTAGCAACTGACTGGATAGTATAACAATTTATCACAAGTACAGATAAACTTTATCTTTCAGTCTTAGGTGTAATTCTCTGCAGCTGAACTTTTAATTCTTCATAACTTCCAGAGTTCTTTAAAAAAAAAAAAAACACTTTGGCTGCAGTTATAAGGACTGAGCATGATAGTTGAGGGTAAAAATTGTATAAAACTTCAAGCATGCATGTCCAGGAGTTGGAAATAAACCAATGAACAAGACACCCAAAATGCCCTTAAATATTACTTGAAGATTTATAATGGTTACAGTTTTTAAAAAATGCATTTTCATATTAGTCTCAGGCAAAAGCCCTTGGCTCCACCCTGCAAAATTAATTAGACAGAATGAAACCTTTAGTTCTTTCAAAAACATTTATCATTTGAGGGGAAAGGTACGTTTTGTGCCACTGACACTACAAAATATCTTCCTATGTATTTGGAAGGGCTGGAAGGACCTTAGTGGTCTTCTAATCCAATCCCCTGCTCAAGGCAGGAGACCTCATACCAGCCCGGTCAAATGGTTGCACAGTCTATTTTTGAAAACCTCCAGAATTCCAGGAGGTGAGCTGTTCCATTGGTTAATTGTTCCTCCTGTCAAAAAAATTCTTCTTACTCCTAGGTTGGATCTCTCTTTAACAAACTTCCACCCATTACTTCTTATCTTGGCTGCCAGTGCTTTTCTTTCTTCTCTGTGACTTTCCCTCAAGTACCGGAAGACAGCTATCATGCCCCTTCTAATCCTTCTCTTCGATAGGTTAGACATGTCTAGCTCCCTGAATTGTTCATCATGCTATTTAGCCTCCAGGTTTTCTATCTCCTTTGTTGCTCTTCTCTGCATACTTTCTAGGGTCTCAGGATTTTTTTGTATCATATTAGTGACCAGAACTGTCACTATGCAGTGTCCCAAGTGCAGCCTCACTAGTACAGTAGTCAACACTATTTTTCTGATCCTTGCCTAGCTACCTAATGTCTTAACAACCATAAGAGGCTAACAATTCATTCATTCATTTATTTAGTCAAGCGATTATAAGATAACAGGTATAAGTATAAACATAGTTATGAATACATGAAATGGATACATATAAGAAAAATAAACAATAGGACAGGGACGGTAGGCATGTTGGTGCTGGACAATTACTGATGGTCTAAGGAGAACTTAGTCCCATGATCACTGCTGACCCTTATCTGATTGGCAGACAATAGGCAAATCTTAACATTCCCTTCACCCTTTTTTTGGGAGAAAATATTTGTAGTGTGATATAAAATCATCATTATCCAAGCAGTTTCATCATACTGCCAATCAGCAACCAGGAGAGGAATGGTTGAAGCAGAGACATAGAGAGTAACCAAAACTCTGCAGGTTTTGAATAGATGTAGGAAGATAAAAATGAGGGAAGGCTGATTGAATGACTTTTGCTGGGAGAAGAATTCTGAGCAGAAAGATGAAAATTCCTAGCAGAAGGAGAAGATCAGAGATAGTCATGGGGCTTAGAGCTTTTGACTCTCCTTTTCCTCTATAGATGTTTATCTTTTTGGATCTAAAAATTGGAATAAAGTTTGGAAGCATCTTCACTGGCAAATATTGATGGTCCCCATATGAACCTTGAGAGATTGGAGAAAGACATAGGTTGAGAAAAATAATTGAGAAAACCAATGGACAACTTCTGGACCTTCCCACTCCCGAATCCCAAGTCCTTTGATATGCTCAAGTCAGCATCAGGCTAAGATATATGCTAGCTCTACACTTAGTGTATCTAATCTCCTTCCCCTTTCTTTGAACTGTAGAGCAATTTGTATCGGGGCTGTGAGAAACAGGGGGCACTCTGCAAAATGCACTGCCTTGAATAAAATATCCTTTCTTGACACTTGAGTGAGTCATGTTTTCCAAAAGCTTGGCAGAGTTGCTTGTAGGGTTTGGGAGAGCTATTTCCACATGTGTGAACATGTACAAGACTTTGGTTCATCTGCAGACCTATCAAAAGTGTTGGAGACAACTAGAGAAAATCATCAAGATAGCCCACCCTGCAGTGATTTTTGCAGTGGGTGTAATTTGGACTTATGAAACAATTTGTAATTGGTTTTTGAAAATTGAGTATCCGGTTTGGGACTGCTGCCACCAGAACTTCTGAATCTCTTCCCCCCCCCCCAAAGATGTTCAATCTTTTTTGGATATAAATATTGTAATAAAGTTTGGTATATATATTCTAGGTTCATCCTGCTAGTTACTGAGATTTGCTGAGTATTATTTGAATGAGTCTGGTGGGTTTTTTGGTAGGGGCAAAGACATTTTTTGAAAGCAAGAAAATATGTAATTGGATCAAGCACTTTAAAAGTTATTCTTGGACAGGGGTCTCCAAACCTGGCAATTTTAAGATATGTGGACTTCAACTCCCAAAATTCCTTAGCTAGTCATGCTGGCTGGGCAATTCTGGGAATTGAAGTCCACAAGTCTTAAAGTTGTCAAGTTTAGAGGCTCCTGTTCTAGGAGATGCCATTCCATCAACACTTCCTGGAGGGAGGGAGAGAAGGAGGGAGGGAGAGAGGGAGGGAAGAAAAAAGAAAAGAAGGAAGAAAGGAAGAAAGGAAGGATGAAGTCATTTCAAAGGTCTGATGTCAGTTTTTTCCATTTTTACATCTCTACTGCCATGCTAGTGGACAAGACCATCTTAGGTATCCTAGCAACCAATCACTCTGTTAATTCCAGTGATGCACCTTTTCCACCTTGCATTATGAGAAACTGGCCAAGGATAGCCTGTCTTGCTTGGGCCACAGGAAGGGAAACCTAATGACATAAACAGAAGCCCCATCAAAATCATTTTGCCCACAGGCTTTGAAATCAACCTTGGCTCTAGAAATATGCTCCATCTCTGATCAGTTGAAGAAAGAGGCCAAAACAGACTTGTGAAAGAAATCCTAACTTGGTTTAGTGCAAAACAAGATATGATGTGTTCTTTCAGAAGGCTGTACGAGAGGCAAAGTAAAGACAAGCTCTGTATTACTTCTCTTTTTCTACAAGCCAAATTGAGTTTGAAGTTCAGGTTATGCAACAACATCACGTTGTCTCATTTTATTAGAGCCCCTGGTTTCTGGAGGTCTTGGCATGGTTTTTCTCTCAATTAACACACTTCTCTTCTTTCCCCCCCAGAATCCTTCCTGCTATTTTGCATTGTAATAAAATGCCATCTTGAAAGCAGCACAAGAGATTTCAGATTGGAAAGCTGAGTTTTCTCCCTCTTTTTTTCTTTTTTAATGGAATTTGCAAGAGCCAATAAAAGTAGAAAGTCTGCATTTGTGCTAATTAGTTTTGAAGTGAGGTGGGGTGGGGTGAGGGAGAATAACGTATCTATATCTCAAAATGTGAAAGAAAAAAGTCAGCAACAGGAGCCAGACAGTAGCTGTGTCTGTTGGCAACAAGAATAATCTAATAAAACACTCACCTTTTTTTAAAAAAAAATCTAATCCAACAACCTCTGGACATTGGTACGTCATCCCGGCAAGAAATATATTCCACTCTTAGTTTGTGTTTCTTGGACCACTGTAGCTTAGGGTGGTTGTTATCCCAAGACCATGCCACCAGAGTTGGAATTAATAATATAAACCAGAAGGGTGAGTTCTGATTGACAAGTTTGATTCTCTTAATACCCTGTAGTGAGTCTTCTACCACGGTCAGGAATTAAAATTTATTTTGACAAGCTTTCTGCTAGTTATGGAAGTGAGGAGCTTTATGCAGCGGTGTCTCATGATTAAATATCTGGCATAGATTATCTGCAAAACAAAAAGGGGAAAGACAATTGAAGGCCTCTTGATGACAAACTAGATCCTGCGGGGCCTAGAACTTGGTTTTAATTAAGTGATTCCCTCTCTTAATAGGAAGGGGCTGGATTTTTCTCCATGCAAAAGCTGACAGGCGGCAATTACACTTGAAAGTCAGCACCCAATTAAACTGAAGCAACTTTGTGGAACACTGAAGCAAATCAAAAGAGATTTATTTGTCTGCTCTAAAGCCAGATAGTTTCCGATTCACCAGATGGCAATAAGGTATGCAAAATTTCTCAGGTGTGCCAACGATGCATCTAATTAATCCACTTTATTGGCATAAATAAACTTGCTGGGCTGGGCATATTAGAAATTTGGAGAAGATGTCACTTTCACTAGTTACCCATTAGGACATGTGCTTATTCACAAAGTGGCTGTCATTTGTGTAATCACAAATGATTGTCGATGAATATCTATGGAGATTCTCAATAATCCAGGTCACAGTTGTCCCAAAGGTGCTTTTTTTTTGTTCCCCTTAAAAGGCATTTTTTTTCCTTTGAAGATGTTTTGCTTCTCATCCAAGAAGCGTCTTCAGTTCTTTAGTTCCACCAATTAATTACAAATGAAGAATCTTTCTTGGATGAGAAATGAAATGTTTTCAGAGAAAAAAAAAAGTGGTTTTGATGGTTGATGAGAAAGTGAGGCAGGATGGTTTGCACCTAGGATGCACTCGTTTGGTCTTTATTTCTAGGTAAGTGGATTTAATAACACAATAACAGAGTTGGAAGTAACCTTAGAGGTCTTCCAGTCCAACACCTCAAGCAGGAGACCCTATACCATTTCAGACAAATACTCATCCAATCTCTTCTTGGAAACCTCCAGTGTTGGAGCAACCACAGTTTCTGGAGGCAAGTCATTCCACTGATTAATTGTTCTCACTGTCAGGAATTTTTCTCCTTAATTCTAGGTTGGTTCTCTTTTTGATTAGTTTCCATCCATTGCTTCTTAACTTGTCTTCAGGAGCTTTTTTTAATTTCCACAGAAAGCACCAGATTCCAATTAAGATCATTTTCCTTTCCTCAGAACATTTCTGGGCTCTACGTAGGGTCCAAAGGCATCCTGGGAAATAGTTACTTGCAACAGGCTGGTGCTTCACTACTTGTAGCAAATGAACTTCTCCCCTCTTTTTAAAAAAATTAAACATTTTACAATTTACAAAAATTGTAAAAAAAAATGTGGTGAGTCAGGTTACTTTGGGAGTGCCAAGGCACACCATTGCCCATAGCAACTTCTTCAGTGAACCTTAGGATAATCCAGAGTAACCTCAGGAAATCCCAGAATTATGACCTGGACTAGGAAACTGAAAAAAAGCCTCACAGAAGAAATCAGTGACAAACCATTTCTGTATTATTGCCATAAGAAGCATATGAACCTGTTGGTCTATTTACCAAGAATCAAATTTGATTCCAGGGCAATTTTGCTTTTTTTTTTTTAATTGAGTGAGACCTTACAGCAGAACTTAGCCAAGGCCTGCTCTTCAAGACTCTTTAATAGGAGATCCTAGAGCAGAAATGTCCAATCTTGGCAAAGTTAAGATCTGTGAGCTTCAATTCACAGAATTCCCCAGCCAGCTATGCTACCTGAGAAATTATGGGAGTAGACGTCCACAAGTTTTAAAGACGCCAAGGCTGGACATCCCTATCCAAGAGCTTGATGTCAGATTTTCCCTCTTTCCAAAAATTTGGGAAGGAGGAAGAGGTTCTCAACTCTGAGGAGCCCTGACTTTGTGGGCATATGTAAACACCTTCTCTAAGCAGTGTAAATGGATATCTCCCCCATGCAGAAAGGTGTCATAAAAGATCATGTATGGTCCCAGCTCACCCACAAACATTTCTCTATTCGGAGGCGTTAGGAGACTTGAAGCATAAGCAACCTCAGGCAGCAGTTGGTTTAAGAAGTCTTCCCAAGGATGAGCTACTTCTGAAACTGTTCAGCCTTGGGCAGCTTGTCTTTCATTAGATCCCATTTAGGGGTTTAGAGGTAAGAACCATCCTAAAACAAATAGTCAACCAACCAATATTCAATAGGTTGAATAACACTAGACTTTTGTACTCCCAAATCCAGGCAATATGCCGGGGGAATTTGGGATGTGTTGAACTTTGTGGATCCTTTTGAAAGGCAACTTCATGTTGGGTGTGCTTAGCATTCCATGCTGGAGGCTCATCAATTTCTGTTCGTTTTCAAGGTGTCAGAAGGAATGGCCACAACTGACATAGAAAGGGTAATTTATTATCCAACTATTTAATTTCTAGGGGGCATGGTGGCCGAGTGGTTAAGATGCTGGGCTTATTGACTGGAAGGTCAGCAGATTGAGATCAAGTGCCATGTGATAGGGTGAACTTCTGTTACTTGCCCCAGCTCCTCCCAACCTAGCAGTTTAAAAGCCTGAAAATGCAATAGGTAAATAGGTAGCAGTGCATTCTGTACAGTTCGGCATATAGTCGCCCAGCAACATGACCATACAAGCATATTTGGACAACTGAGGCTCTTCAACTGTGAATCAGAGATGAATATGGTCCCCAGAGTTGGACACAATTGGATAGGGGAAAGCTTTACCTTTATTTAATTTCTGAAACACAAAGTGCTGTGGTCAAACCAGCTATGGAAGCCATAGGCCTTAAATCGAAGGTAGCATGTTCTGGTCAGTAATAATACAACTCCCTCCCCAGAAATAAAGATCTCATAGACATTGTCTTTTGTAGTCAGTAGTTTATTGTCCTTCTGGACTACATTCAGGCTTAGATCTAAATGCAAGTTTTTTAGAAAACACATTTTCTTACATCGCTAGAAAAGCATATCCAGGCTGACATCCGGATTCAGCTGAAAGATTTCATCTTGAATTCATTTACATTTGGCATTTGCATGCTGATGTCTTTGACACCCCAATGGTTGGATTTCAAAGCCTGTTTCCCCTCTTTTATCTGCCCTGAATGAGACATCTCAGTAAGCTGCAGATAAAGGCGGAAGTCCTTTGTCTGAGACTGCAGAAGCACAGCCAGCTGTGAAGAAAACTTGCTGAAGTTTCAAGGCAGCTTGTCTGGTTTTGAGCCACAGCAGTGACTCTATTTAAAAAAAAGAGGGGGTGGAGGATGGGAATGACATTTCTTGCCTCAAAGTATTGTGAAAATGCTTGTTTGTGTGTGTGTGTCTCCCCACCCCCTTCTGATCTTCCTGCTGACTTGCATTTGGCATGGTTCATTGGGATGAGCTAGCAGCATAAGGGTGTCATAGTTTTTAAGACTGTTGTAATTATTTCTATTGTATATATATATCCCTTTAAAAAGTTTTGAATATCCTTCTGTTTTGAGTACTTCTACTATTGTTTAATGTTTTAAACAATAGTATAAACAATAGTATAAACCAAATAATAATAATTTTCTCTGGTAATATTACACTAATAACTAGAGCATAAAAAACATTTGCTAGACCAATACTCGAATACAGCTCATCAGTCTGGAACCCACATTACATATCTGATATTAACACAGTTGAGAAAATCCAGAAATATTTCACAAGAATAGTTCTCCACTCCTCTGGTGGAGTGGCATAAGGTATCTTGCAGACTCGAAATTCTAGACCTAGAAAACCTAGAACTACGCTGCCTTTGGTCCAATCTAAGTATAGTATATAAAATCATACATTGCAATGTCCTACCTGTCAACGAATACTGCAGCTTCAACCATAACAACACAAGAGCAAACAAGAGATACAAACTCAAGATTAATCGCACCAGACTTGATTGCAGGAAATACGACTTCAACAATAGAGTGGTTGATGTCTGGAATACTCTGTGGTTTCTTCCCCAAACCCCAAAAACTTTAACCTTAGACTGTCTACTAGTGACCTCACCCCTTTCCTAAGAGGTCTGTAGGGGGCGTGCATAAGCACACCAACGTGCCTACCATCCCTGTCCTATTTCTTTTATTTATTTTTTATTTTTCTTATATGTTACCATGTATTCATAACTACAGTATGTTTTCACTTATACCTATTAACTTGTAAGCAATTGACAAAAATAAATAAATAAAAATAAAATAAAAATAATAAATAATCTTTGTAATCCCCCTTTTAACAAAGAACCAATAAAAACAGCAGAGCATAATTAGAAAATATCAGATCTTTTTAAAAAATGTATTCCTCCCTCCCCCTTGGATTTCATAACTCTTTTGGGCTTTGTGGAAGTTGACATCTTGAGGCAGTCAAAGTATCATTTCCTAAACCTACATTACTCTATCTCTTTTTTAAGATCAGAGTGGGGAACTGTGCCTTTTTAAAGAGCCAGACTGATACAGTGGTTAAGTTACTAGTTTGGAAACAAGGAAATGGTAAGTTTTAGTCCTGTCTTAGGTACAAAAACTGATTGGATAATTTCTCAGCTCAACCCATTTCAGGGATTGTTGTTGTGGGGAAACTAGGAGAAGGAAGGAGTATTAGGTATGTTTACCATCTTGAATATTTTATATTTATATGATATATGATAAAGGCAGGAAACAAACAAATAAATATTGTATGATAGCTTTCAACATCTCTAACCAGTGGTCATGGCAACTGCAAGTTGTTTCATGTTGTTGGTATTGCAGTTTGCATTTTGCCCTTCCACAGAGAAGGCACTGTACGTAAAAGCGAATCTACTTTAAATCATTTTTGATCCTTTGTGATTATATATTCATGTAATAATCAATATAAGATTCTTAATACCAATAGGGAAGTGGTTGCCATTGCTTCTAGCTGTAAGATTTCCAGATTGCCTCCTATTCAAATACTATCTTAACAGCCCTTCAAGGTAGGCCAAGTCAGGAAACAGAAATTTATATTAATTCTGTAAGTATCAGAATTAAATAATTAAATTAAAACCATTATCCTTCCCTTGAGTTGGAATTATGAGATCATCAATTTCTCCATTAATTTAACTGGAAACTATCCACCAGAGGCTAGGGAAAGGAAAATGTTCTTTCATAATGATCTTAGACCTTTAAACATGGAGGAATACACCCTCATTTCATATAAAGCTTACTGTTCCCTTTCTGTTCCAAGAATGGAACATTTGGTGTTTCCTAGAATATACATTTTTTTTTCCAAAATAAACTGACCTGGTTTGATAGTTTTCTGGAAGTAAATTTTCCAGACCATGAAGTGTTTAGGAATATTCTCAACACGCCTTAGCTCACCTATCCTGCCAAGAATAGCCAATTACCTCTCACTGATTTAATTGTTGAAGAGATGAAAGATTTGAGAAATCTGATAATAATAGATAATCAGAGTTGAAAGGGACCTTATAGGTCATCTAATCCAACCCCCCTGCCCAAGCGGGAGACCCTATACCATTTCTGACAAATGGCAATCCAATCTCTTCTTGAAAGTCTCAAGTGATGGCGCTCCCACAACTTCCAAGGGCAAGCTGTTCCATTGGTTGATTGTTCTCACTGTCAGAACATTTCTCCTTATTTCCAGGTTAAATCTCTCCTTGTTCAGTTTCCATCCATTTTTCCTTGTGTGGCCTACAGGCACTTTAGAAAATAGCTTGACCCCTTCCTCTCTGTGGCAGCCCCTCAAATATTGGAAGACTGCTATCATGTCTCCCCTGGTCCTTCTCTTCACTAGACTAGCCATGCCCAGTTCCTGTAACTGTCCTTCATATGTTTTAGTCTCCCCTCCTCTAATCATCCTGGTTGCTCTTTTTCTAGAGTCTCAACATCTTTTTTATAGTGTGGTGACCAAAACTGGATGCAGTACTCTAGGTGTAGTCTTACTAAGGCTTTATAGAGTGGTATTAGTACCTCCCTTGATCTCGATTGTATCCCTCTGTTAATCCAATTTAGGATTGCATTAGGATTGCTTTAGATCTTCATTCTTATCTTTCCACACACCCTGACCCTGTAATTCAGCAATATATAAAGAACTAGTCCTATATGCATATCTATGCCTTTCACTTTCACATGTTTACACTTTAAATTTTATATTATTTGAGGAAAAACATTCCTTATTTATCTGATGTATTGGATGTCTGTGGCAGAGGGCATTCTCTTAATTGGCACCCACTAGTTGAATTGGCATGTGTAGGAACATAGGAACTTTGGGAGTTGTAGCCCCAAATACATAATAAGAGTGTTATGTTGAAGCAAGCTAATATACAAAGCAAATGCATTTCATTTCAAGGGAAAGGATAGGATTGGGGTTATTTTGTTGTTTTGTTTTTGGTAGTTCTATAGAGACTATAGCATTAAGTGACCAATTCGGATGTGAAAAATACAATTTATAAAGGAAAAAACAATTATAGTCTTGATTTGCTTTTTTTAAATCATGAATTGGGATCTTGCTGGATTTCCAGTTTATTCAGAAACTGAAAATGGATTTGAGATTATGGAAATGCATCCCACAAGAAGCCTGGGAAGTCTTCTGATCTTTTTGGCACATCACCCATAGACGTTTTAGCATGCCATGCAAAACAAAAGTATTATAAATGAAAAGCAAGTTCCAAATCCAGCAGAGAAGGAACAACAGCCACATTCTCATGGGTTTTCTTTTGTATGCAGAAAGCTGATCTTCAATTCAGAAGAGAAACTCAATCTGTTTACATAGAGAAAGGACAACACTGTTCTTCTCCAAGTCTTTCCAAAGCATTGCAATAGGCGTGTGATGAGAAGGACACCTGTTCCACATGTGCACAGTGGTGCCATCCCATGAAATAGGTGGAGTTTGGGAGGGAGTTGTTCCTTCTTTGACAGCCTGCCCATCATATAGGGAAAGCTACGGTCTATGTGTCCTGGAGGGGGCAGGGGGGAAAGCTAAAAGCTTTCAACATAACTCCCATCCATCATGAGGAATGTCTCCAAATCCACATTTCATTATGGCTGTTTTGAAAAGGAAAAAAAAAACTGTTCACAAGATCAGCCAATGAAAAAATTCATCTACTACTGAGATAACTGCAGTTTGTATAAACAAGCAATGTTAAATATATGGCTTAAAGAACTGTTACCTGGCAGGGTGTATATAAATTCTATTTAAATGGAGCACCAGTGGTTTGTTTAGAAAGCATTTAACTTAGTAAGTGATTGGCAGGGCTGGCAATCAGATAGGGTGTGTGTTTGTGTGTGTGTGTGTGTGTGTGTGTGTGTGTGTGTGTGTGTGAGAGAGAGAGAGAGAGAGAGAGAGAGAGATTTGGCATGTCTCAAAAATTGCTGGTTTGATTTTTATTTTTAATTTAAATTTATTTCTCTAAATCAGCTGAAATGTAAATGTAAGATAAACTGTATTGCTCATAAGAAAAAGCTTAAGGCAATCTTTTTATCTAAGTGATAAAAGGATTGTCCCAATGTTGACCTAGACAAAAAAAAGGCAAACATTATGTAGTCTTTCAAGCTTTGCAGTTCTAAAAAGCAGGTGAGGTGACTGAATAACGGGATACAAAGCTTACTTGGTTCTATCTCACATGATTTTCCAGCCTTCGTGATAGCATTTCTCAAACCAGGAAACTTTTTTAAAAAAGATTTCTCCTTCTGTTCCAAACTTCCACTATGTGGAGACCCATGATGGACGTTTCAGCTGATCCAGTTGAGATTTGCTGATTGGTTCATCGAATGAATTCTTTGGAAAGGATATGATTGTTTTATCTTTTTATTCTGGAAAAAAAAAATGGAAGGGCCCAAAATACTGCAACCTAATTAGCATTGTTGGCATCTGGGTTTTTGAGATTGTGGAAGAGTTCCAATTCCAGGATAGAATTATTTTGCTCTGAACTGCAACAATGATTGAAGCTCTTTCTCAGCTTCAATACAGGAGAATTCTCTTGGTCCAGTACTTAATAGTTTTGCACATCTGTTTTGTCTTACTTTACATTAATTAACATCAGCACAATTTGTTTCAAAAATGCATGCCAAGTGAACTTTATCTCAAAATGACACACTGTTGGAATTCAGAGAAATGCAAAAACAAATGGAATCCTAAATACAGATTTGGAATATCTATAGCAATACTAAGAGGTAAACTATAACAAATACACAACTGCAATATTATATGGACATTAGTCTCCTATAGAGACTAATGTTTTCTGATAACATATGATTTGTGATGGGAATTTTACTCTGACTTGAGTTTGGGATTCAAAATTGGGAAACAAAAATAACAGTTTGCTTCTGCCTTCCCTCCTGCCTGTCATGTGGTTTGCACAGATTTTCACTTGGCACAGAGTCAGTCTTCATAAAATCAATAAGGGAGAACCTCTCTGTGTGCATCTGTGGCCACGAGTTGCACACAAGGACTTTAATATAACCCCAGTTCCAATCAAGCTGCCAAACCGAGACTATTTCACGAGCCATTAGCCATGACAATAAGGATCTATGGCCCCCGAAGGAGCTCTGAGGGTTAAGTTTCTCAGAGCATGGAAAAATCAGATGGGTCTGACTCAAATAAGCTGCCTGTCTGGGTAACATCAAGAGTTCCCTCAATGTTCTGTCATGTGGCCGATAGTTTGCATGCCTGAAAACTGTATAGGAATGCAATATTTCCTACACAATGTGTGGTTTGCTCCCTCTGCTCCAGCTGTATTTTCTTTGCTATGTTCTTGGGTTCTGACATTGCTAAGAGCAAGTCCAACAGTGCTGCAGAAAATGCACATTCTCCTATCCTTTCTTTTTTCCTTTCAAAGAGCACTCTGCATCAAAACAGACAGAAACTGAAACACATTGGGTTCCCTGGGCACGTGGTTCAGCTTAGAAAGAGCTCTACTTAATAAAGAGTGAAGAGAAAGAATGGTATGATTTGACGGACTGGAGGAAGCAAGAGACAAGCATGGTTGACATCATGGAAGAAAAAGAAGAGAAAAGAATAATGACCTTATGGTCACAACTTTATTATGGATTACAAATTGAAGAATAAATAATTTCTGGCATAATTTCTGGCTATTCACATCAGCAGTTATAAAAGATATCCTTTGGTGAAATCCCTATTTATTTCCTTTTATTACAAAAACAGGAAGATGGAAAAAGAACAACTAAAACATAGCAAAGTCTGCCAGGGAACAATAGGTTACCTAGAATCTATTGAATATTCAGTATAGAAATATTTGTCCAGTATGAAATGAACAATTACAAACAAAACTAGGTAAAAATGTTTTCTGAAGATAGATAATTTATTCCCCATTAAAATAAAGTAGGGTCGATGTTCTACAGATACAGCTTTTCCATATCTGTTATTCCAGAAACATTGCTTTCAGAACAAAAACAGCAAAAAAAGACTCCTCTGATTATTAAGTTACATTTACATGCAGTATTAATTGATGTTCATGATTTTTCTTAGAGGGAGGAAGGAAAGAAGGAATATGGTGGCATATGGTATTCTACTCGTTGCAGAATACCATATGCCACCAGATTCGAAATTCTAGACCTTGAAAACCTAGAAATACGCCGCCTTCGGTCTGATCTAAGTATAGTATATAAAATCATACATTGCAATGTCCTACCTGTCAATGAATACTTCAGCTTCAACCATAACAACACAAGAGCAAACAATAGATACAAACTCAAGGTTAACCTCACCAAACTTGATTGCAGGAAATACGACTTCAGCAACAGAGTGGTCAATGTCTGGAATATTCTACCTGACTCTGTGGTTTCTTCCCCAAATCCCAAAAACTTTAACCTTAGACTATCTACTATTGACCTCACCCCTTTCCTAAGAGGTCTGTAGGGGGCATGCATAAGCGCACCAACGTGCCTACCGTCCCTGTCCTATTGTTTCTTTTATATTTTATTTTTCTTATATGTATCCATGTATTCATAATTATGTTTTACTTATACCTATTATCTTGTAAGCAATTGACAAATAAATAAATAAAATAAAAAAGGAAGGAAGGAAGGAAGGAGGAAGGTGTGTGTATGTGTATATATAATTTTATTGAAAGTTTTAATAACAAGAACTAATACAACTTAAATAGATTAAAAAAGAATAAAGAGAATGAAGAAGTAAAATAAAAGCTAAAGTGCAAAAAGAGAAAAAGTAGAAGTAAAAAAAGAAAGAAATGCATATTGGACAGCAAATGTCATCTCTACAAAGAAATTGAAGATACAGTGGATCAACCACCAACTGCTGCACGAAAATTATGCAGACTGGTTACAAACAGCAGCATGACAAAAGAAGCAACAATGGGCATTGGAATATCTGCAAGAAATACCCTTTGCCTGTGGTGGGGCCACCAAATTGACAAAGTAATAGAAAATAAAGAAGCTAAAATGCACTGGGACTTTAGAACTCCAACAGACAAGCATCTGCCATCTGTATTTTCCAGACCTAACAATTGTCAATAAGAAAGACAAAATGTTTGGATTGTAGGCATTGCAATACCTGGAGACCACAGAATAGAAAAGAAAGAAGTGGAGAAAATCATAAAATATGAAGAGGTGAAAATAAAAGTAGAATGACTGTAGCAAAAGAAAGCAAAGGTAATACCAGTAGTAATATTTTTTTTTAAATTAATTAATTTATTTATTTTCCAACTATAATATTTTTATAAATAAATTAAGATGGCAAAATATTCTTTCCTCTTTCTATTTTTGCACATCAATAGAATAGAATAGAATTCTTTATTGGCCAAGTGTGATTGGACACACAAAGAATTTGTCTCGCTGTACATAAAAGAAAAGATACATTCGTCAAGAATCATAAGGTACAACACTTAATAATTCATGTTTACACATGGCAAGAGGACATTGAAAAACAATACAGATAAAATTGCAGAATCTCAGATCCCCATGAGTATCTTCTAGAGTGCTCCAACCACCATTGATCTGATATAGTGTTTATGAGAACAAACTTCAAAGATGGCTGGAGGATGTAGCATAGCAGTTAAAGTACTGAATTAGGAGCAGGTAAACTCATGTTCCTAGTTTATCTTAGGAAGCTTTCTAAGTGACTTTGAACTAATCCTTTTCTCTAAGCCCAGCCTACATTATATTACTAAGAGAAAAAAATGAGAGAAGGGATCAGTAACTAAACACCCTTGAGCGCCTGATAAAAGGTGGGATATAATTCTAATAAATAAGTTAAGATATCACAAGTACTTTGGGGCAATGGCCATCCTAGGAATGATTTTAACCAATTCACATTCCTCATGCTCAGTGTTAATAGTGCCTGTTCATAATATTAGGGATCAAACTTGGAGGTGGGAGTGAGCATGGGAAAAAGAGAGAGAAAAATTAACTTCATAGTATCCCATTTCCATCTTTCAGAATAATAGGAGCCCCCTTGTTTTTTACAAAAACAAAACACAGTATTAGTTTTTTCTCCTTGTTTTCTGCAAATATACCACTATTTTATAAGTACATAATCAGATCCCTAACAAATCAATTAAAAACTCTGAAAGTTCTCACATGTATTTTATAGCTGTGATGAATGCAATACCAAGACAGATGGGGCAAAAGCAATTGAAAATGTTTTATAACAGAGTAGCCATTGCTCATTAGCATTAAAAAAATCATCGTCATTTAGACTCACCTCACATTCAAGTGAGGTGTGTCTAAATTTCTTTTCTGTTATGTCTGTTCTGCCTGCTGTATACATTACAGCTGAAAGCAATCATGAGGTGTGTCGCTTATATTTAAATACACGCATGACTCATGTGTGTTAAAATAACTTCACTGTTATGGTACAATTTCCTAACAACTGAAATAGACCAGTAGTTCCCGAATGTTTTACGTGTAAAGATCTCTTTTGAGTGTCACAGATTTTTACAGTAAGTAGCTGTACCTTTACCATCAATTAAAACATTCACAAAATCTCTTTCCAATTCAGGAACACTTTTAAATAAATACATATTGTATGAATCACCACAGCATTTGCAAAAATATACTCAAGGTATATTTGCTGATTAATTACATGGAGTCATTTAATGAGATGGATGGAGTCCTTTTGCACTTTCAGTCACTGGAAATGTGGCCGAAGCAATGATCATTTCAACTGAGGTCAGATTCTACATCCAGATAGTTTCATTATTTAGATCTCGATACAACAAATATAGAAAATCTAATTTCAATTACACAAGTTCTGGAAAAAAAAGTATATAGCTTTATCAGACAATTTTAGATATGGAGTCCTTGATGCTGTCTGAACCCTGATGGCACAGTAGTTAAAATGCAATATTGCAGGCAAATTCTTCCCACAGTCTGGAATTTGATCCTGACGGACTCAAGATTGACTCAGCCTTCCTTCCAAGTTCAATAAAATGGGGACCCAGTTGGCTGGGGGCAATATGCAAATAATTCTTCTACATTATAAACCACTCAGGGAGTGCTATAAGCTTAAAGCACTATGGGATGATATACAGTATAAAATTAAATGCTATTGTATTACAGAACGGATAAAAAATAGATCATGTCAAACAGGTATTTCCACAGACAGCTCCATGGTCAGAAGAAACCACAAGCTACAGGCTTAGACCTTCAGTAATACAAACTGGAATTGCTTATAATGTCTCACTCTGACATCATTTCAACACCAGTTGTTTCCCCCGTGCTAGAGCTGTTTCTGATTCAGGTGTCTCTTCTGAGGATTATTAGGTAGGAAGAAAAGGTGATTTTTCTGAAATCCACAACCCAAATATGAATGATTTCTTCTACCAGTGGCTTTATGAAGTTGAATAAAATGGGACCCAAAGATGAAAGCTTGAAATACTTCTCAACCTAAAACCATGGCTTGAGGGGGAAAAAAATCCCCCAACACCTACCTGTGAGACCTACTTGTGAGATGAGGACCACCGTTGCTCTATAACAGTGATAGCTGATCTTTTCGGCATCAAGTGCCCAAAGGGCGCGCATGCGCATCCCCAAAATGCAATATGTGTGCGTTCCCCCGCATGCAACCCGCACATGTGGAACAGAGACCTGAAGACCAGCTGGCTGGAGGGACCATGCACATGCATGCACAGCAGAGCTGAGCTGAGGCGACGGCTTACGTACCCACAGAGAAGGCTCTGTGTGCCATCTCTGGCACACATGCCATAGGTTTGCCAGCACGGACTCTATAATCTCAATGGAATCCTGATATTATATGCAGTTTTTAATACCTGATCCCAATACTTCATGATAATTATGAGGCAATGCTTCCTATTTCTCCCCATTCCTCAAGCTGCATCTGGGACCTGATAAATCTTTTTTCCCTCCTTCCCTTCAATTCTGTCCAGTTCTAGGAGGCTGCCTGAACAAGTCCCTGCAGTTTTCTTGCCAAGGTTTTTTTTTTAAAGTGATTTCTCATTGCCTCCTTCCTAGGGCTGTGAGAAAGTAACTGGCCCAAGGTCGCTCAGCTGGCTTTGGGTGTAAGGGAGACTCCTGGTCTCCCAATTTCTACCTTGATGCCTTAACCATTACACCAGACTAGCTCTTGATAAACTCTTAGGTATGTGACACCCTTCAGTTACACATCTTTATGCAACTAGCTTTTAATAATAGCCTCATATAATTGTCTAAAGTTTCAATCTTGTACATGTCTTCCCAAAACTCAATGGGATTTGCATTTTGTTGCATAAGTTTTCCATCTTAAATGCACTTTATAACTGGGAGTAAATCCCACTGAACCACTGTGGGTTTCTTATCTGAATAAAAGCGCCTTAAGCTTGCCCTGCCTGTTTTGTTAAAAGCAGTAAGACTTGACTTGCCGCTAACTTTAGCTGAGCTGGGGCCAAAGTAGTTCCCCCCCCCCCACCTTTTTTTTTTTTTTTTGGCAGCAGGGACCAGAATAAAACATTCTCCATGCCTGTCTTTAGTCACAGCAACATTGTTGTAGGCCTCAGGACCTCCTTGTTTGTCCTTTGTATCTTTGGTTGCTAACTAATAAGAGCAGCAACTCAGACCATTTGTGTATTTATTATTTCTTGCCCTAAAATGTGACCACATAATGAAGAGGAGGACGCATATCTGGCAAGGAGTCTAGGAAAAATGCTGGAAAATTCTTCTTGTTATTCTTTGAGTCTGATGTTAACACAATATTTCTGGACGATGTGATTTTAAGGAACAGCAGCGGCGGCGGCCACTAGCTGGGAGTCTGCCCTGTTTGAAACAAACAGCTGCACATTTTCACATCCTGTCCAGAGAAAGCTGCTGTAATACCTTCCAAAATGCAAACTTTTCATTGAATAAATCTTTACTTGACCAGACAAACGTACAGAGTGATTTCACAATAGACCTGCCCTCTTGCTTGCTTTCTATCACAGATCTTCTGAATATGCTCATTCTGTGGGAGGTGTAGAGCTAAGGTATAAAAACAGAATAAAAATTCAACATTAAAAAGGGAGGGGAGGAAATCCTTAGTACTTACTTGTCATCAATTTTGATTGACCCAGCCTCCTTGGAATCCATACCTTCTGTCTTTAATATATTACTCCTTAAAACTTAAAGCTAACAAGAAAACTTTGGATTGTACCAATGTAATGTACACATGGGGAGGAGATTCATCTCTGCTCACAGGATTATTGTTGTGAGGAAAGTAGGAGGAGAAAGAAGAAATATTAGATATGTTCACCACCTTGTTCCTTATAAAAATAATGACAAGATAAAGATGGATGGAGGGAGGGAGGGAGGGAGGGAGATAAATGATAGATGATAGAAGATAGATTGTTAGAGAGATAATGATGATTATGATAGATGATAGATAGATAGATAGATAGATAGATAGATAGATAGATAGATAGATAGATAGATAGATAGATAGATAGACGGACATATTATTTTTGAATGCTTCCTTGTCTGTTAAATACAACTTCTAAAGTCAATATGAATTTTATTTTCTAACAGCTGTCCTATCACATATAAGGCATGTGTTTTTGCTTGTTTGCTTGTTTAATGTGAGAAGAGTTCAGAAATATGACACAAACATCTGGCTTCATTATGTAGTATTTCTGCCTTGGGGAAGTTCTAAAGAAGGACCACATAGCTTGCCTTCTGCACATGGGGAAAATATATTCAACTTCTAATTTGCCACTAGAGCTTAAAGTTGAAGAATCACAGCCATTTTCACAGGGGGAAAGACTGAAAGTTTCCTCCCAAGTTTCAATATTAAAATAAAACAGGGGAGCAAGACAATCTTGTGGTTTGCATGCCAAAATCAGGACTATCAGAGATGAATTCCAATAATCTAAATGCTAATTAAGTTGCAGCAAAGATATAAACATTTCTACCTCTTGGCTGTAGCTTATTCTTTCTTTTCAGTGATGGTAAACCTTTTGGGGGATCAACATGTCAGAAATTGGGAAAATTCCAAACTTGATTCTATTGGTATGACACACGCACCCAAACAAAAGAGAATAAATTATCTATATTCCCCTTCCCCATCTAGTCCTCCCTGAATAGTGCCAAAGCTGGGCCTGAAGTAGAATTTCAGCCCTAGTGCCACTACTTCCACTCTAATAGGTGGCCTCATGCCATTCCCCAAGGTGAATCAGGTTTGGGAAATGGTGTGATTCCCTCCATGGCCCAGTGCTCCCCAGGATCAGCCATGCACTGCTTCCCTTCAGGGTGTGTGTTCTCTTTTTGTTAACAAGTCCCTGAGGCTTACCTGAGGCTGCTCTGGATCATACGAGAACTTCGTTCTTGAGGCTACTTTGAAGAATGATCTTCCACAGCCTCTGCAAACCTCTAAAAAGCATGCAAAAACATGGCCCATTGCATACGATGTTCAGATTCCGAGAACCATGCGAGAGCATGGTCCTTTTTCATGACTTCTAGAGATTGTGTGAGAATGCACTCTAATCTCACACAGCCTCTGCAGCCTCCGAAAATTACGTGAGAACAGGGTAATAAGATTGGAGAAGCTTGAGTTGTAATGATTCATATTTAATATGAGTTTACCCAATATCATAATTTCAGGCTAACAAACTGAAGCATATCCTCTCCTGAAATGTGCTGTACATCTTAAGTGTAATCCTCCAATCAGAAGAAACAAATTATGTGTGGGTATGTGTGTGTGTGTTTGCAGAGTTTCACATAATCTAAACACCAAGAAATGTGTTAATTGCTACAGAAATAGGATTGGATTGGACTGGAAAAAATGAGGAATGGAATGGAATTGAAATTGCAGAATTAATTCATCTATAATGAGTTTTCTGAAGCCTGAAATATATCCTTTCAAACTTCAGAAGAGCACTCATAGATTCAGATATAAATACACACAAACATGCACGCTTGTCAAAAAATACCTACAGAATATTAATCATATCCCAGGCTTGAAAGCATTGATGTATCTTCCATATATTCTTGAATGTTTCCCCTACCTTCTAGTCAAAACTTCATGGAAGATAATAGGATATCCCAGCACAAATGAAGCTCTGGATTGTAGCTAAATTAGTTTTTTTTTTCCCTAAAAAGATTTACTTTACATGAGTCAGAGAAAATCTTATTGACTTAATTACCTCAAAATTAGAAAATGAGCGTTTGGAATTTGTGCCTGTTCCAGTTCTTAAATCTGTCTCTGTTCAAAAATGTGTTGTGACGAAACTTGGCCAACTTTAATAAAAGCAGGTATTTTACTGAGATTTGGTTTCACCCAATGTCATTTGGTGGAGTCCTGTGGAATGTTTAATATGATATTGTTCTTATCAAGCCACTCTAGAATAGACAGTTCCTTGGAAACATTGCTTGCCTTTATTAAAATCACTTGGAAGGTTGCACATGAGAAAATTAGGTCAGACATAATAACATCCACATTTATTTGGAGGGCTTCCCACCTGTTGAATTACTCTTCAGATGTGTTGGCCTAGAGCTCTTAGCATCTTCAGCCTGCACTGACCAACCCCAATGGTCCAAACTGATGGGAATTTGTTATTGTCATCAGCAATTCACTTAGGTCCAACCCTCAGCCACTCCATGGACCAGTACTCTCCATGCCCCTCTGTCTAGCATCACCTCTTTTAGATCTGCCATGGTCATCCTGGTGTAATCCTTTATAGTGTCCAACCAGCAATGCTAGATTGGCTCTTTCTCCTTTTTCAACTGATCACGCTTGTGGGAACAGTAGTCCAAAATTGTGGAACAGTGCTATCTTGGGAACAGTTAGTCAAGCCAACCAACTGATTAGTCATCTCAATCAAACAAAGGAAGGACTTGAACTTAGTAGCTGTTTCTGAATGTGCTGCCTCTAGTGCTAATAACCCCTCTCTGGAATGAATTACCCCCAGAGATGAGGGCCATCCCTGATCTCATGACCTTCCGTCGTGCGCTAAAAACTTATTTATTTTGGCAAGCCGGACTGGCCTAGGGGTTTTTAAATTTTAATCTGGTTTCTAACCTTTCTGAATCCCCTTGTTTTAATTTTTTGTAGAGTCAATTATATTTAATTCTTTTAATTTTTAATATTGTAATATTGTATATATGTTTTATATGTGTATTTTTATTCTGGCTGTTCACCGCCCCGAGTCCCTTTGGGAGAGGGGGCGGTATATAAATTTAAATAATAAATAAATAAATAAATAATTACGTAATAGAACTAAGGGACTAGTGAAAATGCCATTTCCTGAAAAGGACATCAATATAGCAAATCTGAATAATTTGGAGTTCAGGTTTTTTTTTTTAAATTATCCTAACTGAGAGATATAGAATCATCTCTGGCTAGTCAAGTGACATCATTTCCCAAAACTCCATCCCATGATGAAAACAAAAACACCCAGCCTGAAATGCCAGCAAATGCAGTTCCATCTTGGTTTTTCAGTCCTTCTCTGAAGGGGGAAGAAGCAGGGCATCCAACCTGAGCAGAAGAGGATTGTAAGTATCTTGGTTGCTGTGTTGAAATCCCAATTCTATTGGGAAAGAGCACTTTGACATTCTCCCTTCACTTTGAAGCAGCTCAGATGGTGGCACTGAAGTGAGATTTTTCTCTAACCTCCATTGATGTCACCCAGTCTTTTCAAACTAAGTGGCAAGATGATTTGGCAATAGGACTTAATCCTCTTCTCCTTGGCATAGGGTATAGAATTATAGGGTTAAGCTACTGTTTTGACATAGTTGGGGGATAATGAGTGTAATAATTATCATTGTTTATAAAAGCTCTGTAAAACACTGGACCCACAAGAGCTCAGCTTTGTGATCATACTGAAGAATAGGGTGCATTGTTAAACCCATGTTACGCAAGTAGAAGAAGCTACAAAGATTCTGCAAAGCCATGGCTGAGTATAGCTGAAGCTGGGTTTCCAACAGGGATTTTTCTGCTTCAAAGATCAATCTCACTGGAGGATTTCTGCATGAAGCAAAATGTGCTGTGAAAAGGTTGTTCACGCTTGGGGATCTTTTAAGAAAGATGCCATGCAGAACTTCTAGATGAATCTGTAGCAATCCTTTTGATTTTTTTCATTATTCACTATCTGGATGGTCTCCAACACACAGTTTCTTTGTTTTCTGCTGTTCTGAATGCACCACATGAAAACAGAAGGGCATACAGAGAACACTATTCCTGCCGTGAAGATTCAAGTATCCCCATATCAATTCCTTTGCTGTAATTATAATGTAGGAGTAATTAAATATATTAGCTAGGAAACCTAAGGAGATTTGTTCCCTGAATAGGTTTGAGGGGACTGTTAGTGCATTTGGAAGTGATTAAAGCTGTGTTCTTGTATATCAGGAGTTGGAAGCTTTTTTGAGCCTTTTTTGAGCATTTTTGAGCCTTTTTTGAGCCTTTTCACACCTGTCTTTCTCCAAAATCTGGATAAAAGGAGACAAACCAAAGAGAAGAGCACACACTTATATATCAGCATACATTTTCACTTACACATGCAGATATAGCATTCACTGCAGGGAATAGTAGTTAAAAAAAAATTATTTAAGCCTACAATATCCCCAGATCTTTCATCCACTTCTTGGAAATAGATGATAAAGAAAATATCTTTCTATTTTTGTGAGGCATCATGGTTATCTCATCATTACAAATGGTTTCTGTCTGCTATCTTCCCCCAATGTTTCTCCTTTGCTGTCAGACCTGCCTCAATCTGATCCCTTAAGAAAGTAAAACTCTCAACTCCATATGAAGTGAAAAGGCACTTTTACTAAAAATGCTGATTGTGTAGAGTCAAGCGGAATCTAAAATTCCCATGCGCCAATACAGAAAGAAACCCCTGCTTCCCCTAGCCCTCCTCTGTGATTCGTCCATGTGTAGCCAATACAGCACCACCAAGAAGTTATGAGAAACACTGAGGTGTTTGGGCTAGTAAAATTCCACTCTCAGGGCAAACAGCCTTGAAGGTGCTGGATGCCAGCACGAACCAGATTCCAAAATGCCTGATCTGTTCTTCTTCAACTGTCAATTTTCTGCCTCCTAATTTCTCATCATAAAGGTATACAGCTTTATTGCCCATTTGTTCGCCCCTCCCTTCCCCAATTGACGACAGAATGCTAGCAAGGTGCCAAGCCGAAGTTGGTAGATCTGACAATTGCTTTCCAACTTGGAAATTTTTTATGGGAGATATCCTCAAATATTGTTTGCCCTGAGGATTTAATTGAGATTCAGGAAGTCATGGAGACTTGGAATCCTTGCTGGAACTGTATAGGATTGCTTATTTACAGTGTCAACTCATAAAACATTTCTATGCTTGTTTTATAGTTGTCATGAACAGAAAAGGCGGGGGGGGGGGAGGAATTTGAAAGAGCAGTGCAATAGTTTGGAATCAAAAGAGCATTCCATTCATATCTTGTAAAGATTATAACTAAGTGACTGGAGTTTCTGCAGTGCACATCTCTAATTGGAGAAAATGGTTGATAACTATTGGCTATGAATGTGTTTTGCTGGGGAATATGAATTATGATACTCCCAGAGAGGTAGGGGAAAATCAGGGTCAAGGGTAACAGTGAATTACGTGTCTCAGAATCGGCTACATATAGGTCATACCGACATGTTAGCTCCTAATAAATCTTCTGAAGTTTTTGAAGCTTGACTCAAAGCTCATGATTCAATTAGGGCCACTGCCAGAATCCTGACATACAGATTTACAAATTACAGTGTTGGAAAGGACTTGGAGATCTTCTTGTAGAATCCTCTGCTTAAGCAGGAGATGCTGCTTGATGGACAAGAAGTACTCATACCCAGGGTGGGATTCAAATTTTTTAACAACCGGTTTTGTGGGCATGGCTTAGTTGGTGGGCATGGCTTGGTGGTCATGTTATTGGCTGGGCATGGACAACTCAATATCACTCACATTGAGGCTCACATCTCTTCGCTTGGCCTCTCATGACTGTGGGGATGCTGCAACAGTTGTGTGAAAAATGGTCATAAGTCATTTTTTTCAGTGCCATTGTAACTTTGAATGGTCACTCGACACAAGCAAAGTACCAGCAAGGGAGGGGAAAAAAACTCCACAGAAGTTCCTGAGACAGGAAGTCTAGTCCTGCCAAGAATGCAATAAGGGTTAACAGAGAGGCAATTTCTGTAAGCAACAGCAGAATGTTTCTTTCCTGCCTTCCTTACAGGATTAGGCCAGTAATTTTTTCTAACAACCGGTTCTCCGAACTGCTTAGAATGTTAACAACCAGTTCTAACGAATAGGTGCGAACCGGTAGATTCCCACCCCTGCTCATACTCTATCACTCATTTCTAAATAAAGTAAGTAAAAGAACTTACTAAGAAATAAGATTATTTCTTACTAATAAGAAATAAGATTATTTCTTACTAAGAAATAAGATTATGGAGAAGATCAGGTGATCTCTCCCTCAACCATATTCAAGTGGAAATAACTCAATAACTCAAGGTAGAAGAAATTCCAGATTTCCTCTTTTATCCAGGGGTGGGATTCAATTTTTTAAACTATTGGTTCTGTGGGCGTGGCTTGGTGGGCGTGGCAAGGGAAGGATACTGTAAAATCTCCAGTCAGAGGCCGTATTTGCTGGTTCTCCAAACTACTCAAAATTTCCACTACCGGTTCTTCAGAACTGGTCAGAACCTGCTGAATACCACCTCTGCTTTTACTTCTATTTAACTGTATTTTAATTATTCAGAGAGAAGAGGATAGTTTCAGTTACCTCTGGACATGGTTATGGCGTATTCAATTTATTGGGAATAAACCCTGATGAACATGCCTAGGATGGTTGTGAAAGTTTTGGAAATTCAAGAATTGCAGTAAATTGTAGAAATAACTGGGTAAGTTAAGGAGCATAAGTACAGCAAATAGTATGCAAGGTGTTCTACATTATATAAGGAACATCCTTTAAACTGCTGCTTTTTCACTATGTCTGTAACTTTTCAAAAGAAATTATGCAAATTGGTAGGTAATGGGCTAAAATCTAACAAATATCAGCTTGAGTTAAGATTTTAAACAATGACAAAGCAAACCTTAACAAATAAGTTGCTAAATAAAATGCTGATTTTCTAATATCCTGCTTATTCCCAGAATAGCCCTCTTCCGACACCTGGAGGAAAGGAGAAATAAAACAGCCCATTAATTAACATTTTTCTAAATTTTTATGCTGTGGTACATTGGTTGCCAATGACTATCTTTTCCTTCTCATCCTCTTTCAATATTTTTGCAACTGCTTCTCTTCTGAAACCTTATGGAAATTTACATGATACAGTATCACAACTCAATTAATTTCTCCCCAAACTAAATGGGAGAAATCAGAAATCAGTGGCTGAGCTTCAAAAAGTTGATAAATAATCTCAGTTTGTCATTCACCTGAACTCCAAGAAAATGAGAGCAGGTCAGGCTTTGCAAATGGAAGACCAAATATGGCTGGTTGGAGGCTTCACAGTAAGGCCCAGCAACTTCAGAATCTCTGGGGTCTTACAGATAAGCAGGTTTGTGAGAAGGTGTCAAATGGCAAAATTGTCTCAGGGCAGAGACAAATGGGGCCTATTTTACATTTTACCACCACAAGCTGTTTTGTTCATGTCATCGCAATCTGTTAGTGGCTGCTATTGAAGATGCAAATAGTAGAGAAAAACAGAGTGGTAATGGGCTACAGTTATGCAAACCAGGAAGAAGAATAAATAGACAATCTCAAAGGGATGCTAGGAAGATTGAGGAAAGCTTAATTCAGTGAGTTGGAGGTCTCATCCTTGTAAGGAAACCAACTAAAGACATCAGACAGGAGAGAATGATGGCTGATGGTTTGAAGACAGCCAGGGAGAGAAGGAGAAAAGTGGTTGGAAATCCTAAATGTGCATCACACATAAAAAAAGGCCCAAGGATTGGTCATTTGATCATCATCATCATTTGATCATTGGTTATGGCCAGTGGTAGGATTCAATTTTTTTTACTACTGGTTCTGTGGGTGTGGCATGGCAGGGGAAGGATACTGTAAAATCTCCAGTCAGAAGTGGTATTTGCTGGTTCTCTGAACTACTCAAAATTTCCACTCCTAGGTCTCTAGAACTGGTCAGAACCTGCTGTATACCACCTCTATGATGCCAATTTTGATGCTTTTCATTCTCCTCCCCATACCTTATTAATGCTGAGAAATGAATTGCTCTGAGGAAGAGTCCTACTTTCATGTTTGAATACATTTACAATAAGGAAAAGATAAAGACCTTTATAATACATGTGAATATCTTTGAAGGTAGACATTGGTTTGCACAGAAGGTCAGAAATACTAGTTCTCTGTCCAGTAGCCTTCTTTGGATATAACTACACTTTAAATATAAACTTTCCTTGCTTTGCACTCTCCACTCTATGCTGAAGTTATTTTAGATCCATGTGGCTTAATTACTTATTTCAAGGCATTTTAGAGACAGAAAAAATTATATCATTGCAGAAAGGGAACCAAGAAGGATTATAAATAAACATTTTTGAAACTGACATGAACTGGAAATAGATGGATTCCTCTGTTGCCAAGCGTGCTTCTTGGCTTAATTGGACTAGCATTGATTTTGGATGTCTGCAGCCCTCAGTCCTACCTAAAACTGAGGTAGATTCATATGTAATTCAACAACACCATTCTATGTCCAAATAATGATGGCGCCTCTATTTTCTATTATGCTTTGTATACCCTGCATCATTTCAAAACACAGAGGCTTGCAATCAATCACGGCTCTTTTTTTCCTCCCTCCTGGTCAATGCTTGTTTGTGGACATCTTTTCTTCGAATACTATTTTAAAAACCCAGCTCAGAAGTTAATGCCAAAAACTGCATCATGTTGATAGGAATAAAACTCTTAGCAAATGCAAGCTGGCCCTTAAAATCCATTAGTGCCCTAGAAAATTCAGGATTTGGAATACTGGCAATAAGGAGGCTGAGATTTTGGTTTACATATGTTGACATGAAAATCTCAATTGCACCAGTTATGAGAGCAACCGCTCGTGGTGATGAGTGAGTAGGTCCTCTAAGGGGGAATGGAAAATCAGAAATGGACTCCATGTGGGGAAAAATACGCAAAGGTGCTGACAGCTTAATGAATAACTTCACTGTTATGACAGTAGGACACCTTGCAGTTCTAAGAGCAAATATTTGAAATAATATGCAATGCAGGAAATGTATATATGTATGTAGAGAATACATAGCTTAACCATATCACTAACAGATGGGCTGTTTAGAACTTCAGAAGTTCTATTTTGCTGGGGGCTGAACAGTAAAGATTTTGAGTCATTTCATAGCTTAAGGCAACAACAGAAAAGAAAGCAATCAAGCCTCCTCTTCCTTTTGTTTAATGGGGACTAATGAACTCAGTATGATCTAAATTAAAAATTGCGAGACCGCCTCCTGCCATTATCGGCCTCCCGCCAACCGATACGCTCCCATAGAGTCGGCCTCCTCGGGGTGCCACCGGCTGGATGGCTGACGACCCCGAGGATGCGGGCCTTCTCATTGGGGGCACCCTCTCTGTGGAACGAATTACCCCCGGAGATGAGGACCATCCCTGATCTCTTGACCTTCCGGTGTGCGTTGAAAACTCATTTATTTCAGCAAGCCGGTCTGGCCTAGGAGTTTTTAAATTTTTTAATCTGGTTTTAACTTTCTTAATTCCCTTATTTTTAATCTTTGTAAGGGCCAATGTATTTAATTCTTTTAATTTTTAAATATTGTATATGTGTTTTATATGTGTATTTTATTCTGGCTGTTCACCGCCCCGAGTCCCTTTGGGAGAGGGGGGCGGTATATAAAATTAAATAAATAAAAATAACAATACAATGGTTATCTATGTATCTTATTATGTACCAAATAAGAAGAAGGAATTTATTGGCAGGCTAGCAGATAGGTTGTAATTATCTCCACAGCTAGTAAAACTTAATATAGCCTAGAAATAAATAGAAGAGAAGAGAAGAGAAGAGAAGAGAAGAGAAGAGAAGAGAAGAGAAGAGAAGAGAAGAGAAGAGAAGAGAATTACAGAGTTGAAGGGAACCTTGAAGGTCTTCTAGTCCAACCCCCTGCTCAGGCAGGAAATCCTATACCATTTCAGACAACTGGTTGTCCAATCTCTTCTTAAAAATGACTATGGAGATTTTTAGTCATCCAGGTCATGGTTGTCCTAAAGGTGCTTTTTCAAGAAGCAATTGGATTTTCTGTTTTTTTTTCTTTCAGCTCCATCTGAAGAAGCTTCTTGGATGAGAAGCGAAATGTCTTCATAGAAAATACCAGAAAGTCCAGTTGCCTCTTGAAAAAGCACCTTTGGGACTCTTCTTAAAAACTTCCAGTGTTAGAGCATTCACAACTTATAGAGGCAAATCGTTCCACTGACGTTGTAACTGTCAGGAAATTTCTCCTTAGTTCTAGGTTGTTTCCTTGATTAGTTTCCATCTGTTGCTTCTTCTGTTGCCTTAAGGTGCATTGGATAATAGTTTTCTCCATATCTAAGTTGCAAAAACCCAGATGTCTACCAAATGGCAGAAAATTGGTTTTTTTTTTTAATTATCTCTGTGTTGCAGGTTAGGGATTACCTGAGTTTTTAAAGATCTAGTATAGATCTATAAATCTGGTAATCCTGGATTATTTTCAGAATCATTTATCATTTGTTGGGAAATATAACAAACAAAGCACAAGCTTGGTGATGGCTGGATGACTCTAGAAAATTCTGTATGGCATTATCTGCAAGGCTTGCTATTCTTTTTCAGGAGCTATAATTTTCTTGAGTAACAGGTAGAAGCAAAGCAGAACATTTGTTTTCCTAGTAATATTTTGTTTACATTTTATAAGCTAGTGGTGAGAAAGGAGGATTGCAAAAGAAAGATTTGCCATCAGAAGTTGTGGGTGCTCCATCGCTGGAGATTTTAAAGAAGAGATTGGAAGTCATTTGTTTGAAATCGTATAAAGTCTCCTGCTTGGGGTTGGCCTAAAATACCTTCCAGATTCCTTCCAACTCTGTTATTCTGGGTTTTTTTATTTTTATTTTCCAGAAACTACTGCAGAATTTTAGTTGCAATCCGTGCTTTCTGTTTCTGTTGTTTAATTCTATTTGAGAAGAAGACTGCATAGTTTCTTCTTTTTTATAAAGAAATTAAGTCAATGCAACTCACATTTGAAGAGGCAATGCTATATCGCTGTACAAACAGTGCTATTACCATACATTTGAATGTGTCCCTATATTAATTGACTGCTTCATTCATTTATATACAGTATCAAATTTATATAGCCGTCCATCTCAAAAAAAGTGACTCTGTGCAGCTTACAACAAGATATCAGTAATAAATATATAAAAATCAGTCATTATTTAAACATACCCTTTCTTACTTTTGAATAGTCCTGTAAGGGAGGCTCTATGGAAGTAATGCGCCTGCTTATTCTAAAATAATAGTTTCTTGGGGAAAATGGGTAGGCTGTAATCACTGACAATGTGGGCTTTAGTCTTCCCCAAAACTGGGCTGTAAAATGTTCTGTACAGGTGATCCTTGACTTAGGACCACAAATTAGCCCAAAATTTCTTTTGCTAAGCAAGACAGTTGTTAAATGAGCTTTGCTCCATTTTATTGCCAAGCTTATTAAGCGACTCACTGCAGTTGTCAAATTACTATCACTGTTGTAAAGTGAATCTGGCTTCCCCATTGACTTTTCTTGTCAAGAAGGTTGCTCCCATGACACTGCAATTATCATAAATATGAACCAGTTGTCAAGCATCTGAATTTTAAACACATGACCATGGAGAAGCTGCAATGGTCATAAGTGTGAAAAACAGTCATAAGGCACTTTTTGCACTGCCATTGTAATTTCTAACAATGAATGGTTGGAAGTTGAGGTCCAAGGGTGGGATTCAACTGGTGTAACAACTGGTTCGGTGAGCGTGTACTTTGTGCACGTGCACAGTGTTTACAATTCATCTTCTGCTGCAAGCCCTGTAAAACAGCTGACACATGGAAATCTCCTATGCCATGTGAATCAGCTGAGTTGGAAAACCCGGAAATAAAGCACAGACTAGAGCCCAGGCGGGTCCAACAGCTGATTGTTGGAGCGAACCGGTTCACTCACAGCTGATCTTCGGAGCTACTGGTTCGCCAGAATCCCACCACTGGGATTTTTTTACAAATTTTTTTACTACCAGTTCTGTGGGTGTAGCTTGGTGAGCGCAGCAGGGGAAGGATACTGTAAAATCTCCAGTCAGAGGTGGCATTTGCCGGTTCTCCGAACTACTCAAAATTTCCGCTACTGGTTCTCCAGAACTGGTCAGAACCTGCTGAATACCTTCTGAATCCCACCCCTGTTGAGGACTACCTGTATGCTTCATGCAAACAAAATGAAGTAAATCTAAAGAAATCATTATGGACCTGTATGAAGAATTTCTTTTGAGAATGGGAGTTAGAAGATATCTTTGTGGTGGTGGTGGGGAGAAAACATTTTTTCCAAATCACATTATGGCAAGCATTTTATCATGTACTTCTGGCTCTAAAATTCTACACCAACGTATGGTAGCTTTCTTATTTTTCCAGAAGCTCTGTAGGGTATTACAAAGGAAGTTAATGGGTATATGAGATGGAGCTCAAAGTCAATTATTTATTTATTGATTTGATTTGATTTGATTTGATTTGATTTGATTTGTCAATCACTTACAAGATAATAGGTATGGAGAGATGCCTGTAGAAATTCTCAGCCATCCAGGTCATGGTTGTCCCAAAAATGCTTTTTCAGGAGGCAATTAAATAGTGCTAATGATTAGCACTACTCAGGTGACCTGAAAACACAGATAAACCTCCAAGTGCTTCAACAATCCTCTAAAAGGATGCAAATGACCAGCTGTTTGCAAGGAATATAAATCCTTCCATTTTCCACCATCCAATCAGAGCTGAAGAAGCTTCTTGGATGAGAAGTGAATCATCTTCAAAGAAAAAAACAAGGAACAAGGCCTTCTGAAAAAGCACCATTGGGATAAAACAATAGAAGCCATAAAATAAACAATGAAAAAGAACACAACCAGAATACATCAATATGATAACCAAAATAGATGGACCAGTAGAGAGTAAGGGGGTGAGTTGGAGTCTGCCATCAATCCAGCAGTCACCTCCAGATTGATATTCCTCCATTTGATTCCTCCGGCCAACTGGCAGAGTCAGATCTTCAGGCTCTTTTGGAAGTTTAGGATGGTGGGGGCAGATCTTCCCTAGAGGGTAGGACGTTCCAAAATTCAGGCACTGTGGCAGAGAAGTCTCAAATTGACTCCTTCTCTAGGATTTCTAACCATCACCAAGAGAGCATCAGCCATTCGAGGTAGGCCAGGTCAGGAAACAGACTTCAGAACCATTTTAAGAAAGCTGCTTTATTGCTATAGGGAATAATGACAGTTTCTGTCTGCTGCCTGTCATACCAAACGGAGCTAAATAGTCCATAAAGGCAAATCCAAGCAGTTGTGCACTGACCTAACAAATTATACAGATAGTCCTTGTGGTGACTGTAGTTGAGACTGGCAATTTGGTTGTTAAGTGAAATGATCACTGAGTGAATACGCTTATGTGTTTATGAACTTGCTTCAGCTTTCCTATGCTTTACATAACAACAAAGGAAGTAAATGTAGATAATGGTTTTACAGGTACTTCATCACCGTTGTAACTGAAAACAGTTGCTAAATGAGGCAGTCTTTGAATGAAGACTACTTGTATTATGTGGCAGTGGTTTAATGACTTCCAAACAGCCTTGCGTTCAGGGGTGGGATTCTACCAGTTTGCATCTATTCACTAGAACCAGTTGTTAACATTCTAAACAGTTCGGAGAACCGGTTGTTAGAAGAAATTACTGGCCTAATCCTGTAAGGAAGGCAGGAAGGAAACATTCTGCTGTTGCTTACAGAAACTGCCTCTTCGTTAACCCTTATTACATTCTTGGCAGGACTAGACTTCCTGTCTCTGGAACTACTCTGGAGTTTTTTCCCCTTCCTTTGCTGGTACTTTGCTTGTGTGGAGTGACCATTCAAAGTTACAATGGCACTGAAAAAAGTGACTTATGACCGTTTTTCACACTTACAACTGTTGCAGCATCCCCACAGTCATGAGAGGCCAAGCGAGGAGATGCATGCCTTGATGTGAGTGATATTAAGTTGGCCATGCCCAGCCAATAACATGACCACTAAGCCATGGCCACCAACTAAGCCACACCCACAGAACCGGTTGTTAAAAATTTGCAACCCACCTCTACTTGCGTTGCCATGCGCGAATAGGCAGCAATATAATTTTTCTATATGAATGAGTGAATGAATGAATGAATTTTGGAGCAGTTTGACTTTTTACAGAACTGGTTTTCGAGTTACTTTTGCTGTTTGTTGTTTGTTTGTTGCCACCCATCTCCTGTGAGGCAACTCTGGGCAGCTTATAACAACATTAGAATATTTTGTTATCCTAATGTCTATTTTGAATTGTACACAATACTTAAGGGCTGCAAGGGGGCAATTTATTTTTTTATTTCCTGGACATATGTATTGATTGAATAATAAAAAAATCTTTGGTAAGTGGCATATATACCAATTCAATAATAATTAAAATAGGAAAACATCAAATACAAAATAAAAAAATCAAAATGATGAGAAGCAAAAATTATAAATTACAACCCATCACGCTGAAGAAAAACTAACCAATCACTCTTATTGCAAAAGCAATTCAACTCTCAATTACCTCAGGGAATGGGGAGGACAAACCTGAAAAAAATCTGAAAAAGATTCCTAAGGATAAAAAGAATTAATGCATGTTTATAACTTTGTTTACAAAGGAAATTCAAGAACAAAACCAAGAAAAACTACAAAAATGCATGTTCTAATACAAATCTAAAACCAAACAATATATGTTTAAATTTATTATAAAAAAGCAGTTCAATTTCCATTTGTTTCACATGAATATGAAAGATTGTGCATTAAGTGATACCATTTGTATGGTAAAGGTTAAGTGATCTAAATAAAGGACATGCATGCATATGTTTCTCTCTCTCCCTCCCCCCCCCCCCCCCCCCCGGTGTGTGTGTGAGTGTGTGTGTGTGTGTGTTTGTCTGTTTTTGGGGATATTGTTTTCATCTTATAATAACTCTTGGCATAAACTGAGTTTTAATATCTTAGGAGAATATGATTGAAAGCTAAAAAAAAAATATTTTAAAGTGTATTGAATGCTTTTGTTCAATATACTCCAAACTTTTATCACTTAATTTTTCTCCCATAATCACAGAAAGATTTTCTCATTATCTTTTGTGGGATTTTTTTTTTTTTTCAAATTACCATCCCAGGGTATTTCTTAGTAGCCTCTCGTCCAAATATTCCCCCAATCCAACTCCGATTAGCTTTCAAAAGAAATTAAAAGAAATTACAAAGCCCTATGAAATCTCACCTCTCGTTACATACTCCCAGCAATATTGGTTAGAAATGAGATGACAGCCAAAACAGAAACAAAGAACACGTATTCAAAAAAATGGCTCAAAATTTGTCAAAACATCATTTCTGTTCATAATAAAGCTTTTAGAAAGTACTTTCAAAACTTGTTTTTAGTATGAAATGGAGTTTAGATGTAAGTTATTAATATGGTGACTTGGCACCAGTTTTAGGCATAAAAGTACGCATTTTGGGAGGGGGATTATACCACATTTAGATGTTAATGGAGAGCTCCCCTTTCAGTCTCACCCGGCTCCTGAGAACAGCCTGCAGCAAATCACTCACAGGTACCCTCTGTCTGGCATCGTTGATATTATTTCAACATAAACATTTTCCTCACTGCCAGATTCACTAATGGGGAGAGAGGATGGCCCATCCACCACATGTTAAGTAGGTGGTGCCAGTACATGTTTTGCTATAATGCACTTTTGTATGGTTGGTGCAGGACTCAATATGCCTTTTTTTTTTTTCCTCCATCGTTTTGGTAGCGAGAGGCATCTACTGGCTTTTGGGTTTGCATCTAGAATACGGAAGCCAACCTCTTTTCCAAATATTACTGATCTTGTTTAGGGTACAGGTAATCCTCGATTAACAACTGTTCGTTCAGTGACCGAAGTTACAGCAGCAATGAAAAAAGAGACCTGTGACTATTTTTCACACTTATGACTGTTGCAGCATCCCCGTGTCAGGTGATTAAAAATTGGACACTTGACAACTGGTTTATATTTATGAAAATTGCAGTGTCCCTGAGTCACGTGATTACTTTTTTTCTGATCAGCAGAATCAATGGGGAAATCAGACTCCTTTTGACAATTTTGTTGCTAAGTTCACAACACTGAACGGCTGTGATAAGAAAGGTCGTAAAATGGAGAAAAACTCACTTAACAATGGTCTCACCAACAAAAAATTGGGATTCAATTGGCATAGTAAGCCGAGGGCTACCTGTACTTTGTCCATCTTTACAATGGGGATGGGAAATGAAATGTTTCAGGACAGAAAGGGTCAAGGAGAGAGAAGGGAAAGACAGGAGCAGCAGCAGCAGAAGTGAACTTTGCACAAGCCCTTCAGAGCTTCATAGGTAGATATTTTGAATGGGCCAAAATTAGTGGTAACTGGGAATAGGAAGAGAATGGGCTTTTTAGTATGTCATTGTTCTAAAAATCTCAGTGGCAATTGATTATCAGTAGCTATTCATGGCATCCGGCCCTCTCAGTTCATGGCAAATAGATGGGGAAGAAATGGAGGTAGTGACAGATTTTATTTTCCTGGGCTCCAAGATCACTGCAGATGGGGACTAGAGCCAAGAAATTAAAAGACGCTTGCTCCTGGGGAGGAAAGCTATGGCAAAGCTGGACAGCATTCTAAAAAGCAGAGACATTACCCTGCCAACAAAAGGGAGTATAGTCAAGGCTATGATTTTCCCAGTTGCAATGTATGGGTATGAAAGTTGGACCATAAGAAAGGCTGAGCACCAAAGAATAGGGGCCTTTGAACTATGATGCTGGAGAAGACTCCTGCAAATCCCTTGGACTGCAAGGTGATCAAATGGGTCAGTTCTAGATGAGATCAACCCTGACTGCTCTTTAGAAGGCCAGATCCTGAAAATGAAATTCAAATACTTTGGCCACCTAATGAGAAGGAAGGACTCACTGGAAAACAGCCTAATGTTGGGAAAGATTGAGTGCAAAAGAAGAAGGATAATAGAGAATGTGGTGGATGGTTGGAGTCACTGAAGCAGTAGGTGTGAACTTAAATGGACTCCAGAAGATGATAGAGGACAGGAAGGCCTGGAGGAATGTTGTCCATAGGATCACGATGGGCCAGACATGACTTTGCAACTAACAACAACAAGCTAGTCATGCTTCATGTGCTTTTGGCTGTAAAAAAAAGGTGCAATGATGACAGGCACTGTCCTCTAAAAATAGCAGGGTGAGCAAAGCCCTCATTTTCATGGACACCCCTTGGAAAGCATCGGTCCTTAACATCTTATAACAACTACATTCAAATTTCAGTTTTGTTGGGGGAGGACACTAAGAGAAGTCATGCTATAGTCCTCCAAGCATCCAGGAGGCCAACTGAGATCTTTCAACTTTTGGTGTATCCCTGTACCAAGGGAATGCTGAGGAAGGAGGGAATGGCCTTGCAGAACAGGAGGAAGAGCCACAACCAAGACAATAGTCAGCTAAGCAGGGACTGAGCCCAGGTCGAGAAATTAGTTTGAATAAACATCTCAGTCTAGTCCCTCCCTAATTCACACTCAGATAAAGTGAGGGAAGGGAAGCACATTCAGAATTTCGAGATTCTGTTGTTGTAACCGTTCTAACAAAAGTAATCCTGATCTATTGGGCCTTACTTCCTTAGTTTAGCATTCCTTATAGAAGTGATCGAACTGTATTCTATTGCATTATTCAGTTGATGGAAGAGAGAAAAGAAGGACCAGCTCAAGCTTTGGCAGACACTTTCCTGCCATGGAAATCAGATAAAGATTGCTAATTCAAAACTGAGATGGCACAACCCTGCTTCTTTCCAAAAGAAGATGTGCCCAGTCGTTCTTAGCTTATGCTTTCATAGGTACTTCAACACATTCAAGTTATTGCCTTCACCTCATTCGCCATCTCCTCTTTGCACTTCTGGCTATTCTCTCTGCCTAAAGCAGAATCCACTGAGATCATCACTGAGGAGGCTTCTTAAGTGCCCACACATCCTCTCTCCTGACCAGAAACAAAGAAAAAGTCAAGTTTGTCTGGAAAAGAATCCAACTTCAAGCTTGTCTTATCTCCACACACCCGCCACCTCCTTATGTGGGATCACCGCTATCACTCTATAGCACGCGGGGTGAGTGCTGATTCACCATTCAGACGGCTGATAAAACGGGCTGCATGAATTGCCCCTTTCAAGTGAAGTTTGTGCCGTGCAGCCAATCTTTATCGCCAGCCTCAAGGAAGGGTAATCAAAAGCCAGCTAAAAGCTTTCCTTTCTCCTGGTCTCTGATCTTTTCCAAGTCTCATGGGAAGATTAATGTTGCATAATTCTCCTTTCCCCAACACTGTGCAGCAGTAGCAGCAGCAGCAAGAGGCAGATAAGCGCAAAGCTGCAACCCACCCACCCTGTGCAGACAGAAAAAATACCCAGCAAACACAGATATCCGGGGCAGGAATTGCTATGGATGCCATCAAAGAGATTTTGCACACATCTTGATTCTTCTGACCTGCTGTAGCTTTCCCTGGTTGTCGTACAAGCAGTCCTCATCTTACAACCACAATTGAGATCAGAATTTCCATTGCTGAGCAAGAGGGTTGTTCAATGAGTTGTGTTCAATTTTATGACCTTTTTTGTCATGGCCATTAAGCAAATCACTGCAGTTGCTAATGAATCACATGGTCATTAAGCAAATTTGGCTTTCTCCATTGGCTTTGCGTGTTGGAAGTCAGTTGGCAAGGTCACAAATGGCTCTCACCTGACCCCAGGATGTTGACATCATCATAAACACATACAGATTGCCAAGCACAATTTCATCACGTGACTGTGTAAATGCTGCAGTAGTCATAAGGATCAAATATAAATCACATTTTTTCAGTGCCATAGAAACTTTGAATGGTAGCTAAATGAATAGTTGTAAGTCAAGAACTACCAGTAATTTGGACTTCATGCCAGGCACGGGCATCAGAAAAAATACTTCAGCAATGTCAGAAATACAGTAGTTTGTGGATCTCTTTGGTATATACTGATGCCCAATATGGATGTCTCTGAAAGTAGTGGTTGTTCAAATGGCTAAGCCAAATCTATTGGTTTGTCTTCTTATTCATCACGAGTCTTAATGAGATTAAAATCTGAAGATTCAGCTCTGAAAGTCAATGTGAGTCTTACAATGTGAGATTCAATTAATGAGTCCACTTACTATAACCCTTTTGTCGAATCCCTCTCACATTTGTTATCATCATTACCACAACTTAACTATTCCAAAGCATTTTACTAAGCCAGGAGTCTGCAACCTTAAACACTCAAAGAGCCATTTGGACCCATTTCCCACAGAAAAAAAACAAAACACCAGGAGCCAATAATTTAACAATTGGTGTGACTGGGTTGGCGTGGCCAATTCGATGTTTCTCACTTCCACCCAGTTACCTCCTGCTCTGGAATATGGAGCAAGTCTCCATATCCCCCGCCATCACCCTTACTTTCTCAGACCAGGTGGTGAGTGATGGGGAGGGGAGGGACCAGCCAGTGGTGGGATCAGCCAACAGGGAGCTGTAGCAGAGAGCCGAAAGAGTGACAAGTGGCTCCAGAGCTGCAGGTTGCAGACACCTGCATCACTCTGGGTCTGGATCGCATACCTATTCATCATGCCAAGCTATTTTCCTTTTTCACTGGATGGCAATATATATGCTTGGGCAGGGAGTCGGACTAGATGACCTACAAGGTCCCTTCCAACTCTGTTATTCTGTCAGTATTCTGTCAGTGTTCCATAATGTATTTCATCAAGGGGAAATTCAGACTTTAAACACCACGGGCCAGCTTTCACCTAGTAGGATCAGATGCTTTGTCAGAAGTAAAGCACCGGGCCAGTCTGAAGCTAATCTCCAGCATTCAATACTCTGCTCTAGGACTGAGCTTCAAAGAAAAAGAGTGACTGCACGAGAGTGTTGATTGTAAGGAAGCATATTTTGTGACATTGCATAATAGACAAAGGATTATTTATTATTTAAGGCATCACTCTTGGCTTCCAGATTCATGGATTAATGGAGCTTTAGCCTTAAAATATATTAATAAATAAAAATGTGTGTTTTCTACATTTTTTTAATGTAGCCTATGCTTCAGCATGAACTTACGTGCAATTTATATGGAGCAGGCCTGTAATGGTATTCATTCCAAAGCAGACAGAGAGAGAGAGAGAGAGTTGTGTACAGGAGCTTACTCAAATTACTTCTGATGGCCTTGTCAATAATTCTTTGTGGAACTGGTTATTTTTGAAATTTGGCCCCTGCCCTTTTTTATTTGACAATTTGGATAAGGATGAAGCCCAGAGTTGAGTGTTTCAAAAAAAAAAAAAAAGGGTACTAAGACTTGTGAGGTTTAATTCGACACTCTTCTTTTTTTATTATTTAATGGAGTTCAAGTTTAAATTATAGGCCTGCATTAAAAGCCAGGGCATAATTGCACTAGGGGGAATTCTGCCATGTGATATGGCAGCTTCTAAAAAGATATGTAGGGGAATACATGGCAAGGAGTGAGAAACAGCATAGAAACTCAACAGTGCTGCAAAAATAAAGGCCTAGCTTGTAAAGAAGATTCCAAAAAATCCCTGAAGTAGCCATTTCAGCAAAATACCTTCAAAACCAGAAGATAAGTGAGACAGAACAATTAACAGTCAGGTATAAAGAATGATGGGTAGAGCTCTGCAAATTTGTTTTCTAACAACTTAGCATCCTCCACCAAATTAAAATCCATTACAACCTGGAGGAAGAGATCTTTCATGGGATCCACATAGATCTTTCTTAAAATAATTTGTGGCTACATATTGTTTTAAAAACTCATATATGAGCAAATTGTATATTTAAAAAGAATAGTTTTTCTGTTGTTGTTGTAGTAGTAGTAGTAGAAAGGTCTTTAAAGCCTTTTGCACCAGGAGAAGCTAGTAGAAAAATTGCTGTAATTAAATCAGTCTTGGAGGGAGGAGGGAAAGAGCTACACCCCATTGTCTCTGAAATTCTTTTCTCCTGTCTCATTTGCGTATTTTTTCTAAAACTCCGCTTGAGGCAGGAGGGCATAGATGGAAAGCCATAAATTCACTCTTCAGTATAAAGGTGATAAAAGAGGCCTTTTCAGGTTTCATCCCAAGAGCCATACAATTTTTCTAAAATATAGTTACCCTGCTGTATTTTGACATCTTTCAGGTAAAATGCTTTTGTAGGCTGTTTCATGCTTGAAGAGCCACTGACCTGCAGTTTACCTTTGACTGCAATACAAGCTTCTTGCCCTTCCACACAATTAAGTAACTCTAAGGTCCACCACACAGGTTCCGCTGCCCTGGATGCCTTTTTAACTGAAACAGGCAACTGGGGGCTCGTGGGGAGTCATTTAATGGGTCACTTAACCATCAGGTGATGTGGCTCCTTGTGTTTGTTCATTCTGAATGGTTGCCATTTTTATAGCCCTGCATCCATTCCCTGTCCTGAGAGAAATAGCCAGCATTTGACCAATTTTTCAGATTTCATTTTTTTCCCCATCCAGCTGTCAGACATTGTGTATTTTTCCAATGTCAAAAAGATTTTTAGATAAAGGGAAAAGATAACATGATACTTAAAAAAGAACTAAAGGTTAGGAGATATAGTTATGGAGAAAGGCTGGGTTCACCAGATGGGGATGGCTCCCAAGGATATCTCTTGATTGTAAAGGATGACCATTCAAGTTATGTACTTCTCTGCTTATTTTCTTTATCTATTTTATTCGTTTATTGATCCACCACTTTTTTCAGGTTTCCCCTTTTCAAGGGGACTTGCGTCAAACTCTTGAATAGAGTTTGCCAAATAATAAAAACAGAAGCTCTAACATAAATACAGGAGCAGTAGAAGGGGAAAAAATAGCTAAAATAAATAGATTAGAGATTTGGAATACTAAGTCTTCAACGCCACAAACTCTTTGCAGCATATAGAACAAACCTACTCAAACAAAGCCATGTTCACGTTCTGGATTGTATTCAATAGTGTTGGAATGAGAGCATGAGAGAAAGTCCTAGAAAATGGGGCACTGCTTTTCACCCCAATCCAGGGGAAACTATACTATGGTGTATATGTTTACATAACTGCTCCCTCTCAGCAATCTGGAACCACACCACAAGCTTCAAACTTAAAAATAAGGCCAAAATTAACTCACAAACCAATTAAGATAGTGAAGTCTTTATCTTGTGTTTATTCCCAACATTTAGTAATAAACTTAACTCATGCTCCTGGATGCAGAAGTTGTGTGAGTGTGTGTGTGTGTGTGTGTGTGTGTGTGTATGTGTATGTGTGTGTGTGCCATAAATAGCAGTTGTATGTGTACTATCTACAGATGTTACAATTTCCATTAATAAGAAACCTAAATTGGGACTAATAGTTAATATATCTTATTGCAACAATGGATTCCATACGCTAATTCTAACTTAAAATAATAAATGAATTCTTCTGAGGTAAAGAAATGTATCTTGTTATTTTCTGTCAATCCATTGTCAATCACAGGAAGATGAGGGGGGAGGAGGAGGAGGAGGAGAAGGAGAAAAAGGAAGTGAGAGATGGAAGGAGGGGGACTGTTTTTACTTCCTCAGTACCATATATGAATATCATATATTATACTATTTGGCATACAGTATCAGAATTATAGGATGGAATTAATCAAGTACCTATTGGCTTCTTTTAATAATTTTGAGTTCCTTCAGCCAGAGGATTTGAGCCTGGCATGTATTCTGCAATTTCATTTGAGTATTTCAATGTAGAATAATGCTTTAGCATAAAACCTAATAAAAACGACTTTGAATTTTGCTTCAAGTGAAACTTGGAGAAGGACAATGGAGAATGAAAACAGATTAGAGGCTTTTTCCACAAGGCTGAGTATATTCATAGGACAGTGATGCAAAGATCTAACCCACAAATTGGCACATAGTAGTATGGGCACCCTGGACCTTGCTTTTGAATCAGCAGGATGGCACAGTGTAAACATGAAGCTGAATCCTGGAGTTTTTCTATAGCCAGCTAATAAAATGTGCTTTTGATTCTTCTTTTAATGGCCTCTACTAGTTAGACTCAAAGCCTGAGCCTTCAAGTGCCTTCATTTATGGCAAGCATGTTCTTTTCAACAGCAGAGAATCGGCTTGCTTTACAAGAATGCTACTGCCAAATGTATCTTACTAGCCCATAAATATTTCAGTCCTCCACACATACAGTTAGACCACTTTCTCCTCAAAAGATATGTGTCTGTGGGGAGAGAGGGGGAGAGAGGGAAGGAGAGAGAGATCTTGTCAATGAAGTAATGAAAAGTGATCTCTTGAAATTGAGAGTTACTGCTTTCTGCAGTTCTGCTACTGAGATAATTAACATATATATATAGATATTATTTTCAGAGTTACACTTGTGTATGCTCCCTCTCCCTTTCTCATACACAAGCATGCTGTATTTATGGAAAGTGCCTGTCTCCAATAATTATTCTTGGAAAGAGGAGAGTGATCTTAGTTAAGAACACACTCAAAACCGTAGAAATAGCGGTAGACTTTAGAAGAAACCCTTCTATACTACCACCTCTTACAATACTAGACAACACAGTATCAACAGTAGAGACCTTCAAATTTCTATGTTCTATTATATCACACGACCTAAAATGGACACCTAACATAAAAAATGTTCAAAAAAGCAAAACAAGGAATGTTCTTTCTGTACCAACTCAGAAAGCTCAAACTGCCAAGAAGCTGCTGATACAGTTCTACAGAGGAATTATTGAGTCTATCATCTGCACCTCTATAATGTCTGATTTGGTTCTGCAACCCAACAGGACTGCAGAAAAACAATTACTACCAAACTGCCTTCAACCAAAGACCTGTATAATGCACGAGTCAAAAAGAGGGCTGTGAAAATATTTACAGTTTATGTCCTCACATCCCGGACATAAACTGTTTCAACTCCTTCCCTCAAAACAACGCTATAAAGCACTGCAGAACTAGATACAAGGACATTTTTTCCCCAAATGCCATCACTTTGCTAAACAAATAATCCCTCAGCACTGTTCAACTATTTACAAAGTCTGCACTACTATTACTGTTAATCTTCTCATCACTCCTTATTGCCCATCCCCTCCTACTTGTGACTGTATGACTGTAACTTTGTCGCTTGTATCCTTACGATTTATATTGATTGTTTCCTAGTATGATTTGATTGCTTATTGTACCCTGTGACTATCATTAAGTGTTGTACCTTATGATTCTTGACTCTTGATGAATGTATCTTTTCTTTTATGTATACTGAGAGCATATGCACCAAAGACAAATTCCTTGTGTGTCCAATCACACTTGTCCAATAAAGAATTCTATTCTATTCTATTCTATTCTATTCTATTCTATTCTATTCTATTCTATTCTATTCTATTCTGCTGTATTGCAAGAAGATTGTTAAAATCCAGTAGATTTAAAGGGACATGAAGACACCTTGGTGCATCTTAGGATAATAAGTATATCAAGAAAAGAAAAATGGTCAATAATTTAATGGTTTTTTTAAACACCTACTGAATTTCTGATAACAAGAAGATTTTAGTGCTTAGGTTCCTGCATATTTCCATGTTTTATTATTAATGCCATTTTATCCATGATTCATGACATTTTCATTACAGTGAGCCACTATTGTGATCTTTGCTGTGCCATTTGGCACAATAGTTTTGGTATCAAATTAATTTCAGTTGGAAACTATTATTATGGGAAAGAGGAGGAGTGAAAAAGAAAGTAGAAGTAATTCTCAGTGACCATTCAATGTTAACAACATCACTGAAAAATGTTACCGTACTTATGACCTTTTTTCACATTTACGACCATTGCAGCATCTCCATGTTCACATGATCAAAATTCAGACACTTGGCAACTGGCTTATATTTATGAGGTTTGCCGTCATGTGATCATCTTTCACAATCTTCTGACAATCAAAGTCAATGAGGAAGCTGGATTCACTTAACTATGTTACTAACTTAAAAACTGTAGTCATTCACTTAACAGCTATGGCAAGAAAGATCATAAAATGGGGCAAAACTCACTTAACAACTGTCTTGCTTAGCAGCAGAAATTTTGGGCTCAATTGTGGTTGTAAGTTGAGGCCTATTTGTAAGGCAAAGATAAGTATTGCATAAGGTGTGATTCAGCAGTAGCAAAGATTTGTTGATAATAAGCCTTTAAGTCTTCAGATTATTTTTCTTGGGAAGTTATCTTCCAGCTTTCCTGTTCACTACCTAACCTGCATTTGTGTAGGCTCTCCCAAAGAGAGACCATTTAGCTGCTCCATTGTCAATGCATTTGGACACCTTGTCAAAACAACATAATTTCACTTTGTAACTTTCTGACACTAGTATTTATTGCACCTGTCTTTGCTCATGATTTATGGCCTGCCTGGTGAGTATTATTCCCCAACTTGCAGTTTACGATAGGAGATAAGTGAAGCATTTGGAGTCTTGCAAGGAATACAGATTTGTAAGATGTATGTTATTTTCTCCAGATTCCCCACCCAATGGAAATTAACATGATTTTTTTTCCTTTTTAGATTGGATGGCAACATCAGGATAATCTAAGATGCTTCCATCTAAAGGAAAGATGGAGTCTATAAAGATCAAAAGATGAATATAAATTTTTACTTAATAGCAATAGCACTTAGACTTATATACCGCTTTATAGTGCTTTACAGCCCTCTCTAAGTGGTTTACAGAGTCAGCATATTGCCCCCATCAATTTGGGTCCTCATTTTACACATCTTGGAAGGATGGAAGGCTGAGTCAACCTTGAGTCTGATGGGATTTGAACTGCCAAACTCTAGGCAGCTGGCTGCGGAAGTATCTTGCAAAAAACAGAGAGCTGAAGGCTTTGTATTGGTGTTAATCTGCAGATAGTGCTTGCAGATAACATAAACATATTACTTATAGGCACCACAGCTAAGAAATCTACTCCATGAGCAATTTTATTTTAATTACAATTGATTTTTTTCCCTTTTATTCTGAAAGAAAGCATTGAGTTTTGATTTTTGTCATATCTTTGTCATACGGTTTAGATAGATGATAGATAGATAGATAGATAGATAGATAGATAGATAGATAGATAGATAGATAGATAGATAGATAGATACAAACAAATGAATATGTACATCTCAGGTACATTTTGAAGCCTAAGATAAGTTTCCTTGAGTTTGGCCAGTAAAACTGTAAGTTGTACACAAAAGTGAGTAAGATGTAGATAACACATTCTCGATGAGATCTGTTGATTGTTTAGAAGCATACTTTCCAAGCAACATGCGAGTACTTTGGAGCAATGCCATTGACGTCAATTCCTGTGCTTAAACATAGATTTTTGTTCCAAATCCATAGAAGGATAGAAGAATTTTTTTTAAATGTTTTATCTTATCTTTTCTTTTTTAAATGAAATAGCCAGAGAGTACAAGAAAAACACCAGCATAGGAAATGGGACATCTTCCTCCTATTTGCTCCTCCTCCTCCTCATCTGAGTTCTTGGCTTTGCCAGCCAATTGCCAAGCCTGTGACATCACCGCTGGCAAAACATTTGCTGTAAGATTAGAAGACCTTCAATGACATCACCCCTATCTAACAGATGGTTTCTGTATATTGTGCCATTTGAGGTCATTATTCATGCTTTGGTCAATCGAATTCAGGAAGCCAAAGACCTGCCAAAAAAAGAAAGAAAAAAAGGAAACCTGGAACTAGTTCAAAGACAAATAAATAATTTTATTGATTAGACTCCTGGCTTTTCATTTCCCAGCCTGTGCCATCATGAATCATCAATACATGATAATACTCCAGCAGCTCTGTAGTAGTGTGTGCAGAATTAAGTGCTTGGAAACAAGGTGAATGTTGAAAGATTAAAGGGGACTGGCACTTTCACAGAAGGGGAAGGGAGAAAAGAAAGAAAAAAGGAACCCTCCTCCCTCCCTCCCTCCCTCCAGCTGCCGCCAATAAAGCTCGTGAAGATTTGCTGAGCATAAAATGTGCCAGGAACTATTTACTTGATGCAAGGGACATGGATTAAGTGATTTTCTGTTTATTTTCCTATTAGACTTGTTGACTTCATCGCCCGCTTTCGGCTCGACTCTGAGGCGCAAGAGAGGCGTGCTTTTCACCAAGATGAACGTAGGCCAGAAAGGAAGTTCCTTCAAAAAGGCCTCAGTCAGGCACTAGACCAAGACTGAGATAAAGCACCATCTTGGCAGGGAGAAGTAGAATTGCAGTGTGTGTGTGTGTGTGTGTGTGTGTGTAAGCACACATGCATATGTGTACGTGCCCAGTCATTTGAGTTTAGAGTAACATGAAAGGGAGGAAGGAGACAGAGAGAGAAGGAGGGAGAGGGAGGAAGGGGGAGGAAGGGAGGGAGAGAGAGAGAGAGAGAGAGAGAGGCAAGCTTTAGCTTCTGGTAAGAAGGAATCAGAAGGAAGGGATGAGTGATATTTTCCATAATCCAATTGTAATTGACATACATTTCACAAAGATGATGCATGTTTGCCTCTTCTAATACATTTTCTAATACTTAGAAAGTATTACTTCACAGAAAGGGTAGTGGAAGCTTCGAAGCAACTTCCAGTTGAGGTAATGAATCAATTGTTAGTACCTGAATTTAAACATGCTTGGGATAAACACATGCCCATCTTCTGACAAAAATTTAAAATATAAAAAATAAAAGTATTAAAATAATAATAAGAAAAAACAAACAAATAAATACATTAAAAAAATAAACTCCAAGGGCAGACTTGATGGACCACTAGATCTTTTTGTTCTGACAGTTTTCTATGGTTTTTGCATTTCTGCAGTGGAATTATCAAATCTACTCGTTAAGCAAACTGTGGCTTAACCCAATAGGGCTTATGATGTATGCACAGAAGGGAATGTGGTTTGTTTATTTGGAGTTTATTTGGGGTAATTCATTGCTGGATGTGTATGGTAGAAATCTAATGTTTAAATTTAGTGAGTTATCACTTGCATGCCGGTTAGCAGATTTTAGGTTGGTTTTAATATACTTGTCACATTGTGTCCTTCTTGAGGATGCTTGCTGGGTGGGCAGTCTATAATTTTGATTAAATAAACAGGGTTAAGAAGAGTCACAACTGTAGCAAAACAAAAACAGAAGATTATTTTATTTTATTTTTCCCACCACAATGATCCTGTGAGGTGGGTTAGACTGAAAGAAAGTGATAGGCTTTCATGCCTAAAGTGAAATTAGAACTCACCATATCCCAGTTTAGTGTGGAGAGAAATAGAATATATATTTTGAGAAGTGGACATTCCCAAACCCTTTTTATGTTTTAAAGAAGGCTCTTCATTATATAACATTGTAGACAATGATAGTGAAAGTATCGGGAGAAATTCCAGGCAAGATTTCTTAGCTCAGATTTTTCCAGGATTTTAAGTGCAAACATTTCACAGGACAGAAAAGGAAATTCAAAGGCAATGTACTACAGTTTGGATATATTTTTATTTTGATGATGAAAATTATAGCTAATAAGCAGAATGTAAATATCATATCTGTGAAAAAAATGAAGAGGATGAAATCAGTATTAAATCTCCACTAATAGTGAGGTTTCACTTAGGAAGTAGATACAAATTCACCACAATTGTTTTCATAGAGGCCAGCTCAAGAAAAATCCAGCCAACAGGAATGTGATGGCAAATCCTTACCATTCATTCCTATGTTGTTCTAATGATTAGCATCTTTGTCCAATATTGATGAGTGAGTTTATGGTGCAACAGCCATAAAGAAAGACTTTTGAAACTTTTTTAATTGTGTTGCTTGTTGTTTGTGACATATTGTTCCATTAAATTTCACACCTCTGGATTGTTCAGTTCTTCTCACATATGTTTTCAATCAGACAGAATTATGTCTGCAAAAGTGTGTGGTGGGCTACAAAGAACAAGCAAACAAAATTCCATCTCTCATTTAGATTTTGATTGATTGTGTGATGAGTTGAAGGCTGTCAACACAGTTTGCGGGGAGGGGCAAGTGGCTGGTTTAGTTTTAGGCAAATCAAGCCAACCTGATTAAGAATGGACAACAATAAATTATTTATTTATTGGCAGAATACTTGCAACATTCACACTGACAGGTTCTGTTTGATGCCTTGTTAAGCAGAAAGCATTTTGAATCTTCCTATTTGGTCATCTCTATGTCACCAAATGAGTGTATAAATTTACTGTTGTAAATTATCTGCTTCCTTCCTTTATCCAGAGGCAAACTATTATTTCCGGATTCTAGCAATTGGCTTCAATCCAGGCCCTTCAAATCTGTGATCATTGTAGTTTATAGATCACATGATTCATCATAAGTTTCTATAGTAAAATTTGAAAAGCACATCGTAATCAATTCTATATTATTAAAGGATTTGTTGGAAAAATATTTGTTGGAAAAATATTGCAACTGAAAAAATAGCCTTTCTGATGCTGGAAAAAATGATTTCATGTACATGTAGCTGAAATACATTTTTCTTTTGCAAGGTTTTGCTGTAATTTTTGTTGTGGATGTAAAGACAGTTAAACAATTAAACATCTTTGTCCTCTTTTCCAATTGTGTGGGTCCTCCTATTGTACTATTGTAACGCTCTCTACATGGGGCTCCCTGTGGGGAGCACCCGGAGGCTTCAATTGGTACAGAATGCGGCCACACGGGTGGTTATGGGGCGTCAAGAAACTCCCATGTGATGCCCCTCCTGCGCGAGCTGCATTGGTTGCTGGTGGCCTTCCGGATTCACTTTAAGATTCTGGTTTTGACCTTTAAAGCGATCCATGGCATTGGACCAGGCTATCTGCAGGACTGCGTTCTGCCGGTAGTCTCCCACCGACCTGTGCACTCCCACAGGGAGGGCCTCCTTCGGGTACCGATGGCATCTATGTGCCGCCTGGTGACCCCGAGGAATAGGGCCTTCTCTGTGGGGGCTCCCACCCTCTGGAATGGTCTGCCTCTGGAGTTACATAACAACACCGACCTGAGAGCTTTCAGACGTGCACTGAAAACCTGGCTCTTCGAGCAGGCCGGCCTGGACTGAAGTGTGAGTTTTAGAGCAATTTTAGAATTTTGGGTTTTAAATTTCGGGATTTTAATATTTGGGGTTTTATTAATTTATTGGGGTTGGGTACAATTTTAAGGCAGCCTTAGGATGTTTAATTTTTTTTTAACTTTTATAATTGTGGAACGTTTTATAGTTGGCTGTACACTGCCCTGAGTCCTTCGGGAGAAGGGCGGTATATAAATATGTTAATAAATAAATAAATAATAAAATGTTAGATTCCTGGCAACCTTACCCAGGATTTATTCCCCCAAGTTTTCCACAATTGCATGAGTTACAAAGTTTGAGATTTTTTTTAAAAAAAAAACCTCCTTAAATGTATTGATCTTAGAGATCCCAAACCCAATGCTGTTGGGTTGAGATTCTGGCAATCTGAATTAGAATTCATTGAGCTAGAAAGTTTGATAAAACTGCTCTCATGTAACTGACTGGATGACATGAGAAAACATTGTTTGCTTGTTTATAATTCTAATTACTTTTGTTTGGCTTTCCTAAGCTACAATTCTGTGTATTCTCTTTCTCATACTTTTAAGGTAAAGCATACAATAAGAAATGTGAGGTCAGAAGTAAGACTGGAGATACATTGTGATTTTAAAGGCTCAATATTACTCTAGAGCAGGGGTCTTTAAACTTGACAGCTCTAAGACTTGTGGACTTCAACTCCCAGAATTCCTCCTCCAGTCATGTTTGCTCTGGCATTCTGGGTGTTGAAGTCCACAAGTCTTCAACTTACCAAGTTTGAAGATCCTTGCTTTAGAGACCCTTCTGTCTCCTTAGCATGCCTTGAAGTTGATAGGCTTCAAGAGAGTTGAAGCTGGCATAAAGTTACTCTCTCCTAGTGGCTTCAACAAAAAGGGACTATTTAAAATGGAAGCGTGGAGGGAGCTAAGAAGATAAGGAAAACTTAGTATTGCTCCTCCCTCTTTACCATTTGGCTGGAGATTTGTGAGAAGGTATTGGTTTTCCTATAGCTCTGATACCAGGCTTCTCCTGAAGAGCAGATTGGACCGGTGTCTCTGATGCTGAGCTGTTGAGAAATGCTGGTTGACCTGAAATATATATATATATATATATTAACAAGCTGTGTTAAACTGGTTTTTCCTTATCTTCTGGTTACATTTTGAATTGCCAATCCAGCATGCATATCCAGTATTATCTTCCAATCAAAATATTATCAATACCTACCTTTGTGATTGCGAAAGTAAGCTAGATGCTGTCCCCTAGCTGAAACAGTATTTCACATACAGTAACAAGATATTATAGATTGGCCCATTTCTTCTCCAAATTGCTGGAACTGCCACAGGATAAGTCACAGCGTGTCTTTTATCCCCTAAGCCAAGCCAAAGCACCACATATACATATGATTTTAAATATACTGCTAAACATACTGTATGCTGTTGCTTTCCAAGGCAGCAGAATTAGTAAGAAGCACGCTCTACACTCCTCTCCATTTAAATACACAAAATAAAAACAAAGAACTGGGTGGAAAAAATCATTATTTATGAATGTAAATATCTTGCCTCTTAAATAAAAAATTGGGAAGGGAAAAAATACTGTCTGTGCAGAGGTGGAACTGTTTAATATATTTTAATGGGCTCTGCTAAGGTAAACGGGGTGTATATTTATCTGCTACTTTCAAAGGCCTGTGCCGGAGACATTTCCAAAGAACCAGGTAATGGTTCTTTCCAAAGTCATTAGCTATTCAAGATACTTGACTCTCTGGGTGTTCGCAGAAGAGCCAATGTTCATTTGTAAAAGTTGTCGTTTACTGTTACGCCAGCTTAGAAAGGCGTGATGGCGCATATCTGTGGAAAGGAAGGGAAAGACAGCTCTGACTTATACTTCCATAGACTAAACAGTGACTCCTCAGCACTGCCCAGCTCTAGGTCGGTCAAAACCTTGGCAGGCCCCATGAATAATAGTTACCTAAGAAATGTTAACAGCCTTCCCACCCATTGAGGTGGCCAAAAACTGGTTAGCAAAACATTCCCCGTAGCCAACTCTTAACAATGCTAGCTTCTTTTCCTAAAAGATACTTGATTGCTCTCAACTTACCCCCTTTCTTTCCTGCATGGGACTATCTTCCTGAATTTTGGTGTCTGTGTGTGTGCTACAAATGCATGGGCTTCATGTTGGTTTCTCAGAGAAATTCATTACAGTCAAATGGCTTGGTTTGAAGGCAGTAGCATTGATCCATGCTCCAAATCCGATGACATTGACCCTCAAGGTCAATACCATCATTCTAGCCATTGTCTATCCACTGCAGGAAGAAGGCCTCTTCCACATATTTCCAATCCAATATGGTCCTGAACTTTCTTTTGCCAGTTGAGCCTGCAATACTTGTTGATGCTGTCGCTCCATTTTGCTTTAGGTCTCTTTTGTGGATGCTTTTTATCCAGTGGGATCCATTCTACGACTGCCTTAGTCCACCTGCCATCAGTTCTTCTTGCTATGTGACCAGCCCATTTCCATTTTTATTTTTTTTCCAATTTTTTATGTTGAATTTAATTGAATTGAAACAGTCAAAATAAAATTTGCAATCTTTGGCCCTCTTCAGGATCTCATGATCTGGATTCTAGCTCATGATAATTACTACCAGGTGTAGGAGAGGAGTAGGAAAATTACCTGTCGACAGCTAATAGGCTCCCCGTTTTAGAATCTGGCTGTTTTTGTCTTTGGTTTCCATTTTGGAAATTTTATAGTGACAAATGGAAAATGATGGTCTCTGTGTGTAAAATACTGGAAGAAAAGTAGCAAGGTAAAAGTATGAAATCCCTAAATCTCTGCCATAAAATTTCTGACTGGATTTCCACATTGCACTAACTTTGCCATTTTTTACTTTAGAGCAGGGGTGTCCAACTTTGACAACTTTAAGACTTATGGACCTCAGCTTCCAGAATTCACCTGCCAGTCATGCTGATGGGGGAATTCTGGGGGTCCAGAACAAGTCTTAAAGTTGTCAAGATTGGACACCCCTGGCTTAGAGTATTGAGTGACCTCAGCCACTAGAAGGCTTGTAAGGTGTGGTTAGTGTTATTCAAAGAGGACTTGGATAAAGCTGTGCTTTATCCAAGAAATAAACCAAGATAAAGCAAGTCACATCTTGGGATGTTATTCAAATGCAGTTTATGCATTTCTCCACAGGCATAAAATGGAAGAACCTGCTTTTCATTTTACAGTGAAAACATGAGACACCCATTATACAGGTAGTCTTCGAGTTGTGACCACAATTGAGCTGAAAATTTACGGTCTAAGTGAAACGTTTGTTAAGTGAATTTTAACCCATTTTACGACCTTTCTTGCCACAGTTATTATTTATTTTTTATTTTTTTTTTATTTTAATTACATTTATATACCGCCCTTCTCCCAAGGGACTCAGGGCGGTGAACAGCTCGTCTAAAAACCCCACAAATACAAAAGTTAAAAAGTAATTAAATATTAGAATTAGCTGCAGATTAAAATTAAGAAACCCCCCCCCACCCTTAAAACCCAATTTAAAATTAAAAATGGAGATCAAATTTAAAATCATTATCTCAGCCCAGGCCGGCCTGCTCAAAGAGCCAGGTCTTTAACGCGCGCCTGAAGGCCCTCAGGTCCGTGCCGGTACGAAGTTCCGGTGGCAGAGTATTCCAGAGGGCGGGGGCACCCACAGAGAAGGCCCTACCCCTTGGCGCCGCCAGACGACACATAGCGGCCGACGGCACCCGGAGCAGACCCTCCCTGTGGGAACGCACCGGCCTGTTGGAGAACGTTGGTAGAATGCGGTCCTGAAGGTAACCTGGTCCCATGCCATGGGTCGCCCTAAAGGTCAAAACTAGAACCTTAAAGCGAACCCGGAGAGCCATCGGCAACCAATGCAGCTCGCGCAGGAGAGGCGTCACATGGGCGCTACGCGACGCCCCCATAATCACCCTCGCGGCTGCATTTTGCACCAACTGGAGTCTCCGGATGCTCCCCGCAGGGAGCCCCATGTAGAGGGCATTACAATAGTCCAGGCGAGAGGTGACAAGGGCCTGAGTGACCGTGCGCAAGGCGTCCCGATCCAGGAAGGGCCGCAACCGGTAGATCCGACGGATCTGATGAAACGCCCCCCTGGAGACGGCCGCGATGTGATGTTCGAGCGACAGCCGTACATCCAGGAGGACTCCCAGGTTGCGAGCCCTCTCTGTGGGGGGCAGAACCTCCCCCCCAATAGCCAGCGAAGGTGTCAGCTGGCTATATCGGGGCGCCGGAAACCACAGCCACTCGGTCTTGGATGGGTTGAGCCGAAGCCTGTTCCCGCCCATCCAGTCCCGCATTAAGTTATCATTAAGTAAATGATGGCAATTGTTAAGCTACTAACTTGGTTATTAAATGAATCTGGCTTCCCCATTGACTTTGCTTGTCAAAAGGTCACAAAAGGTGACCACATGACTCCAGGGACATTGCAAATTGTCATAAATATGAACCAGTTGCCAAGCATCTGAATTTTGATCAATTGACCACGTGGATGCTGCAACAGTCATAAGTGAGAAATAATGGTCATTAGTCACTTTTTCCCTGTGCTGTTGTAACTTTGAATCATCACTAAATGAACTAAATGAAGTCAAGGACTGACTAATCTGATTTTCTCTGTCTTGTGAATGCCAAGCAATTCTCTTTAAGGGATGGTTCTCCTTTTGCATCCAGAATTTTTACAGACTTCAGCCAGGCAAGGGGAGGATCCAGCCCATCCTCGTAATAGGAGTAACTGTGAAAAGTTCTTGAAAGGTGTTGAATGGACTTCAGGGACTGTGACCAACGTAAAATACTCCTTTACAGCTGGCTCCTTTTTCCTATCAACTACATAAAAATGGGGAAAGCGGGGGTGGGGGGAGGAGAGAGATGAAATGAGATTATAAAAGGGACATGCTTCCCATCCACCTTCAGGAAACCAGTGAGACCAAAGGCACCCAGCAGCAGCCACATGGTGAGAGAGTTTCAGAAAACAGGCAGCTTCCTCTGTTGTTTCCTCTGAGTCCCAGGATCCATCGGCCAGTTTGTTTTTCCAAGGAAATAATTAAAGGCATGAATTTTAAAAAAGAAAAGCCCGTACAAAGGAGTGACCTTTCTCTCGCCTGCCTCCATTCCCTTTAAGGGAGAATTATTTTCATGTTCTCCCCACCTCTACAGATAACCTTCCAAGCAATATCCTGGCGTTAAAGACTGGCTGGTGTACATTATCCTGGAGCAGAAATCTCTGGAGTAGAAGCACGGATTATTAGTAATTTAGTTTCTCAAATATATCCCAATAGGGGGGTTACCAAGTTTGAATCAAAATCTGGAGGAGAGGGGTAGTCCGATAAAACAAAGTTGCAATTGGACCCCCAAATCCATAAAGACGATTTGCAATTTCTCCTGTAATGGGCGGTCATAATGCAGAATTTGGTTGAAATGTTTTCTACCAATTGTCTTTTGGATAGCAACTGGTCAGTATACCCCTACTCACCCTAAACAAAGGTTGGATTCATGCAATTACTAAGCTGTAATGTGACTTTTTTGGTCTAACATGATATACGAACATTGCCATTCATGTCTTTACAATTTTTGCAAACTAGGTCATTGTGGCTTAATCAACAAAACATAGCTTAAAAAAACCTGACTTGGCATAATGTCTGAATGCAGCCGCACAAAATCAAGCATAAACAAAATGTTCTGTCCTGAAATGACATTAGCTCCAGGACTTTATGTAGAGTGTAAAGTAGTGGCTACATTGCTGGTGCTATTTGCAATACATGCAAAATAAAGTCATAACCTAATATAAAACCTTCAAGGGAGAAAAAGAGTATTAGACTGAGAGTATTTTGGCAATGTTTCGACGAAGTCCCACTCATTAACTTCAGGCTGGTGCTTTCGGCTTCGTGCTTGTGCTTGTTCTTAAGAAAAGTCCCTTGGACTACAAAGAGATCCAGTCAGTCAATCCTAAAGGAAATCAACCCTGACTGATCCTTGAAAGGAGATATACTGGAGCTGAAGCTCAAATACTTTGAAGGCCAAATGAGAAGACAGCACTCATCGGAAAAAGTCCTGATGTTGAGAAAGATTGAAGGCAAAAGGAGAAGGGGATGGCAGAGGATGTGATGGTTAGATAGTGTCATGTATACAATAAATATGGATTTGGTCAAATTCCAAGAGACAGTGAAGATTGTACTATGGTCCTTGTGGTCACGAAGAATCAGCCATGACTGAACAACAAAGCAATGCAATGTTCTCATTCTTGTACAACAAGTCATTAGAACTGGGGTGGGTAAGCTGATGACCTCCATATATCTGATACTAAGTGTCCCATAATCCTTTATTATTGATCCTGCTGGACAGAACTTCTGGGAGAGTGGGAGTTATCATAATATTTGCTTTTCCTCCAGGAGCTCATTGCAGCCTACAAATGTTCCTTCTTCCAATTTTATTCCCATAGCAATAACCTTGTGGGGTTGTTTTAGCTGAAGAATAATCTTTGTAATCATCTGATGAGCTTCTACAGTGGAGGGCTGACTTGAATGTGAGTTTTTCCAATTATTGTCCAGCAACCTAACCAACAGACATCATTCATCAAAGCATCCAGAGAGCACCAGGTTTTCTGAAATCTCCCCCAAAGTTAACCCTGCTCCCCAGGCAGAAGTTTTCATATGAACACAGAATATTAAAATAACAAATTTATTTAGCTTTTTGGCTCCTCAGTTGGGCTTTGCTGTTAAATGGGGGAGGGGCAGTTTATGGTTGAATTTCAGCAGCAATTTGTACCACCAGTTTGAATGGACCCACCAGAGACCGTTCTGGGAGCAGCAGAATAGCAGTTTGGGATCTCCAGACGCTGATCTTATTCATAATCAAGAAAGTTATTTTTTTATTATTCCCCTGCCTATTTGCATTGTTGAAATGGATAGCAGTTTCCTTTCGAGAAAATCATTAGGTTGTTCTGCAAAGCACTCAGAAACGTTGATAGGATTTAAGCTACCTTCCCAGTTGAGGTCGCTTTTGAAAAGACTGCCTCAAGATGTAGGCCTTCTCCTGTCTTGTTCTTCTTGTCTTGCTGCTACCATCTTGAAAAGATCAATTTTGACCTGAAAAATTCCACAGTTCACATCTGATAAAAGCCCGCATGTACCTGTGTGGTCCAATGTCAAGGAAATAATTTGGAAATAGGAAATCAGATGAAATTACCTGATGCTTATCTCCTCTCTGCCCCTATAGAGGACACATGTTATAGATTCAAGAGTTGTGTGAGATGTCAGCTTCTGGTGTTGGCAACAGAGGCCTGCAAAAGAGTTTAGAGTTTTCATGAAAGCTTTCATAATTTTTAGCTGAAATTAGCAAAGGGTTCCAGCCCATTTAAGAGCTATGCAACCCTAATGTTTATTTTTTTTTTAAAGGAACCAAAGGACAAAGTCCGGGTGATTATTTTTCTTCACTTAGTTAAAGAAATAGTATAGCTTTCTGGAAAAAAAGGGGTTAAATCATTTCCTCTTCTGCTGCCCTAAAGTTTACTCCTGTGTCTGGGGTTGTGCATGTGTGTCTATGTGTGTGCGCATATTAACAAGAGATTCTCCACTAATTGTAGCTCTATGGAAAAAGAAATTAAAATGGAATGAGCTGAGTATGTCAGAGATTCTGATTTCAGAGACATACATGGGAATAAATCTAATGACCATTACATCTAATGACCATTCGAAGTTACAACGGCACTGAAAAAAGCGACTTATGGCCATTTCTCACACCTATGACCGATGCAGCATTCCCATGGTCACATGATCAAAATTCAGAAGCTGGGCAACTGGTGCATATTTATGAAGGTTGCAGTGTCCGGAGGTCATGTGATTCCCTTTTGGGACCTTCTGACAAGCAAAGTCAATGGAGAAGCTGGATTCACTTACCTCGTTATTAACAACTACAAAGATTCATTTAACAACTGTGGAAAGCAAGGTCAATGGGGAAAATGAGGCAAAATGGGGCAACAGCTGATCGTCGGAGCGAACCAGTTCACTCATAACTGATCCTTGGAGCTACCAGTTTACCCGAACCAGGCCAGTAGAATCCCACCCCAGTCCTATAGTCAAGACCTGGTTCCAGATTCCAACAGAACTAGTGAGTGTGGCTGTTGGTCAGGGATGATCGGAAGTGTAGCATAATATCTGGTTCCCTACCCTGATAAACAGGTAGTCCTCAAGTTACAATTGCAGGTAGTCCTCAACTTATGACCACAATTGAGCCCAAAATTTATGTTGCTAAGTAAGAAATTTGTTAAGTTTTGTCCCATTTTATGACTTTTCTCGCTGTGTTTGTTAAGTGAAGCACTGCAGTTCTTAAATTAATAATAGTTATAATAACACTTACTTTTAAGTGAGTCTGATTGACTTTGCAAATGGGGATCGAAGTGGGGATCGATTGACTTTGCAAATGGGGATCGATTGACTTTGCAAATGGGGATCACAAGACTCCGGGGCACTGTGACTGTCATAAATGTGAATCAGTTGTCAAGCATCCAAATGTAAATCATCTGACCATGGGGATGACGTAATGCTCTTGAGTGTGAAAAATGGTCATAAGTTACTTTTTTTCAGTGCCATTGTAACTTCGAATAAATAAACAGTTGTATGTTTAGGACTACCTGTACAAAACTCACTCTCACTGAACCAGTAGTAACATCAGTTGAATCCCACCCCTGACACACAAAGTAGGTAGGTAGGTAGATAAGATAGATATAGATGAGATGGATAGATGGATACATATAGATATATAGATATAAATATACACTTTATACAGTATATATTTTTAAAAAACAACAAATAAAATATTTTGCAAAATTTACAAAAATATTCAATCAATCAATAACATTTAGAGGATTTCTTTGATGCTTCCTTATAAAACAAATTACTGTACAGGTTAAAAAAGTAATGTTACAATCTTTTTACTTCACCGATATCCTTTGTCGCAAGTCATGGTTTGTCTTCATGCTCTGATTTTTTTTTCTTTACTCCTTAATACTGTTAAGGCTAAAGGATTTACTGTAGCATGATGATTCCATGCTGAGAGTTTAGAGTATATTTTAACCTCCTTGTTTTGAGCATCTGGTTAGCATTAAGCCTATCAGAGACTTGCAGTTGTTTTAATTGTTGCCAAGCTGGGGTGTGTGTGTGTGTGTGTGTGTGTAGATACATATGAATCATTCAGTGGGGGGGGGGGAAACTCCTCCCTTTCCTCTTTAGGGATTATCAATTGGCAATTCTGCCCCCTTTGTGTTAGAAGGTGTCTTCCAGTAGCCTCTTTGGGCCTAGGAATGGAGAAATATTGAATCACGCTGAACCATATCTTCTTCAAATTCACATTATCTGAATCTGTATATACAAAGTGGGGAAAAATATATACCGTACAGAATTTTAAAACTCCTGAATATTATGATTTAGTGTGTAACTTTAAAACTGCCTACATAAATTAGCATTTTTAAAAAAATACTCATAACATGGATTATATTAGGAAAAAAGTGTGCAAAAAGGAAACTGGCCCCCAAAAGCTGCATAAGCAAATACAGAAATGTGCATATATTAACAAAAATGGCACAGATTTGATTAGATCATTTATTTAGGTTAGGGACTAGCTGCCCATTATATATTACATGGCCTAAACAGAATAAAAAAGGATAAGAATTTTGAGATACAGTTATCCAAATAGCAAAGTAGACGTGAGTAAACCCTCTAATATTCAGAAAACATAGACATCTTTCATCATCATCATCATTGATGATGATAATAACAACAATAATAATAGTATTTTATTAAACAAATTTATACAAATACAATAAAACCAAACATTCCGCTTATCACAATGTAAGCAAGGCAGTATTCACTCAATCTGACATCTCTCAGGTTATAGTAGAATAATCATTTACACTTGTTACATTAATATATATAACACAGAATTTCATCAAATTATATACTACAAACATAGTTACATATAATATTGCCAATTTCCATCATACCTTTTCATTTGACTTTATAAAAAAAACTTTGGAATGTGCAGAAATGGACAGGTTGTCAATGGAACTCAAAAACAAAGAAGAGTCAGAATACTACAAGATCTGGAATTTTTGGTAAAGTTGGTTGGAAGATAGACATGAGGGGAGAAAAAGCATAGACATCTTTCAACTTAACAACTTAAACCAATTTCAGTGAGAATCACTGAGCATAACAACAACTTTTTCTATAGAAGAGTGTCTGGATGGCATTATTAAGTCAAAGTGGCAGGCCTATATTAAAAGGACAGCACAATGACACAGATGAAGCATCTATTGTTCCTTTTGGACATTAGAAATGTTAATATTAACAAATGTTATGTTATTATATCTTCCTCCCATAACCAAAGAGGGCTAAATTTTGCTATATTTTTTTTCTTTTATATTATTAGTAAAATAACTTTTGGTTTGTACTCAGTAAAATTCAGCCTATAGATCAGTTAGGTTTTTCCTCCTGAAATATATATTTACAGTGGGAATATTTATCTTGTTGGCAAATATGAACCATGTTGAAGAGGATTTCAGGAAGAGGAAGTAGCTACCTTAGAACATTAGGTGAAGGAACTCATGAAATGGGATTAAATGTTACATTTGCAGTCACAGTATTCTAAAATACCTGCTTCTATCATATCTTCTATATATAATTGTCTCTGAAGATGATTCAGAATCTCATTCTGATAGAAAACATAGAATTACATTACAAAGTCCCAAAATTGATTGCTTCAGTATTTCATTAAATCTGAGCACCTCTAAGATTTGACAACTGGATATTAAATGGCATTCAGAAACAGGAATTATTAGCATTAGACCACAATATGGAAAATTAATGATAAACATACGCCCAAATTGTATTCAGCTAATAAATCTGTGCAATTGATATACACTAAAATAATAAAAAGAATATAACATATACAATGATTTAAATCTCATGTATCAGAAAAGTGGCAAGAAGAAAAAACACAATTTTTTTCATAAACTTTTACCTTAATGCACGGCTGTCAAACTCATGGCCTGTGGGCCAGATGCATCATGCATTGGCCACATCCACGCCCAATTTAGCAAAGGGGGGGGGGGGGGAAATCCCAATATGACGCCGCCATGACAACATCAGTTTGACACCTCTGCCTTAATGTTTTGGTATAAATGTTCATCTGAAAGGTTTTTATAGAAGCTATAAAAGATCCATTTGATTTATAAGCACTGAAAGCTATGAATCACAAACAACAGTTCTAGGAGATATTCTGAAAATTGACTGGCTGACAGTTATAGAAGTAGCCCTAATAATTTTATCCTGCCAATATGTCAAGATCTGACAAATTAATGAGATATCAGAATTTTTTTTGAGTAATTATATGTGATTGGAAACAAATAGTGGTGATTTAGTGTCGACAGTAATCTTGTTTATCATTTGCAAGATTTTTTAACCAGTATATTAAGGCTGGTCAAAGATTACAATAAAGATTTGATTTGATAAGTAGTATATACTCTGCAATAAATTATCTTTGCAAAATTGCATCTATTTGTTTATTCACAGCTACACCTTTTGCTTCTGTCTACCCTGAGCATCAGAATCTTTGAAAATAAATGCCTTTTATGGGTTCTTCAGTTTTCCTTACATTTTGATTGAGATGAAACAGAGTTGTCTGCTTAGCAATGTAGCAAATAGCTCTAAAATTGTCTCTCTTTCTCTCTCTTTAAAGTCTGCCTTCTCCTTGTGACATTATTGAGAAACAAATAAAGCCATGCGACAGCTGATAACTGCATGAGACATAATAAAAACCTAGACAAAAGCTGTAGTCATCTGGAGAATAAGAAATGCATCATTTGATATAGCCTTATGTTAGACTGCCTATGAAGAACAGTTTTTGTTTCTTTACATTCCACCAATGAAGTTGGAACTGAAAAGGTGCTAGGACAATATTGAAAAGAAGAATGGATATATTATTGGAAACAGAAAATTGACAGAAATATATCATTTCTGTCAATTTTCTGTTTCCATATCATTTCTGTCAACGCAAGGTTTAGAAATCAATTGTTTCTGAGTTTCCAAGGGCTCTTCACCGGTCAAAATAGTGATAAGCCAGAAAAATACGGGAGGGGAGGGGAAAAAGTGAGGTAGTTTTTCAATCCATATCTGGACCAACTTACATTCCTGGAAGAAGTGAAAGACAGTCTCCAGACATGCAAATTAGGCTTTATCAATAACAGAAAGGGTGTTGGGTTGCACTAGAAACTCTGCTAAAACTTGCTGAGAAGAAGAAACAAGCAAATGATCCCTTGACCTCCATTTTTGAAATAAATATTTCAGCTCTTAAAGTCAAGATTTGGAAAGTAGAAAGGCATAGGAAGATGTAATCTTCCTATTTCTATATTAAAGGAGAACTCTGTATATTTTAATAACTGAAGACAGTTATATACATTGCAGATTCAATTAAGTTCAACAATGTTCTGGCTTTAGTCCATCCCAAGTCAAAGGGTGTCTTTCTTCCAGGCAATTAACTCTTCTGCAATTTAAGATGAAAAGCTGCTTATAGGGCACATTAGGATTGTTTAACATATTTAACAACCCCAATATTAATGTTTATTAATGCTGAATGAGGAAAATGTCTAACTGTCTAACCTAATCAGAGATATAAATGAATTTAGCCATTCTTTTTTCTTTTTCTTTCTTTAAAAGCAGGCTGGTCAATTTGAAGTGTGCTTACTAAACACAGGATAGAAACTTTAACAAATAACTGAATACCCCTTTTCTGTGCAAAAAAGGTTCAATCCTCAGCACACCCAGATGAAATGAAGAATTAGTTGGCAATAAAAGAAACTTTGATGCCTGTAGGATGTACTAGCCATAAGAGAAAGTTAGAAAAGGAAACTTGCAGGGAAACTACCCATAATCTCAAGAAGTAGCCTTAGAATATTAAAGATGCAAGGACCATAGTTCATCTTCCGTATTCTATATCTTCAATTTTATCTTCTATATTCTAAATCAGGGGTCTTCAAACTTGACAGCTTTAAGACTTGTGGACTTCAACTCCCAGAATTCAACTTCCAGTCATGTTAGCTCTAGAATCCTGGAAGTTGAAGTCCACAAGTCTTAAACTTGCCAAGTTTGAAGACCCTTGTTCTAAATCCTTAATTGTTTTTTAAACTCTAAAAAGTAAAAAAACAAATGGTGACAGGAGACTGGTGGAATCATATTATAACTATTGGGTAAAAGCAACATGAAAAAATATACATTTATTAGAAACTGATGGAACATCAGGAATGTCTAGTCTGTCAAGTTGTATTACACAAAGGAATTTGTTTAGTTCTAGTAAATCATAAATCTTCAACAGAGTAGATCAGTGTGTGAGAAGAAATATCCATCTAGTTCAGTTCCAAGCTGGGAGAAAGACACTGGAAACATGGAGGCTGATTGGAAAGATGGTTTATTGATGAAGCAGAACCACATAGGTTTATAGTCCTGGGCAATTGACAAAATTGAGCTGAGAGTGGAAGGTTTTTATACCTTCTTTGGGCTTTGCATTTTCACTTCCTATTCCTGTGCAAGAACATGTGTTCTATTGGCTGTTGCCAGATTCCTATGTGGTCACATAGGGTCATAGCTGGCTCTATAGGCAAAAGAAGAAATGCAAATCCTAGGTGTTTATCTGAGCTCCCAGGTTTGGTTGAAGTTTGGACTGCTTTGAGATGGTGCAATGAAGGGGCTTCTGAAAGAGTGTTGAGCAAACCCTATTGTGGCTTAATGGCTTTTGTCCTATTTTGGATCTTGACTGAGGGTTAATCCTAGCATTCTGCCTTTGTTCAGACTTTGCTGCAGGGAGTTTCAAAATGTCCTGTCTTGAATGGATTACCAAATCTGCATTTCTAAAAGGTGGCCTCTTCATTTCTGCTTGGGGGTTGGTTTCTGAATAGGCTGGCCCAATCTTCTTAATGGGCACAAAATATCTGCTGGGGGTATTAAGAAAGACTGAGTCTGCTTCCTGCCTCTAAAAAACATGTTTCTCCATTTCTCATTTAGGGAAATATAATATTTTGCCTTTTTTTAATATTCCTCAAAATATTCTTCTAGGAGGGTGGATGCTGACTTTCTACAAGTGGGTAGGTGTTGAATGGTAATGGTCATTAGTCATCATTATGGAAGGAATCTATAAGGCAGTAGCAATGACAGCGATGGTAGTAATCAGACTCAGATGGGGAAGAACTTTAAAATATGATTAAATGCCTTTCCGTGGATTTATCTTGCAACCTGGATACCAGGTGACTCTTATGATTTATGGGAGATACTAATATTATTGCCATGAAGGCTGCTAGGTGTGCCTGGCAATGCTCTCTGTTCAGTATTTTGGTTTCTGGTTTTCTTGTGACATGCTGAGAGTACACTAGGCTCCAACCTGGTTGCTTTGTGGTGCTGGAGAGGGACTTGCTGTTATGTTTCAGAGACATTTGCAGTCATGGTCTAGTGACATAAAAACTGGCCCATGTCATTTGCTAGTGGCTAAATCTCTCATTACTTCTGGAAGGAACATGAAATGGGAGGGGTGGAGAGATATTAGGAGACGGGAGGCAAGTTTGTAATTGCGGCTTCAATTCTCCTGCACTCAAGAAAAGTCATTAAAATCCTAGCTGCTGACTGTTCCCTCTGGACCAAATTTTTACTGGAAATGAAGAGGAAAGGTGGTTTGACAGTGGAAACATTGACCAGCTGCAGGTATAACACTGAGTCTGTTGTCATAGCCAACATTTCATTGGTCTATTTCTAGAGGATTATTTAGAGGGCTGTGGTCTTACAGTCAGCCTCAAGAAGGAGAAAAAATACAGCCCACGAGGTGTGCCTCCTCACTGCAGGATAGTGATTTGTTATGTGTTTGTCTGAGTTAAATATAGCAGCCAGTCATTTTCCACGCTCCAGTGTTATATCCTGTTCATTCTGTAGAAAGAAATGTCTTGTTTGGAGAAATGAAAATGTCTCAAAAAAAAAAAAAAATGCCCACAGCTCAAGAGTCTACCTAGCCCACTTTTGGGAGGCACTTGACATTTTAGAAATTGGCAATCAATCAACAAGTAACCTTATTGGTTCAGGCAGCTCCGATGATCTCATTTTGATTTTTCACTTGTGATTGCTGGCATGACAATGCTGTTTGCAAAGGACTGTTCTTTCAGATGAATTAGTGCGGGATTTCAATTTCATTCAGTCTTGCCAAGCATGTCCTCTCTTTCCCTCTCTCTGGTTTTTATTCCTGGAAAAAAAGATCTGTTGGTTTCTCAGGAAGGATTAAAATCTTCCTACCGTTGGGAATGGTTCGCCAAACATGATCTAAATTTCTTACTCCTAGTTGGTAAATTTGGGAGAAAGGAAAAGGAGAGAAGTGTATGTGCCTGTTGCATTCATGTTGATTGAAGCCTGTGCAAACAAGGTCAGACTGATTTTAATTTTACTCCAAAGAAGTGCCAAGTCTCGAGGATCTGAGACATTGGTTGGCTTTCCTTTGCTAAGGAGCAAGGATTGCTTCTGTTGGCAGGAAATATCTTGGTAACAGTTCCCAGCTCTTGGAAGAAAGGGTCTACCAGGTCATAGAACGCTTAGAGGTGGGCTAATGAATGCAGCAGCAAAGAATAGAAAAGCATGACCAAGTGAAAAAATATATTGAACCCCATTTCCTGGACCCATGTAATATTCCAAGCCAGAAACTAATGATAAGAGATGAACTCTCGCAACCCAGTACTGAAATGTGGTTGGTTTATGTGCTGTGTTGATTCAACAGTTCTGGACTGTATGTTCCATATGGTAACAAGGAATATTTGTTGTTATCTAAAAGACATCTAGGTTTCTGCAGAGGAGATATAGTTCAGCTACTTGTCTGTTATACCAAGCCAACATTATCTGCTAATAGCAATTAGTCCTTTCCATCAACAATTAGAAGATACCCCTAAAGTTCAACCCAAGTCTATTTCCTTTGCTTGCAACTTGACTGCAGTCCTATTGGTGCAAAATAATTGTTTTCTATAACTTTCAGTTCTATTTTTCAATTCTGGCTGTCATTATATAACTTCCTTAATCTGATTCCCTTTAGCTACTAGACTACAACTCCCAGAATTCCTAGTGTTCCTGGGGAAACAACAGCTGGGGGAAAGCCTGTCAAAGAGCAAATTTAGCAGGAGAAGAACACAACAGCTTAGATTTGTCTGCTCTTCAGCAGGTTGAGGGGATGAATACAAACATGTCACATTTCTTAGGAGATATTTTCACGATATTTTTACCACATGCTATGCAAGCCTAATAAAGCACAGACATTTTTTATAAGTCATGTTTTCTTAAGAAGTGTAGCTCTTAATCTCCTGCCCTGATCTGTATAACATTTCAAACAGATTGGTGGAAAAAATCCAGTGCAGAAGGCAGAGATGTTTGGAGGAATTTTGAGGGCATATCTTCAATGTTATGAAGAGATGTTTGGAATGGAGGCAATAAGATAAGGATTTAATTTGCTAATGTTTATTTATTTGCCACAATCAAGAGAATCCTGATTACAATGGTATTTTAATTTTTTTTTAAATGTTTGTATGTACTTTATCCCCAGTGTTCCTAAATTATATGCACAATAGTGAATAGACTAGCATTTGAACCACTTGGTAGTCTAAACCAGAGATCTCTAATCTTGGCAACTTTTAGTCTTGTGGACTTTGATTCCAAAAATTCAGCAGCCAACATGAGAGTTTATTTTATTTATTTATTTGATTTATTTGATTTGTCAATCGCTTACAAGATAATAGGTATAAGTTTAAACATGAGTAAGAACACAGGAAATAGGTACAAATAAATGGGGACAGTAGGATAGGGACAGAAGGCATGATTGTGCACTTATGCATGCCCTTTACAGACCTCTTAGGAAAGGGGCAAGGTCAACAGTGGATAGTTTGAGGTTAAAGGAGTGGGGGTTAGAGGATGTAACAACAGAGTCAGGTAGGGCATTCCAGGCATTGACCACTCTGTTGCTGAAGTCGTACTTTCTGCAATCAAGTTTGGAGTGGTTTACATGGAGTTTGTATCTGTTGTGTGCTCTTGTATTGTTGTGGTTGAAGCTGAAGTAGTCATTGATTGGTAGGACATTATAGCAGATAATTTTGGGTGCTACACTTAAGTCCAACCCTAGGCAGCGTAGTTCAAGGTTGTCCAAGCCCAAAATCTCAAGCCTGTTGATATAGGGTATTCTGTTGTGAACAGAGGAGTGTAGTACTCTTCTCGTGAAATACTTCTGGACTCGCTCAATTGTATTAATGTCCAAAATACAGTGCGGATTTCAGACTGATGAGCTATATTCAAGTATTGGTCTAGCAAAAGTTTTGTATGCTCTAGTTAGCATTTCAATATTTCTGGATGAGAAGCTTTGTAGGATTAGATTTACAATTCTTAATGCCTTTTTGGCAATGCTGTTACAGTGAGCTCTGGTGCTTAGGTCATTTGATATGAGTACTCCAAGGTCCTTGACAGAGTGAGGATCATCAACAAGGTCATATCCTCCTAGTTTGATTTGGTGTACTGATTTTTTTTACCAATGTGTAGGACAGAGCATTTGTTGGTCGAGATTTGGAGTTGCCAATTGTTTGACCATTCAGACACATAATCAAGGTCGCTTTGAAGGACAGTAGCATTTTCGATGGTGTTGAATAGTTTTATGTCATTCGCAAAGAGGACACAGTTGCTTTTAAGGTGATTGCAAAGGTCATTTATATAAAGAGTGTGAGTCCTAGAACGCTGCCTTGGGGGACACCACTGTTAACTGGAGCAGGGTTTGATACAGCGCTCCCTATTTTTACTATTTGTTGCCTGTTTGACAGGATCGCAGTAATCCACTTATGAAGGGATCCAGAAATGCTGTAAGAGTTTAGTTTTAACAGAAGTTTGTCATGTACCATAAGTCTTAATGTTGAAGTCCATAAGTCTTAATGTTGCCAAGTTTGGAAACCCCTGATCTAAACTTTAGGACTTCTCTTCACAGCTGTTATCTCCAAGTTCTTGAGCCAGCAGAAATACATACAAGGAAAATATTTATTCTGTCCACTGGTGCTCTCTATCTTTGCCCCCAGGCAGAAGGCCAGCTGACGTTTCTGTCCCTATTTACAAAGGACATATGAAAGATAAAGACTGATGGATTCCCTCAACTTGATTTCTCTTTCTTCCTGCCAAATATCACCAACTGATTACAAATAATTAAATAAATGAAATCAACCAGACATTCTCTTTCATGTGGGTGGAACTGGTGCAAAGAGACTTTTGACACTTAGCTAGGCTAGCAAGTCAAAACTCACTCTCATTTGATGCAAGTGTTTTGCATGGAAGCATCTCAAGGGATCTTGGTGTTGGAATAGCATTAAACCCATCTCACAAGAGCCTAATATTCAGTTGATAGTTGGACTTCTTTGGAATATGTAGCAAAAATTAGCATAAAATCAGAATGGATTTTAACAGATGGCAAGGAACAAAACTGCAAAAGCCACCATTTTGTGTCCCTCACCAACTTTGGGTCCACTCATTTTTTGTCATTGAAAGAAATTCACTTACTGGACCTCTCAGAAGACTATCCATTCATTTTCAAATTCTCATTTAAAATTGCATTCTAGCTCTTAGCATGGAAGCTGATGATATAATTATGCAATTCTCTCAACACTGTCCAACTATGTACTAAGTCTGCATTAATATTATTATTAGTCTTCTCATCACTCCTATCACCCATCCCCTCCCACTTGTGACTGGATGACTATAACTTGTTGCTTGTATCCTTATGGTTTATATTGACTGTTTCCTAGTATGATTTGATTGCCTATTGTACCTTATGACTATATTAAGTATTGTACCTTATGATTCTTGACAAATATATTTTATTTTTTTCTTCTGTACACTGAGAGCATATGCAAGACAAATTCCTTGTGTGTCTAATCACACTTGGCCAATAAAGAATTCATTCATTCATTCATTCATTCATTCATTCATTCATTCATTCATTCGCTTCATGCCAGTCTGCCATGAACCCTAGTGGGAGGGTGGATGCTTGGGGGAAAGTGAAACTGATGGAAAGAAGTATACCTCTCAGAGACATGTCTTCAAGGCCGTTTCCCTGGTAGAATAATGTAGCTGTAGGAATGACTGTTTGGATGATTGGGTTGGAGGTGGGAAACCAGCAATGCGAAGCATCTGGGATGGAAAAGTTATACTCTAGGAATTTGGTGTGCAAATTTCAGTTTTGGCTTCACTTTATTGTAATCCACTTGACCTTTAGTAAACTACACCTTTCTCAACAAATGGAGTCAAGGGTCATTCTTACTTAAAGGTACAAGTAAAGGCAGGATCCACAAACTATGTTAGTTCTTTTGGGTCAGTTAGACTGAGGTAGGGGATATGATTCACAAGGTTGCTCGAATATTGTAATAAGTTCTGAACTAGTACTAATTCTGAGGTTAAATACACATTTTGTCTGGAGAAGACAAAATGTAAAATCTGTATTTTGAGATGTCTACAGGATGAGGCAATTTCAAATATTTGCTGCAAATATGCACCTTAAAACTACTAAGTTTTTTTCCTTCCCAATAGTATGAACTAATTTATCTTTTTCCTTTCTTTTTCCTTATTTAAATTCTTGAATTTATGTGTATGACCAAAATGATATATGTATTTTATTGCCTTTTAGACCATGCTTTCCAGTATAAATTCTTTTGAATGTAGGCAGTATTTACTGCAAAATAGAAAGCAAATATATTAACATGAATTCAAATATTTAGCTAGTAAGATGCAGGATGTAATTACATTTCCTTGATTGCACTTATACTTGGGAAGGAACCCATACTTAAATCAGGAAAAAATAGTTTTCAAAGGTGTTTTCATGGCTCTGGGAGAAAGTATCTTACCTTCTATAAATAAAATTAACTCTGCTCCCTTAAAATATATCCACAGTTTTATATATTCCACCTCTATTCCTATAATTACAAGCAACCACGGCAAAGCACCATATCATTAAATTAATTCTTTGAGGTTCATGCATCTTGGGGTTTTTTTCTTAATTTTTTTAACCAGGGATATATAAATGTTTTCAGGATAAAATATTTAAAAAAAGATCTGGTAGCGTTTAATCTTTGATATCCTCCACCTCTTTCCTTGTATTAAGCAAAGCTCAAATAGAGGTGGGCAGATTAATTTTCATTGGGGGTTGCATTTTTTTTCCAGAAAGTGATCTAAAGAAATCTGGATTGCAAATAATTATGGCTCCACAGGTTCCATCATTTATGGCCTTCATTGGATAGTTTACAAGTTGGCAAATCAGTAATAATAGCTTTGGATAAATCTTTCCCCCTACGTTTTCCATCTCTTTGGTGGTAATAATCAAGAATAATCTATCTCATATAAATGGTTCCTGAGATTATAAATATAAGGTATTTAAGGCATCTATGTAAACATGCAATACGGAATGCTATATTTGACCATTCATGCGTGAGGCTGCTGGGAATACTTTCTGAATTAAGTCAAAAGATAATAAAAGTTGGGAATTCATTGATATGACTGAAAATTGAATTGACACAATACAGATTGATGATTTTTTTTTTAAAAAAAAAGGTTGTATTGCAGTTCTGCATTTGGTAAATTAAGTTGTTTCAAATTCCTGTTTGTGGTCCTTGGAATTAGGTAACCTGTAAATTAATTGATTGGTTAGTGATGAGTCTTTTTATAAGGAAAAGGTATTGGTTTGATTGGCTTTTGATTTCTTCTTCTTCTCCCTCCCTACACACACAGACAACAGCCAGGTATTAGACACAAAGCAAAGCAGCAGAGACTTGGTTTATAAAAGGGAACAGATGCAGCCTCCAATAAGAAGTTCTTAATAGCTTTTAGAAGTATTGCTGTGGAAGAGCTGTGCCAAAGAGGACAGATGGCTTGGCTTTAAAAGTCTTCATGTATTCAAAAGTCTTTAAAGATGCAACAATTCATATTTATTATAATTCAAACTCTTTTCTCAGACTTGTTCACTGGGTTAGCACTCAGCAGTGATGGGGTTTCTAAATGGCTTCCTTTTTCACAAGAAAGCAAAAAAAAAAAACATTTTGCAGGAAAGTAAATTCAACCAATACCCAAACTGAAGTTGAATTCTGACACTAAAAAATATTGATGCTCTTATCTTCACATGTATTAGTATACCTATATCTGCCTTGAAATACACACCCAGACAGACAGACAGACAGACAGATAGACAGACAGATAGACAAACCAGGTTCAAAGAGAATAGTAGTAAAATACAGCAATCTCAAATCACCATAGAGGAGAAACTCTACTAAATTTACTAAATTATTCCTTCCAAGGCACACTATTGGCTGTTATTGTATATTCAACTAAAATTCTCTAAAATAATATAACTATTTTTTTCACCCTGATGATCCGCAATTTTTTTTCAAATGGCACAGGAATTGCATATTGTATTGAACTGAGTCTTTTGAATCTCCTTAAGTCAGGAAAACAAACAGTACACTTGATCACTGTGAAAATATAACAGAGATGTGCAGCTTTGACACTCTTTTCAAATTACTACCAGCTGCTGCATCTTGTCACCTATAGCATGTACATGCTGCTATACATTTATAGTGGCAGCTATTTCTAGCCCCTAGTGGCATTCAAATAAAATCTGGAGGAATTATAGGCAACAGGGAGATGTAGATTGACAGCCAATTTGGTCTAGTGATTAAGGCAACCAGAAGACTGTGAGTTCTAGTCCCACTAAGTCATGAAAACCAATACTAGATACCTCTTGAGTTCGCCACCTTGAGTTATTTATAAAAATAATAAAGGTGAGAAACAAATAAATGGATATGCAAAAATGTCATGATTTGATCAAGCGTCTTGTTTTCCTGCACTATGAAAGAATAATTACATTCATGTAGATCTTTATCACCATTATGAAAATATGCAATGGTGGTAATTTTCATGGTTAATTCTTTTGCTTTACATTGTTTTACATTGATCTGTTTGATCAATGTAAAACAAAAGTCCAAACTTCAAATGGGAAAAACAGTTCTATTGTTTCAAAGTAGTCAAATGGAAGATGTGTATTTGACTTTCATGTTTGAGCAAGCTTAACTAATATATACTGCATAAAGTATAATAATTTTCTTAAAGACAAATTGCAGTTGAAAGGATAGGCTGTACTTCAACTCAGGAAAGCTCCTGAAAGTTGATAGGTGGCAAATGGTTAGCTGGAAGAAAAATGTCTGAGTTATCACAAGAATGAAAAGAGATTTTTCAAGCCCAGAAAAGTAGCTTTTTTTAAAAAAAAATAGTAGGTCATTTAAATTGACATTCTATTTTCAAAAATTAAATTAATGACCTTATTTGCTGACATATCAGGGATGAATCTTCTGTAAAAGTTGGCAAACTCTAGAAAAAGTTTAAGATCTTTATTATTTTTCTAAAGTTTGTCATCCAATTATGGATTGAATTTTTGCAAGATCCAATGGCATTTTTCTTGTAAAACTTTCAGTGCCCCCATCTTATTCCATGTATTTTACTGCCTCAGAACTAAGTTCCCATGTCTCCTCTTTTCGCAATTCATTCATTCTGGCGTATGGTATTAGACCTATCTTTTTCAGTGGGACCGTTGCTGGTGCAATCAATTTCACAAAGAAAACTAAACATGGAAAATAATGTCCTTCTGCTTGGAACTTTTTTCCTGTGTCTTCGCATTATGGGAATTCAACTAAGGTGCTCTGTATTTTTGGATAGGTCCTCTTTCTTTCCTAAAGCTCAGTCCATACCTGTAAAATAAATGTTTGACTTTATTCATACATAAAATTTATTTATAACTAAAAAAAATCAAGAAAAGATTCTGCAGGACATCGACTTCAAGCGAGCTTCTTTTGGATAGAATTCTCCTATAAAAATATGCTGATTCTGCTTTTTCATAAATACCATAAATGATTTTCCCTTATCAAAAGAGCCAAGCCATCATGAACTCAAAAGGAATGCTGAAAAGTTGCAAATGTATATTTGGATGGAATTCCTACTTGGAAACCCCAATGATTATAATTTTCATTTTAAAATGGAGTGTGAAACCACTACAGAATTGAGGTCTCCCACCAATAGTATCCATTTCTTGCTTCTCACAAATGTATCGCCCATGTTTGCTAGTTAAGTGCATTATTACTCACCAAGGAGCACTTTTCTTGAGGTTTTCCATTTTTGAAAGAAAGATAAAACTATTTCTGAGACCCCCCCCCCCCAAAAAAAAAAAAAAAAAGTCAGAGGGAAGCCTTGTGGTTAGAATCTTTGAGTAAGGATCCAGCCCAGTATATGGCATTAGCTAATTGGAAGCGTGCAGTGGTGGCATGGGTTCACTTGACACGGGAATATCGAGTGTTAGCACAAGTTCCTGCAGCTGTGAGTCATTATTTCCAGTGGCAGTTCAAAACCATTGAGGATTCTCTAAGGAAATGGTGGGGAAAGTTGTGGCAGGTATACTATTAACCCCTACTATCACTCTTCCAACATTTTTTCACTGAAGGCCAAACGCAGATTGCTTGAATGCCTGCCAGGCTGGGGAAATAACAAGGAGAAGAAGAAGAAGAAGAAGAAGAAGAAGAAGAAGAAGAAGAAGAAGAAGAAGAAGAAGAAGAAGAAGAAGAAGAAGAAGAAGAAGAAGAAGAAGAAGAAGAAGAAGAAGAAGAAGAAGAAGAAGAAGAAGAAGAAGAAGGAAAAAATAATCACAACCTGGGAAGCTTTTATATATAGAATATAGAAGTTAGTGTAGGGGATGACCAGGCAGAGCCTGAGGGCAGGGTCAAATACACCATTGGTTTGGAGTCTCTGTGCCCCCACAACCTATGCCCAGCTCCCCTTGAAGTCCATTGATTCTTATCAGGCACCAATTCACCTTGATTGTTAGAAGCTTGGATTGTTGTGTGTAGGTTATATTTGAACTCTATCCTGGTTCCTGACTTCTGGTATCTGACAGTTAACTTGGTTGAATAGCTTAATGCAGGTTGAATGTATAATAGGAAGATTCAAGAGTACAGCAGTTTTCCAAAGCTTCTCACCTCTAGGGAATTATTTTCAGCATAGTGTTCCAACTAACTGATGTAGACAAGTGCTACATCTGCTATGGGGTCCATAATGAATTGGCCCTTTATAAATTCTCTCGAAGTTCACAGGAGTATGAAAGAGACATATGGCGTTGTCTACTCAGCTCATGAGACATTTCATATGCCTTGAGAAAAAGGTATTTTTCATAACTGGCTACCTTCATCATTTCCATTATTTAAATAATTATTTATTTATTTGTCATATCTGTATTGCCCTCCATCTCATTTATAGCGACTCTAGACAGTGTGCATAATAAAACACAATGCATAAAAACATTAAAGCCATGATTTAAATTAAAATAAAGAACAATAAAAAAGACAAAAGACAAAATGGCATACAGAGGGTACATCAGTTAACCATCATACAGCCAACTAATAGGCTTTGCTTTATCCTGGGATGTGGGATTAATTGTTCAATTGTTCTAATTAATGATGCTCAATGTACGCGCAACCTGACCTTGGCTGATGGAACAGGGAGTTTGCTTCATGTAGAGCCAGGAATGTGGTCTTATCTGTAACAAAGAAGTAACGGAATGAACTGATTTTAATGAACTGACTTTGTGTTATTATTGCTTGGCTGAGAATTCTGTAACCTTGTTTTTTCTAAATAAAAGAGTGCTTTGGACTTCGGTTCGGGGCATTTCATTTCGAGGAAAACCCTGTTTCCATGTCTCATGATTTGCCGGGTTAACCATTTAATTGCCTCAAGTGGTGACCCCCGACGTGATTCTTAAAGGATACGTCCGCTTTGTCCCCATCCTTCGCCAGGCATTGGCTTAAGCGCTTTCATCAGGTACACGGCTGGACCGCGTCTGATTCATCGTAAGTATGGGGAATGATCTATCTCAGGCTCAAGAAGAGCACGTCAGGGAATTGAAAGAGATAGTTAAGCGAAATTACTTTCAGTTTAACTCAGCTGGGAAAGCTCGGCAAGTTAAGGGAAAAGAGATCAAAGAACTTTTGAAATATGTATGGGAACATATGTCAAATTACCCTTTGTCAGGCAGCACAAAAGTGTCTACATGGAGGAAGATAGGTGAGGATTTGCATAATGCGCCTCGCGCCCCTGCACCCATACTCTGTACATGGCGTTCTTTGATTGAGGCACTGCAAATTCAAAATAATCCTTTGTTACAACCCCCTCCTGATCCTGTCATTCACCCACCTCCTTATCAGCCGGTTCTTGTTCAGCCAGCTGATACCACAGCAGTTCGTAATCATGGGCTGCTGCTCCCTCCTTCTGCCCCTGCTCTTAGCGAGCTTTCGCTAGCCCCTCGTGGAGTGAAAAATGCGGTGGATGCTGGATTTGAAAAGGCAATGGAGAATGGGGAGCTGTCTCCGGAGGAATTGATCAACCTTCCGGTCTCAGCTTTTCCTGTTGTTGTAGAAATGGATGGAGTAGGGAATCAGGAACGTGTTTGGCGTCCTTTAGAATTAAGAACTCTCAGGGAAATTACCACAGCAGTAAAAGATTATGGGTTAAAAAGTAAATATACAACTGCTTTGCTGGAAGCTTTGGCATTTGGTCGAATGATGATACCAGAGGATTGGAAAGCTTTAGCCAGAATGATTTTGTCCTCTGGTCAGTATATTGTTTGGGATTTTCAGTATCGGCAGCAGGCATTAGCCAGAGGGACAGGACAAATAACACCCGATCAGTTATATGGCGCAGGTCAATTCAATACGGTTGAGTCACAACGAGATAATCTGGCAGATAATGTTTTCCCTATGATTAACCTTTGTGTGTTGGCTGCGTTTACTAAAGTAGATGAGGCTGGAGGTAGTTCCATTCGCAGTTTTGTTACCATTAAGCAGGGAAATGCTGAGCCATATCAGGATTTTATTACTAAATTGAAAACTGCAATTGAAAGATCGGTAGATAATGATATGGCGGCTGCAGAATTACTCCAAAAATTAGCCGTAGAAAATGCTAATGCAGACTGTAAGGCTATTCTAAAGCCTTTATTATTTATGTTCCTTTTCGGCTTCACTTATGGGAACAACTCTTGGCTACCTCTGAGCTACTTCAATTGTCTTTAGCAAATTGGCAAGGCACTTTTGCTTATCATTTACCATCAGATCATAGATTGTCCATTGTCACCAATACACATATAATTTTGGAAGAAGTTCGCTGCTCTTTTCCTCTCCCAGATGCTTTGACCTTATTTGTGGATGGAGGAAAAACTTATGGTGCATGCGTATGGAAACTAAACGAGAAGTGGCATACGAAAATTACCCCCCCTCAAAAATCAGCTCAACGAGCAGAATTGGCCGCTGCTATGTTGGCTTTTCAAACTTTTCCTGACACGCCATTTAATCTAATTGTGGATAGTCAATATGTTTACAACTTAACTATATGCCTCACAGGGGCATATGTATCCCCAGGAACGAGGAAGGGCTACTTGCTCTTTTCTTATCATATCAGCAAATCTTAGAACAGCGTAAATGTCCTTATTTTGTTGGGCATATGCGTAGTCATTCCCATCTTCCTGGAATCCTTGCTGAAGGAAACCAGCGAGCTGATGCCTCCACACGCGTGGAGCACTTACATTTATCTAAAACAACTCCGTGGGACAGCCATTCTTACTTCCATCAAGGGGCAAAAGCCCTTATCAAACAATTTGGCCTCTCAGCTACAGAAGCTGCTGCAATTGTCCAGCAATGTCCTACCTGCAGTAAAATTGCTACAGCTATACCCATGGGAGTGAACCCTAGGGGTTTGCACCGTAATGCCCTTTGGCAAATGGATGTCACGCAGTATCCCTCCTTTGCCCCATGGAAATATCTACATGTTAGTATTGACACATTTTCTGGGTTTATTATGGCTACCCCACAAAGGGGGGAGACTGTTAAGCATGTCATTAATCATTGTCTCCGCACTTTTGCCTCCTCAGGGCCACCTAAGGAGCTAAAAACAGATAATGGTCCTGCCTATACTAGTTCTAACTTTGCTCAATTTTGTGATCGTTGGTCAATTTGTCATAAATTTGGCATTCCCTATAACTCACAAGGACAGGCTATTTGCGAGCGAGCAAACGGCACTTTAAAACGCATGCTCGAAAAATTTAAACAACAACAAAGGGGGAATTCCCCGGGACTTCCGGGAATACAAGACACTCTCAATATTGCTTTATATTCTTTAAATTTTCTAACTCCCACCGGCTCGCCTCCAGCTACAGCGGCAGACCGGTTTTTCCCTTCTTCTGTTTCTTCTACAGAAAATCGCCCTCTGGTCTGGGCTCGGTTTCTCCCAGACCCTACGTGGTGCGGCCCATTTAAACTTATTACGTGGGGCCGCGGATATGCTGCAGTGGAAAATGAAAATGGTGTTCGTTGGGTGCCTGGTCGCTGCATTCGTCCATATATGTGTGGCCAGCAACCTCGGAGGTCCGAACAAGAGAGCGGACCTGGGAGTTTGGGAGCAGAACACCTTGGTAAATGATGCAGCTCAGATGGCTTCTATGCTTAACAGAACGAACTGCTGGATTTGTTTGCATTTACCAACAGGAGGTCATGGCGGATTAGTCTTGGAAGGTGTCCCTTTGAATCTGACTTCAATAGCCTCCCATGCAACCTTTAAAGGAACTTTTGCAGATTTACTGTCGGATGACCCTTTCCACAAGTCGGTGACTGCTCTTAGTCCCCGTCTCCAGGAAGAAGCGGATGTTTGTTTTAAAATAGTGAACCAGACAGGTGGGATCTTTCTGGGGGACTATCCTCGATGTAGATGGACAATAATCATTAATGCAAAGAATCTTTACACGTCTGGATGGACTGAAATGGATTCAGACTTTCAATGCCGACGGACGGTATTTAATTGCACCCCGGACAGAAATTGTGTTCAACACAATTTAACTTGTGCTAAAGGAGACCTTATTGACCCAACCAACGAACACCCGGTAAATGCTAAGGCTACTCATTGTTTTACTAGCAAATTTATGCCTTCTTCTATGTGTCAGATAATTGGTATGATTATTGAGCAAGCAAATGCTTCTGCTGTAGAGAACCGTAGTCTCCCCTTATTTGTGGGAGAAGTTTGGTGGTTATGTGGGTACAATGCATATGCTGTCATTCCGAGTGGTTGGTATGGCACTTGTACGCTTGGTTGGCTTGCACCTGCTGTTTGGGTTCGGGACACACTCCCGACAGAGTTACGTGTCCGCAATAAACGAGGAACCGACGACCTAGATTCCGGTTTAACAATGGGGGGTAGCTGGTCAACTCAACTAGCCAGAAGTTTGTTTCCTAGTTTGGGGGTGGCTATGAATTATCGAGATTTACACCTGTTAAATAATTGGACTACACAAATGTTTAATCTGACTATTAAGGCTTTAAAAGATATCAATGAAGAGCTTCAACAGATCAGATTGGTCTCTCTACAGAACCGTTATGCTTTGGATTACCTTTTAGCATCTAAAGGAGGAGTCTGTGCTTTGGTAGGTGCTGTTTGTTGTACTTATGTGACTGATCACGGCCCTAATCTAACCCTTACTATTGACGCCATGGAAAATTTGATTGCTCAGAATCCTTTGGTAGGGACTGGTTCTGGTACCGTAGACATATGGGGAGCCATGTGGTCTTGGCTGCCGGATGGGTCTTGGATCCGAAGGATGGCTATATCGATCATCTTGATACTGGTTGCTTTGGTAAGTGTCTGTTGCTGTATTCAGTGCTTGCCTTCCTTGATAGTCATGGTAAGAGGTTTATTTCAACAAACGCAAGAAATACATGTTACTACTTATTATGCTCGTGATGGTTATGAAATAGAAAAGGGGGAGATGTGGGATTAATTGTTCAATTGTTCTAATTAATGATGCTCAATGTACGCGCAACCTGACCTTGGCTGATGGAACAGGGAGTTTGCTTCATGTAGAGCCAGGAATGTGGTCTTATCTGTAACAAAGAAGTAACGGAATGAACTGATTTTAATGAACTGACTTTGTGTTATTATTGCTTGGCTGAGAATTCTGTAACCTTGCTTTTTCTAAATAAAAGAGTGCTTTGGACTTCGGTTCGGGGCATTTCATTTCGAGGAAAACCCTGTTTCCATGTCTCATGATTTGCCGGGTTAACCATTTAATTGCCTCACTGGGATCTATAAGCTCTTTGAGAAAACCATGTTCTGAGGGTCTTCCAAAAGACCATTTGGGTTGGAGCCAGCTTTCCCTGGTGGGAATGATGTTCCACAGGATGGGAGCTTATAATGGAATATTGTAAACAAATTTCAGCAATGAAGTGATTGATTAATTAATCTGTAAACATGTAAATAAATGATGGGTCTAGTTAGGCCATAATGCCATAACTAAAGGCGTCTTTAGAGAAATATGGATGTGGATTTGGTATATGATCCAATGTATATTGAAGCAAGAAGTACTGTACCTCTGGTTTGATCTGGACCTTTTCTGCATGCCTCTTGGCAGCAAGTCATATTTGGAAGTTGTTGAGATGGAAGTTAAGTTTCACTTATAATCAAATGACAGATTTGCACTCTGGGATGATTCCATTTTGAACATACATTGCAGTGACTTTACTGCTTGATGAGTGACACACTGGAGAAAAAGTCAAAGATGGATGAGAACACTCACCACATCTCACCCCTTGCTAGTCAAAGACTAGCCTGATGTTCTATTGACCTACTGCAGCGTCAGGTGAGGTGAAGGCTCAGATCTAATTACAAGAAGGAGCAGAAAGCCTCTGTAATTTTTGAAACTGACTTAGCTTACTTCTGAAAGACCAGAAAAATCAAGGAAAAGCTTCAGGGGACAGAGTTTCTAGAAAAATCAAATGTGATTCTTGGAAATAGAAGAAGAGAATGTAATGAGTCCTGGGATTGACGTTTGGCCTATTTGGTTAGGGCTGTGCAGTTTTTGAAAATGCAGGTCTGCTCCTGTACAGTAATAGCAGTAAGAACTAAATTTATATAATGACATCATGTAAACTATCAAAGTTATGGAGCGACTCATACTTATCAACAGAGTGGTTATCCTTAGTGACATTGTCATTTGACTAATGCAAACATCTACATGGGATGATCTTTGAAGAGTATCTGGAAACTTCAATCAATACCACAGTACACAATAAATGTGGCAGCAAGGTTGATTATTAGCGCATGATTTGGAAAGTGTATTATGCATGTCTTGAAACTGGCATATTTGAACACTATTTAAGGTATTGTTTTTTTACTATCTATGACCATTTATCCAATTGGGACCTATCCTTCAGTCAGCAGAAGAGGTCCTCCAGAATAGAATAGAAAGAGTGGAGTAGAGTGGAGTGAGTAGAGCAGAGAGCAGAGCAGAACAGAACAGAGTTGGAAGGGAACTTGGAGGTCTTCTAGCCCAGCCCCATGCTCAAGCAGAAGACCTTATATCATTTCAGGCAAGTGGCTGTCCAGTCTCTTCTTAAAAACCTTCAATGATGAAGCACCCACAACATCTGAAGGCAAGCTGTTCCACTGGTTAATTGTTCTCACTGTTAGGAAATTTCTCTTTAATTCCAGGTTGCTTTTCTCCTTGATTAATATCCATCAGTCGTTTCTTTTCCTGGCTTCAGGTGCTTTGGAAAATAAGTTGACCCCCTTGTTAGTGAAGTCCATAAAGGAGAAATAAAAAAAATGCTTTCCCTTACTTTTCATAAAGTTTTTTTTTCTCAATTAATTAGCAGTATTTTAACTCTTTTTACCAGATTAAAAAAAATATTGATTTACCTTTTATTGTTTGTTTCTTTAAGTGTGCTTAGGGTAGAAAGGGAAGATATACATCAAAGGAGCTTTAAAACTGATTTGTTCCCCAAGAGGTTTTTCCCATGTATTCTCCAGAAAACGTAGACAAGGCTGGCTTGAAATGTCACTGCTTTCCAAAGCATAATTAAGTGTGCTGAAACTGTTGGTGATGTCCATTTTTCTCTCCTATCCATCTTCACTGGTAAAATGTATTGAAAAAAATCCTTTTGGGGACTAATCCATCTCGGGTTAGTGTTAGGTCTCGCTGAATTCATTGAGGAAAATGGAAATCATAAACTGATTCCAAACAAATAATTATTCCTTCTGCTGTAGAAATTGTTAGAAGCCTCTTGATAAAATAAAAGGGAAAATCCACTTGTGGGGCATATCCACCTTGGCTTAGTCTTGATTGTACTTAAGAGGTGCAGATGTTTCAATGGTATTTATGTTTCCTGGTAAAATACATGGGGTAATCCAATTGGGGAGCAAATCCACCTAGGGGATAAGGCTCAAAATGTCCATAAGCATAATTAAAGCAATCTGAAGCCATTTGTGATGTCCATTTTTCTCTCCAAATCATAGGGATCTAACCATAGATGAATTTGTGACCCAAGATCATTTTCCCATGTACGTACACTACCAGGAAACATAGATACCCAGGCTTGAAACATCAGAGCCCTCCTAAGCATAAATAACTACTCAGAAGCCGTTGGCAATGTCCATTATGAATTCATGGAGACCTAAGCCTTACCCTAGGTGGATTTCTGGGAATTCAGGGAGATCTAACACAAACCCGAGATGGATTGATCCCCAAAAGGACTTTTTGATACATTTTACCAGTAAAGATGGATAGGACTGGCTCAAAACGTAAGCGCCCTCCTAAGTGTAACCAAGCACTCTGAAGACATTGGTGATGTTCATTCCCCTCTCCAAATTCATGCCAATCCAACCCTAGCCCTAAGTGGGTATGCTAGCCTTGTATACAAAACTGTTGGTGATCTCTGTTTTGCTCTCCTAATTCATGGAGACCTAACCCTAGCTCTATTGGCCCCAAACAGAATTTTTCCATGCATTTTACCAGGAAATGTAGATAAAGCTGATTCAAAAAGTTGATGCTCTCCTAAAGATAATCAAGCACCCTGAATCCATTGGCTATCTATATTATGCTGTCTGAATTCATGGAAATGTAACCCTAGTTAAGGCTGACTCAAAAATTGGATGCCCTCCAATGCATCATCAATCACTCTAAATCCATTAGAGATGTCCATTCTGCTGTCTGAATTCATGGAGACCTAATCCTAACTCTAAGTCTATTTGCCTGCTAATAGGATTTTCCCCTGTATTTTATCAGGAAACGAAGATAAGACTGATTCAAAAAGTCAGCACCCTCCGATGTATCATCAATCACTGCAAATTGATCGGTGATGTCCATTTTGCTGTCGGAATTAATGGAGACCAATCCTAGGTCTATTTTTGCCCCCCAATGGGATATTCCCATGTATTTTACCAAAAAAATGTAGATAAGGCTGATTCAAAAAGTTGGTGCCCTCCTAAAGGTAATCAAGTACCCTGAATCCATTGGTAATCTACATTATGCTGTCTGAATTCATGGAGACTTAACCCTAGGTCTATTTGCCCCCAAATGGGATTTTGCCATATACAGTATTTTGCCAGAAAATGTAGATAAGGCTGACTAGAAAAATTGGCTTCAACCCAAGCATAATCAATCATTCCAAATCCATTGGAGATGTACATTTTGCTGTCTGAATTCATGGAGACCTAACCTTAACCCTAGGTCTATTTGCTCCTCAATGAGATACTCCCATGTATTTTACCAGGAAACATAGATAAGGCTGACTCAAAAAAGTCTGTGCCCTCCTATGCATAATTAAGTATCCTGAAACTATCGGCAATTATCTATCTTTTGTGGTAAAATACATGGGAATATCCCTTTAAGAGGCAAATAGACCTAGGGTTAGGGTTACATCTCCATTAATTTGGAGAGAAAAATGGACATTGCCAATGGATTGGGAGTGCTTGATTATGCTTAGGAGCATGCCAACTTTTCAAGTCAGCCTTATCGACATTTCCAAGGAAAATACATGGATATATCCCATTGGGGGGGAAATTGACCTAGGGTTAGAGTTAGGTCTCCATGAACTAAGAGAGCAAAATGAAGGTCACCAATGGATTCAGGGTTCTTCATTATGCTGAGGATGGCACCGACTTCTCAAGTCAGCTTTATCTATGTTCCCTGGTAAAATACATGAGAAAATCTTATTGGACAGCAAATAGACCTAGGGTCTAATAGACCTAAAATAGACCTAGGGACCTATTAGGTCTCCATGAATTCAGACAGCAAAATGGACATTGCCAATGGATTCAAAATGTTTGATTATTTTTAGGAGCATGCCGACTTTTTAAGTCATTATTACCTATGGGAATATTACATGGGAATATGCTATTCGGGGGCAGATATATCTGGGTTAGGGTTAGGAATCCATGAATTCATACAGAAAAATGGACATTGCCAACAGATTTGGAGTGCCTGATTATGCTTAGGAGCATGCCAACTTCTACGTTTTTGGGTAAAATACATGGGTATATTCTAGTGGGGGGAAAATAGATCTGTTGTTAGGATTGGGTCTCATTGAATTCAGAGTATAATGTAGATCGTCAATGGATTTGGGGTGCTTGATTATATTTAGGAGGTAGCCCACTTTTCGAGTCAGACTTATCTATTTTTTTGTGTAAAATACATGGGAGTATCTCATTGGGGAGCAAATAGACCTAGGGTTAGGCTTAAGTATCCATGAATTTGGAGTGAAAAATGGACATCACCAATGAATTTGGAGTGCTTGATTATGTTTAGGAGGGAACCAAGATTTTGAGTGACCCTTTTGTATTTTTCCTGGGAAAATACATGGGAAAATCTCATTGGGGGGAAAATAGCCCTAGGGTTAGGTCTTCATGAATTCAGACAGCAAAATGAAAATCACCAATGGATTCAGAGTGTTTGATTATGCTTACGAGGCAGCTTTATCTATATTTTTGAGGAAATACATGGGAATATCTCATTGGGGGGTGCAAATAGACCTAGGGTTAGGCTTAAGTCACGATAATTTAGGAGAGCATAATGTAGATCGCTAATGGGTTTGGGTTGCTTTATTATGGTTAGGAGGGAGCTGTTAAAGCGAAAACATTCAGCTTTATAAATTAGAGGAAATGAATCGTGTTTTTCTGTTGCCAGCATACTTTATTTACAAAATAACTAGAAACAAAAGAAACAGCAGTACCATTCTAAGAAGAAAGCGAAAGAAAAGCTATAATGAAAGTGAAGTAGAAGTAAAACTCCTCCCCTGCACACATGCGCAGTACATCAAACATCACAGGACACTCATATCTTGTTACTATGGAAACTTTGATAACCAATCCAGCTTAGTCTGTAAACTTCTGTGGAAGCTCATCAGACAAATCAAAACAAACGCAGTAACAGGAGCCGACTTTTCGAGTCAGTCTTAACTATGTTTCCTGGTAAAATACATGGGAAAATCCCATTGGGAGGCAAATAGACCTAGGGTTAGGGGTAGGTATCCATGAATTCAGACAGCAAAATGGACATCACCAATGGATTCAGAGTGATTGATTATGCTTATGGGGATGCTGACTTTTTGAGTTACCCTTATCTATGTTTTGTCAGCACCCTCCTAAACATAATCAAGCATCCATTGGCGATCTACATTATGCTGTCTGAGTACAACAAGACCTAATGCTAACAACATGTCTCTTTGCCTCTCAATGGGATTTTGCCATGTATATTACCAGAAAACATAGTTAAAGCTAACTCAAAAAGTCGGTGCCTTCCTATGCATAATCAATCACTATAAATCCATTGGCGATGTCCATTTTTCTGTCTGAATTCATGGAGACCTGATCCTAACCCTTGGTCTATTTTCCCCCCATGAGATTTTCCCATGTACATTCCCCGGAAAAATACAAAAGGGCCACTTGAAATGTTGGTGCCCTCCTAAACATAATCAAGCACTCCAATTCCATTGGTGATGTCCATTTTTTGCTCCAAATTCTTGGAGACCTAACTTTAAGCCTAGGTCTATTTGCCCCCCAATGAGATATTCCCATGTATTTTACCAGGAAACATACATATGGCTGACTCAAAAAGTCAGCATCCCCCTAAGCATAATCAATCACTACAAACCCATTGTCTATGTCCATTTTGCTGTCTGAATTCATGGGGACCTAAACCTAACCCTAGGTCTATTTTCCCCCCAATGAGATTTTCTCATGTATTTCCCCCAGAAATGTAGATAAGTCTGACTCAAAAAGTTGGCTTTTCCTTAAGCATGATCAAGCATCCTGAAACTATTAGCGATGTGCATTTTGCTCACTGAATTAATGGAGACATAACAAATGGATTCAGAGTACTTGATTATACTTAGGAGCACATGAACTTCTACATTTCTGGGTAAAATACATTGGTATTGGGGGGAAAATAGACCTTTTGTTAGGGTTAGGTCTTGCTGAATTCAGAGTATAATGTAGATTGCCAATGGATTTGGGGTGCTTGATTATGTTTAGGGGGATGCTGACTTTTTGAGTCAGTCATATGTATGTTTCCTGGTAAAATACATGGGGATATCTCATTGGGGGGCAAATAGATCTAGGCTTAGGCTTAGGTCTCCAAGAATTTGGAGCAAAAAATGGACAACACCAATGGAATTGGAGTACTTGATTATGCTTAGGAACATGCCAACTTTTTCAGTCAGCCTTATCTACATTTCCAGGGATAATACATGGGTATATCCCATTGGGGGGGAAATTGACCTAAGGTTAGGATTAGGTCCCCATGAAGTAAGGGAGCAAAATGGATATCGCCAATGGATTCAAGGTTCTTCACTATGCTGAGTAGGGCACTGACTTTTCGAGTCAGCCTTATCTATGTTTCCTGGTAAAATACATGGGAACATCCCATTAGGGAGCAAAAAGACCTAAGGCCTTCATGAATTAGGAGAGAAAAATGGACATCACCAACAGATTCGGAGTGCTTGATTATTCTTAGGAGCATGTCAACTTTTTGAGTCATCCTTATCTACATTTCCTGGGAAAATACATGGGTATATCCCATTAGGAGGGAAATAGACCTTAGGGTTTATGTCTCTATGAATTCGGAGAGAAAAATGGACATCACAGATGGATTCCTAGTGATTGATTATGCATAGGAGGACACCGATTTTTGAAGCCAGCCTTATCTACGTTTCCTGGTAAAATACATGTGAGTATCTCATTGGGAGGCAAATAGACCTCCCAAGTCTATTTCAAGAATTTGGAGAGAAAAATGGACATCACCAATGGAATTGGAGTGCTTAGGGTTAGGGTTAGGGTTTAAACCAGTTCTTCCTTTTTAACTGTCTAATTTTTTTCATGTGTGCTGCCATTTTAAAAAATATTTTATTATAGTGCAGGTAGTGTTCTTTAGATGGTGGAAAAAGCTGGAGGAATTTGTAACAGTAATTACAATTCTTAGAGCCAAATTCTAAAAGATAATAGAGAAAGGAAAGGTAGGGCAACTGACCTAAGTTCAGATGCTGAGTCTCCTGTCAAAGAAGAATGGAATGGGAATGGGATAGAGTAGAGTAGAGTAGAATAGAGTAGAGTAGAGTAGAATAAGGTGTCATGGCCCCATTGAAGCTCAGTTTGGAGCAGCAGAAGGAGTTGTAACTGGTACTGTTTAACTGGGATGGCATGTCTCCCTTGGCGTGTTTGGAGAGGCCAGGGGTTGAGGACAATGCTGTCCTAGATCCCTCAGACATTGGGGGAAGTGGTCGACCAAACGGAGAGCTGCCTGCCTTCACAGACACAGGGGAGGATTGGCTGCTGATAGGGAATGGTGCTGATAGGCAGCAGACCTCCTCTGATAAGAAACAGTTGCCTCTTTCTACTCAATCCAAGGGGACAGAGAGTGGAGCGTAGGCATACTCAGAGAAGGGCTGCAAAGCTACTCAGGAGAAGATTGTCCTATCACTCTTTACAAGGAAACCTGGGATAGAGTAACTTAAAGAGACACCATGGGGAATCTTTGCCAGGAACAATTGTTTGGTTCGTATTACATTCCCCCAGCTTTGATTCATGTCTTTTTGCCTTGCTTCGAGGACTGTTTTTCACTTTTGCTGTGAGGATTGTGGTTGGTCTTGCCTTGCCTTGCCTTGTGGACTGATTTTGCCCTTTGCTTTACCTTCAGAACTGTCTTTGCCTTATACTTTGACTATGCTTTGAAGACTTTGAGGGTGGCTGCCTTCAGGGCAGCATGGGGTGGAGCCTTACTGGTCATAGGAGGGCCATTTATTGAACACTTCTTGAGAGCAATAAAAGACTCTGTGAAGGCCCATCTTGCCTTGACCACCTGGGTCATAATATAAGGGTAGGGTAGGGTACGGTAAGGTAGGGTAGGGCAGGGTGAAGTGGGGCAGGGTAGAATGGAGTGGAGTAAAGTAGAATACATAATGCCTAATTAATTCACAAAGATATTTAAAACAAACAAACAACCCAAACTATGCTATTATAGTACTGCAGTGGTAGAAGGAGCTGGGTCTATTTTATATCTTGTTACTCTATAACAAAACTAAGGAAAAAACATTTGGCAGCTGAAATAATGACCGACTGGACACACACATGTACAGAAATACCGATATGCTGACATATATGAAGCTGCCAAAGCTCACCATGCTTTACTATAATTCCTGGCTCTCTTTCTGCCTTTTTCCTGAAGCATGTCATGTCATCAAGAATAGCCTCAAGAATGACAAGCAACCATCATAGAGCTGAAAAGAATGTAATTATGCTAAGGATTAGGCAAATAAATAATGGACAATCTGTTTCCATATCTATTTTCTGTATTCCTTTAAATTAATTGATGACAATTTTATAAATGGAAAGCTTATTTATTTTATCGATCTGTTTATTTATTTATTTTAAAGCTGAATGTCCATTGCTATGTTTGATTTGAATTTCATCAACCCCTAGTTATCTTCACTGTGAGATTTAATTTCTCCTCTGTCTGGTTAACCCCCTTGGGACTATCTTGGCTCAAACTCTGTGCTTTTCTGTATATATCAATTTTCTCTTTAATTTAATCCAAGTGCTTTACAACTACTTTTTGTTTCTTTAATAGCTACCATCAGAGCCATTTTTGTTAAGTGGATTATTATTTCTTATTTAAGTTCAGCCTTCCAAAAGTTTCCCTAGTTTCTCATCTTACTCTAGATGTTATCACAATCATATTTATCCCCTGAATTTTTGTAACTTGCCTTCATAATATACTTTCCATACTTTACCTGATACTGAAATTCCAATCTTCATTGGGTCACTCAGAGATTTGAATTCAAAAATTGGTTAATCCTCTTTTAATATGTCAAAGGATTCAATTTTGTAAAGAGCAACTGAAGATCAAAAAAGTAATGTCACACTAATCAACACCATTAAGTCACTAGGCATTTTGGGAGGAAAAATTGCCTTGCAAGCTATAGGGGAAACCTGTAAATCTTTTTTTAAGGGGGAGGAACCCCAGAAACCCAAATTCAAGCAGAGGAAATTGGACAACATACTGTTAAATAGGGTTCTTCTGCCAGGGTATTTAAATTTTTCTGGATTGATCTGTCTAGTTTCAAAATTCAAAAATAACTTCTATCTCCATCCAACATTCTATGTGGGGGATGATGATGATTCATTTAATCAGCGATCTAATCAGAGAATGGTTAACATTTTCCTATCCTGTATGTAAAAGGTAAAGGTTCCCCTCACACATATATGCTAGTTGATCCTGACTTAGGGGGCGATGCTCATCTCCATTTCAAAGCTGAAGAGCTAGCACTGTCCGAAGAAGTCTCGATGGTCATGTGACTGGCATGACTAAATGCCAAAGGCGCACTGAACGCTGTTACCTTCCCATCAAAGTGGTCCCTATTTTTCTACTTGGATTTTTACATGCTTTCAAAGTGCTAGGTTGGCAGAAGCTGGGACAAGTAATGGGAGCTTACTCTGTTACGTGGCACTAGGGATTCGAACCATCGAACCACTTCTTCAGCTCAGACAGTGGGGAACAGAAGGATTTTGACTCCTTGCACATAGCTGGTCATTTCCATTCTTTTACACAGTTGTTGAGGCCATTTGGAGGTTTATCTGTGTCCTCAAGGTCACCTGAGTAGTGCAAATGGGTGTGGAACCTTCTTGGTTGCAGGATGTTTTCTGCCCTGTGCCCCTTCGCTGTTGAAGACAGGCACATGCTGAGTGGCCTCAACAACTCTCTAAAATAATGCAAATGACCTACCGTCTGCAAGGAATATAAATCCTTCCATTTCTCACCATCCAGACAGAGTTTAAGAAACTTCTTGCATGAGCAGCGAAATGTCTTCCAAGAAAAACAAGAAAATTCAGTTGCCTCTTGAAAAAGCATGTTTGGGATATGAATGTTCAGTTGCTAAAACACACACATATCTACCACAGATTTGCTCTAGTTTATTTCCCATATATACATATTGTACACCTTGGATAACTAATAGCTACCATACGTCTTGATCATAGCTGATAAAAATGTTTACTTATATTCTTGTGTTTTTTTTCTTAAACACTTGAGAAACATGAAGGGGATCTAAAAACAAACAACACACTTTAATTGATGTTCATTCAACAGAATAACAAAAGAACAGAGTTGGAAGAGACCTTGGAGGTCTTCTAGTCCAACTCCCCCGCTCAAACAGGAGACCCTATATTATTCCAGACAAGTGGCTGTCCAGTTTCTTCTTAAAAGCCTCCAGTGATGAAGCATCCACAACTTTGGAAGCTGTTCGACCAGTGGTGAAATGCTACTGGTTCAGCCTGCTTCGGTTGTAAAAAAAAAAAAAAAGTTCCAACAATCAGCTGAGAGAAGAAAGAAGAGAAAAGAGAAAAGTGCAGGATTGGCCCTCCCACCCGCCCCTCCACTTTTCTGTTCTTTATCCTCTCATCTGATGTTTGGAAAGCTGCGCATGCGCATGCACGAAGTACGTGACCACTGAACCAGTAGGGAAACTGGTAGAATCCCACCACTGTCTTCTAAACTGGTTAATTGTTCTCATGTTAGGAAATTTCTCCTTAGATCTAAGTTGCTTCTCTTCTTAATCAGTTTAAAATGCACTTTCATTTTGATATCTTTATTAAAGTCAAATAGGAGAGATGGGGGCTCCAAAGGTATCGATAAGCTTGAACTAATGGTAATAATGTCCCTTTTCTTTTTTCCTGAGAGAGACATTCTAAAGCAGAATCTACTTTAGAGGTTGTAAAGGCTTGAAAGCTGTTTTGTGGAACATGACTGCCCTCTTTAGGAAAACTGAAAGTACCATATTCCCTTAGCCACAATCGTTAACATTTAGGAAAATATTCAGCTTAGGTAAAAACACTATTACAATGGTGAAGGATAGAACAACTGTATCCTTTCCATCTGGAAGACAAACCCCTATCTTTATTTTCTGGAAAACTCCATTACAAAAATATTTTTGATTGGGAACAGGAAAATACTTTGTTGATCTTTTTTTTTTCATAGCAGTTTCATATTTATCAGTATTTCCATTAACATTTAATGGTTGAACTTTTTTTCAGGCTAAAAGTTATGTTTTATCAAAGGGATATGTTCCGTCCTTTTTAGTCACTTGAATGTCTCTTTCTCTTCAGTCCCCAATTCCTCTCTTTGACGCCAATCCCCTTTTTGAATGTTCATGTGAAAGATGTAATGACTATTTCCTCATTGCAACAATTCTGCGCACATTGTGCACCCAAATATGTATTTATTTTTCTCCATAAGTCTGACTCTCGGTGCCCATTACCAAGCACTGACAGTAAAACTTAAGAAGGCCTCTCCAATATCTCATTAAGCAAATCTCCACTGTAAGTTTAAAAGCAACATGAACTGAAAAGACTGGGGCGAGGGGAGGGGGAGATCCTATCAGTCATTGGAAAGGAGTTTACCCATTTGCAGTAAGCTAAAACCTTTGGCTCAACTTCCGTTCAACATCTGGTTTAGCAATTCCTTGAAAAACAACACAATATTCCCTGCTGATTGCAGTGCAACCACACAAACTGCTTCAATGCTGCCCAAGAGCAGGAAATGCCCTGCTGAGTGGCAGACCTAAACCTCATGTATGTCCAGTTGAGTTCTCCCATGCCAGGCTGTGAACATTCCCTTAATCCTTCATTCATGCTCTGAATCCATTTTCGCCAGACCAGTGAGAGGGCAATTTGGCAAGAAGAGGGAAATATGTAGGAAAGCAGAACATGAGAGGTAATAAGAACTAGAAACTTCATGCAGCCATCAATTCCTACTTCATGGTTTGATGCTGAAATCAAAGAACAGATTGCATAATTAAATATATAATAGAATGTAGAATAGGAAAGGGAGCAGACATGTAGGCCACATTTTTATCAAGAGTTTAAATTGCCCAATGTTTTAAGAATCTCAGGTTTAGAATCCACAGAGGGATTCACCTGTAGATGTTGAATTGCAATGTGCCAAAGAGCATTATCAGCAAATTCCTGTGCATTCCAGGGCAATGGGGATACAAGATACAATGTCCTAGAATAACAGTAGGTCAGCGGGAGAAACACTGTGCTTTAGAATAGATAAAGAAAACAGATGCCCATGGGGAAGAATGACAGTAATGAGGAAGACTGAATTGCCATATTATTTAATTTTAAACCAAGTAGCCAAATCTTCCAATCATGCTTGCAACACAGTGAAGCATTGGTGAAACCACACTTCTCTGGAGCCCTGCTTCTTCTCTATTTTCCCTTTATTCCTTTCCCCCTTTCCTTTAAGACAAAAGAGCCTATATTTTTACGACTGAGGCATTTTATCCATGTTTTAAAAACTGTGAACCAGTCAAGATTATTTTGGAAAAAAAATATGTCCAAAGGACCCTAATTTGGAATGGCTTCAAAGTACCTGACACAAAATTCTTCCTGCGACCTTGTTAGTAGGATGGAAGCAAACAAATATTCAAAATCTACTGTGAATCTGACCATGGTACTGCAGTCTACTTCATACAATTTCCAATTTGGACACGCAGTGGTTAGAATGCAGTATTGCAGGCTACTTCTGCTGCCTGCCTGCAATTTGGCAGTTCAAATCTCAGCAGGCTCAAAGTTGACTCAGCCTTCCATCCTTCCGAGGTGGGTAAAATGAGGATCCAGATTGTTGTGGGCAATATGCTGATGTTGTAAACCACTTAGAGAGGGCTGTAAAGCATCGTGAAGCAGTATATAAGTCGAAGTGCTATTGCTATTTTCTTCCAACATTTTCTTTTCTCAAGAGACTAATAGAATCATAGAATTGGAAGGCACATTGGAGGTCTCCCAGTACACAGTACAATCCCCTACCCAGGGCATCAACCCTCTTCTCCTGTCTCCACCCCCACCCATCAGAAATTAATCTTCTGCTGTAATTTTTATTCTTTTCACAGAGGAAACCAAAAGGGCTGTTGGTTTGCTAACTTTATCTTCAGACAGAGAACACTTAAAACTATAGCAATTAGTATTTTTTTTTCTTTGCTAGAACAAGATTGATACATATTTGATCGCCAAGAATGACAATTCAGTTCATATTCAAAGAAAAGTATATAAACATCCATTGCTGCTATTCATCTTTTTTTTGCTTCCTGCCAACCAAGACTAACCAATTACTTGCTACTTTTGAGAGCTAGATAAATTGGAGGAAGCAATCACATCCTGTCCACTTCCTGTCATCACTAACATATTTCTTTAATATGGTTCAGAGGTGAAAGATAGTGTTTGATCTATGTTTGAACATTCTTCACCAAATTGAGAAATAAATGAACATGAGAAAAGAGAGAGAATATCACTTAATACTAGCAAACTATCAGGAAAAAAAATATAAGCCTTGGTATTTCCTTTCTCCTCTATTAAACCTTTTTTTTTTCCTGAAAATTAGTTGCTTCTCCAGTTGATACAGAAAATATAGATTTCTTTGACTATCTGAATGGTACCTTTTGTTTTCAGCATTAATTGTTGGCCTGCCTGTTTCTCCAAATAGGCTGAAAGGAAGAGGTCATAAGTTTATGCCTTAATCTGTAAAAAAAATTACAAACATTTTAAAAACTAATTAAATTTACCATTATAAAATCTCTATAAGCTATTTTTCAGACATGCTGTTAGAAGAAAACAAAATATGTATTTGCTAAAGTGGTAAAGTGGCTTTACATTTCAATTCTTCCAAACATTTCCATTTAAGAGACATTATTTGTGTTGCCTTTTTGGAAAGGTTAAAGTTCTGATGAGAAACGCCGCAAAAACAGTAAAGTAAATGGCTTTATTTCTGAAGTATGCCATTGGCTACACTTTTTTCCTTTTTAAAGAACTGACATCATGCCATACAGTCATTCATCCATGTATTCATTGATGGGGGAAGGAAGTCTACATTATACATATACATGGGTGTGTGGGTGTAGGTGTTTAGCTAATTCTGCACACTATGGAAGCTATCATCAATGCATCATTTCAGTTCTGTCCTAGTTGGAATACTGTACATGCAGCTGCATGTTTTAAATTCTTAACTCAAGCAGACACTTAAATCAAGAATGGTTATTTTAACTAGCCTGTAGTAGTAGTAGTAATGGTAATGGTGGTGGTGGTGGTGGTAGTAGTAGTAGTAGTAGTAGTAGTAGTATATAAATTGTTTGGCCATGAGGATGTTTTCCAGTCCAAAGGATTTGTCTCTTCCAAACGTTATGACTACAGCTCACATAATCCATAACTACTTGTCATGCTGCTTAATGTTACTGGCAGTTGTCATCCAAAATAACAGGAAGATACCCTTGATCTTAATCAGGGGTGGGTTTCAAAAATTTTAGCAACAGGTCCTCTGCCCGGTTGGAGGGTGGGCATGGCCTAGTCAGCCTCCTGCACCATGGCAGGGGGTTGCCCTCCCTGGGTTCCAGAGGCTTTCATCAAGCCTCTGGGAGGGCCTCCCTGGGCTCTGAAGGTTCTCTGGAAGCCAGAAACGGGCCCATTTCCAGCCTCCCCAAACTTCCTGGAGGTCCATTTTTCACCCTCCCCAAGCCTCCATGCACACCCTGCACTTACCTGCATCCAAAATGGAACGCGTGGGGACTCCTAGAAGGTAGGGTGGGCAGGGTCAGCCAAAAGTAGGATTTGGAGGTTCTCTGAACTGTGCAGAATCTTAGCTTGAGGATCTCCTGAACCCCTGCAAACACCCAGCAGCCCATCCCTGGCTTTAATTATTAAGAAAACGACAGCCTAATTAAGGCAATGACCACCTTCCAAAAGGCAGCAATGTTAATTCTACCAAGTTTTCCAAGTGCCCTGGATACATTTCTCCCCCTTGGCTACAATTGAAATCCCTTCAAATATTGTTAATGTTGTGTATGTTCCTATCATAACAGGGAAAATTGAGGAAGACACTTATTAAAAAGAGGCACCAACACATGTGGCATTGTTTTTATAGTCATTTGGTATGTTGATGTGAAGCTTAAATTGGAGTCAAACTTCATTTGCTCATGTAGTTAGAGTGAAATGCAATCTGGCTTTGTACTGCAACTCCAGTGGTAACCCATTGCTGGAACAATTAGGCAAACTAATCTCATCAGAAGGATTTTTGTGTTAGCTTATTTATTATACTTTGGTACCATTTTCTGACATTTCTGGACAAATATCCATACAAAGTCCAGAATACTAAGAATTTTGCAAATATCCTCTTTCTAAGAACAATTTTGCCAGGCCTATTTGAACAAAAGTCCAGCTATTTTTGTGTCATTATTTTTCTAACTCTAATTTCTGAGATATTTCAGTACATGGTCAATCCATCTTACTCAGCAGAGACATATTAGTATATAGAGCAGGAATGCTATTAGATAATTGTTGGCTCTGGACTCAGGGAGGCTATTCCAAGGTCTGCATTATATAAAAATAATGTCTATGCAGTGGTGGGATTCAAATCATTTAACAACCGGTTCTCTGGCCTAATGATTTCTTCCAACAACCAGTTCACCAAACTGCTCAGAAAGTTAACAACCAGTTCTCCCAAAGTGATACGAACTGGCTGAATCCCACCACTGTATCTATCTCTACTCTGTAGACCTACACAGTCTCAATGAAGTGATGATAATATCTACCATCTTATTGTTTTCAGAAGGTAAAAAGAGAGTGAGAAAGACATGAAACATTTTTGAACAATAGCTGTCTAACAACCTCGACATCAACACACAGTGGAAAGCCAAATGGTTTGCTGAATGCCCAAATACAGGCAGTTACATAGATGACCCTACACAAAAGGTGCCAGGTTTTGACCTTCCTCACCAGCATTAGTCAACTCTGAACAGGATCCGTACCCAATATGGTGTCTACCAGGACTCATTGTTTTAAATGGGGTCTTGTCTCTACCCCTCAGTGTGACTGTGGTGTTCCTCGACAAAATATGCATCACATTGTGTCCGAATGTCCATCAAGAGTTTACACCAGCCCAATGTCAGATTTTTTCAACATAGACCACCCTGTCCTTGAATGGCTGGGAGGATTGGACATTAATCAGGGGTGATATCCAACAGGGTTAACTACCAGTTCGGTCATTTACGAGGTTTGGTGATTTACGATGTGCATGACCTAAAATGGACACCTAACATCAAAAACGTCATCAAAAAAGCACAGCAAATAATGTTCTTTCTGCGCCAACTCAGAAAGCTCAAAGTGCCCAAGGAGCTGCTGATCCAGTTCTACAGAGGAATTATTGAGTCTATCATCTGCACCTCTATAACTGTCTGGTTTGGTTCTGCAACCCAATAGGACAGACACAGACTTCAGAGGATAATTAGGACTGCAGAAAAAACAATTACCACCCACCTGCCTTCAGTCGAGGACCTGTATACTGCACGAGTCAAAAAGAGGGCTGTGAAAATATTTACAAACCCCTCACATCCTGGACATAAACTGTTTCAACTCCTTTCCTCAAAACGACGCTATAGAGAATTGCACACCAGAACAACTAGACACAAGAACAGTTTTTTCCCGAAAGCCATCACTCTGCTAAACAAATAATTCCCTCAACACTGTCCAACTATTTACAAAGTGTACACTACTACTACTGTTAATCTTCTCATCACTCCTTATCACCCATCCCCTCCCACTTGTGACTGTAACTTTGTTGCTTGTATCTTCTGTTTCCTAGTATGATTTGATGTTGATTGTACCCTATGACTATCATTAAGTGTTGTACATTATGATTCTTGATTCTTAACGAATGTTCCTTCTTTATGTATACTGAGAGTATTTACACCAAGACAAATTCCTTGTGTGTCCAATCACACTTGGCCAATAATGTATTCTATTCTAAAATATTCTATTCTATTCCTGCACACTGCCAGCGGCGTGTCTGTCAATCATCATCAGCATGCTGCGTACAGAGAAGCAGCCTTTCAAAAAGCCCTCTTTTCCTGCTTTTCTAACTGCAGCTGTGCCTTGCATGGCAGCTGAAGTTGAAAAAAATCAGGAAATAAAGATCAGGTAAGAGCCCGGGTGGGTGGGTGGGCAAAAAGATCAGCAGACATAGAACCGGTTCTATGTCTGCTGTTCTTCAGAGCTACCGGTTCTACAGAGGTGGACAGAACCAGTAGAAACCCACCCCTGACATTAACGTTTGAACCACTATAAGTCCATGTATTTGCCATACAGTAGATAAATAAATAATTTTTTGAAATATATAACCCAAAGTCTATTTCCTTTGAAATATGTATCTCCAATGCAAGGGGCATTTTTGAAGTAGGAAGCCCAGAGCATCACTCAATTTAATTGGCCCTGCACTTATTGTTGGGCAGCTCCATGTAATAAAATGTATGAGATTCCTGGGAGAAATAGAATAACAGAGGCGACATAAAGCTCTTGTACAATTTTCTAGGGGCTGGATGTCAAATTTCCCCAAGTGTTCAATCATAGAATAAATGGAAGCTTGATCCTGCAGGTAAATCATCCATGTTGGAGTAGCTTGATGTAATTTTCTGTATCTCTCTCGAAAAACAAACTTGTTTGCTTTTACTTGGAATTAGCTTTGACCTTGGCCATAAAATATCACTGCAGCTACTGAACAGTTTGTCTGTATAGTTGATAGGTTGGCAGGAAAAGGTTGAAAAGCATCTCAATCTCACATTGGAGGTTGACTATTTAACAACATTCCTATATAACAGTATAAATAATTGTGCAAATGTTGCCAATATGCAGAGAAGTGAAATTATCAAACACAGTACACTTTTAAGGAGCAAATAAAAAAATCTCACACATTATAAAGAAGTGTGCTCTGGGTTTAATGTAACATTTGTTATTTTTTTAAATGGACAATTATAGGTCCTCAAAAATAGGTGAGGAATGGCTGATCAGTATGAATTATTTCATTGTGTTAGGATGGCAATCGAGTGCTAAAACCAGATCACCGTTTTTAATGGACTTTTTTTTTTAAAAATGTGTATGTTAGAGAACGTGTTGCAGCTTTCATCGGTACAATCAAAACAGCAGCTACTGTGACTCCAGTTATTCCCCAAATGCTCTGTAGAAAAGCTCTAATTGGACCAATTTCCAAAAAAACTAGCAGATTGGTTTCAATCAAAGGGAGGCATTCTACAAGACAAGGAATGTAATTAAGAACCACTGTTTCTGGGTCCTAACTGCACTAGCTTCATGGACATGCATATTAGATTACATGTATGAAAGGGAGGAGAAAAACAGAACAGAACAGAATAAAAGAAACTTTAAAGGTCTTCTAGTGCAACCCACAGCTCAAGCAGGAGACCCTCACCATTTCAGACAAATAGCTTGTTCAATCTCTTCTTATGAACAGGTGGGTGAGCAAGACCCAATATATGGTGAAGCCCAGAGGTGGTTTTCAGCAGGTTCTGACCAGTTCTGGAGAATCGGTAGTAGAAATTTTGAGCAATTCAGAGAACTGGCAAATACCCACCCCATTCTATTGTTTGCCCCTCGAGTCCCAGCATGGATCAAATGCCTGCGTGTGTATCCCTCATCCCCTGTCCTATGTAAGGAAAAACAATTGATGACATTCATTCATGATACCAGGGGAATCTACAGCCATTTCCTTTAAATTGTCCCATATTACAATTGTAATGGCTGGACTACTCACCAACTTTGTACCAGAGGCACAAAGTCTTCTTTATTGCCTTGCACAGGAGAACGGAGCTGGAAAGCAGGTTAATGGGATGGGGAGGAAATGGGGATTTTGCAGTAATTTTCCCCCAGGAGTGGGGTTGGAATGTAGATTTTACAGTATCCTTCCCCTGCCATGCTCACCAAGCCATGGCCACAGAACCAGTAGTAAAAAATTTTTGAATCCCACCACTGGTGAAACCTAAAGAAACTGATACCCTTTCCCCACTTTTTATTATAGTTTTTTTTAGGTTTATAATATGGCATAAAAGAGAATACAAAAGTAAATATTAGGGAAGTTAGGGAAGGAAAAAGGGAAGTGGATAGTGGGGGAAAGCAAGGGGAAAAAAGACATTGACTTCTGATCCTTTGGTAAAATAAAGTATTAACATCTAACCTCAACTTTTTATTTTTACATAATAATATGAACTAGCATTTCTATAACAACAAATCTATCTAATTGGTAAAACCCAAAGTCAAAGTTTCATTTTTTCCCCACCTGAAGCACAAAGTCCAGAAGTGATTTCCAAGTACAGATAAAGATATTTGTATTTTTTTCTTTAATCAAAACAGTCAGCTTAACCATCTCTGCTAACTCCATCAGTTTTTGTAGCTATTCATTCATTGTGGGGATCAAAGAAGCTGATATAGCAATAGCAATAGCACTTAGATTTATATACTGCTTTACAATACTCTCTAAGCAGTTTACAGATTCATCATATTGTCCCCAACAATCTGGGTCTCGTTTTACTGACCTCGGAAGGCTGGAAGGCTGAGTCAACTTTGAGTGGTTGAGATCTAAACTGCCAAACTGCTGGCAGCTGGTTATCAGCAGAAGTAGTCTGCAGTACTGCATTCTAACCACTGTGCCACCGTTGTGTATATCCTATATACTGTGTATATCCTGTACTCCTTGGGTCAACAGAAAAGTATGCTGGCATAAACTATTTTATCCCAAATGCAAAGCTTGCCTCTGGTACAAAGTTGGTGAGTAGTCCAGCCATTATAATTGTAATATGGGACAATTTAAGGGAAATGGCTGGTAGATTCCCCTGGTATCATGAATAAATGTCATCAATTGTTTTTCCTTACATAGGACAGGGGATGAGGGATAAACACTGCAGGCACTTGGTCCATGCTCAGCCATAGTTCAACTGGCAAGTCACTGGCAGAGAAGAGAGGTTGATAGGGTCAGCTTAGATGCCCTCTCCTGCTTTGCTCTGTGCCCCCCCCCCCTCTAGTCAATCTAATAGGCATGGAGGAAGGGCATTGAATGAATCAGGAGTGAATGACTGAGAATGAGCAATCTCCATCATTAATCAGTTCTTCAAGAAAATGTCTGTAATGGTAGAAAATGGCCACGATTCTGGAACAATGAAAAAGAGATAGAAAAAATGCCACCTCTGTACACCAAAATAGTTTAAACAATAGAATGTAGTACCATGTGAAACTCTTTGTTGGCGGAATCAGTGGAAATCCTGTAAGGTTACTCCTGGTAACAGAATCAACAAAGGACTGCTGGCAGATCCTGGCATTCTTACTCAACTTAAATCAATCCTCTGCACCATGCACAACAAGTGCTCCCTCAGGAGAAATGAATCTTTTTTAAAAAAAAAAAAACACTCATTGGTCTAACAGTCCATAGACAAACCAGCTAAACCTATGTTTACTAATGTCATTCCAAGTAAGATCCGACAAGTATAAAGTATCAGTCAGACATTATGCAGGAAGCTAGGCTGCCTAAATCTAAACTGAAATGGCCCTCAAGGGCAATGCCCAGGGAGAAGGCATACCCAAAACCTCTCCGTGGCCTTCTTTCCCTTGCCATGGCCACTTTGAAGACTTTCCAGAATTCCAAACTTGGTGATCTCCATCTGACCCAAAAGACAATCCAGTATATGGCCTGGTCCATTCATGTTCTACATCTTTAGGTAATGGGAACCACATTTACATTAGATTAAAAAAAAAAACCTTGTTTTAAGACAAATACCCATTTACATCTATTTGTGTCACTACAATTGATTACATGTTTAAAGATCAAATAACTTTAATTGGTCTCTGAAGATTAAATGAAGCAAGGACCTAAGTGGAAAGTGGCATATCGGATGCCAACATAAAACAGAGCAGATCAACAGATCCTTACACAGCAAAGACAGAAATTTCACCTACTCCTGGGAATTAAGCATGGAAAGAAATTGTACCTTTGGAAAGGAACTGAACTTTATCATGTGGTAACTGGGCTGTTCAAAGTGGACAGGTTGCAGATAACTTTCAGTCTGACTAAACTAACTGTAGACTATTCTATTTCGTGAACAACACAAATTAAAGAGTATCTCCCATCGCTTCATTAGACTGTGGTCTGTTCAGAGATACAGAAATGCAAGCAGAGAGCCATGCGTCCAAACTTATAAAACATTATCAAAGTATAGCAGAACATCAACTGCTTTGATTCAGACTGAGTGGAAAAAGCACAAGTTAAAACCAAACAATTTCAGAAGAATGGAGTCATTGGAGTCTTCAGCATGATCTCCCTGAGATTGTCACAATGTTGTTGCACATCCTGACCCCCTTTTTTTAAAAAGACATGTGAAGTAGAATAGCTAAATAACAAACAGAAGTTGTTAATGAAACCATGGAAATAAAGAATCTGAGTGTAGCTGCTTTTAGATCAGTAATGAATGGATAAATATATACAGGAATTTGCTAGGTACTACATATCAGCTCAGGTCTTAAAAACATAGAATGCATTGGAAGGGATCTTGGAGGTCTTCTACCACCTGCTCAGGTAGGAGATCCGTTCTGGATAAATGGCTGGCCAGTCTTTTCTTGATAACCACCAGTAATGGAGCACCCATAACTTATCTGAAAACCAAACCAGTCCCGAAAATTGCTGCACACAAGCTTCATCTTTAATGAGGCATGGATACACAGGAGCTCCAGCCACTGTCCTTTTAAACTATTCATCATCATTTGGGATGAGGAGAAAGGTCCAAAAGCTTGTATGGAAAAATAAATGGGGCTATTGTGCCTTCTGCTACAGTTCAAAGAGTAATATTTTGGTGATGTTTGTCAAAAGGCAATCTATTAATACCACAAAGAAATGAATTAACAGAATGAATTCAGCTAGTTTGGCCCTCCCAATGCTAGAGTCCTTTTCTAAGAGTCTTTAAAGCTATTTCACTATTTAAAAAGAGCATGTGGATATTTTGAAAAGGGACATTTCAAAGATTGGTCCAGAATCACTGAGTGTCTTGTCATACATGTTATGATGATGATGATGAGGAGGAGGAGGAGGAGGAGGAGGAGGAGGAGAAGGATTGGAAGTACACTGACAAAATTTGGCACTTCATCAATTATTTTTGACTATTGGTTATTCCTTAACTTCAATCATCAATCTTTAGTTATCAAAATGCAGGCCCATAAGGGTTTATGCATATATTTAATGTCTTCTGGAGCACAATCTTTTTACAAAACTATATTTACAGTACATCCAAGTAGCCTCGTGGTCATGCCTGATCATTCAAGAGCCTTAGTCCCAAAATGTGCAAAGCTGCTGGCATTTAGCAAAACATTTATTTTAGGGGACTTCGTAACAAACAGGGCAGAGTTGCCGTTTCCAACACATGCCCCTTCATTTCCTCTAATTTTATATAATGTAAATAAACACTAAGTGACTCCTGAAGGCGACTGCAAAACCCCAGGTCATATGTTCTAAATAAAGCATCTCCCCATATTCCCAAACGCCTCAACCCTTTGGGCTAAGGAAGGTAATTATCAGTTGCCAAGGAGAGGTCAAAGAGAGCAAGTGGGCTTTTTCCTGTATTTGTCCAAGACTATAAACATAGGGATGGGAAAGTTCCACCGGTCCAAGACCATTTTTATGAAGTTAGGGAAAAATTAAAATTGTTCTCTCAGTAAAAAGTAGTATAAATTAACTACTAAACTTAAGGTAGACATAGAGGCAAGTTGGAGAAGATTTTTAAAAAACCTCATTACTAGAGACTTTTGTCATCCTCTAAGAGTGGAATCCATCAGTGACATCTCTTGGATGAGCAGGAATGTAAAAGTCTAATTGGGGTGATCCTTTCTGCTATGGTTATCACAATGAGCTTTTCAGAGAAGTCATCAGAGGAATAAAATTGCTAAAAATGGAAAACAAAACTGCAGCAAGTGAATTTAGACTCTAGGCCAGGGGTGTCAAACTCATGTTGTCACGGTGGCATCACATGACGTATTGGGACTACCCCCCCCCCCCTTTGCTAAACCGGGCATGGGCATGGCCAGCATGTGATTCATCTGGCCCACAAGCTGGGAGTTTGGCGGCTCTGCACTAGGCAAAAGGCACAGACACATAAGAAAACTGCTAAAGCCAATAAAGACATTAGGAGCAATTAGTGCCTCTGTTAGTTTCTCAATAGCTGCATCAGATCTTTGATACTAAATATGTGTTTGTGCATGTGTTTCACATATTGTTAGGTATATTACATTTACAAAAGTTGCCAGTTTTATGCCAATCTTCCTTCCTCATCACTCTAAAGTTCAGTCTTCTTTTTAACATGTTTAGCTTTTGTGCAATTTTTTTCCCCTGAGATGAATAAGATGTCTTTCAGTTTTCCTGAATCATTGGCTGGAAGGCATAGTATTCCTTTGATTAATATTTTCTTTGGCTCACTCTTCAAATTTTGGAAGGATTGTTAAGATCTTTAAATCACAGACAAATAACTAAAACAACAAAACGAACCCTCAGGTTTAGTTTCAGAAGAACGTTTCTTTGCAGCTGTCTATTAATTGTCTTCAAGAACAGTCATAAATAAGGGACATTGCAAAAGGGGAACTGCTTGTACAACAGCTAGGCCTTGAATAGGACATGAGGTGAAAATTCTAGGGCTGTAGACTGCCCTGGAAAAATCAAGAAAACCTCAGAAGAGAACAGCGGTAGACCATTTCCAAAATACTGTCAAGAGAAAACATCCATGCCCATGACATTACCAAGAGCTGGACACAAATTAAGAGTATCTTACCTACCTTTTGTCCACTTAATATAGGAAAAAAATGCTTCAGAGCCAACATGGGAAACTGTTATGGATTGGTAACTTTGCCAAATGTGTATATTACATCCTTCTCTAACCCACTACAGCATCTTAAAAAATATGTGTAATGTTAAAATCATGAGGGTCCTTTGGGGTTCTCTGAGCTTAGTTGTTTTGTTGCAGACATTTCATTACCCAAACCAGGTAATGCTAGTAAAGAGTGGGGTTTGCTGTCAGTTTATATTCTAGTGACTTGCCTGCCAGTGTTTGGTGGGGTTGATCTTGGAGGTTCTTTGGTTGGGCTGTTTACTATTAGCTTCTTTGGCAGTTCCCTGATTGGGGTATTGTTTACTTCTTGATTGTTGGTCTAATATTAATCTTAGTATTAATCTATGCTCACCTGGGTGTTGATTGCTGGTGAGAGAAGGGTTTTGATCTTTTTGTTTCCCTTTTTTACTAGATTGTCTCTTTTGTACAGTATGTACCTGTTGTTTATGTCCATGTGTCCATTGATGACCAATTGGACTTGGCTTGGTTTAGAATGGTCATGTTTTCTCAGTTGAAACTATGGATATCCATCCATATATTGTGAAATTAAAGAGTTTTCATCATATTTTCTGACTGCTAGTTGGTTCTCATGGAAGTGTTCTGCTAATCTGTCCTTGCAGTCTTCACATTGTAGTTATAGATAATTCCTGTTAAAATGTTAAAACCAAAAATGGTTGAAAGATCATCAACTAACTGCATTTAGAAGTGCTTTGCAGCTCAATTGGTATACTAAAACCAGGAAAGAAACAGTGACAGTTTAAAGGAGTGGTTCTTAAGCTCTTTGACCCAATTATCCCATCAGAAATAATTTCATTATCCCCAACAAAAACAGATTCTGTTGTTTTACTAAAGCATCTTGAACAGTGGCAGTTCCAAACTGGATTCTCAACTCACAAACAAACAATTGCAAGTTGTTTCTTGTCTCCTCAAGATATCCTCAAATTAGCTGTTTGGGGATAATCCCCCTCATTTAACAATCACTGGTTTAAAGCAAGTTCTCTTGACCACTTAACTTCTCTACTATTTCAAAACAAAAAGAAGCAAAAATATAAAGTAGACACATGAAGAGCAGTTCCTACTGCCTTGTGTCCTATACAACCAATCACTCTACTCCACTGCCTGGGTAAAAAGCCAGGTACAGGTAGTCCCTGACTTACGACCATAACTGAGCCAAAATGTCTTTGCTAAGCCAGATAGTTTTTAAGTGAACCACTGCAGTTACGTTACTTAACATAGTTATTAAATGAAACTGACTTCCTCATTGATTTTGCTTGTTAGAAAGTCACAAAAGATAACTACATGACCCCAGGATACTGCAACCATCATAAATGCATGCCATGTGACTGGATTTTGATCACATGACTGTGGGGATGCAGCATGTGCTGGCCAGGCCCGTACTCAGTTTAGCGAAGGGGAAAAAAGTCCTGATATGTCACATGACACCACTGTGATGATACGAGTTTGACACCCTGGGTTAAAGGATCACCAGGGGTAACATGTTCTTTAATGTATGAGCAGTCAATGAGCCAGCAGGAAATTATGCTGGCTGAGTATTTGCTGCTTTCCTGTTGATCCCTATCCTGTCACAGGCACATTACTAACAGATGGATCTGTTCATATTCACAGGGTATTGACACTTAAACAACAGGATTGATGACTGCTCCAGATTTGTTTCCATGTCTCCACCTCAAACATTATCAGTGGAAAAAATTCTATTTTGAATGCCAGATAGAATCTTTCCTAGAATAGGAGGTAGGCACTTGGGATACTGCGGCCTAATGTAATTTAGGGGCATTGATGGGGAAAACATGATCCTCATTGCATAGGGAAGGCCCAAGGGGAACATAGGATAGAGCAACTGTTGGCTGCTAAAAAAAATAAATAAATAAAAGCACTCCACCCATTATTATGTGAAAATATTATGTGAAAATATTTACAGACCCCTCACATCCCGGACATAAACTGTTTTAACTCCTACCCTCAAAACGATGTTATAGAGCACTGCACATCAGAGCAACCAGACACAAGGACAGTTTTTTCCCCAATGCCATCACTCTGCTAAACAAATAATTCTCTCAACACTGTCCAACTATTTACAAAATCTGCATTACTATTACTATTAATTTTCTCATCACTCCTTATCACCCATTCCCTCCCACTTGTGACTGTATGACTGTAACTTTGTCACTTGTATCTTTACGATTTATATTGACTGTTTCCCAGTATAATTTGATTGTTTATTGTATCCTATGACTATTATTAAGTATTGTACCTTATGATTCTTGACAAATGTATCTTTTCTTTTATGTACACTGAGAGCATTTGCACCAAGACAAATTCCTTTTGTGTCCAATCACACTTGGCCAATAAAAGAATTCTATTCTATTCTATTATAATCTTCAAATTATCAGATGTTCTTTATTTTAATAAGGGCTTAAGTCTACTGTACACACATTGCTCTAACAATTTAATCAAACATCTATGTTGGGCATTTTCAGGTCATACAGTGGTATAATTTATGAAATTACTAGATATATCTTTACTCTGTGAAGTAGCTTAAGCCACTGTTTTCAATTGAATGTGCCAGTTTTTCTGGTTTAAATGCAGATTGCACAAATAGTTTTATTTTTTCAGAGTAGATATTTGAAGACGATGCAAAAGTCTTTTGTAAGACTAAAAACAAACCTTGAATAATTTATCTGGATTCCAATGCACAGCCTTGCCCTGTGACAAGGATATCACCTTGATGGGGAAAAATGGTTGAAAACTGGAAAGCTTTGCTAAAGGTAAACTAAAATTTATCTGGGGGTATCATTTTTTGTATACATTAGTTATTAAAGTTTTAAAAAAAGACATAAAAAAATAACACAAATAATAAAGAGCAGAATTCACAAAGGAAGAAAAAGGAAGAAAAGCAAACATGCAGAAAGAATCAAAAAGAAAAAAAAATAGAAAGAAGCTTCCAATTTTCTTTGCAGAAAATATAATGATCTTACTCTATGTTTATTAAAAAAAAACTCACTTTGTTATCCAATTATTTATCTAATCATCAAAACCACAAGTCATAAGTGCATTTTTTCCTGTTTCATCCAAAATGGCCATGAGGGGTTTTCAGTCTACCATAAATGTAAATAATTGTGGGGTTTTTTTGTCTATTCTAAGCAGTTAATTTAGTGACCTCCTTATGTTCCAACATCTCAACCAACCAATGTGATACTGTACATCACAAAGAACAGAAATGACCCTATTGCTGATGTTTCCGAATCAGTTAAATGTCTTTAATTATCTTTGAAACCTTTATTCTGTGTTTGCTGGCTTCAAAATCCTGCTTGAAGTTTTGGAAAACCCTAATGAGAAGGTTTTGGAGTGTAAATAGTGCTCAAGTTACCAGCCGACATTATAAGTCGATAGGTATTAGGTGCCATATCATCTGTTTTGCTTTTTTGGCAATCTAGCCCCTTGGAAAGTTGAGAACCTTAACATTATTAAAACCCAGAATTTAAGGCCCCTTTTAGAATCTTTGCTTTAGGTTAACTTTTATAACAGAAAGATCATTCTCTCCACAGGCCATTTCAATGTATCCTTTCCGTCTGTATTCCCTGTAGTTCTGGTATGAGTTACATGATTTCCTGAATCTGACCTCGATTATTTCCCTTGCTGATGTGTGGTTGCTTTAATATATTCTAATGAAGTTAGTTTTTTTTTAAAGGGAGCATAAACTTGATCTAAGCTATAATGAGTCAAAAGTTATCTCCTTGGAAATGGATCAAGGAATGCTAGCTGATTGGTAGGTAGCTGAATATTACTTTGGCTATTATAAATGCAGATCATGAAATAATGCAGGCTTTTGGGTCCCCAAGTGTCTAAAAGAAAGCACAACAGTAGATAATAATGTGCTAATGAGTCTCACACTGAATACAGCAAAAGCTCTACAGGAAACTATTATTTGAGGCAAGGTTTGCCCCATGCTGGTTCATAACCTAATTCCTTCCAACAAAATTGAAATCCTATCATCACATTGATTTGCATGTTACTTGCCAGGACAGCAAGCCAAAAGTTTGGTCAAGTATTTTTCCGGCAAGGGGTCAAATATAGGGGTGTTCCATTTGCTTCAGTGGAGCCCTCCTTTTGTCTGGAGAGGCCTGTTGGTGCCTTCTACATCAAATGAAAAATTCACAGGATATGACTAAGAGGGTTCTATTTCATTTCTTAATTTACTTATTTATTGAACACATGGCATTGGTACATGAAAGCCAGGAGTCTGCAATGTTATTACAGAGCGGTAGTTTGGCTGCCTAAGATTACTAGTTGGTTCAGTTCACGCTTGCATGCTCTCCAGGGGGCACCACAGGGGGAGAACTAGCTCATCACTCAAAGTAGCTAACCGTGTTCTGCAGCACTGTCAACATCTTATGGGCCTTTTTCTCTGCCGATTTTTCACCTTGCATTTGGTCTGGTCCAGTGCTGGTTAGTTTCTGCCATTAGTCCCACAAGAGTGGCACCTATTTATCTATATGAATTTGTATGCTTTTAGAGAAGATATTTTGATCCAAAATTCAAAGAAAGTTTGGGAAAACTAAGCTCCATAATTTTTTTTTTTGCAAATTGATATAATACAAAATCCCTGTAGTGAATGTCCAATAAAACTGTAAATCAAATAAAAACACTTTCACTATCCAGGACCACACCGTGATTTTCCTTAAAGAAAAGCAGAAGACAGACAAACAGATCAAAGGGGAAAAAAGCAAAAAGAATGGATAGAATCCAGCATGGATTTTGTATTACAGCAATCCAATAGAGGTTTGAAATAAATCAGCATTCAATCAGAATTCAACCAGCCAGTTAAAGTGAAGTTAAAACCAAGGTTTGCTTACAAGAACAATCTGCTGAGAAGAAAAGATGGATGAAAAACTAGTGACTTTCCAGCTGCTCCCACAGGGAACGACAATCTTCAAGATTCCTCTCCTGGGTGAATCCACAGCCATCCAAAAGTCGTCTGGGGTCATTCCTAAGCGCCCCCATTCAAATCCAGGGAGCACTGATGCCAGAAAAATCAGCAGATTGTCAGCAGGAGAGAAAAATCTTCCTACTGGTGAGTAGCCATCTTGGGGAGAAGCCTCCACATTTGCATGCTTTCAAATTGCTAGGTTGGCAGAAGTTGAGGCGAGTGATGGGAGCTCACTCTGTCACTCAGTGTTAGGACTCAAACTGCTGGAATGCAGAGAGTTGATTTTCTCTGGCCAACAAGTCCAGTGTCTTTAAGCTGCTGAGCCACCATACCTCCTTCTATTGTCTTAAATATTTACAAATGCTGGGATAATATCCTGGCTAATCTGAAAGGCTAATCTGGGATGGACCTAGTTAGTGTTGAGATAGGAAGCCAAGGAAGTTACATACAATCTGTGTATAGGGGTGTGTGTATAGGTAGGGGCAAACTACTTCCAGAATATTGCCAAGAAACGGACACAATTCCACATAATCATCAGCAATAGGCCTCAACTCAGAGACTATACTATAGCCTTGCAATTTAATACGTTTTTATTATTTATTATGTCAGACTATCAAATAGAATATCTTTAGATAATATTTCTGTCACGCATAATATAGTATCAGTTTTAATAGAGTTTTTCAGAACTACTGTAGGTCCTGTTCTGCAACATTTTCTTTGCAGGTGTTAGTAAAACTAGAGATGAGTAAAGAGATAAATCTTTGTAATATAAAAAGGCCACACAGATATTTGAACAAATAACCTATAGCTTTGACCAACCTGTGTTCAATGTCAGGAAAGTACTTTGTATACAAGCTGACTTGTACACAAGAGAGTTATCTAGAATCATATAGTGTTAAAATGTCTTGTTCATAGAATGAAAATATTAAAGTATGTATTTTTAATTTTATAATAATGTTAAGAGAGTTCTCAGAAGCAATTTCTTAGTATCGAAACAGATTTCTTCACTGTCCATTTGACTGCTATTTTCTTTCACCTTTCAGTGAGTTTTCCATGAATTGTAAGTGATATCCTAAACTTTTTTTTATAGTGTTTGACAGTTAAAAAGTATGAACACATTAATTATTAATTGTGTTAGTTTCTTTACTGAACAAATAAGGATCTGTTTCCTCAATAAAATAAAACTCTTGTTCAGCTTTTAAAAATTCATCACCAGTCACCTGAGTTAAGATAAATCACCAAAAAAGTATCTGCATAGAGATTTCCATGCTATCCGTGTAATATACGGGAATCCCAGAAAATTGAAGATAAGTTTTCAATAGAAGCAATGACATATTATAGGGAAAACTATTCTTCTAGTAAACTATAGGATTCCTGCAAATATAGAAAATTTCCTCTGATTAAAATCCCACATTTTATAACTGCATAGTGTGTGATGATCCGGGGCATGGCACAAAAATAACAAAGTCACCGAAGTAGATAAATTCCCTCCAACTTGGCCCTCAATGTCCAGTTATCCTCAGTTGGAGATCAAACTCTTCCAAAAACAGTCTACAAAGGGAAGTAATGCGAACCCAAAATAAAGATAATTAGAAATTAAAAAAAAAAAAAACCAACACAAACTACGCTGAATTAATTAACATAACAGACCAGGATAATAATTTGCAGACTTCCAAAAGATAACATGGCACACACAGTTAGCAGGATGCCAAAACCCAAATAAGCCTCGACAAAGATAATGCACATTTTGCTTCCAGCAACTCTGCCATGTGCAGTTTTGCCCTTTTAAACAGTCTTTCCAGCTGCAGTCCATGAAGGGGATCAGGGCCCTTTCATCCCCCATAAACCAGTTGCTCCCTTATCCATTCCTCCCTGCGTGCCCTAAGATGAAGAGGGAGTGGGCCTGGGTCTTCTTCTGAATGCCCAGCCAGCCTATGCCCTTCCCCAGTTTCCTCCACAGCCACTGGAGCCACACTCCCACTCCCTGTCAGCTGTTCCACTTCTCCTCAGAATCAGATTCCAACTGGGGCATGACATAGCGACACAGCACAGATATCAATTTACTAAATCTTTAACCAAAAGCTATTATTTTCACCAAGGTTTTTTCTATCCATGCCATCTTAAACCAACTAAGCTTTAGAATCAGGGTCATTATTCTTAGTTATGACTGATCTTAGATAGACAAATAAATCAAATAAATCTATTGCTTGAGTCTACCTTTGAGTTATAGCTTTTCATGAGCCAATGCTTTAAAAAATATTATCATAATTCATTGATATCTGTACTATTGGCCATCACATTAACTAGGTCTTGCTACATTTTCTAGAATCCTGGCAAATAAAACTTCATGAACCAATTTTATATAAAGGCACATATACAATGAAGCCTTTCTTTTACTTGGAATTCAGCCTATTCAACATTCTGGCCATGAATTATTTTTGCATGATTACAATTAATATATTTGGTAGATCCAATTAGCAGCTTCCTAAATCTAATCTGTCTCTTGGGCAATAAAATGTAGGATGTTGGCACAACACAAGTAATTTGAAGGAGCACATTTCTCCATTTCATTCAACATGGCATAGTAACAAATGGTGGCTTTAGATAATTATATACCTATCTGGGAGAAAAAAAGCATGCTTCACTTTATATGTGCATGCAAGGCAAAATGTGAGGAAGGCAATCCATGAATGATTTGTACATTTTAAAAAAAATCAAAGCGAAAATTCACAAATGATGGTGATCTATAAAGCATTAGAAGATATCATCTTCATAAATTACTTATAAACATAGGAGATAGCTCACCCAAGACAGTATGTCCGTGCCTTATCCCCATTCTTACATAGATATCTTAATTGTCTTAATTATTTTTTGCCATATTCTAGATAAAGATGTTTTGCTTATAAAAATATCCAAATATATCCCATTGATATGAATTTATCATTTTTGGTTTAGCTTGCTGGCTGTTTAATTATAATCAGTTTTTTCCTGGAGTCATGATACATGGATGGCATTGAACATTTTAAGTTATAATCAAATTTAAAGTACACAGAATGAATGAGAGTCAAGGGAATACCTAGGAGGATAAATAACCAAAACCACCACATTTTGCTCTCTGCTTTCACTTTCTGTTAGGCTTTGGTGCTCAGATTTGGAAGATCTGGAAGGATCTTAGATGATCTGATACATAGTGAAGAAAGGTATTGTGCAGATTTCCAAATAAATGGGTAGAGAGATATGTTTAAGACATCTTCATGTTTTTTGGCACTATGCTGAGGCTTTAAAAGGGAAATTATACAGGATATTGAAACTGAAGCTCAAAATCTTTGGCCACCTAATGAGAAAAGAGTATTCATCAGAAAAGACCCTGATATTGAGATGATTGAAGACAAAAGCAGAATGGGACAGCAGAGGATGCAGTGGTGGGATTCATTTTTTTTACTACCAGTTCTGTGGGCGTGGCTTGGTGAGTGTGCCAGGGGAAGGATACTGTAAAATCTCCATTCCCTCCCCACTCCAGGGGGAAGGTTACTTCAAAATCCCATTCCTTCCTCACCCCACTAACCTGCTTTCCAACTCTGTTCTCCTATGCAGGGCAACAAAAGAAGACCCAGCTAATCAGCTGGAACTCAGGAGGCAGAGAATAGATGGGGGCGGGGCCAGTCATAGATGGTATTTGCTGGTTCTCCAACCTACTGAAAATTTCCACTACCGGTTCTCCAGAACTGGTCAGAACCTGCTGCATACCACCTCTGAGAAAATGAGATGGTTAATTAGTATCATCAACGCAATGAATATGAATTTGGGCAAACTCTGGGAGACAGTGAAGGACAGAAGAATCTGGCTTGCTATAGTCTATCAGGTCACAAAGAGTCAGACATGACTTAGAGACTGAACAACAACATACTTCATACATGAAGGCATGGTGTGGTCCTAGTAAATATACCTGGTAAACTAGAACTTTGAAAACATTGTGGTTGCAAATGGGACATAATCCAGATTCTTTGTTCATGGGTTATTTACATGCACAGCAGACAACTACATAGGATTCCTCTTTCCTGGGTAACCTGCTATTTCCTTGATAATTTCCTCTTTCCCGCAATTTCTACATGTAATGTTTAGCTTATTACCTGAAGAGAACTATTTCAACTGTTCTTAGATCATGTCTTCAGGTTCTTCAATCTGGGATGTGCAACACAAGAACATGATGTCACTTTTTATAAAAAGTTTTTTTTAAAGATAACCTTGATGGTTACACAAAGGACATTCTTGATCCTTTCCATTATGTGCAAGTAATTAGTGGTGCTTTTTAAATATATTTAAATTAATTAATGTATTTTCCAGGAGATCCTTTGGGGGTGCTCAGCAGGCTGCCTGCCTCTGGTTTAGTACATGAAATGCTGCCTTTTAAGTTCCATCTAAGGATTAATCTTAAACCAAGTGGACCCCACACACATCCTATGATCAGTTCTATTATGAGTTGTGTTCAGCCCAAGAGCTGTTATTGTAAGTAGCTTTCCATGAAAACGTGGTGAAATGAAATGCTAAACTGGATGCAAACAAAAGCACCATTCTCAACTCCAGCCCTATAAAAGGTATCAGACATGTTTAAACAAACACAAATATGTTTAAAATACCTCATTTTAAATTAAGCAGCTGGTTGGAAACTATGCACATCTTTAAATCAAGTTCCACCCATTTCTAGAAAAGAGAAAAAATAGTTCACCCAGTTCTGTGAAGCAGCTGATTGGCCAAAGGCCCCCTATTAATGAGCTGGAACATCAATAATTGAAATTTATTTTGTATGGTGTTATTGGCTATCCTTCCCATATGGTATCTTCTAATGGTTAAAATATGACACAATGGATTAGAGATTCTATAAATCTGCTGTCCTGTCCTTCTGATGTACTGTATATTCATCAAGCTATTTAATAAACAAAACAGCAAAAGGAACTGTAGCTAATGCAAATGTCCAAACATTCACATCATAAATCTGAGTTTATGGTAAAAATTGCTACATGAGTTGCTCCCAAGATCGGAAGTTCTCTGTCAGCTTTCATAGCTCTAATGTTGTAATAAATGCATACTGCTATTGGCATGGGAAAAAATGGGGAAGTATCCTATACGTTGTTCAAAATAAATCCTATTGAAGTCCATGAAATAATTTACCTAGGCATATT